>OX621252.1:19973933-21223933 GCA_951640165.1 Pseudoips prasinana | reverse complement strand
CCTTGCTCACAAAAGCCTTGCAACATTTCATTATTAAGTAACGTTTTGATCCGTTATAAGCCAAATTGTCTCCATTGTCTCCACAACACACATAACAATATCATGTATCAAAATCACGCTGAATCAACTATGTATAACCGCAGTAATTAAACTTCATGCCGTCGAATAATTTCACACATGATGAAATTCAATAAACTGCCGTATGATCGGATCGGTACACAATACCCTGATTGCGCCGCCACAGCTGGTTACATAGGAATCGACAATCAACGTCTAGGCCGAGTTCACACATGGTTCATTATAAAAACTGTGTTCAATATACACCTTCTAAATTTGTTGTTCAAAATCATGAATGGTGAGACGCTTATAGCCAGTTAGTCTCGTCAGTATATAAGTGATCTGAAGTTTAGATGAGTGACTACCAAAATAGTTTAATTTCTGAGCCTCGTCATGTTTAGGAGGACACGTTAAAGTGTCGGTCCCGGTTTTAGTCTCTACGGTCTCTCTTACTAGTCTTGTACGGGACACTACAGACCACTATGATAAACCAAACTTAAAAATACGCATCAAAGCATGCTATATCTATTCTTCATCCTAGTTGTATGTATATGTGTATAAATATTTATCTTAATTTTTTTATAAGTTTAATGTAGTGTATGTACGCGTAAAACTAGAACATACACACGCAATTTATTTCTTCTTAATTTCTAATCTCGGGTTTGCTAAATTATTTTTTGTTGTATTTCTCCGTGATGTACTCAAATGATATACTTAATGATAATATATATTTATTAGGCCATATTAAATAAATGAAAATATATAATTATTCGGCTCCGCTTTTGTCAGGTTTATTACTTTACTAAAGGGCCTAGCTCACGGTACATTTTATACATGACAGTTTACCCGCAATGCAACTAGAACTCGCTGCCAACTCAATTTAGTAAATGGAACTTTTTTTAAATTTCACTATTTTCAGCCTGATACCGAGCACTAGACATAGGTCTCCCCGAAACGATTTCTAATGTTGCCTTTTGGAGGGGCTTGCTGTACTCACCGCGCTTAGTATGCGAGTTGGCAACCCTTTGACGCCTTTTACGACACCTACGGATTCGTAGGGGGTGACACTGTTATTTTTCCGGAAACCAAATATATATAACGACTCTGAACAACCAATTTGGATGGTGAATGCGGATTGCTAAATATCCTGTACAGTATGTTTAAATGAACCTTTTAACTGATTCTATTAGTGATACGTCACATTTAAAATTGAACCACCTAATGGAAGAAGGATGTAAAACAAACGCCATGTCAAATCCATTTATAATCTAGTAAGGTGCTTAATTTGATTGACAGTAATTTATCAACTTGTGGTTTCTATACATTTCTTCCAATTAGTGGTATAAATTAAATTACAGTGTTATTACAAGCGGCAGGGATCATATTGGAACTTGTAATTGAATTTTACGTTGAATTATTACCTAATTGAGTTTCAATAACAAGCTGTCATAACTAAATGTAATAAATAATGCAAGAAAATGTTTTTGTAAGAGAAAGCGCGCGCATTAAAATTGGGGCGCAATTTTAATACTCAACATACATTTCTATTGCTCATTTCATAAAAAATATATTTAATCCATCTTGTGCGGGTCGCGGGAAGCCGCTGGATGCGGGCAGCGCAGTACCCGCTATTGTAGAGATCCTTGGGGGAAGCCTTTGTCCAGCAGTGGAGGTCTTTCGGCTCATATGATGATGATGATGACATTCAATCCAACATTTGACCATCGACTTTTAGCTTTTACGACTAATAATTTTAAATATAGTTTGCTTACTGTTGCTGCCATTTTGTTTTAGCTGAAAATTAGAGTCTGTAAGCAATAGCCTAAAGCCTCTAATTTTCAGCTAAAACCTTTTGTTGCTTTTCAATTCAATTCTTTTTGGCTCTCTAAACGCCTCCCCCAAAGATCTGCGCTTGGCTCTTTACCATGATTTTATTTTTACGTGTGTCGAATAAATCCATTATTTCTTTCTTTTAAAAGGTTGTAAACAATTTGTTTACCCCCCTAAATGGCAACGTTATAAACACCTTTGGGAGGGACCTATGTCCAGCAGTGGTGTGGTATATCAGGTGAATATTCGTATAAAAAGTTAAAATATCTCCTACCCAAATTCGGCTTCATAACCACCGCCTAAATTATATCTTCCATTCAGATATATTTTACGCAAAACATTATATGCTTCGGTGAAAATATAGGTTTAGTATTGTTAGGTAAGTTCATCTAGCTTTAGTACATAGACTTAGTTCAAATGTCCGAAATCTTTGTCTTCAACTTGAAAAAGAGTTGTATACAAATGAAACTTAACTAACAACTTGTCTGCTTAAATTAACTTTCAAATAAGAAATAAATATGCGGTATTTTTCTTCAACTATGAATTGAAGATTGTTTGTACATGTATACTTTGCCGCGCACAATGCTTGTCTGCTCGAATCTCGGTACTAGCACGCACACACACTATAACATCGATTTTCTATATACGTATAGATACACAACAAATATAGCACATAACAACACCTCTCTAGTTCTGACGGGATTAAAAAGAAAGACATTCGTGCTGAACTATACATTGATAGCCTGCTCATAAACGAACATGTGAACAAACTCATCAACTGTAACCAATTAACGTCTGTTTAGGGTGACAATGAGTTAGAAAGACGATTGCCACTATACGACAGTAATTTGTCGAACGATAAATAACTGACGGCGAGAAATACATCGACGCTCCCTTTTCACATATCATAAAGTCTTATTCGCTCAGTCTCGGTTAAGTCATAGAATAATTCTTGATCCGTGTCAGGGGCTAGGATTTTTATTTACCTACTACATTATTAGTGTTATTAAGACTATTTATATGAAACTGTGCTGTGAAAAGCTGTGTGGTGACGGCGGCTAATATCAGAATATCATCACCCCATCCTGTCCTAAAAACTAAATCCTGCGATTTAGTTGATTGAATGCGTTTTTGAGGAGCAACAAAAACCTAAGCGATACAAATGAGCCCGGCAACCCGCGACTATTCAATACAACAATGTTGATAAGAAACTCACGAGCACTCAGTGCGCTATAGTATAATAAAACAATTAACTATGGCAGCGATCTTCGGCCACAGAAGTTGCAGTGGTTGCCATTACATAAATCGGTCGTACACACGGCTACATATCAAGCTATACATTTCCAATATAAGCTGACCTCTCATTGTATGGAAATCCTATACAACGGGATATCTGCTTATATTGGAAATGTAAAACTTGATATGTTGCCGTGTGTACCAATCAAAATTTGTTACCAATCAACGGTTGTGTATCAGGGGGCTGCCACTGATTCCTGCCTGACCCGTTCTGAACGTGTTCGAATAAAACTTTATGTTTTGTGTGTTGTCTAGACAATTCTTATTGGCTATTTATTTTATGGCCTCTATTCTTTATTCCGAAGTCGTTTACTCTATGAAAATAGCGATCGAGCATCGTAATGGAATAGTTAGAGATTGGATTTTTATTAAACTAATAATCAAACATATATACTACATCATCATTTATTTTATAGACAAAATAATCGGGGTCATCATGGAAAGATTTGTCTTGGTAAGGTCGAACTCACGACCTTATTGATCTCTGATTTAGCAGTCAGGGTAACACTAAGCCAACCCGCTAATCATACAAATGCTATGCGGAAATTTTTATAAAGTTTAAAAGAAGTGAGTAAATGTTCTTTCATAGCTAAATAAATAATATAGGTGATATAGGTGAAAAAAATCTAATATACCTCCCTAATTCCAGCAATAAATAATTATTGATTAATTGAACAAACATATATGGCGAAACCAAAACACGAGGTAGCATCGAATCGATCATATAAATTCGTGTCCGCACACCACGGTGCGGTGGCGGCGGAGCGGTTAACTCAAATGTGGCCGGATACTCCGCGTATCATGAGTTCGAAACCCACCAACCCGCACTTAAATTTATACAACTCATTTTAATTATGTCTGATATTACGTTTAAAATTGTTTTATCTATTAAAATAGAGAATTACCGCCATTAACAGTTTACGATGATTTTAGTTCGGAGCGCCAAACCTCAGTGTTTTGCGGCAACTACATATATCAAAGAACCGGATGTTTACGATCCAATAAAATATTTCCTAACTTAATCGAGTTTTCGTTGGCAATTTGTCACATCATTTGGTATGCATCCAATATCCTGTTACGGTTAATAAATTTTAAAATAAAATAGCAAATTGAATGCAACGGCTAGCATGGCTTATACAAAAATATCTTCTAAATTCTTTAAATAAATGCATTGGGACATCTCACATATTGCTATCTGATCTAGGTAGAACTAAGCAGAAAATATAATATAACTAGCTGTACCCCGCGGGTTTACCCGCGTTAAATTTTATAAATTATAGCCTATGTGTTAATCCAGGGTGTCAGCTAACTCCATACCAAATGTTATTAAAATCGCTCCACCCGTTTAGACGTGAAGAAGTAACAAACATACACACTCACACTCATAAACTTTCACCTTTATTATATTAGGGTGATAAATATAAAATTTATATTTTATTTCATTGTGATCTCCAACAAAGAATAAACCTTCCTTGCTATAATTGATAACAATGAATTAACCGCCTTGTGCTTCCTCAATGACAGGAGACCACAGCATACACATAAATTTTACAAAACTATTTATAATATATACCTAACTGTTAAATGTGCAGATTATTATGTACGCCATTATTGTCATATGCATCAGTGACCGTTGTTATACTATTTTCTGTGTAAATTTTTAATGTTTATGATGTGGCTGTACAATAAAAAAATAAAAAAATAAAAGTAGTCACCCCGGCGTATTGATATTTCAGGTTCGATCACCGCATAGGAAAATTCTTCGTGTGACCTATTACCCCGATCAATAACTGTTTTATAATGTTCAAGATATTTGGTTGAATTCTCTACCGAATGTTATGTAACTCTAACTCAAAGCAAGAATCTCGTGACATACGAACTCGCGGGTGGAGAGACAGCAGCGGTGACAGCGGTGACAGCAATAGGGGAACTTTTGGAATAGAATCCTTATAAGTTCTTTTTAATATAACGAAAGAAACGCCTTTCATTTCTGATAATGGTTTATATGGTTAAGAACATTTATTACTTACCTGCTATAAGCACACATCATATGCTCTATTTTTAAACAATAAGCAAGCATAGCATTCGTCTTTTCCCGTAGATTCGACAGATTTACATTGATAAAGTATGAGTATTGAGTAATGTATGTAATGTAGTTAAAAAAGCACCTTATTACTACTTACAAAAAAAGTCTCCGAAACTGTGTAAGGTTAAATAATGCTTTAGTATTGGTATGTATCCGCCTAAAACCCAACACAATCAGTAGGCAGTGGGAACTATATCGTCAGTATACACTACTGTGCCTCTAGCACGAGTTCCTGCAGTTTACTTACTCGATCACACGTACAGTTTCCTCCCATACATTGAGCACCAGCGCCTCTCGCGGAAACTATTAAGAACTAAAACTCTGGTGCTCACTGTATGGGACGAAACTGTACGTGTGATCGAGTAAGTAAACTGCAGAAACTCGTGCTAGAGGCACTGGTGTAGAACAGTACATTGAGCATCTCTAATGTGTCGCTCTAACTCATACTGACCTTATACAAGGTACTCGATGTTCTGTTACAAAAAATAATTCTAGTGTATACTCACTCTTATACTGACCAATACTTCTTACACTGCACTTTGAGCTTGCAATTGCTACTGTGTAAACTTGTTATGTAATGTGCCAACGAGGAGTTTATTAAATAAAACACATACCTAATAATGTTCTCCTAGCCGAATTTCGGCCACGGCGCGCGGCGGCCGGATTCAATGAAAACTAGCCATCTGTGCGGCACATATTATAGTGCAGTGTGTGCGTAAACACAAGGACACTTTCTATTCCATCAGTGTAATGATCGGATGGGATGGCTAGCGACACGACCGGAAAGGAGTCAGGTACGGGTCTGACGTCTTTACGTGCTAAAGTAAACACATACTAAAATACCTTTAAGTTATTACTCATTCAAGCTGAAATAAAATATATTCTCAGCGCTACTATGTATAGTTTATTAATTTTATAAGGATCTTCAACAAGCCATCGACCACTTAATCCATTTACATAAAATTTTATCACAAACAACTTAAAAATACATTAACAAAGTATTTATTATTTTACAAAGTTCATATTCTATAAAAGGTATCAAATGCCAGAATAATTCTATTCAATTAAAATTCTAGAATTCCACGAGGCAAATTATTTATAAAGTATGCAAATTAAATCAATGTGCCTAATAATAACTGAGCCGTTCGACATGTTTTTACCAACATGCATACCACAAACACAGCTGGACCACAAATCTATTAAAAAAATACTCATCTCATTCAATTCAAATTATCATCCTGAAATGATTCGCTCGTACACGCGAACGGTGAACAGGCACCACTCGAAAAACCGGACAGTCCAAAACCGACTGCGCGTGGAGACGTACGTGTTCTCCGCTCCACTCCGCTACGAGAATTGCCGTCGCGTGTTTTACGAAATTCAAACGCCGCGTCAATAAAAATTCAAAACAGAATATATTTTACTGTGTTATTTTATGTGATTGCGTACATTTTTTTGTGTTATACAGTGTGTTATTTTGTTAAAAAACATTTTTATTGCTGTATAAATTTGGTGCACATTTTTGTATTTAAACTGTGTGAACTGTGAATTATTGGTGTGGTTTACCTTGACTGGAGAGACCCCGTTTTATCAACCATAAATATTTGCGTAAGTTTTTTTTTAGTTTTTTGACCTTTATTAATTATATACTTACTTAGATCGGAGACTTTTTTATACTTACTGCTTAATATTCACTGTTATTTTAATATAATTTTAGTTTATTTATTTAACATACCTACTGTTTTAAATGTTTTATTTTATTTTCGTATATTAGTGATTTATTAATTCTACGTCTTAGAATATAACAATTGGGTAGGTATGCTTTTTAAATATTAGGTTGTATAATATTACATAAAGTCTGAGATTTTTCTATAAACCACAATATTTACTCTATATTTATTATTTAAACTAGCTGTGCCCCGTGGTTTTACTCGCATTATTTTTATAAATTATAGCCTATGTGTTAATCCAAGTGTCAGTTAACTCCATGCCAAATTATATTAAAATCGCATCAAACATACACACTCACACGCTCACAAACTTTCGCCTTTATAATATTAGTGTGATACTTGGATAGATTTAAATAATTTGTGTATATCCTCCAATTTAACACAGGGTCGTTTTTAGGTAATGGAATAATGAATACAGATAGGGACAATATCCTATACATACGTATAATTTTGCGCCCGTTTCTATTAACCCCGTTTTACAGTAGATCGTTATTAGCCATATTATTAACGACAACTGCCAACCAACTGTAATCCAGTTTTAATGTGATGCAGAATTCTATTATATCAGTTGTTTTTTAGATTAAGATATATTGCACATTATTCACACACGGTAATCTGATCCCAAAATAAGCAGAGCTTTTAGTATTGGAAACAGATAAACGAATAAGTTTAAAAGAACTATAAAAGCCAAATTGTGTAGCACGGCTTACTACAAAACTTCTGAGAATTTAAGTGCCAAAACAGCTTAATTTAAATACAATGTAATTAAGTGTTAGAAAAAAAAAAGGATTCCTACTTAGTTTTCTGGCAGTGCTTCTCAGTGGTTGCGACTTCACGCACTGCACATGGGTAAAAAAAGATTGACGATTTCACAGATAACTAATAATTAAGTATAATTAATAAATTCAGGACTAACTATAATAATACGTTAATTTAATAAAAACTCATTATGTTATTTAAATATCCAATTAGTAATAATGCTCTTCCTCCTCTCTCCTAAATCTGTGCTGTACCCTGCCCTAATTGATACAAACATTATTATGTCTACCAACTTTTATACATACATTGTGGAATGCAATAAAGAATTGAGAATTGAGAAAAAAATATAAACATATATATATAACGTGGTTTGTGGCCGACTATATCATAAGCTGTATGCAAAATCAATTTAAAATTTTAACAGTGTATGTGTTATCCATATATTATTTTAAATTTATTGTGAATAATGGAACATATTCAAACGACAGTCAAGTTTTTACAGCAAAAAAAATGTTTTTCGTAATCATACTAAGCGACATAAAAGACGACCTGTGTATCCGAGCGGTTTAAGCCGTCCGATTAAGGATTTAGGGCAGGTCGTGGGTTCGATTCCAAAACCTAATAATCTTTATAAAAAAGAATATAATTTTTCGGGCCTGGTTGGTTGAGATCCTGAAGTGCTTTTCAGAGCAGGTTAGGTTGTCGGTGCAGGTTGTTCTGAGAACACGTATGCAAATTATAGGTACCTAGTCACAAGTCGAATAGAATCTAACACCTGGTCTAACATTCATAGTTAGGTACTGGGTATTTTATTTATTTCAAAACTTTATGCAAAAAATTGTGCAGAGGTGGACTTAATGCCGTAGGCATTTTCTCCCAGTCGACCTTGAGGAGGTGCAGAGATTAAACGGTGGGTAGGTGCACTAAGTAGAGATTGGATTATATATATAACTAACTTAAATATATAGTTAAATGTATATACATAAATGCATAATCTATACATATAATAAATATCTAATTTATACAATATTATAACTACTATGATATACTATACATACATAAATATATAATTAAATAGGTAGGGAAAGCACAAATCTACTTACAATTTGTTTAGAGTGTGCTCTCTTAGCTTCCTTTTGAACGAGAAGCGGCTGTTGGCCAACCTGATTTCGAGAGGCAGCGCATTCCACAGAAGAATAGACTGGACTAAAAAAGAAGAGTGAATAAAGTCAGAATGGTGAGGCGGGCATTGAAGAAGGCGGTTATAAGTGGATCGGAGAGTTTTCTCATGATTATTGCCCAGAAATTAGAAGTGAGTAGTTAAGTAAGAAGGGGAAGGGGGAGAGTCCAGTATAGAATAAGGAGTAGTTAAAGCTCTCAAAGAACGCCTATGGCGAATGGGCAAACCCCTGTGTCGCGGGGAACTTTACAAACAGATAATAGACCGACACAAATTACATCCAGACTGAGAACAACTATTTATGGGTCACACAAATAATTGTCCGGCGCGGGACTCAAACCCGCGACACGAAGAGGCGAGGCGACTGTTAGCCGCTGCGTCACATGCGCAGTCAAAACAGACATTCATAACAAAAAAGACATGTATACCACTATTGAGGATATATGTTCATTAGGTTTATTTCTACCATTGCAGAACAAACAGAACCTTAACTGCAATAAATAATGCAACCTTCTTCATGCCAATAATAATTTATGGTTACTAGTTAGTCGATCACCGATTTAATTATGGTTTTTTATTTATTTCATGGTGTTTATTAACATTCATCATTTTTATAAATTGGCTTTTCTAATTTCTACCAGCTACCAGAATTAATTGACACACTGCAACTTTCTCTGAAATCGTTACTCGTTAGTTAAACCAGGTATCAAATTTTGTCAGCTTCGGAATACCTATTTTAACCATCGTAATAGACATTCTCGTACCTTGGTGGGATCGACCACTTGACGTGCTTTCCAAGGCACGGGGGGTAGTACCTACCACAACCATGCAGATATTTTTGTTTTCCGAAACAAGCCTGATTTATGCACATTATTATTCGGCGTAGGAATCGACACACTTGTAGATTTATAAGCGATCTCTAAACACTAGTACAACTAGTGCTTAGAGATCACTTGTAAACTCAATTTACTTCAATTAAAACGTCAACAACATATTCTTACAGTTTAGTTTCATTTGCCCGGTCAGTCTGGTTTTGGATGACCGCAAAAGTAGGTTAATTTTATAAATAAAACTTGTTGGCTTAAACAATACCGACACTAAGGTAATCATTGATCCTACGATTGAATGAATAAAAACCTTGAACCACCATTGAACCACCTTGACCACAATCCAACGAATTTATTTGACATTATATAAGTCAGAATGTTTTTAGTTTATTCGTCGTAGGTAGGCAATGTAACTAAATTATCAATTCTACCATTAGCTAATATGACTTTAATGTTATTCCGTCACAATTTGAGATGATATAATTGAGTTATTAATTTAATTTGGTTTCTTTGTTTGCTTGAACGCGCTAATCTCAGACACTACTGGTCCGATTTAAAAAATCTTTAGCCCATTTAACGAGGAAGGATATAAATTATAATATATCATCACACTAAGCCTAATAGAAGCGGAGCACCTATGAAGAATTTTTCAAAATCGCGTTATTTTTGTTTTTTTGAAAGTTTCCGCTGCGTAAACGGTTAAAGTTTCGCAAAGTTCAAGTGTGACAGAATTGTTCCGCTTAAAAAGTTCTAATAAACGTTCACGACAGCATATGTCTATCTTTTGAGGTTGGGTCACTAAAACCTTTTTTTAAGCTAACCAATTTAGTTTTAAAATATTGCATTATTTGCGAAAGTGTTTAATTTAAAACCAAATCATTCGATTCCAATGAAGATCTTAGGAGGTATTGCAGTTTTCTAATAACATCGCAGCAAAATAATGACTCAAGTATTGCGCCCACACGCATGATGTGCAAAGCGCGGGCAGTCAAGAGGGTGAAGTGTTGTGGCCCCAGATTATTAAAATATTTTCACCTTCTACATTTAAAAAGTCGCGGGTTACAGTTAAAGTTAGCCTAAAGTAGCTATTCCACGCGGACGAAGTCGCGGGCAGAAACTAGTCATTAAATAAACCTATTACTTAATTAGTTTACTGCACACCAATTATAGAACAGAGTTTATGAGAAACACAGTATTAACATATAGTATTATACGTATAAGGTACGTTATACGGTCGTATTGCTCTCTTTTAAAACATCTGCCTCGCTACATTTAAAGCGTGAGAAATTCATTTTTATCGAGATATTTCGTAATATGTTTCACGTGTCACAAAATTCCCTATCATCGACTTTCACCTCAGAAAATACCCTGTTGACCCTTATAAATTACGTGCGATAACAAAAAATAAGCACCCTATATTTTTCTTTCACACCAAAATTGTATAAAACGTCTAAAAATATACTAAAATCAGAACAAAATTGTGATATTTTACCTTTCCGCCCGTTTACCTTTCCATGTTCATTTACTTTTCGGGGAAAATTATTATAATTTCCCCGTCCAGTGTAATTGTTATATCTACGCGTGTTTTAACAAATGACGCCGAATTTCAGCGTTCAGAGATAAAAGTTTTATCTTTTATTCAGAAGAGCGTTATCTCGACCGCGCAAAGGGAACTCCATTCAGCCAGCGGACCGAGTCTGGCGACAACTTAAAATTTTCCACTTTATTATTTTTATTTCAAAGTTACCAAAGCTTTACGTATTTTTTTTTATATTTGCACGGAGCAGCGCCGAGTTAATTAAAAAGGTAGTTGATCTTTTGTGTCTTTAGGGAGGATATTTGTTTTAACGAAGCGGAATTCCATTTATGAATAGAACTCTTGTATTTCATCTGGAAAAGTCGTTTTTGTATGTTAAATAGTGTTTACATTCCTTATAAAACTTGCTACCTGAAATTAAGGATATACCTAGGTACCTAAATAAATATTATTCCGCAAAGGCTCTGCATGGTTTGGTAGAGACTCGTTTTTCTAGCGATGGACGTGCAAATAAAGTTAAAGAAAATATTAATGTACCTATAGACTCAATTATACAATTATAAAGTGTCGAATAAGAAGTATTCTAACAAATTCTATAGAATAATATTATGAGAATACAATTTCTTTTTAGCGATGGATAGGTGCAAATAAATATTAATAATTTATTCAATTATAAAATATGCAACAAGAAGTATTTTACACCAAATTCGGTATAGTTATTTTATTAGCACACAATTTTATTTTAGCGACTCTTTAGTGCATATAAAGTAAAACAAAATATTTATGTGCAAATTCAATTTTAAAGTATTCAATGGGAAGTATTTTTCGCCAAATTGGGTAGAATTATATTATAAACACACAATTTCAAATGTGTTATTTTAAACGTAAATCTTTACATATTATTTGTTGCGAATATGCCTCGATGGCCTAGCGGTAGCGTGTTCAACCGCAGATAACGAGGACTGGAATTCTAGGTCGGGCCAAAAGTGATTTAGGGATTGTTCTGTAAAAAGAATCGCATGACGTGGCAGCTACTGAGAAACACTACCAGAAAACTCAGTAGGAATCCTTTTTTTAAATATTTATTCCTTACATAAAATAACACTAAAATAACATTGTATTTAAATGTGGTTATTTAGAGTGACTCAATCCCAAGCTGTTTTGTCACATAAGTAATCAGAAGTCTAAGACTTGTGACAGCAGAAAGAACCGGATAAAATATACCTCGGTAAACAGCCGATTGGTTATCAGGACCTCGTGTCAAGAAACAATGAGAACGATCATGAGAGCTTAGTATAATTGAAGAATAACGAAGATTTGGTCGGTTTAAACGCAAATAATATTACCGACCCTAAAGAAGATAGAAAATGGCGCTTTTTTGCTATAAAGCACACATATCAAACTCGGACCTCGTGTCAAGAAACAATGAGAACGATCATGAGAGCTTAGTATAATTGAAGAATAACGAAGATTTGGTCGGTTTAAACGCAAATAATATTACCGACCCTAAAGAAGATAGAAAATGGCGCTTTTTTGCTATAAAGCACACATATCAAACTCGGACCTCGTGTCAAGAAACAATGAGAACGATCATGAGAGCTTAGTATAATTGAAGAATAACGAAGATTTGGTCGGTTTAAACGCAAATAATATTACCGACCCTAAAGAAGATAGAAAATGGCGCTTTTTTGCTATAAAGCACACATATCAAACTCGGACCTCGTGTCAAGAAACAATGAGAACGATCATGAGAGCTTAGTATAATTGAAGAATAACGAAGATTTGGTCGGTTTAAACGCAAATAATATTACCGACCCTAAAGAAGATAGAAAATGGCGCTTTTTTGCTATAAAGCACACATATCAAACTCGGACCTCGTGTCAAGAAACAATGAGAACGATCATGAGAGCTTAGTATAATTGAAGAATAACGAAGATTTGGTCGGTTTAAACGCAAATAATATTACCGACCCTAAAGAAGATAGAAAATGGCGCTTTTTTGCTATAAAGCACACATATCAAACTCGGACCTCGTGTCAAGAAACAATGAGAACGATCATGAGAGCTTAGTATAATTGAAGAATAACGAAGATTTGGTCGGTTTAAACGCAAATAATATTACCGACCCTAAAGAAGATAGAAAATGGCGCTTTTTTGCTATAAAGCACACATATCAAACTTTTATCTAATTGCAGTCTCCTATACGGGTATCTGCATAAGTATTAACTCCTAGCTTAAGGTATTTCTGTGTGATTTTATAACGCTAGATCGATACGTCATGAAAAATAAAAAAATAAATAATCGAATCCATACTCTGTCTTTTGCTTTTTATATTACATATAAAATGCGTATACCGTAAACCCGTCATAAAATCGTTTCATTTTTATTGCTTCATATAAAGCACGCGGATGACGTTTCCTTCTAATTAATTACAGAGATGAGTTTTTATTCTAACCGTGAGGCAAATTTTTATTTAAGATCCTGTATCGACAAACCATTCAATACAAAACAGCAATTGAATAATAATAGCCTGGGACATTATTCACCGTGTGTGAATCTGATGCCAAACTAAGCAGAGCTTGAACTATGGAAACCAGATAACGGATATACTACTTTTCTTTTGTAAATGCATACGTATCATCATCATTATATCAGTCGAAAGACGTCCACTGCTGGACAAAGGTCTCCCCAAGGATCTCCACAATAGCCGGTCCTGCGCTGCCCGCATCCAGCGGTTTCCCTTGCAAGATCGTTGATCAACCTTGTAGGGGCCTGCCCACGCTGCGTGTTCCGGTTCGTGGTCGCCACTCGAGAACCTTCGAACCGAGACAATATAAAGATAATTACAGCCAGACTCGGGACAAACTGACATGTTCATGCACACAAATATCTGTCCTGGGTGGGATACGAACCCATGACCTGCGGCGTGAAAAACAACCTTCTACCAACCACGCCAACAAATCTTCTATCAATATATAAAATAACTTCACCGTTTTCAATTACAAATAAAGTGGGCTGACTGTGAAGCTGGTAGAAAATGGCATCATGTATGGTTTCATTTTACTGCTTCCAATTAAGGACACACTTTTATTTAATTACAGATACGCACACCACACACAAGTATTTATTCTAAGTTTGAGGGCATTTTAGGTCTTTATTTAAGATCCTGAATCGACCAATCATCTAACATGAAATAAACCAATTCAACCGATTTTCCATCAAAACATTTTTTCTCCGCCATTTTATCTTACAATAATAGATCGGAGCCATTTTTCCGAGTTCTCCAATATTCAGACCCTCGAGATTTAAAGCAGTATTACTTTCTTGTTCGGAAGCAAAAAGTCGGATGTGACAGCTGTTGTCTTTCATACTGAAACAAGTGAGAGAATTGGGTCAACACTCCTGATAGACTAAGAGCTGGGGAACAATTTTCATATTAACTAAGTCCAGCGCCAACTTATTTGACTTTCTGCTTCGGCTTGTAGCCTATTTATTTTACTACTAGCTGTGCCCCGCGGTTTTACCCGCGTTAAACTTTATGAATTATCACAGCTCCTCCCCCGTAGGTGATAGCGCGATAATATGTAGCCTATATGTTGACCCCACCTCTTCGTAATACAAATGCAAAATTTTAAGTAAATCCATGCAGTACTTTTTTAATTTAGCCCGGACATACATACAGACAAACAGATAAACAGACAAATATTCTTAACTATATTTTTGGCTTTGATATCGATTGGAGATAACGCCCCAAGTATCCTTTAAAAAAATATTCTATGTGCAGTTTTGACTTTCCTACGATTTTATTATATGTATAGATTATGCCTTATAATAGGCAAGGATAATTTTGAAGCAAATTATTATCAGTTTTCTTCTAATAGATGGTATACAACGGGCAGGTTGACATTACAGTGGGATTTCGGCATGGGCAACAGCATGCTGCAGGCAGGTATCCTGACACAAACAAGTGGCACACCATATGGTAGCAAAAAGCCAGTGTACATTCTAGCTGCCTGGTTTTAATTCATATGACATTACCAGTCAACCTAGTAAGCTTTTACCGATTCACTGGACAATTACGATTAACATACTATTATAAGAAGACGCAGACGGACTTCAATATTTATTATAACACTTGTTATCAAGTACTCAATAGCCGCGCAACGGTTATGACGTTGCTGCTATGTTATAATACTATGATTATTTATTTGATTAGTGATTATCATTTCATTAATTACTATAATAATTCTATAATAATTTTATATCTTAAAACTATTAATAATCGATATTATTCTTTCAAATGGTTGTCACTGATAAAAGTATAAATAGGGTAGGAGAATTATTAAGGAGGCATTCTTTGTACGACGGTAGATGAGAACGTTACTCTGTTCGATTAAATATTGTGTGTGGAAAATATGTCGGAGTTTTAATGTGCAGAACCTACGAGTGCGTAACATTTCAGAAGTGTGATTTTACCCACAATGCCTGGACCATATTTCGCCTGTTTGGGGAAACTTAAAAGGAAGCACAACGAATCAAACAGCTCTGAAGATCAAAATAGCGATTTTTTTTTCTTAGACGTCGGTCGCATTAACAATGTGAATAACAAAAAAAAACGATAGGTCTTACAAAATAGACCAGCTCGGCGACGTCTACAGTTGGGACGACACTGATCGCACGTTTACAAATCTTGAAAACTATGACCTCACCCGGGATGGATGGAAGGAGATGCTGAGGGTAACTTTCCCGCGATCTGGAACACATGCTGGCGAGAACTAAGGATGATAAGGACACTATGACGAAGTATTATCACGAGATGCTATTGCATATAATTCGAGGATTCCCGAATTGAGAGCCAACGCAGCGGACACACCACTGAGGCCTGCTGGTTTGGCGCCGGAAGTGTCGAGACATCAGGTAACCCACCACATGAGGTTAGTGAAATATTGCATATCACTTATGATAATTATAGTGATAGATATATATTAAAGAACAGTGACGGTCGATGGCAAACAGCTCAGAGCATACATAGCAACTGGCAGTAAAATCAATTTACTTTGGATCTCGCAAGTTCAGAACTTAAGAATTATAATCGAACCTAGCACTACTATTATGGAAAGTTTCGGTAGAGCATGTGAGAATTCACTCGATTGAACGGAAAAGTCTAATTAACTAATTTCATAACATTGGATATTGATCTATTCATTGGACAAACCATGATTAATAGTAATAATGTTAGCTCGGTGACCACTAACGAAGAGAAACATTGCCATAGTTACGAGCTCAAAACACTTGTTGTGGTTCAATCTCTCAAACATTTCCAAATATATTTAATAGGCTTCAAAATTAAAGTTATTGCTGATTACGCAGCTTTAGTTTCACCCTTGTATGCGATTTAATTCCTCGGATAGCTCGTTGATGGCTCACAACTGATGAAACATGTACATGCACTGAGTAGAAATCCCACGAACAATACTTATGATTGACAATTCTGATTGGCTATTAACTTTAGTTACAGGATGACAATATACAAAGTATTATTACTAGACTTACGATAATTCAGATTCAAATTTATCAACAAATTACATCGTTAAAGATAATAAAATACGCGAATAATGGCTCAAAATCAGAATATTTCATCGTAGTCGTGTTCTTTACGATCTGAAGTTTAGCAGTTACCCTATTAGTCTGTAGTTCATTTAGTTTGGTCTCGGCAGTAAATGTATCTGAAAGGGAAGATGTGTATTTGGAGTTTTAAGACCATTTTATAAAGTGCGATTGACTTGTTGAGCTTGGCCATTGGAGCGAGGGCTGCCTATTGCATTTAATGTGTTTGAATTGATTTTCTTCGGAAAATTGCTTAAAATATCTACTCGTAAAAGCTGTGTGGTTTGGGATATATAAAAGCTGTGTGATTTGGGATCCATAAAAGCTGTGTGATTTGGGATACATAAAAGCTGTGTGATTCGGGATACATAAAAGCTGTGTGATCTGGGATACATAAAAGCTGTGTGATTTGGGATACATAGAAGCTGTGGGGTGTAGGATACAAAAAAGCTGTGTGATTTGGGATACATAAAAGCTGTGTGGTATGGGATGCATAAAAGCTGTGTGGTTTGGAATACATAGAAGCTGTGTGACTTCCACGTCATTTTGCTATCAACAGTATAATCCTTTACATTTTGGTTGTATTCGTTTCATGGACATGCTGTCCATTATGATTGACTTTTATAACCGGGGTAGTTGTATGTTAACTGAAAGTAGTCACTATTTGGCAATAATACTGATAATTTTTGTAAGTTCTATGTACTGTATTCTGTGTTCATAAGAATAGAAATGAAAACTTTGTGACTAAACAGAAATACCTACAGCTGATCAAATAAGTATGACCATTACTTCAGGTGTGGCGCAGCGGTTAAGACAGTCGCCTCGCCGCTTCGTGTCTCAGGTTTGATTCTCGCGCAGTAAATCTATATGTGTGACCCATAATTAGTTGTTCTGATTCTGACTCTCCGTGTGGTTGTGTTCGTCAATTATATGTATGTAAAGTACCTCGTAACACAGGGATTTAATTCCATATAGCGAGCGTAATTCAAAAAAAAAAAACTACAAAATTCAGTTTCAGAGTTATAACTCTTTAGTATAAAAAACATTCTATAGTAATGCTTAAAATGTATATAAACAACAAGTTACTGCGGAAGCATATTTCTATTCCAGGACTCTGGGTTCAGCTCCGAAGCGCAGCAGAACGCGGGCCGTGGGACACGACCTTCACAGGATGGCCGAGTGTTATCAAGTACTCAATAGCCGCGCAACGGTTATGACGTTGCTGCTATGTTATAATACTATGATTATTTATTTGATTAGTGATTATCATTTCATTAATTACTATAATAATTCTATAATAATTTTATATCTTAAAACTATTAATAATCGATATTATTCTTTCAAATGGTTGTCACTGATAAAAGTATAAATAGGGTAGGAGAATTATTAAGGAGGCATTCTTTGTACGACGGTAGATGAGAACGTTACTCTGTTCGATTAAATAATGTGTGTGGAAAATATGTCGGAGTTTTAATGTGCAGAACCTACGAGTGCGTAACACACTATAAAATTTCTAATTAAATATGTAAAACCTATCGACACTTTATTTTTCTGCCATGACCAACTTGTAGCGTGCTCCAGAACAAAGTGCCGATCCATTCGGTTCGTCTACTTGTTTACCGTCACCGCTTGGTATTGCCACATAAATAATCTATATTATTATTAAACAAAGTCACCCAAAGAGCAATGGAGAGGGCTATGCTCGGAGTATCGCTGCGTGATCGAATAGCAAACGTCGAAATCCGCAGGCGAACTAAAGTAGCCGACATAGCCCAAAGAATTGCCAAACTTAACTGGCAATGGGCGGAGCACATAGCTCGTACAACCGATGGCCGCTGGGGCAGAAAGGTTTTTCGAGTGGCGACCACGCACCGGAAGACGCAGCGTGGGCGAGCCTCCTACAAGGTGGACCGACGATCTTGCAAGGGTTACGGGTAGCCGCTGGATGCGGGCACTGCAGGACCGGCTATTGTAGATATCCTTGGAGGACGCCTTTGTCCAGCAGTGGACGTCTTTCGGCTGATATGATGATGATGATACTATTATATATCCTGGCCGTCCCTCGTGGTTTTCACCCCCGACATGGCGGAGCTACTTGAAGTCGCACTCGTCGGGACTTCTTTGTCTTTATAAACACATGTATTCAATTCAGTTTATTACGACTTTCTCGAGGCCCATTCAGGCCACGTTAAGATCGTTCGGAGTCTCAGCTAAATCCTCATTATTTTTTAATTTTGTAATGACATCGCCCGCACTAGGGAATCCGATCCCTGTGTCGCGGGGTACTTTACATACTAACATACACACATAAAATTAGATCCAAAATTGTAAAACCATAATGTAAACGAATACGCTATTAATATCAAATTCTACACACTAAATAGACACGCTTATAAATGACATCAAACTTGCACTTGCAATGTAACAAAATGTCTTATAAAGTATTAATTAGGACCTAAAAATAAAATGGATAGAGCGTAAAAGTTTCAAGCGTTACACAGACGAATTAAACTTTAACTTACTACTTACCATTCTAGCTTTAATTAAAGTTTAACGATTTTTATTCTACACAGTATTTCTATTTGCCATTAATATGAACTCTACTATTTCTACTATACTATTTCGGGCATAGCGGTCAATCTCAATGGAGAGTAGCCATCAACGCGGGGCATATTATTGTGCACAGGTGTCTGCGTACATACATACATGCATTTTCTATTCTGTCACACTTAAGTTCCAATATATATTATATTGTATTTTATTTTATACTATTATATATTGTATTTTATTCTATTAGTTTGAATTTGTTTCCTTAAATTTTAAGTCCTTTTTATTTTAGTTTTTAATTTTAGTTTGTAAATTAACTTAACTTTTTTTTCTGTATATCTACTCTTCGCATGCTGTGATTTCCTGTAAGTGAATATGCCCAAGATCTTTTTACCTTGGCAATGTAATCTGTATGCATAGTGTAATCTTTGTTGGAAATCCTAAAAAAAAAAAAAAAAAAATTGCATGACTAGCCGGCACGTTTTAACAGAGGTCAGGTTCAGGAACGACGGCTGTACGTATACTCCGAGGCACGGAGTTGTAGTATCGCCAACTTATAGTACTGAGAAATTTTTCGTAATATATATCCCGATGTCACTTTTTAGCCCGACTCGGGATTTGAAACCAGGACCTCTGTATTTGTGGGTGGCCACGCTACCGCTAGAGCTACGTTGTCTCAGATACTTTACAAAGCAGGGGCGAAGTTTTATAAATATATCCACAAGTGAAGTCGAAACTTTTCGAAAATTTACTCTAACGAAAATTTTCTACAACCGAGTCAGAAAATATGCATACGGCTTGTCTGATGTCAAGCGTTTTTATAGGGATATATCTATATATATAAAAATCAATGTCACTTTTCGTTTTAATGTTATAACTCAACAACGCCTTTAGCGATTTAGCTGATTTTGGTCTTGAATAATTTGTGGAAGTCCAGGTAAGGTTTGTACGTAGAGATAATTTAAAAAAAGTCTTGAAAAAGTGTAAAATCAAGCAAGCATTTAAAATATTTTTTTGTTTGAATGAATGAAATTAATAATCATTTTTTTATTACTATGTCTTATACGTAGCGAAGCACGTACCGGGCCGCTAGTAAGGTATATAAGTTATTTTTACTTATGGATATGTATCAATCACACGATAATGATCCATCAACTTCAGCAACTTTACTCACACATACAACATCAAGTAATTCAGATTATATTAGTAGATAAAGTGGTCAATTAATTACTATAGCTGTCTAAAACGATAACACTACTAGCTCTCTGTCTAACGACTGCAATATTTATAAATAATTAAGCGATCTCTTAATTCCTCCAACATCGCGCTCAATGTGACAGCTTGAATTACTAGTAAATTGCAGCTAATCAAGCGGACGGGCTATTTGTAGGGGGAACTAAATTATTAGCGTGCTTTGTACCGTCCTTAAAAATCGATTCTTTACTAGCAGTTCGCTGTAAAAGTAAAATAATATATTTAAAATGTTTACTGGACAGTTTGTCTAGTTGTGAATCATGACTTCTGGTAATTATATTTATTGGAACGCCGTTTAAGAAAACGATGTTCTGCGAGTTAGCCGGTATAGCCCCTGGGTGGGATTCCAACCCAAGACCTGCGGCGTGAAAGGCAAGCTTCTACCAACCACGCTAATCGGCCCCTCAACTATACAATTCCTACACATATTTCTTTTTGCGACTATACCCAGTTATTATGTTATTACCATTTATAAATGGCTAACATAATACCATTTATGGCGTCACCACCTCTAAATGTATACATTTTGAGGGTGGAGACACCATAAATGTTTTATAGACATAGTTTCAGTTAATTAAAAACTGTTTTGCTATAAATTATAATATCATCGGCTATCACTAAATATATGAAACGGGTTTTTTATATGTATATTTAAACTATATTAGTGTTGTTTGTACACTGATAAAAAAAACCGGCCAAGTGCGAGTCGGACTCGCACATGAAGGGTTCCGCAGCAGCAAGTATTTCAGTTGATTAAATGAAATCAAATTGCGGTTTATAACGTATTAAAAAAAAACTACTTGCTAGATCTCGTTCAAACCAATTTTCGTTGTTAGTTTCTATGGTAATGTACATCATATATGTTTTTTAGTTTTATCATTCTCTTATTTTAGAAGTTACAGGGGGGGGGGGGGACACTCATTTTACCACTTTGGAAGTGTCTCTCGCGCAAACTATTCAGTTTAGACAAAAATGATATTAGGAACCTCAATATTATTTTTGAAGACCTATCCATAATCACCCCACATGCAAGGGTTCGACGAAAAAAATTTTTTTGAGTTTCAGTTCTATGTATGGCGACCCCCCAAAAATATTGTTCTTTTTCTATTTTTGTGTTCCAAAGTTTCAGCAGTACAGCTCTTATAGTTTCGGAAAAAAGTGGCTGTGATATACGGACGGACAGACAGACAGACAAACATGACGAATCTATAAGGGTTCCGTTTTTTGTCATTTGGCTACGGAACCCTAAAAAACAAAATTGTTTGATACGATACGCATTCGAAATACGTTTCGTTGATATCAGTCAACTCAAGACCGATTGCAGGCAGCGTACGACCAGCCATTGTGTTCCTTGAGGTAAGCCTATATTCAGCAATTGAATCACTTCTGACTGACATGATGACCATGATATAAGTATTAGAATTTTTTCAAGTTATTGTAAGCTTCTTTGGTGCATTTCTGGTGAAATAGGAAAAGCCTGCTAGGCTAGCAGTACGCATCTTACACCAAAGTTCTTATAGCTAATGATAGGTATTCCCCTAACAGTTTACATAATACATACATTTATTTTTCACTGACTGTACCCAGTTATTATGTTAGCCACTTAAACATTCAAAGGGCGGACATACTATAAATGTTTTATCGACATAGTTTCAGTTAATTCTGTCCCGGCTTTGTCCTTAATTAGTTAATTAGGTGCACAGAGCGATTTGTTTCGAATAATTTATGCGAGTGGCGAGTTCCAGCTAATCAACTGGCGGGCATTAAATTAATGTTGGACATTAAATGACTTTCTTTATACGTTGCTACTGTATTGAATAAACTTGTATGTTTATTCAGAAGTATTAATCGTGCGTACGCTTACTGGTTATCTTTTAATCTTTTAAAAACCATGTAATGTAGTAGTGTTTGACCTAACTTTTGGTTTCGAATTGAGCCAAAAAAATCACCTTGAAACAAACCTTCGGCTTCGGCAAAAGTGGGCCGATGACGAATGTTTCCAGCAAGCTACGGGAACTCGGTCGGTTATTTTTCTTCATAGTTACATACATATACTCACGCCTTTTTCCCAGAGCCGTAGGCAGAGACAACGGATTTACATTTGTCAGGATCTTTGCTCATCTCTATTGCCTCCTTTAGTCTCATTATATTCGTCATATATGCTCGCCGGTTTCTGAATTTGTTCTGTAGTACTATATATACATATAGAACCATTAATTACATTGATTATAAAGTAATATTTTTTATATTTTAATTTTCCCTTATAGAAACTTCATCTGAATTTCGTAGGCTTATTAAACCCTGGGCTTCAGCTTGGCAATTCTTGGAAAACAAAATATTACTCATTATTCCATAAATTGTCACATCTAAGTGACAGTTTTCAAGTATTCTATTATTCTTTTAAAGTCTAAAAATAGACCTCATCAAATATTACGCGGTGTGGTAACCTAGTAATAAAACTTTCTCGATTATCCTTTGCTAATCATACGTTATAAATGGTCTTATTTGAGTGGAAGTTTTAATTGACTTTCGTTGTTTGTATGCTAGTCAGAAAACAAGCATATTTTTATATGATATTAAGCGTTTATGCGTGGCCTACAATGGTTGCGGCAATCAGCAGGTTACAAGCTTATCGGTTTTCTAAATGCTGTTTCATGGAGAATGCGCTCTAGACCTCCATGAATCCTTTTATCTAATCCAGTGTTTTTCAACCTGTGGGTCGCGACCCCCCGGGGGGTCGCGAAGCATCTATAGGGGAGTTGCGTAACTTCTATAGGGAAGTTGCAAAAAATTTGGAAAGCATATATAGTGGCACATGAATTTGTAATCTATCCCTCCTTCCCCCTTTTTTAGGGTTCTGTAGCCAAATGGCAAATAACCCTTATAGATTCGTCATGTCTGTCTGTCTGTCCGTCCGTATGACACAGCCACTTTTTTCCGAAATTATAAGAGTTGTACAGTTGGAACTTGGTAAGTAGATGTATTCTGTGAACCGCATTAAGATTTTTACACAAAAATAAAAAAAAACAATAAATTTGGGGGTTCCCCATACATAGAACTGAAACTCATTTTTTTTTCATCGTACCCATACATGTATCTATGGATAGGTCTTCAAAAATGATATTGAGGTTTCTAATATCATTTTTTTCTAAACTGAATAGATTGCGCGAGAGACACTTCCAAAGTGGTAAAATGCGTGCCCCTCCCCCTGTAACTTCTACAATTTGAAAATTGGTTTGAACGAGATCTAGTAAGTAGTTCTTTTTTAATACGTCATAAATCGTTAACCGCAATTTATCTTTCGTTTAATCAACTGAAATACTTGCTGCTACGGAACCCTTCATGGGCAAGTCCCACTCGCACTTGGCCGGTTTTATCGGACTACCAGGTGTCGGGAGGGACTCCACCGCATTGTTGTTGACATCCCATTATGCCATGCTAAGCGCTTTTCTTCCTCTTTCATCATACTCACGGCTAAGCTGTGGATCACCCTTCCGAAGGACGTGTTTCCAGGCTTATTCAAGGCTAGAGTGAACAGGCTTTTAATGGGTACTCGCGGTCCACCTTGGACCAAATCCTCACTTACCATCAGGTGTGAGCGTGGTTAAGCGCCTACCCATCCAGCATAAAAATAAATCATGGTATCAGTTACACTTTGCCTATTCAGCTCTATAGACTATTCAGTTTAGAGTTTAGAAAAAAATGATATTAGAAACCTCAATATCATTTTTGAAGACCTATCCATAGATACATGTATGGGTACGATGAAAAAAAAATGAGTTTCAGTTCTATGTATGGGGAACCCCCAAATTTATTGTTTTTTTTTATTTTTGTGTAAAAATCTTAATGCGGTTCACAGAATACATCTACTTACCAAGTTCCAACTGTACAACTCTTATAATTTCGGAAAAAAGTGGCTGTGTCATACGGACGGACAGACAGACAGACATGACGAATCTATAAGGGTTATTTGCCATTTGGCTACAGAACCCTAAAAAAGGGGGAAGGAGGGATAGATTACAAATTCATGTGCCACTATATATGCTTTCCAAATTTTTTGCAACTTCCCTATAGAAGTTACGCAACTCCCCTATAGATGCTTCGCGACCCCCCGGGGGGTCGCGACCCACAGGTTGAAAAACACTGGATTAGATAAAAGGATTCATGGAGGTCTAGAGCGCATTCTCCATGAAACAGCATTTAGAAAACCGATAAGCTTGTAACCTGCTGATTGCCGCAACCATTGTAGGCCACGCATAAACGCTTAATATCATATAAAAATATGCTTGTTTTCTGACTAGCATACAAACAACGAAAGTCAATTAAAACTTCCACTCAAATAAGACTATTTATAACGTATGATTAGCAAAGGATAATCGAGAAAGTTTTATTACTAGGTTACCACACCGCGTAATATTTGATGAGGTCTATTTTTAGACTTTAAAAGAATAATAGAATACTTGAAAACTGTCACTTAGATGTGACAATTTATGGAATAATGAGTAATATTTTGTTTTCCAAGAATTGCCAAGCTGAAGCCCAGGGTTTAATAAGCCTACGAAATTCAGATGAAGTTTCTATAAGGGAAAATTAAAATATAAAAAATATTACTTTATAATCAATGTAATTAATGGTTCTATATGTATATATAGTACTACAGAACAAATTCAGAAACCGGCGAGCATATATGACGAATATAATGAGACTAAAGGAGGCAATAGAGATGAGCAAAGATCCTGACAAATGTAAATCCGTTGTCTCTGCCTACGGCTCTGGGAAAAAGGCGTGAGTATATGTATGTAACTATGAAGAAAAATAACCGACCGAGTTCCCGTAGCTTGCTGGAAACATTCGTCATCGGCCCACTTTTGCCGAAGCCGAAGGTTTGTTTCAAGGTGATTTTTTTGGCTCAATTCGAAACCAAAAGTTAGGTCAAACACTACTACATTACATGGTTTTTAAAAGATTAAAAGATAACCAGTAAGCGTACGCACGATTAATACTTCTGAATAAACATACAAGTTTATTCAATACAGTAGCAACGTATAAAGAAAGTCATTTAATGTCCAACATTAATTTAATGCCCGCCAGTTGATTAGCTGGAACTCGCCACTCGCATAAATTATTCGAAACAAATCGCTCTGTGCACCTAATTAACTAATTAAGGACAAAGCCGGGACAGAATTAACTGAAACTATGTCGATAAAACATTTATAGTATGTCCGCCCTTTGAATGTTTAAGTGGCTAACATAATAACTGGGTACAGTCAGTGAAAAATAAATGTATGTATTATGTAAACTGTTAGGGGAATACCTATCATTAGCTATAAGAACTTTGGTGTAAGATGCGTACTGCTAGCCTAGCAGGCTTTTCCTATTTCACCAGAAATGCACCAAAGAAGCTTACAATAACTTGAAAAAATTCTAATACTTATATCATGGTCATCATGTCAGTCAGAAGTGATTCAATTGCTGAATATAGGCTTACCTCAAGGAACACAATGGCTGGTCGTACGCTGCCTGCAATCGGTCTTGAGTTGACTGATATCAACGAAACGTATTTCGAATGCGTATCGTATCAAACAATTTTGTTTTTTAGGGTTCCGTAGCCAAATGACAAAAAACGGAACCCTTATAGATTCGTCATGTTTGTCTGTCTGTCTGTCCGTCCGTATATCACAGCCACTTTTTTCCGAAACTATAAGAGCTGTACTGCTGAAACTTTGGAACACAAAAATAGAAAAAGAACAATATTTTTGGGGGGTCGCCATACATAGAACTGAAACTCAAAAAAATTTTTTTCGTCGAACCCTTGCATGTGGGGTGATTATGGATAGGTCTTCAAAAATAATATTGAGGTTCCTAATATCATTTTTGTCTAAACTGAATAGTTTGCGCGAGAGACACTTCCAAAGTGGTAAAATGAGTGTCCCCCCCCCCCCCTGTAACTTCTAAAATAAGAGAATGATAAAACTAAAAAACATATATGATGTACATTACCATAGAAACTAACAACGAAAATTGGTTTGAACGAGATCTAGCAAGTAGTTTTTTTTTAATACGTTATAAACCGCAATTTGATTTCATTTAATCAACTGAAATACTTGCTGCTGCGGAACCCTTCATGTGCGAGTCCGACTCGCACTTGGCCGGTTTTTTTTATCAGTGTACAAACAACACTAATATAGTTTAAATATACATATAAAAAACCCGTTTCATATATTTAGTGATAGCCGATGATATTATAATTTATAGCAAAACAGTTTTTAATTAACTGAAACTATGTCTATAAAACATTTATGGTGTCTCCACCCTCAAAATGTATACATTTAGAGGTGGTGACGCCATAAATGGTATTATGTTAGCCATTTATAAATGGTAATAACATAATAACTGGGTATAGTCGCAAAAAGAAATATGTGTAGGAATTGTATAGTTGAGGGGCCGATTAGCGTGGTTGGTAGAAGCTTGCCTTTCACGCCGCAGGTCTTGGGTTGGAATCCCACCCAGGGGCTATACCGGCTAACTCGCAGAACATCGTTTTCTTAAACGGCGTTCCAATAAATATAGGTTAAAAATGACTTAATCAATCGTTAAATCGGCTTCCATGGGCACATGTGACGTCATAAATGGTCCGGAATCGATTGTCAACGTTGAAGCCGATTTAACGATTGATTAGGTAATTTTTAACCTTTAGTTATTTGAACGCCATTCACGAACCGGTTCGGTGACTTAGCCGGTAGAGCCCCTGGACAGATATTTTTGTGCATGAACATGTCTATTAGTCGAGAGTCTGGGTGTAATTATCTATATAAGTATGTATTTACAAAAACGTAGTATATTTAATTATATCAGTTATCTGGTTTCCATAGTACAATCTCTGCTTAGTTTGGGATCAAATGGCCGTGGGTTAAAAACAGTCCCAGGATATTATATTATTATAGTTTACGGAGCGGTTAACACACATGGGGCTGGTCACCCTATGGTTCGTGGATTTGATAAGTTTTAATGGAGTTATAACTACTAAAACTATTATTATCAATTCAAATATTACACTGCAAAGTAAATAATTCGTGGTTTTAACTATTTACAAACACTTTTAATAGCTTTATTTAAATAATAAACCTATTAAATAAGTATATTTTCAAGGCCCCATCCTCAAAAGCACAAAAAAACCATACCGTATTACTTCGTTGTCCCTATGCTTATCTGTCTCTCTATCAAAATCCTTTTTCCAAGAATACTTAAAGGTATCAAGTTGAAATTAACATCACGGACTTAGATTAGCAATCACTTGGAGCTGTGTGAAAAATCAAAATTCAACGTATTTAATTGATGTGGCCGTTTATGCTTCATATTTTCCTGTTGTATTAAAATAATGAAATATCCACAATCCGTTTTGTAGCCACTGTCTATAAAACCTACAAGTTTGTACGGAACCTTCAGTAAACGTGGCCAGCTTGCATTTAGTCGGCTTGTTTCTATTGCTTGCTTGCTTGCTTATCGTATGGGTAGTGTTAACCCTAGTGTCAGAGTTGCTCAAGCCGCCCAGTAGGCCTCTGACATGGCTTAACGACTGTTGTCTAATGACTACAACCGGGACCGACAGCTTAACGTACCCTCCGAAGCACGGAGACGCTCAGAAATTAAACCACTTTAGCGGTCACCCATCTATGGACTGACCGCGAGCCTAGTTGCTTTACCTCGCCGATCGCTTACGGATCGGTGAGAGCATCTAGCTATGAGCGCTATTTTCTATTCATGAAAATACAACGTCCGGAAATAAATCCCTGAAAAGCACGCTACTTTACAAAAAATTCACGGTAACAAAGTGCGCTCAAAGTCAGAAAAACTCCTGTGTGGGGATAGAACTCCGATCACAAGTCATAATTTACGAGTAGTCAAAAAGTAGTAATCAATTATGTTGACTGTACATTTATGGTCCGGTCGTATAAAAGTTTGAATAGTTTTCTAACTATAGGTGTAAAAGGTATGTTATGTATGCAAAGCTGTATGTAGAGTACGGGGAAATACTATTTCTAGACAAGGTTGTAAAAACTTAGATGGATGTTTAATGATGTTCGATAAAGTATGGTTATCAGCTATGACTATATTTTTATTCTAGCGGTAGTGTTTTTAATATTAAAGTTAATGAGGTAATGGGGTCAAAGTGCGGATTTAACCAAAATGTGCCAAAAATGACCTGGAGTCGGGATATTAAGGGGTTGCTCGTCTTTGCCGCGTTGTTGGTCCTATGCTTGATCTCTATTGCACGGATGTAGTCTCGCATAGACCAAGTTAAGTCATCATTCGCTCGAAGAGCAGCCCGACTGGGGAAGCACCTCCACCTTACAGAAGACATTCCTTAATAATAACATTAATAATTTAATGTTGTGTTTCTGAGTGTGAGTAAGGTCGCCAGAGCTCATCGGGGTGGGGGGGAAGGGTCAGCAACACTTGTTTGCTGACTCTTAAAGGCCGGCAACACACTCGTGACTCATCTGATGTTGCGAGTGTCCATGGGTGGCGGTGATCACTTACCATCAGGTGACCCACTTGCTCGTTTGTCGACCTCAAATAAAAAAAAAAAAAAAAAAAAAATCAGCACCGATCTCCCCAAGATGATAAATGTGTTATTCGAATAACACCAAACCTTCAAATTGGTCATTCACTAACACTGAGTATAAAAAAAAATTGAAAAATACTTAAGGCGCGTGTTGCCGGACACCCCTTAGTTTATACAACACCCATCCTACTAATATTATTTGCGAATGTTTGTGGATGTATTGTTACTCTTTCACGCAAAACCACCGAACGGATTTTGATCAAATTTTGTACTAATATAGCTTATATATCCGCATGACACTTAGGCTATAATTTATTAAGTTTAGTAGCTAGTTAGTTTAGCTAGTTTTAAATATTTTGATAGTGGTGAAATCTAAATATTTTACTATTTAGTTACAAACCAGCCGTATTAGCCGTGCAAATGTCAGTAAGATGGGGTTTAGCGTCTTAATCAATTGGCCACCATGTTAAAGTTTTCTGGAACTTAAATACATTACGTTTATAATAATAATATTAATACTGTCCTGGTACATTATTTACACACGGCCATCTGATCCCAAACTTAGCATAGCTTGTACAATGGAAACCAGATAACTGATATACTACAAATACTTCTTTTCTTTTGTAATTACATGCTTATATAGATATTAACACCCAGACTCAGGACAAACAGACAGTTCATGCACAAAAACATCTGTCCTAGGTGGGAATGGAATCCACGACCTCCGGCGTGAAAACCAAGCATTTTTATCAACCACGCCATTTGGCCCGTCGAAATTTATTATAATATTTAGTTTATTCACTTAAGCGGCAATCAGCAAAATAAGCAATAGTGGAGCACATGCTCCACTATTGCTTATTTTGCTGATTGCCGGTTTATAATAATTTTAATTTGTATAAGTAACATGCCAGGCCTTCACCGCTTCGTATTATCGTACGAAATATTTCATCTTAAATTTCGTTAGAGTGTGCCCTTAGAAGATTAAGTATTCAAATAACAGCTTCTTTAAATATCTTCTAATTACTATAGGTAAGCTTATTGATTTTTACTTAAGTTTATTTAAGGTACTTAAACCCTTAAAGGGTTTAATAAAGCTTAACTAAGAAAACAATGACGTTGTAGAACAACGAAAATCTTAGAGAAATAATTCTAGACAAGCTTCTGAAAATAATTAATTAATTAACGCCTGTTACAATTCAAAGGCATTATACACAAGCGTGTTTGAACTACGTAGCATCTTTTGTTCCAAATGCTCCAGTGTTTCAAGTAGAAAGTGTTCGACCAGTGTGTTTTCTCATTGATGACTTACGGAAAAAAACGTGGTCGCTCACTATGGTATCAGACGGCTCAGGGCATCACCCAAACAGCAACGGAGAGGGCTATGCTTGGAGTTTCCCTGCGAAATCGAAACAGAAACGTTGAGACAACAAGTATCCGACTAGTCCGAGGAATTCAAAAACCCCATAACGGTTATTAGTCGCTTAAATTAAGATACTGGTTAAGTCCTTCTGCGCTAGTCAACTGCTCGTTGTCTTCAATTCTTTAATTTTAATATAGCAGAACTAAATTACAAAATAATAGCTTAATAACTTGTAATCTATACATCTATACAAATAAATAAAATTGAAGTGTCTGTTTGTAATATTGAAATAACCGTTTTTTTTCTACGTAATATGAATATATATACGGTACCTACACCAAAATAATTTTTTTTACAATTTTTGTCTGTCTGTCTGTCTGTTTGTTCCGGCTAATCTCTGAAATGGCTGGACCGATTTTGACGGGACTTTTATTGGCAGGTAGCTGATTTAATAAGGAGTAACTTAGGCTACTTTTATTTTAGAAAAAAATCTTTAATTTTAGAAAAAACAAAAACATCAAAATAAACTAATTAACACGCGAACGAAGTCGCGGGCACGGCTAGTTTTTTATAAAAATATATGTGATAAAACAGACCGCACGGACAGACTAATTATTATTTATTACTGTTTTTATACTGTATTCGAATATATTTATGTACTGCGTTGTGAACTTGACAAGTACAAGGGTACAATAATAAATAATAATAATGTCCTCCTAGCCGAGATCCGGCCACGGCGGCCAGTCTTAAAGGAGACTAGCCATCTGGGCGGGACATAATAATATTATAATGCTCAAGTGTGTGCGCAAACACAGGAGCACTTTCTATTCCATCACTTTCATGATCCGATGGGACGACTAGCGACACGACCGGAAAGAGGTCAGGTACAGGACCGACGGCTTTACGTGTTCTCCGAGGCACGGGGGTATAATGGTGTAATACGTGGTGGATATCAACCCTGCCACTGCATTCGTTATATAATTTTGTCATTCGGCAGAGAGGTGAGTTTGAGCCAAGTAATGTTCTACGTAGTGGAGGAGCTAAGGGAGTTATCGATTTTCGTGGAATATGGAACGGAACTCTAAATCGTATCCTTTGTAACAACTCAGGGCAATCAATTTTATTTCTTAACAATTTAAATAAAAATACCATATCAATTACATCCCTCCTCTTAGAGAGTTCCATAATCTTAAAATAATGTAACCTGGTTTTATAATCCACTTTTTTCCCCCCCAATCCCACCGAGTATGACAAGTGCCGAACAAATCTCTTTTGAATACGCTCGATTCTGAGAGAGTGAATTGCAAAGTGGGGACGCCACACAACAGCAGCGTACTCCAGAACATTTCTGACAAGGCAGTTATATAAAATTATTTTAGATTTAACATTCCGAAAGTTTTTACTACTTCTAATTAAAAATCCAAGCAACTTGGAAGACTGCTTCAGTGCCCTCTCGATGTGAGGAACATACGTTAGTTTTCCATCCATTAAGACCCCCAAATCCCTAATGCTCTCAGTCTCTGTTAGAATGGTATCACCCAACATATACGATGATGCTGTCTTGTTATGCTTTCTTGAAAATTTTATATGAGCGCATTTTTTTGCGTTTAAGTCATTACCATTTTGTACGCTCCAGGAAAGCAATGAATTTAAGTCTGCTTGTAGATGCTGAATATCCATTTCGGAGTTTATTACGTGAGCAAGCTTCAGGTCGTCAGCGAACATAAAAGGTTTTGTGTATTTCAAGTATAACGGAAGATCATTGATGAAAACATTAAATAAAAGAGGCCCTAAGTGAGATCCTTGGGGAACACCAGATGAACTTGGATATGATACAGAGTGATAACCGTTAGCAACATAAAAACTTCTATCAGACAGATACGACTCCAACCATTTCAGTATAGGTCCAGTGAAACCGTAATGATTTAACTTTCTAAGGAGCAAATAATGAGGGATCCTATCAAATGCCTTACTGAAGTCAGTGTAAACTACGTCAACTTCTTTATTATTATCGAGCGCTTCTATTAAATATTCTGTAAAACATGTCAAGTTGGTGCCCGTTGACCTACCTTTTACAAAACCGTGTTGTTGAATTGTTAAATATTTCATGAAATAAATCTGCAAATTTTGACAAACTATCGATTCCAAGACCTTAGCTACGACAGGGAGTATGGAAACAGGTCTGTAGTTTCTAACATCATGCTTTTCATTAGCCTTATGGATGGGAACTACTTTTGCCAACTTCCATTGCACAGGAAAAATACCTGTATCTAGAGATTTAGCAAAAATATGTAAAATAGGATCCAACAGATTTGAAGCACATTTGACTATGAAAATTGGCGGAATGTTATCTGAGCCAGCACTTTTGTTTATATCTAAGCCTTTGAGATTTTTTAACAATAAACTACGGTTGATAGTTACCGTCCCAAAATAATCGGCTATAGTTTTATAAAAGTGTTCATCAAAGGTGTCTCGGTCAGACAAATCATGTTCACTTCCGCGATAAACGGTAGCAAAACACTTCGCGAATAATTCACAAATTTGATCTCCCACTGACGACGTGTCAGAGCCATCAGTCATCGCGGAAGGGTACTTACTAGTACCACCTTTCAGAGATTTTATGTACGACCAAAAGTATTTTGGATTATCAATAATACCATCCTCAACATTTTTCATGTATGTATTATAGCATTCAGAAGCAAGTTTTTTGCAACGAGTCGCTAGTAATCGAAATGAAATGTGATCCATAGGGTTCACGTATTTTTTATATTTTATTCTGTATTTATTTTTCTCATTTAATCTATTTATAAGCTCTTTCGTGAACCATTGTGGATACTTCCTAGTGCGCTGTTGCTGTTTTGAAACGGGTATAAACTCTTTTATAATATCTCGGATAATGTTATAAAAAATGTCCACCATACTATTTACGTCTTTACACTTAGCGAACTGTTTTTCCCAGTCTATATTTTTAAGGCGAATATTGATTGCCGTGTAGTCCGCCTTCCGATAGTTTTACATTGTTTGCATTATTACTAAGCCCTTCATTTTCTGAACACATAAAGGTAAACTCTAGTGGTGGATGAAATGCATCTACCAAACTCAAAACGTCTGATGCTTCCATTAAGGAACTTATTGGTAAATCAGATAATATTAAGTCTAATATTCGCTCTTTAGAATTAAGTAGATGATTGTATTGTACATAATTATTTATATTACAAAAGTCTAATAAACACTGGCATATAGCTGAACTATGGTAGTAACTTTCTGAATTATTAAAAGACTGCCAGTTAATACCACCGAGGTTAAAATCACCTACAATACATGTATTTTTAGTGTGCTTTTCGGAGTTCAAATTACAATTGTCTATAAAATGATTAAGTACCGTACTGGTTAATGGCGGTGGCAAATAGACTGCGCAAAATATGATCTGATTTATATCATGGAGTAGAATCGTATCAACTGTAACCCAAAGATCCTCACAATCACTCTCCCATGAAGATAGGCGCCTAGAATTATACTTCGTAGATACAGCTATAAGAACTCCACCTCCCTCTTTACCGCAATATAACCTTGACGTTTCTCTGTCACGTCTATAAACAACGTAAGTATTATTAAATAGTTCAGTACTAAAAACATTACAATTAAGCCACGTTTCAGTTAGGATTATAACATCATAATTGCATACTGACAAATTTTGAATAAAGGTGTCTGTTTTTGTGCGTAAACCCCTAACGTTTTGATAATACACACTTAAAGAATCGAATTTTATTATAAGAAGACAATACAAATGAGTTTAATGTTACAACCAGAAAGATATTTAATTAGAGTTTGGCTAATGAACCTTTATTTTTAATAACCAAGTATTCAGAATTATCTGTTTTCCTTACGAAGATTCGCCCGTTCCGTACCCAAACATGTTTGTACCCTTTGTCTTTGGCTACTGATCTTGTTGCCGCATGTAACGCCTTTGCCCAGCAGTGGACTTTATTCGGCTGATATGATGAGTTTGTGGTGGGGCCACTACTTTTGGCACCACCAAAAGGATAGATATTTTCAACTAGCTGTGCCCCGCGGTTTTACCCGTGTTAAAATTTTATTAATTATTACAGATCCTCCCCCGTAGGTGATAGCGTGATAATATGTAGCCTATATGTTGACCCGACATCTTAGTAATATTCATGCAATATTTGAAGTAAATCCATGCAGTACTTTTTGAGTTTAGCCCGGACATACATACAGACAAACAGACACACAAACAAAAATTCTAAAATATATATGTTTGGCTTCGATATCGATAGTAGATCACGCCCCAAATATCCTTTAAAAAAATATACAATGTACAGTTTTGACTTTCCTACAATTTTATTATATGTATAGATATGTACAGATGAGTAGCTTTATAATAATAAATTTATAATAATAATAATATTTAGGGACAATGCCACACAGATCATCCTAGCCCCAAATTAAGCAAAGCTTGTACTATGGGTTATTTATCTTTAAGAACTATTGCGTACTTTTATAAATATGACGTTTACATCTAGCCGACGAGACTTTCACTGCTTCATCGGACAACAGAAGTGAGTAAGCAAGTTATTGCTTGCCTCTGTTGAATGATTCTCACTTGAATGATTTTGACTAGTTGAGAGCCTTTTGCGCTAGCCAACTGGTCGTTGTTTTCAATTCTTTAATTTATAATACTATTGCTAAATGTAACAATAATAACTTAGTTACTTGCTATTTATTATTTAAGGATTTAATAAAAATATATGTGACGAAGACCGCACGGACAGACTAATTCAAAATATTTTTGTTGGTTTAATTACTGTATTAATTATAATTAAACTATGTTTATGTATTGCATTGTGAGCTTGACAAGTACATGCAAGTGTATGTAAATACCCAAGTGCTAAATAAATTTAATTATTTCATTATTTGACTCTAGTTTTCTCTGATGGTAAACTTGGGGGGAATAAGGTGAACCTAAGTGAAGTGTATAATTTGTAGGCGAAACACTATTGGAACGCCGAAGTGCCTTTCACGGAACAAGAGGGTAGGTCAGAGTCTAAGAGGGAACTTGCAATTAATTAAGTGCCCTTTATGAAGCTGGCTCCTACATACCCACAATGGGTTTCAGTAATACTGATTAGCACCGTTCTTGCTACCAGGCTAACAGTGGTTTATGATAAAAGATCAGCAAGCTTAGAGAGGTGTGCTGAATGTTTATGTTTCCTAAAAAACGCACTCAGCATGTTAGTAAGAATTATTATATTCTATCCCATTCACACACGGCGTCCAAGATGAAAGAGCCAGGAACCGCCAAAAGACGGTGGTTCATTTAAAGTTCTATGAGCGAAACAAATGAGAATCGCTGTGTAGTGAACTAACGCCGAATTATAAAAATAGCAACACATTCATAACGCCGTAATTCAAGTTCAAATCGTAATTAAAACAAATACAATTCATCGCGTAATATGATTTATGTTTTAATGTATTCCAAATTTAAATTACTGTATAACATAAAGCAATGAAAAATAAATGAAAAGTATTATTAGATGGTTTGTTTATATATGACTATGGCCTGTTGGTATACTCGTATACTATGTATATATGTACAAAGATATAGTCCGTGCGTTTTAGTATACATTAAATATACATACAAAGAGTATATCTCAATATGAAGTGTCAACTAATATATTATAAATTATTCGGATTAGACTTGTAAAAAATAGTTTTTACTTCTATCGGCTGTCCCCAAAGACTGCCCCGCATATTTTTTATGCTTTTTTTCAAGCACTTCATTATATCCTAAAGTGGTCGAACACAATTTCTAAAGCATTATTTACCCGCCAATGTGGTTCGCGCGGCGCTATCGAACCATTCCAACTGCGCAAAGAATTCCCTTCAAGTTTTCCGATCAAGATTCCACTCGATTCAGAACAATGTTGTTATTTTCACTTGCAGTTCTAAAGCGAAAATAGTTAAAATAAAATAGCTTAATCGCCTGAACCGCTCCTGAACTGTAAGGTTAGAAGTTAGAAACTGTTTCTTTAGAAACGGTGCTTAAAAGAAGCCATTTCGACGTAGAATGTAAGCATTACAGTTATCTCGTGAATAGTTTTTCTCAATGATCCTTACTACTATAGTAAATGGTGTAAATTTTCTGAAGTACCTATCTAAAAGTCAAAGACTATTAGGTATCAGTACTCTCAAAAACAGAAGAAGCTTCACGACACTTTTATAAGCATACAAATTTCATCATCATCATCATAATCATATCAGCCGAAAGACGTCCACTGCTGGACAAAGGCCTCCCACAAAGATCTCCACAATTTCCGGTCTTGCGCTATCCGCATCCGGCGATTTCCAGCGACCCGCACAACATCATCGGTCCATCTTGTAGGGGGCCTGCCCACGCTGCATCTTCCGGTTCGTGGTCGCCACTGTGGCCACAATGGAGAGGGCTATGCTCGGAGTATCACTGGGTAATCGAATACAAAACTTCTAAATCCGCAAGCAAACCAATGTAGCCGACGTAGCCCAAAGAATTGCCAAACTGAAGTGGCAGTGGGCGGAGCACATAGCTCGTAGAACCGATGGCCGCTGGGGCAAAAGGTTCTCGAGTGCAAGGGTCGCGGCTGAATGCGGGCAACGCAGGACCGGCCATTGTGGAGATTCTTGGGGAAGGCCTTTGTCATCATTGTTATCAATATTATTTAGCGTTACAATTATTAACTTGAATTATTATTGAGCAAAGAGTTAATTGTTTGACGGCCGCAAAAAGTGATTCCCACAAGGTGATGATGTAGTAATAGTTGCTGGAAGCCGCGGGTGGAGCAAGACCGGTAACTGCAGAGATCTTTGTCCAGCGTTAGACGACTTTCAGCTGACATGATAATATTTATGTATGTACGTCTGTAGTACTTAAAATAATAATAATAAGTATCATCATATTTACAGCTTTATGTATATGCAACTTGTAAAAGGGTAGAACTCAATTAATAACTCAACTTGGCTGTAGCTAACTTGAGTACCACATTTCCACTTCAGTTCATTCAACAACTATCTACATTGTTGAACTTTGTTTAACGAGTAACTTCAGAAACTGAAATTGACCAGTGTTTTGTTATTGAAAAGCGTCAACTGAAACTAGTCAGCATTCTGTATTCAAAACAATATATTTCTAACATGATAGACCATAGTGATTGGTTTGATATAGACTTTATTATTGAAGTTCATTATAATACAATAAATAATGCTATGTACCTAGATAGGCACCCTTTCAGAAGGTGCCTCCAGTCAGAATAATAAAGACAGTAATAAAAAAATCTGACCAAGTTTAATACATACGCGTTTAAAGTTCTTATTGGGGATATAGTGGGGATGCTTTATCCTTTCCACACTTTAATATGAATGTTGGTATGGATCTTCTGTCTCTATTACAAATGACGTCACATGTTAGTATAATGACTATGACTAATGACTAATGATTTTTAGACGCTTAGAACTTTGTTAGTTTTAAGGTAATTTGAATTTTGTTTTTAGTTTACTTATAATTAAAAATTGGTAGTCCGCACCCCTGTTAGTGAAGGATTACCGGGAAATCAGTGCATGATACTGAAGGATTACCTTGGGTTTCTACACACGGCTACATATCAAGTTATACATTTCCGGTATATGCTGATCTCGCGTTGTATTTGATTTCCATACAATGAGAGATCAGCTTATATTGGAAATGTATAGCTTGATATGTAGCCGTGTGTACTAATGCAGCATTGCACATGCACGTTACATAATATGAACAGTGCATGTTTTAGTTGTAGTGTAGGAGTTGCTCGTGCTACCCATCTGTTATATATATTGACGTCTGTTCATCTATACATCTATACAAATAAATAAAATTGGAGTGTCTGTTTGTAATATTGAAATAACCGGTTTTTACTACATTAATATGAATATATATACGGTACATACACCAAAATGACATTTTTTACAATTTTTGTCTGTCTGTCTGTCTGTTTGTTCCGGCTAATCTCTGAAATTGCTGGACCGATTTTGACGGGTAGCTGATGTAATAAGGAGTAACTTAGGCTACTTTTATTTTAGAAAACGTCTTTTATTTTACAAGAAAAACGAAATAATATAACACGCGGACGAAGTCGCGGGCACAGCTAGTATTTTAATAAAATTTTAAGACCACCTCTTTTCTCATATCTGATCCAAGAGACGTACTCAAGATTCATAATAATTAGATGAAATGGTCTGTAGCCTTATGTCCATTTGTTTTGGCGCGTAAACATCTTGCGTCAGTCCTTGCGCTCATTTATATTGACTCGTCCATAGTAAAACTAACGTGTAACAAAAATAACCGTAATATATATTAAAACGCAATATGTGACACATATTAAGGTTTTGATGACATTGAAAGCTTAGACCTAGTACTAAAAAGCTACAATATTACGATACGCTTTGAAGCTGCTTTCGAATCATGGTCTAAACATTGTTGTTATATTTTATAATTAGACAGAAAGTATGGTACATATTTTGCAAATTGTTTTGTTCATCACGTTGTTCAGGTTAATATGCTAATAAAGTTCCTTAAGTTTCTTCTACTATTTATGTTACACCTGGTATAAATGAGTTCAAGTCACTTTTTGGTTTACATAATTACTCCCAAGGAGGTGAAGCTAACTTGCATGCTAACCACCGCTTGTGGATTTGTTCTTTACGTTATCTGTAAAACTTTGTGTCTATCGTTCACTCGAATGTTAAATAGACTATGGCGAGATACTAGGCCATTTTTTTTGACTACGTTGAAAAGTTAAATGAAGATAATTACCGTAAAACTCAATGCGTAGCAGCTTTCTCATTGATGATTTACCCCCATTAAATATAGCAATACCATATTACTTGAAGACAGCATCTACTCTCTCGCATGCTCGCCACAGAAAGGTAATCTGGCAAAATTTAGATTTGCAATTTGGCGCTCACAGCCAGATGCTCTCACCGGTCTGCAAGTGATTGGCGAGGTTAAGCAACTAGGCTAGCGGTCAGTCCATAGATGGGTGACCGTCAAAGTGGTTCAGTTCTGAGCCTCTCCGTGCTTCAGAAGGCACATTAAGCTGTCGGTCCCTCTTATAGCCATTATGCAACAATCGTTAAGCCATGTCAGACGCCTAATGAGCAACTTAAACAACCCTAACACTAGGGTTACTACTGCCCTTACGATAAGTAAGTAAGTAAGCAGTTAGTTCTGTTATACATCGCTATTTAACACTGATCCTCGACCTCTACTCCGTTAATAAGGGTACATAAGTAAACAGACAACACTAATTCTCTCCATAATGAAGCTTGATAGTTCTTTTATCTCGTACATTTCTTTCGAGAAAAGAAATATGTTCGTCGTAAGTGAGATGAATTAATCTATGCATGTCACGTGTCGTGGTCGAGGTGGACTGTAGCCGGATAGCCTTACACTGTTTGATTGTCATATTACTTAGTTACATGAGGCGCGGTTTCTATTATCACCCTTGGGATGTGGTTAAGGCAATGTATGCGCCTTAACCGCTGCTCAAGGATATTTTTCTCATTTTAATAAACAACAATTTATTAAAATTATGATGTTAATTAGTTTTATAAATATTTTACGAGATTTTTTGAAGACGGGGTGGTACCTCACTGGATGATAACTAGTATTATTGATTGGTTCAATTTCGCCCTGATTTTCAACTCACTTTCGACGGTTTTCACGACAGTTAGTATATTATACTCGTACCAGCAGATTGGCAATGGTTCACAATTAATAATGTTATTTTTTATATCTGAAATTTATTTAACATTCTAATATTACAGTTTTTCACATTTTGTTTAATTAGAAAATTAACAATTTAAAATGATATTAACATATAATCAAATCTTACAAAGGTAATATTAATCTTAAATACCTATAAAAAAAGTAAATTTAACTCGTATAACAGATACAATATGTTAATTAATTAACATAAAATTAAAAAAAGAAACGAAGGAACTAAGTTTCGTTATTACGTTTTATAACCCAATTATTCTTATCGTTGTTAAACTGTTTTATTTTTTTAGAAAAACCGTAACGGGAGTTTTTCACTACATTAGCTCCTCGCGTCACTTTTAATTATAATTAACCGATTTTTCTTTTCATTAGTGCTTTTATCTATTTAATTCGTAATTAAGATTGACATGTCAGTGAGGAAAATCAGGATTTTTGTGAACGAGAACTTACTTTTATGAAGTCATTTGTGTATTAATTGTACCGATAGGAAACTATTTTTCATAATTACATTTTTTTATTTATTGTTCCAAGTTTTATTGTTTAGTCTAATCTGCTGAATAAAGGCCTTCTTCAGCAGAATAGACTCTTTACTGTATATTAACACCGGGTTTAACCGCAGGTAGCAGTTGTTTTGATATAATAGTCTCAAATAAATATAAAGTTTACAGTAGACCATCGGTTGATTTAAAATATAATATAGACCATTTCATTAATAAGTGTAAGTATGCTAAGTATGCCCACTGCTGGTCAAAGGCCTCCCCCAAAGATCTCCACGATTGCCGGTCTTGCGCTATCCGCATTCAGCGGATTCCAGCGCCCGCACAAGATCATCGGTCCATCGTGTAGGGGACCTGCCCACGCTGCGTCTTCTGGTTCGAGGTCGCCACTCGAGAACCTTTCTGCCCCAACGGCCGTCGGTTCTACGAGCTATGTGCCCCGCCCACAGCCACTACAGTTTTGCAATTATTCGGGCTATATCGGTGTCTTTGGTTCGCCTGCGGATTTTGACATTTCTGATTCGATCTCGCAGTGAAACTCCAAGCATAACCCTCTCCATAGCGCTTTGGGTAACCTTGAGCCTTCTAATAGACCCATAGTGTCCCGGCTATATGGAGATGGCTATACCGGTCACTTTGGTTCGCCTGCGGATTTCAACATTTCTGATTCGATCTCGCAGGGAAACTCCGAACATAGCCCTCTCAATAACGCTTTGGGTGACCTTGAGCCTTCTAATAAGGCCCATAGTGTCCCGACTATATGGCATAAAGTAGTAATATTCTATGATAGAACGTTTGAATTCGAATGTGAAAATTAAGGTGGGACTTGCCGGATAAATCAAACGTGTCTGGTCAACAGCTTAACAACTCCGTGATTCTTAATCTATCTAATCGTTTCCTGACCACAGCGTGGTCGCGTGTCAAAGTTAGGTCGAAACTTCTCCAACACGTCGACATTACGTGCTACAACATTGAACCCGTAGCATTAGTCCAAGCTAACCAATTTGAGTCTGACAGATTCAGGCGACGTTTACTCTACACGTTCAGTCGGTATTGAGGATGACTCTCGCTACTACGGGTCGTCGCAGAAACGGTATTTAAACGGATGGCTAGAGGCATTTTAAATGAAAAGTTAAAGTACTATGGTGGTAACAGAATTTTATTTAAAAATAAACTTAATTTAGAATTTTATGGCATGAAAATAAAGATAAGATATATACAAGAAAGCCGTGAGATTTCCGGTCTAATAAAATGACAGGGCCACCCCATATCATCCCGTGGGTGTCGTAAAAGGCGACTAAGGGATACAGCCTCCTGTGTACTAGCACTACTAGCTACCACCTAACTACGGTCACCAACTCGCATGCCGAGCGCGGTGACTACGGCAAATCTCTCCAAATGGCAACTTTAACAACCTTTGGAGGAGGCCTATGTCCAACAGTGGACGGTTACACACTGATGATGTGATATACAAGTAATAACCACAGTAAAGTGAAAGGGGGCTAGACGGATAAAAATCTTACGAAAAGTTTGTCACGACACTTTTTGCAGCTGTGCGGCGTGCGCATGTTTCTCTGTCTGTCTCTCTCTCTCTCTCTCTCTTATAGAAAGCAAGCCAGATATTTTCATTTCTATTTCGCATTGAACAGTGTGGTGTCGCGACGATTAATTTTGTTGAGTGTATACAGGTTTTTTGTACATAATAAATAATAAGAAATAACTTCGTTCCATCCGGGTGTCCCTTGACACCTCTCAAGTTTTTTTTTTATGATTTGGTATTAAAAATACATATATTATAACTCTTAACACTCTTGTACCACCAACCCCTATTTTTAATAGCGTTTAGTTAGCAGTTTTTAATCTCAACTCTCATTGTTTGATAAAATGATAACTGATCAATTATATCAATCGATCAGTTATCCCCGCCAGGCGTCTACCGCTTCTAGTCACTTCTCATCCAGCAAACAGCAAGGAGTAGGTAGTATGATTTCCCTCGTCTCGTGGTCTGTGTGGTTTCAATTAAAAGTTAATAATATTTTTAGTATTGTTATAACTATGTAAATACCTAATTAATGAGTTAACTTATTGTTAACAGATAGTTAATAATAATAATAATAATTAATAATAATAATTTCTTTATTCTCCAAAAGATTTGTACAGATTCATAGTAAATCTAAATAAATCTAAATAGTACCTACAATAGTATGGTGGCCCGCACGTCAGGCAACCCACAACAACTTCAAAAAAAAATCCTTATAGTAACTTAAATTTTTCAGTACAGTACACGAAGAGCACCCAATATACATCAGCCCAGAGTGTAATCCAATGAGAATGTTGTACACTAGGTTAACCCGCATACATAACATAAAAAACATGGTTTGTGAGGTACCTAGTTCATGTTCTTTTGGGACATGCCTGACCCCGGACTGCCTGACCCGCTGGAGTCTGTACAAATTACTTGTTAAACCCTGACTTCCAAACTAGGAGGAAACCTGTGTGATGGAAGTCAGTGTTCGACCGTATTTATAAGTGATGAAACATAACCCTTTAAAAGATACAAAGTTTTTTTTAACTCATACCTATTTTTTTATTTTTCTTGAAAAGTCAGTTGATAACAGGTAATTAGTTACGTAATCGTCTTAAATAATTATCTAGTTATACGTTTTTTTTCTGTACAATGACTCGTACAATAGAATTCCTGGTAGGTGACACATATAGGTTTCCACTTACCTTACGCCGAATTATTCCAATGCCTCCCGTTCCGTTCGATTGCATATTTTTTGTTTGAGACAACAAACCAAAAGGTTGCGTTAGACTGTAGTAGAGTATGTTTGTCTTAAAGGGGAAGATTCAGGGTCACCCAAAGAGCAATGGAGAGGACTATACTTTGAATTTCCCTGCGAAATCGAATCAGAAATGCTGAGATCCGCAGGTGAACCAACTGAAGTGGCAGTGGGCACATAGCACGTAGAACCGATGGCCGCAGGGGCAAAAAGGTTTTAGAAGTGTTTTTTACAGAGAAGCTCTAAATAATTCAATATTAATCCTTCTCACGGAATTACACTTGTGCGATGCCGGGACGGGCTGTTAGTAAATCATATAAAGAGAACGGCATTTTAAGGAAAGTTGCAGAAGGTACTTAAATTGTTTATCCAGAACATATCATTTGGACAGATACTTACATAACGCCTATAATTTCTTATTAATAAAATTTATTAATACAACGAAATATTTGGCCTGATGGTCTAAAGGTGGGGATAGAGGAGTAGGGATCGAGGACATGGGCTCGATCCCTACCCAGGAAAAATCTTGGAGTGTTGAGTTGTACTGGTTCTGGGTGTAAATTAAATCTATAATATGTATTTAACAATAGATGAGTTTGTTTATCAGTTGTCTGGTTGCCATAGTATCTGCCTGGTATGCCTGCCTGTATGTTAGTTTTCCTAAGATATTTATTCATATATAATTTATTTCTTCGAATATTTGTTTCTGAGTCATGGATGTTTTCTATGTATTCAAGTATTTATCTATCTATATACGTATGTATATCGTCGCCTGGTACCCATACTACAAGCTTTGCTTAGTTTGGGGCTAGGATGATCTGTGTGACATTGTCCAAGATATTATTATTATTATTTCTGTCAACCTCTGCCTTTTATAATTTTAATAAAAGCACTCATAGCCAGATGCTCTTACCAATCCGTAAGTGATTGGCGAGGTTAGGCAACTATGCTTGTGGTCAGTCCATAGATGGGTGACTGACAAAGAGGTTTTATTTCCGAGCGTCTACATTCTTTACCAGGGCACGCTAAGATGTTGATCCCGGTTGTAGCCATTAGGCAACAGTCGTTAAGCCATCGTAGAGACCTGTGGACGTCTTCAACATTTCTGTCACTAGGGTAACCATTATCCATATCATAAGTGCCATTTATAAAAATATATCTTTCTGAAATATTTTATTAAAGCCAGCTAGCTAGCGGGCCACCTGGAGGTAAGTGGTAACCTGCTGGAAATTCGCAATGCCAGGGAGCACAGCAAACCGCTGCATACCGTGTGATTAATACTCTTTTTAAACCTCGTTTAAAGTAGGACATGTCGTAGCACTCAGAAAACACAGCAGCACGTGTTGACATAAAGCTATTGTAGTTTCTAATTGGATCAGTTTTTTTTAGTCTGAATCGTTACTTATATTATTATCCTTTGATATTTTCAATCGGATTTGAGTATACAAACGTTTTTGCCTGTATATAATAAATTATGTCCTGCTAGCCAGCCGCAGCGGCCAGTCTCAATATAGATTAGCTATCTGCGCGGGACATCTTATAGTGCACAAGTGTGCGCAAACACAGGAGCACTTTCTATTCCATCACTCTCATGATCCGATGTGACGACTAGCGACACGATCGGAAAGATTTCAGGTACAGGACCGACAGCTTTACGTGCTCTCTGAGGTTGAGGGTTACCATGCCGCCAACTCCGAGTATTCGCGCTGATACTGGGAAACTTTTCTTTTTACAGAAAAGTCCCAAGATAACTTTTGGCCCGACCGAGGATTTGAACCCAGGACCTCATGCTCTGCGGGTTATCACGCTACTGCTAGATCAACGAGGCTGTATAGTTAGTAATGTATAAGATTCTATAACAAACTTCCCAATGATAAGTATTAGAGAATTGTCTACGAATAAGTTTAAAAGAATTATTAAAGGCAAATTGTGTGGGCATATTACATAATTTCTGATTATTTAAGTGATAAAAGTGCTTGGGATTGAGTTGTTCTGAGTCAACACACATGATTGTAATTAATCTTAAGTATATTTTATTTTAAAAAAGGATTCGTACTGAGTTTTCTGGCAGTGTTTCTCAGTACCTAGCTGCCAGGTCACGCACAGCACCGCAGGGTAAAAAAAAATATGACGATTCCACAAAATGAAAAATTTTTACAGAAAAAAAATTTTTGACTTTGACTTTGAAGTATGTCTCGGTATTGTGATGAAACGTTGAGTACTCGCCGAATCCCGGTCATAGTAATCTCTATCTAGCACAAAGCCGAGAGCTTAACGTGTCTTTGGGGTATAGAAAGATAAATCGCGGTCACCTGTAAATAAAGTGCGATATCATTCCATATTCACAGCGCTCGATTGCTTGACCTCCGAGGTATACTACTCATTTTTCTTGTCATGTAGTTAGTTTTCTTGTTTCTTGTCTAGTTTACCTCTTTTCTGGAATGATTTTACAGACGGCCAAGATTTTTCTAAAAGAGATTTGTAAAAGAACATTGCGTTTTTTGGTTTTGTTTCAAATCTATTAGAAAGGTAGAAGACATTGCAGATTAATACATTATTTTGTGTTTCTGTGAGCGAACTCATCAGAAGGTGTTTAACAGCATCATCGACTTAGTTATCAAACCAGATCCACCGTAGACTTGTTCACCGTCATAATTACTTATCATATGGGCGTATCTAACCTAGTGTCAGAGTTTTCAAGCCGCCCAGTAGTCCTCGCACAAGGCTTAAAGACTCTTGCCTAATGGGTACAACCGGGACCGACAGCTTGACGTGCCCTCCGAAGCACGGAGACGGTCAGTAATTGAACCACTTTGACAGTCGCCCATCTGTGGTTTGACCGCGAGCCTAGTTGCTTAACATCATCGATCACTTACTAACCGATGAGAGCGTCTGTATGTTTGCCGCCATGTTAAAGATATTAAACTTTATAAACCAATTGCTTATTATGCATTTGCTTGAGCACAAAAATTGCATTTAACAAACGTGTATGTAGATTATAGGCTCTTTGCTTATCGAATCGACGTACTTGTAGCCCTTCTGGTGTAGCACATGTCTATGGGGGCGGTAATATCGTACCATCAGTTTACCCGCTTACTCAATTGCCTTGCTATTATATAAAATAACTAGCAGTGCCCGGGGACTCCGTTCCGCGTTAGTAGTTTTATCCCTGCCCGTTTTTTCATAGTCTATGACACTCCAAAATAACGTAGCTTTCTATTGGTGAAATAATTTTGAAAATCGGTTCAGTAGATCCAGAGATTACCCCTTACAACGTCACATACTCACAAATGTTACCTCTTTTTAATATTAGTATAGATATGGATAATAATAATGCTTTTAAATTTAATACCGTTCCTCTATTCGTCGCAACACTTGACGCGTTACTTCACAGATTTTCCGTTGATATTCCGTCGTGCCTCTACGCTAAGTGTTTTGTTTATTTTTAGCGCAAGCAATGCAACTACTTCACGACGGCCATATTTCTTGATATTTCTAGACCTTAAGGCATGAGCTAACTTGGTCCATTATAGATCATAGCTACAATATTCGCCAGGGTCAAATACAAACCCATTAGTTAATAGAAATGACTTTTCTCTTGGGACAACCGGCTGGAATGTATTACTTCAATACCGTAAAAAAGGGCTTAAGTGTGAATAAGGCCCACTACGAGTTTCTCGCTCTAGCTAATTAAGGTTCTCTTGTAGTGCGGTATGTCGTGTCGCATTTTCGCGGGCACTGAACTAGGGTCGCGAGAGGGTTCATGCATAGACTTTCCTTAGAGCAAAATAATAACATTTCTTTCCTCAAAATGTTATATTAACATTCCAAAAATTGATAAGCCCCATCTTTGATATAACTTTGACATGGGTTCATAATGGGATCTTTGGGACACTGTAGCGATTATAAATGGCACTCATTTTATGTCCTTTTCGCGCCCATCTATTGACAATACACAACTCATAATATCCTTCTGGTCAAATTTTGGCAATCCCACTCATGATCTAAAGAGACGGGCTAGCTGGCACGACCGGGAAGAAGTCAGGCACGGGACTGTACATGCAAAACACCGCCAACTTTCATCCACCGGGCTGCTATTGAGATTTTATTACAAAAATATGCCTCTATCACATTTTCTTTTTTCTAAAATATCCTCCTATCACACACTCAAGTAAAGACGCCAGCACATTCAGCTACCCTAATCTGTCAAATTTCCATTATAATTTTTTAATTTTATCACTTAAGATAAGGTTAACTTTCAATAGGCGAAATTTGCCAGATTCGGGTAGCTTGATGTGCTGGCGTCTGTACAATTGTCCACATCAGTGACTTAAGTGTGGAAATCATATCCGATACCATTTTAGTGCTTAAACAATAGTGATGATGATGATACCCCTATCACACTTTGGCATGACTTGGGATCTGGACCCTTCATATCTCTCTTTCATGCTTTGTTTGAACAGGTTACCGTCAGACCAACGATATACTGTTAGCACTTAGCAATATTTCTGTGTACCGTCATTAGCTATATCAAAGCGAGTTGACTGGCTCGTTGTATACTATACCATAGAGTATTGAAACGCAGATAGTGAGTTCCTGGATTGGATTCTTGGGTCATAAAAAAGGGTTAATAGGATTTTTTTCTCGATCTTTTTAGTAGCAGCTCAGAACCATGAAATTGGCAGTGTTCCTCGGTGGAGCACGTAAAACTTATGGGTTTACCCGTGACCTCTGCAGAGAGGTCGTCTTTACTGGCCTCTACCGCCAGATTATGAGACTGAGGGAAAAAACGTCAGTGTTTGTCTATGCATATTTTAGTTCTGCGACAAAAATGTAATAAAACCATGTATTTAAGATTTGCAAATGTGTTTCTAAATAAGCTCAGAAATTATTAAATTTTTTAATTATCCTTAAAATTAAACAATGTTTTTTGCCTGAGCTGATTAAGGCAAGAATAGCTGATTGAGGTACCGTAAAACGGGGTGATTAGAAACACCAGGGGTGAATAGAAACAGAAACAAAGTTTTACTTATGTAGGGATATAGTCCCTATTGCTATTCACCTCCTATTCACCAGTAAGTAAGGAAACTGAAGATACATGGATTGCCTAATTGAGTTCTGAAATTAAACAATGTCTGAGCATTGTCTTGCTTACGTTTACTTAGGCAAGACTACGCTCTATTATATTTTAGTACTGCCAGATAAATTCTAATAAAGCTGAAGATAATACGGGTTGCAATTACATTCTTAAATGAACTTTGTAATTACCTATAATCTATACATCTATACAATCTATACAAATAAATAAAATTGGAGTGTCTGTTTGTAATATTGAAATAACCGGTTTTTACTACATTAATATGAATATATATACGGTACATACACCAAAATGACATTTTTTACAATTTTTGTCTGTCTGTCTGTCTGTTTGTTCCGGCTAATCTCTGAAATGGCTGGACCGATTTTGACGGGACTTTTATTGGCAGGTAGCTGATGTAATAAGGAGTAACTTAGGCTACTTTATTTTAGAAAAAGTCTTTTATTTTACAAGAAAAACGAAATAAACTATTTAACACGCGGACAAAGTCGCGGGCACAGCTAGTATTAAAATATGATTGAGCCTTGTCTTGCCTGAGCTTAATTAAGCAAGACTACGCTCTAACCTGTCTCTTTTAATTCTTATTTTGATAACACATAGGCCTAATTTTGAACAGAATTGGAACAGTGACCATACACGAGGCAAGCCGTCGAATACACTTGCTAATTACATTATGTAGGCAGGCTACCGGAACACAAACTAGCAATCAATTGAGTATGTAACCTAACCACAACTGACGTATACTAAGCCACATTGGTAGTCTGACCGCAAATTGAAGGTGAAGTCACGAATTAATTACTTCATTATCTATAACAGAATTATGTGATAGTATCATTACAATTAAAATTAAAATACTAATATAGTCGCTGGAGACGGCCACTATGGAGATTTTTGAGGGAGGCTTCTGTTGCTTGAGGCCTTCCAGCCAGCTGTGGACGTCTTTCAAAGCTTAGCTTAGTTATAACTATACGTACTCAGTTCCTAAGCACATTTAATAATAGGAGATCACAGCATGCAAATCGTTAAGAACAGACAGATGTAAAATTAATTTATAAAACGCAATAGATTAAGGTATTAAAATAAATGATTACAAAAAAATAACCTAAAATAAATTATATTATAATTATAACCTAAAAACTAAAAATAAATAAAAGGAATAAAATAAAATATTAAATTAATCTATATATACAAATAAAACTAATTGAATCATTACGCGCTCAAATTAGTTTTCAAAAATCTATTAAATCTGCTAATTGAGAAAATAAATATATGCTTGATGCCTTCCACTTAGGTGGACACTTAATTCTATTCAACTGACAGTCTTACAATCGGAGAGTTTTGACCAAGGTTGGTTCTACACTCTCCGATAGCGAGACTGTCGTGATGGTGCACTGATGTGATGATAATTAAACAATTTAATCTATACATATAATAAAATCGTAGAAAAGTCAAAACTGTACAAACGATATCGAATTTTCGAATATCGAAATTGTCTCTTTGTCTGTATGTATGTCCGGGCTGAACTCAAAAAGTACTCGATGGATTTACTTCAAATTTTGCATGAATATTTCTAAGAGGTCGGGTCAACATATAGGCTACATATTATCGCGCTGTCACCTACGGGGGAGGAGCAGTGATAATTTATAAAGTTTAACGTGGGTAAAACCGCGGGCCACAGCTAGTAAATAATAACTGTTCAAACATATAACTATCTAAAACTTTTCTTGAAATTTATATGTAACTTTATGAAGTTTCATATCAGATTTAAAATTTGCCGACTGCACAGTGCCGTGACTTTGGTAGTGGACCTGCCTTCTGATACAAAGGTTGATAATAATATCCTGGGACATTATTCACACACGGCCATCTGATCCCAAACTAAGCAGAGCTAGTACTAAGGAAACCAGATAACTGATATACTTTATATGCTGCTTTTCTTTTGGAAATACATACTTAAATAGATAATTACACTCAGACCAAGACAAACAGCGATGTTCACGCACACAAATATCTACCCTGGGTGGGAATCAAACCCACGACCTGCAGCGTGAAAGGCAAGTACCTATCTACCAACCATGTCAAACAGTCCGTAAAAAAATAAAATTACGTTAAAATCTTAAATCTCCTTTTAAACATTGTACATAATCTATGGTCATGTTATTATAACATATACCTATAACATAATGTCTTATAATAAAGGAAATCATATAGACTATAATTATGTATTTTTATACGCGTTGTAAACCTCGACTGGTTTTTCTTTGGTTAATTATATTCTTACATTCCATTCATGATTCATAATGAGTCAAAGCCCGATTTTATTCATAACTAGCTGTGCCCCGCGGTTTTGCCCGCGGCTGTGATAATTTATAAAATTTAATTTAAAAATTATCACAGCTCCTCCCCCGTAGGTGATAGCGTGATTAATGTAGCCTATATGTTGACCCAACCTCTTAGTAATATTCATGCAAAATTTGAAGTAAATCCATGCAGTAATTTTTGAGTTTAGCCCGGACATACATACAGACAAACAGATAAACATTCTAAAAACTATATTCTTGGGTTCGATATCGATTGTAGATCACGCCCCAAGTATCCTTTTAAAAAAATATTCAATGTACAGTTTTGACTTTCCTACGATTGTATTATATGTATAGATTGAAGAACATTCATCAATATCGATTTTTTAAATATAGTTCTACACTCCAGGCACTTATTAAATTGGTTAGTTTTCTTTAATCCTTTCAATAATTTAGCTACATGAGTAGATTGCGTTATTTAGATATCCTACATTATTTCATCATCATTATCATATCAGCCGACAGACGTCCACTGCTGGACAAAGGCCTTCCTCAAAGATCTCCACAATTGCCGGTCTTGCACTATTTGCATCCAGCTGTTTCCAGCGATCCGCACAATATCATCGGTCCATCTTGTATGCGGCCTGCCCACGCTGTGTCTTTCGGTTCGTGCTCACCACTCAAGAACATTTCTCCCCCAACGGCATACTAACTAACACACTACACTATTTAACATCTTGTAAATACATATTTGTCGCGCAAACGTGTTACGTTCGTCGTCCGATTCCACATGGCCGATTGAAGGAAAAAGATCGCAAACATCAACCACTTTGCTGATACGATTTTGAATTCGAACGCGAGTGTTTGCTCTTTTTCGATGCAGAACTATTTTAATTTGTACGGAGTACACGATTGTGCACTTCGAACTTCTTATTAAGTTGGTATTTAAATGCTTACGTAAGATGGGAGATAGTGGTGTAATTAATAGGTTCTATAAAGTAACAGTGTTTGTGCATTAGGTAAATCACAGTTTCCGTCTTCCAGACCCAATATTCCGTGGAGACTGCAGAGTTTATAGCGAATGCGTTAAATTTGAACACGAATGCAGTTAAACAATTCTGCCATCGAATTTCAAATTTTGGAACAAAGTTCCTTAACGCCGCTCACACTAGATGTTGGCTTGACGTCACGTAAGGGAAATTCGTAACGCCCCCACCATGTCCCTTTCTTTCTTTTGGTCCCTTTCTATTATATAGAGTGTGGGTACGTACAAGTATTAAGATTCGAGCAGAACAGCATTTTGCGCGGCTGTTTGTATGAATTTCAATAGGTACTATTGAGCTTTTTTTATTTTTTTTTATCTCATGATTTATGTTCATACAAAAAACACAATAACGAAACGGAAAAGATTGCACAAAGGTAGATTTATACAAAAGCGTCAATTATTTTAAAATATTATGTGTTATTCGCTCTTCTAAAGTTATATTATGTCATTATTACAATTCGACGAGGGTCTTCCAACCTTTCTTCAATATCATGATTTATCTCTTTTGAAAATGGGTAATTCATACGTTATAAAATCATATTATTATGCATGGCGACTCTTGTAATGAATATTTATACTGAAAAATGGCTAGGAGTTATTGAAGGCGCCGTACTAGCACGATAATAAGGTTGAAAATAGACTAACATTGTATATTAGTAAATTCGGTCACCGTAGCCTAGTTGGTAGTGCTCCTGCCTACGATGCTGGTGGTCCTGGTTTCGAATCCCGGTAAGTGCAAATATTTGTGTGATGAGCACGAATATTTGTTTCTGAGTCATGGATGTTTTGTATGTATATAAGTATTTAACTATCTATATAAGTATGTATATCGTCGCCTGGTACCCATAGTACAAGCTTTGCTTAGTTTGGGGCTAGGATGATCTGTGTGACATTGTCCCCAGATATTATTATATTATTATAATTAAAGGCTAAATTTATTTTATTATTAGATTAAGTGTCTGTAATATTCTATGATACAGACAGATATTACGGACAGCAGTTATCTGGAATCCTATGAAATGTACTTCAGAAGTGGGATAAACATTTTAAATTGACTGTATTACTTACTTATCGTATGGGTTATCCTAGTGTTAGAGTTGTTCAAGCCGCCCAGTAAGCCACATCTGTTGCATAATGGCAACAACCGGGACCGACATCTTAACGTGGCCTCCGAAGCACGGAAACGCAAAGAAATTAAACCAGTTTGGCGTTCACCCAACCTAGTTGCCGATCACTTATAGACCGCTGAGAGCATCTGGCTATGAGCTGTATTAATAATCAATGTGTACAATAAATATTTGTCTTATCACTATGGAACATGCACGTTAAAAATAATAATAATAATAACCACCGGCGGCCTAGCGCGTATAACCCCCCCGCCGGGGGAGCTCTGTTTTTTACGTATTTATTTGTGTATCATTGTTTTATATATCGATTTTATAAGAATAAATATGTATTAAATATGAAAATAAATAAATAAGTTGGAATTATAATAATATCTCAGGACAGTGTCACACAGATCATCCTAGCCCCAAACTAAGCAAAGCTTCTACTATGGGTACCAGGCGACGATATACATAAATGCAGTAGTATTCAACCATTTTATGCCGTAGATTGTCGATGACAATTTAATACTCATGCAAATGGCTGCCATTGCGACCCATGTTAGGCTAACCAATGCCATTTTTCGGGCAGGATTCCAACAAAGACGATTTGTTATTCGTGTTTCTGTATATTTATGTAGAACGATTTGAATGATATTGAGCTTCTTGCAATATTTACGGAAAAATAAGTTGGGGCACTTCTCTTTGCTTATTTTCTTATCCTTATTTAGTTGTTAGTTTCCATACTTATAATATATAATAAAAGACATGATTTATATTGCAAAATAGATTGTTTTTTGTGCCATCAAAGCTGAAAATAGTGTAATGTTGAAGATGTGTTTTCTTTAATTTTGTGGAGGCCTCATGAAGTGCAAATTGCGGTTAATTCATATTACTTTGGCTTTGTGAACTTTAAGACTTTAAGAGTTTTTTTTTGTTTTTTTTTGCCGGGGTGGAAAATCCTGCATGGATGTCCCCCGCCTTGGGGGAGGCGGAGGGGTCTGTCAGACTCCTACTGACTAAAAACCACCCCGGTGTTCCATCTCACACCTGCGCCGGGGATCGCGGGAACAAACGATACTTCCGCAACCCCCAGTTAGTGCTGGCCCATGTCTGCGGGCCTCCTCGCATTAGCGGGGGGAGTGAAGTGTTGAACTCCCCCCGCAACGTCTAAGAGGGGCGCGTGTGGAACACGTCGCGCCGCCGCCTCGGAAGACTACCAAACCTACCTTAAGCTCCAAAAAAAAAAATGGTTATCTATCGAAACCCAAATAAGACTGAAGGAACGTCGTAAGTATTTTGTGTCACGAAAGCTTCACAAAGCAAACGCCGAATTCCAATATACGAAACCGACAAAAAAGAACAAAAGTACACCAAAGTTACTTGCAAATATTGTGAGCAAATCCACCGGGTAATAATAAATTGTTACCATGTAAATCATAAGGCATAAACAAGCAAAAACAGGCATAAACTTTGGGAGGGAAATATTTACCGAAATGACGTTTGATTCAGGGCACAATTCTCTTTACCCATAAATAAGCAGTAAGTAAGCATACGCGCAGACTAAACAACAAAATAGAGAGTGAAAATACGCAATAGCTGTCACTTATACGATTTACTGATCAACTTGAGTTATTTTAGTAGCCATTCACAAAAAAATATACTACTAACTACGGCTTTTTCCATTTTACGTTTACCTTGTCCATCCACCAGTTGTCTATAGGCCACGATGAAGTCACTACAAAGCGTTAAGCCGCCATTTTCCTATTTTAGGCGACGTTTACAATTAGCCTAGGAGGGTTACCCTACTTTACCGGAATAAGACTGGCAATTGTACCAGTATTAATATTAAATCCCTGTATTTAGTTTTATATTGCGTTGTTATGAGGCGGCTTTTTATGGTGTATATATGTACCTACTAGGTTAAATTAAATCAGTCAGCTAATCTCCGAAAGCACTTAGCATTCCAACGGTGATAGAGATTACATGAACTAAAAAAAAGATTCATATTATGATACGGGACGCTAAGCAAGACATAATCGTCACTTTAGCCGAATGACGCCTACTGTTAGACAAGGCCTCCCCAAGAATGGGGAAATATGCCATATCAATATGCCGGAGACACGCTTGGTAGAGAGTTAGGCAATCGTAGTATGATGATCAGATGTCACAGAGAGACGCTGCTGCCCGTTCTCAGGTAAATAAGATGGCGTGTTGATATTTGTCACCGTCAGCCAAGTAGCAGCTTAGCGTCTATTATCGACATCCAACATTCCTGAAAAGTATCCGTCACTAAATGTGAAGGAAATTTATAAGTTTATAAAATAGGTTTCATTTAATAAATTTGTTTTCCTTCAATTTCGTTAGCGATGGAAACTTGCTAGTCAGAGGCAAATAATTAAGTACGAAACATGTTTTCATAATAGCTTTTTTAGTTCAATGAGTATGATTCTGTTTGACGTCAACTAAAGCAATTTTTATTAAATACTAGCTGTGCCCGCGACTTCGTCCGCGTGTTAATTAGTTTATTTTGTTTTTTAGTAAAATAAATGACTTTTTCTAAAATAAAAGTAGCCTAAGTTACTCCTTATTACATCAGATACCTGCCAATAAAAGTCCCGTCAAAATCGGTCCAGCCGTTTCAGAGATTAGCCGGAACAAACAGACAGACAGACAGACAAAAATTGTAAAAAATGTTATTTTGGTGTATGTACCGTATATATATTCATATTTATGTAGTAAAAACCGGTTATTTCAATATTACAAACAGACACTCCAATTTTATTTATTTGTATAGATGTTGACAAATTTCAATAATTAGATGGGTCCGCTCTCTTATTTTAAAACATTATGGTATCTTTAAGTTTGTGTGAAAAGGGTTCGCTTTACAAAAAGGGCTTCTGATAATTTCTACGCCATGCATGTGCAGCTTGCAGCAGTGGTTAATATATGGGCACTCGAGCCGATGAGCCAGCGCGAGCAGCATTTTGTTAGCGCTCCCACGCAACCGCCGCACGAAGGAAATGCCTCGCATGCGCATGGTTGTAAAGAAGCAATCTACGGGTGCCTCCGCGAACATCGCCAACCCACCTCCACCCTGAACACGTCATATAACTGGACCTGTAGGTATTAAGTTTAGTTCGAAGTACCCACAAATACGTATTAAAGAACGATTGAAAATTATTTTTTGATACAAAAATATAATAATATGGTGGTTGTGTGTGTTAGGACTGTCGTTAGCAAGTAATATCGGATTTTTCCAAAACAGATGCCACGTTATTTTGCGACCTTAGCAGCGTCTTCATTATGTTTGTAGCAAGGGTAGATTTTAGTGCAAATGTGTCCAATGACGGCACGTCGTACCTTTCTATAAATACTCTTCATCACGCTACCGTGATGAAGAGTATTTATAGAAATGTACGGTCTCACGCTAATAGCTCTACAGCTATTAGCGTGAGACCCGCTATCAAATTAATTTTTAAAAGCAAATGGTTTTTTCATGATTGGTTTTAAAACGATTTTTCAATATCTTAAATTTTTGTTTGTTGCGTTGGATAGAAACTGTCAGTGGCATGGATTCGCGTGGGTATAAATGCTACCTATACTTATATTAAAATTGTAACGGTTGAATAGTCTGTACAGTGGGACAAGGATCTTTATGAACGTGACTGACATTTGTGGGAGGGCGACACTATGACGGCAAGGGTTGCTTTTAAGAAAATTTCCCTAATATTATGTGAAAATTTAAACATGGCAATAGACTGTATCCATTGTATTTTGTACCAATTGTATACATTTGAAGGGCCAATGGCGTAGTTTATTTTATTTTATTCCCACCCAGGACAGATATTTGTGTACAGGAACATGTCTGTTTGTCCGGTGTCTGGGTGTTTATCTATATACGTATGTATTTCCAAAAGTAGTATATCAGCTATCTGATTTCCATAGTACAGACGCCAGCACATCAAGCTACCCCAATCCCCAAAATTTCCCCAATTGAAAGAAATTTGACAGATTGGGGTAGATGGTTTTGTGTGGCGTCTGTACAAGCTATACTTAGTTTGGGATCAGCTGGCCGAGTGTAAATAACGTCCCAGGAATATCTAACTCTAGAAATTTTTTGAGTACCCCATATATTATCGATTTATTGTAATAAATAATTTGATGGCACAAACGAAGAAAATAGTCATTTTTATCTGTATAAATAAATTTAATTCTAAATTAATATTTCATTCATTACATAATTCATTACTTAATACTACATTAATGTAAAAAAAAAACGAAAAATAAATACACGGGTCGACTTAAAAAAAAATTATGAACCGCCATTTTTAAAATCCAGAACAACTAAACAGTTATACTTAATTCAATGGGTTAACTTGTTTCTTAGCAAAAAATCCCCTAAGGTATCGTTCGATTCAGTTAAAATCGACTACTCAGCGGACTCCCGAGTCAATTGTGAAAAACCAAGGAAAAAGTTAATGTCTATTACGTAAGTAGTCTTATCCGGAATTCAGTTCCACCTAATTCGATAGATATTTTTCTGCAAATCTGCAAATACATTCGTGCATTATATAGGACAAACTTTGTTGTTTAATAATAAATGTTGGGGAATATCTGTTCACATAATTTTCTAGGTTTTCTGCGACCGCGACTCAGGTATTTATTTGTTATTGACTAACTTTTTGTTCGAATGTTTTGAAACTTTATCAGAATCTGATATAAGATTATTGCTGATCATGGATGAGAGAAACTTTTATCTGTTCCTTAGGTCTCGCAACTTTAACTTTGTGACATTGTTATTGTTATCTAATATAACTCATATAATACGAACTATACGAGTTATATGAGATGATAGTAACTCGTATAGTATGAACTATAATAAACAAAGTTGCGAGTCCTAGTGAACAAATAAAGTTTTGCGATGCCTCCTGTAGAAGACAACACCAATATTTTTATATATAAGCGAGCGACAAACTATAAAATGGGTCACCTGATGGTAAGTGATCACCGCCGCCCATGGACACTCGCAACACCATGGAGTCGCGGGTGCGTTGCCAGAGTGCGTTGCCGTTGAAAAGAGTCCGCAAAACTGAGTCCGCTTGACTGTTGGTATAGTGGTTTGATCCCCACCTACGACAAACTTTGTATTATGAGCACGATTTTTTTGTTCTGTGTCTGGGTGTAATTTATATATAATATGTATGTACTTAGAAATATATAACTATGTGTATCATGCTGTGTGGTAACGGCGGCGAATGTCAGAATATCATCACCTCATCTCATCCCGTGGGGGGCGTAGAAATCGACCCGAGGGAATATGTAACAGAGGACGGGTAGGAGCTTCTTTCTCAATACTATCTCTATCATACTGCGACAGTCAACCCAGAGTAGTGATTGTAGCATACGAAGCCTCCCCCAAGGTGATCCTTGGGAGAGGCTTTTGTCAAGCAGTGGACTTTTTACTGCTGTTATGGTGATGATGAAGTATGTTTATCTATCAGATGTCTGGTTGCCAAATTACAGGCTCTGCCTAGTTTGGGATCAGATGACAATATTAGTTGTCCCAAGATATTTATTTATATAATTGACGGACTGGACTGGACGCATAGCACATCCAGACTCAGAACAACTACTTATGGGCCACGCAAATTGTTGAACTGTGCAAGCATCGACCTCAAAATCATTGAAAAAATATAAAGACCGAATATTATGTTAAAGTCTTTAGTAAAAGGTCCAGCCACAAGAGGCCCCTTAGGTTCTCCAGCCACTTATTTAGCACTGCTCATATAATGAGTTACTTTACTATACAAAGAATAAAGATTTCTACAGGTTCATTGCGATAAATGTGTAGAGGTAATAGCATCCTTTGATGTAAGTAGAACCTTTTATTATTTAGGTAAGTACTAATTAGTTACATAACATATAACGCTATCAAAGAAATACTTTCTTAATTAGACTGCTATATCAAGCAGGCCTAAAAAGTACCTACAATTTCTACATAACGTTTATTACTACCGCAGAATAAATATAATACAATTGATCTTACGTCAGTGGATACATTTTCTATACAATAATCGCCTTTATAGTTCACGGAATAAGGACGAGATCTTGGCCAAAGTGTATCCATGTAAATCGGCTATAATACATACAGAAGATTCGGTTTCATGTCGTGAAAAATTGTTGCATTACGTTAGTATCTGGACTGTGCGTGTGGACTGATAATAATAGGACTTAATAAAATAATTTGAATTAAGGGACCGATATCCGTCACCCAATCGTACCTATCACGCCAATCTCGCCTGTATGAACTTTAAGGTACGGGTCAAAAAGTCTGAACAGACTAAAATACATTTAAAAACAGGGTTAAATAGAAAAAAAAATACATATTATTTTAGCAATTACCAATGTATTACACCATCTGACAAATTTAATACAATTTATTATTTCCTAAACATAAAATGCACTACTAACATATGAAATGACTTCGAGTTTCTCCTATTTTGAACATTTTATGCATTTTCAAAACTGAATATGCACATATATGCGGATGATATACAATTATATATATCTTTTCGGCCTGACGACTTCTCTAATGCCATTAAGACTATTAATGAGGATCTCGGTAGGATTGCTAAGTGGTCTCAAGACAATTCTCTCATTTTAAATCCCGCTAAAACAAAATATATGATTTTCGGCACTGACAACCAACTGGAATAGGTTCGAATAATTAGAGAAGTTCCTGTCGTAAATATTCTGGGCAAGGAGATCGAACGTGTACGTGAGGCGCGCAACTTAGGCTTCTTAATGGACCAATCTCTACGTTTCGAAAAGCATGTAACGAACTGCGTACAAAATTGCTTCTTTCGACTGAAAGTTTTGTACAAAATGCGTCCATATCTAAGTGAACAACTACGTATGCAGCTTATAGAGTCTGTTGTTCTTGCAAAACTTAATTATTGTGATTCAGTTTTTGGCCCCAGGCTTCTAGCTCGTACCCAAAAATTACTACAAAGGGTACAAAACGCTTGTGCCAGATTCTGTTTTAAAATTCCACCTAAGAGCCACGTCACACCTTATTTAAATAAACACAACCTGCTCAAAATGAAACTGCGTAGAAAGCTTCACCTTGCTTGCCTTCTTTTCTGTGTAATTGGAAGTAAGTGCCCATCATACCTCCATGCAAAGCTCACGTGGGTGAACAATCACCGTCAGCGTATGCGCAGACGTTGCGCGCAGCAATTAGCCATTCCCACGCACAGATCTGCTGCTTTCCGCGGCAGTTTTAGATACGCAGCCTCCAAAGTTTGGAACAATATACCGCCACCAATCAGAGATCTTAAAAGTATATATAGTTTTAGAGTACAATTAAAACGGTTTCTCTTGAATTATGAAATTCAGTTTGAAGCAATAAATTGTAACATATCTATAATTTGATCTGCTTTTGACTGTGTATTTATCTATTAAGGCTGAATACAAAATATGCAAAATGAGTGGCATGAATGAGACCCCAATAATATAATATAATTTAAGTACCTACCTTATTATATTTATTTATTATAACTTTTATTAATTAATTTATATTAACTCCCCCACACACTAATTTGCACTAACATACCATGATCGTCACGGGTACCAACGGAAGATCAGCGCTGGGTGTAACCCAGCAAATGCTGAGATGGTGACCCTTTCGGCAGGACATACAGGACCTATTGCGTAGTGTTAAACTATGTTATTGTTTGATTTTTATATGTATTTAGTTAGTTCTGTTTGTAAATTTCTTGTATGTCTATTGTCGAATAAATGTATTTCTTCTTCTTCTTCTCTTTATTGAAAATCATAAAATACATCATAAAGTACCCCGTAAGGGTGCCCTCAGGTATTTGTCGTTTAAATTAAGCTACTGGTTGTGAACCTTCTGCGCTGGCCAACTACTCGGTGTCTTCAATTTTTATTATAATAGCACTTGATGTAAAAATAATAGCTAAATAACTTTAGACTATCTTAAAAAGATTTTGAAAGTATTTTTTTTTTCAATAACTAATATAAGGAAACGGTCTAACAGAAGTTATTTGAGCTACAATTAGTCTAAACTTGAAGTGTAACAATACGGGCAACACTTAACAACTAAGTTAGCTTATATAAGTTTGCCTAACATTGAACGGCAGACCACTCCAACTGTCTGACCAACTCATCCAACTAAAGAGGTCGAGACACCTTATTTTTAGAACATTCTGTATAGACCGAGAGACAGTATGATAGAACTAGCCTCATAGACGACTACCTACTTGTGTATTATAAAAGACAGGAGTGCCTAAATGGTAGTATGTATTTTTATTACTGTTCGATTTAAATGTTGCGACGCAAAGTGCTTATAGCTTTTTTAAGGCTATGTTGGCACTAGGGAAGTATATCAGAGACATTACATGAAGTACATAATTATATACAAAACATAACCAAACTTACAACAACTACAATAATAAAATAGTTACCCCGTGATTCCCGAATATGAAACCTCAGAGTGCAAACATATTAGCGAGGTACAGACGCTAGCACATCATGCTACCCCAATCTGTCAATTTTCCTCAATTGAAAGTGATCCTTTTGTGATAAAGTTGAAAATCGATAAAAGAAATTTGACAGATTGGGGTAGCTGGATGTGCTGGCGTCTGTATATAATTAACCTCTGTGCTACACGTGCGGCTATCATGTGGCTTTAAATTGAACAACACAAGTTACATATTACTTTAAAAAATTTAAAATGTGAGTGGATTACCGTCCACTCATGTTTTAAAATTATTATGACAGGCTTGACAGGATTGAGATAAAAAACCTGTCTCATTATAATTTCAGTTCATATAATATGCATTTATTTAGATTACATTGATTAATTCTATTAGAAACTTGACGCTTGGATAGAATGTAACTTGGAAATTCATAATGAACAGTTCCTGTTTAATTATAACTTATGAATATGAAGAATACATTTGATACGAAATACAGAAACAATAAAATACAAATATATATTTAAAAAAGCATACAACCGACTTTACCATTGTAATAAAAACCGATTCGAACCAAAGTTACATGGGATTATTCCGAAATTGTTATCTAAGTATTGAATATACTTAAACTTGTTTTATTTAAAACAAACAATCCAAAATCTTATTTCTATATAACGTGAAATCACTTGTAATATTCATTTGTGTTTCTATGGAGGTATTTTTTTCGCACGAGCTCTTAGTCTTTATTACCTCCCACACACTGTAAAACGAGTATAAAAGGTTCCGTAGGTATATGAATAATTAACAATTCGCTGAAAGGCGATTTAAAGGATTAATTATTTCATTCGGTGTTCATGTAATTATCCACTGACTGTAAATCATTTTTAAACTGAATGAAAAGTATTTTAAAATGTGAACATTATTATTTAATTAATTCAAGCGGAAAGATGATTCGATTTATTAACCACCGACACGAAAATAAAGGTTTTAAGTTTGCAGGCTTGTTATGCCCTCCTGGTCAAATCTAATCGGAAAAACCCCAATGCGATTTGAGGTTTTTCTGATTACATTTTTTTACATCAGCTACAGTCTGGAACACTGGTGTAGTCTGGTACACCCCCGTCCTTCAAAAATAACGTAAAACCATCGGTGCTGTACCTGAACACACTGGCGGTCATGGCTGAAATTTTTCCAGGAGGGCATAACAAGCCTTCAAACTTAAGATTTTATTTGAGCCGACCCGGGATTTGAGCCATCGAGCACCGAGAAGATCTTATAATGTGTATAATCTATTTGTCTGTTGGTAGGTCCGAGCCGGAACGAATTCACCGATTAATGCGTACCTGATTCATTTATTAAAGTTACAATAGTTTAAAATAGTTATATTAATAGGAAAATGAACCCTATTTAAATTTCTATGATTAAAATTCATTGAAAGGGTTCGGAAAATGAAGGTAATCCTAAAATAATATTTAATTTGCATTTGATTCTGAATTGCGTATTGCGCTCTCACATCCAACGGCTTTAAGTTGCCCTACGTAGATCATTGGTCCGCTGTGTGGTTGACAGCGACGAATATCTCTACCCCATTAAGATAAGTCTTGTGGAGAGCGTCAAGTCTTCCCCAGTGAATATCTACCAGGGAACGGGCTGCAGCCCCTCTGCCAAGGAAAGAAGAGTGGCTATAATGGCATGTCCACAAAATGGACAACAATGTAACAACTACTGGTTGTCCAAATAAATAAATAAATAAATTATGTATTCACTTACATTGTGGAGAACTTTGGAGAGGCCTTTGCCCAGCACTGGACGTTGTCTTTGGGCTGACATGATGATAATACTTTTAATAAATTTTTGTTTTGCTGTATATGATTTTTGGAGGCATTTTGTTTGTGATCCAGTGTATCTTTCAAACCATAGAGACCTAGTTCGTACACCGTAGAGTTGTAATCGGCTGAAGTCATAACCCAACGTTTTACCGGAAAACCCATCAATTCCAAACCATTCGTATCCACAAAACGAGTTGAAATTTTGAAAGTTATGTTTTAAATCATTATATAAATTTAGCAATCTGATTCTAGAAGGTATTCACTCGTAAAACATAGTGGAATTTAGCAAGCATTGCAATAAAATGTCTTAAAATTATGTTCTCAGGTATTAAACCAGAAGGTGAATAATTTAGATGAAAATTTACGTTTATTTCATGCTCGCATGTTGCAGAAATCGTATTAAGGAACATGCGATTCCTAACATAGAATATAAACAAATAGAAGTTAAGGAGATACCTACACTGATTCACTTTGTCCACATCTACTGCTACCTCGGCACTTCTGATTGAAAAATTAGATTGCCTAAACTCAGTCAGGTCAACTATTTGTGTTACCAGCAAATAGTTGATTGGCGCCAGAATGTAATATGTGTCAATAAGTTCCATGTTTTTAGGTCCTTTTCAATACATGAAGTTAGTTTTGTAGAGGGGTTGTTGTCTTTTTTTTAATCAATGCATTTTTGTTCTCGGCTGGGTTAGTATTATATATATTCATTTTTAAAGACAACGCCCTCACTATAATGAAACCCTAATTAAACCCTATGTCGCGAGGTATTTTGTAAAGATATAATTGACAATCAGAAAGTACATCCAAACTCATGTAATAGGTCTTTACCTATGAAATTGCCGTTTTGTATGAAAAAATTTAAACGAACTTTTTTCATGAATTTTTTTATTTGTATTAATCGAAGTAATCACCCATGCAATCAATGCATCTTTGCCATCGCAGTGGCAGTTTATTGATGCCCTTCTTAAAGAAATCAGCTGGACGGGAGGCAACAAATTCTTCAAAGGCATTTTGTACTGCCTCTCGGGTATTGAATTTTTTTCCCGCCAAGAAGTTATCCAAATTCTGGAAAAAGTAGTAGTCTGTAGGCGCAAGGTCTGGTGAGTAGGGCGGATGACGGAGAGCTTCCAACCCCAGTTCTTGCAACTTGGAGACCGTCTGCTGTGCAGTATGAGGTCGCGCGTTGTCGTGCAGGAGCAGCGGAGACGAGCGATTGACCAATGCTGGTTGGAGATGCGCCAGCTTCTCCATCATTGTGCTCAGTTCTTCACAGTACACATCTGCAGTAATGCTCACCCCGTTTGGTAAGAAGCTGTGATGAATCACACCGGCGCTAGACCACCAAACAGTGACCATCACTTTTCTAGGGGTAAGTTTTCGTTTAGGGCATTGTTTAGGTGCTGAACCAGGATCCAACCAACTTGCTGAGCGCTTGCGGTTATCAAACAGAATCCATTTTTCATCGCAGGTAACAATGCGGTTCAAAATTCCTTCATTTGTGTGTCTGTTGAGCAGTGCAAGGCACGTCTCGACGCGTACTTCGCGCTGGCGATCATTGAGTTCGTGGGGCACCCATTTGTCAAGCTTTTTTACCTTGCCAATTTGACGCAAATGGACCAATATTGTTTTGACGCTAACGTCGAAAGCTGCTGCTAATTCAGCCGTAGATTGTGTATCATCAGCTTCCACAACCGCCTTTAATTCGTCATTGTCGACCAAAGTCTTCGGACGACCGCGAGGTTCATTTTTCAGGTCGAAATTTCCAGAACGGAAGCGAGCAAACCAATAACAGGTGGTGCGTTGGTTTGTAGTGTTAGCTCCGTAAACGTCGTTGATGTTGCGTGCCGCTTGTGCCGCGTTGCTGCCACGACGGTACTCATATTCCATAATTACTCGAATTTTTAACGTATCCATGATGACGAAAAAGATTAAAATGCGATGAAAATGTAACACTAATCAATAAAGAAATGACTACTTTTGGAAAAAAGAATCCATGTTTTTAAAATAAAATTAATTTGAAATTAGAATTCTTAGCCAAACAAAAATTATTTTGATTTGAAATGGCCAGTACTGCAGAACGGCAATTTCATAGGTAAAGACCTAATATTTATAACACGAAGTGGCGAGTCTGTCTTAGCCACTGCGCCACTTGTGCAGTCTAGTTGTAGTAGTATACTAGCTGTGCCCCGCGGTTTTACTTTGTTGCCCCGCGTTAAATTTTATAAATTATCACAGCTCCTCCCCCGTAGGTAATAGCGTGATAATATGTAGCCTATATGTTGACCCGACCTCTTAGTAATATTCATGCAAAATTTTAAGTAAATCCATGCAGTACTTTTTGAGATTAGCCCGGACATACATACAGACAAAAATTCTAATAACTATATTATTGGCTTCGATATCAATTGTAGATCACTCCCCAAGTATCCTTTTAAAAAAATATTCAATTTACAGTTTTGGCTTTGCTACGATTTTATTATAATATAATAAAATCGTAGCAAAGTCAAAACTGTAAATATTCAATTTACAGTTTTGACTTTGCTACGATTTTATTATAATATAGTTATTAGAATTTTTGTCTGTATGTATGTCCGGGCTAATCTCAAAAAGTACTGCATGGATTTACTTAAAATTTTGCATGAATATTACTAAGAGGTCGGGTCAACATATAGGCTACATATTATCACGCTATTACCTACGGGGGAGGAGCTGTGATAATTTATAAAATTTAACGCAAAATTTAGATACTTTATGATGAGGAGTATCCGAATCACCTCCATGTATGTTCTACGATTTTGCGAAGTTTTCGATATATAATTTTTATATTGATTTTTTTTCGTAAATTTCGTTCTGTTTAACATTTCTGGTTCAGTATTTTGTGATAACTAATTAGCATAGTTTGACCTAACACCCTAAAAAGTATGGTTTATCTAATCATTGCAGAACTGACTTAGAATTTATTCGAAATTTAAAATTTGGGTTTGAGCTCAGGACTCATAAATTTTCAAAGTATCAAAAAAAAATATATTTTAGAACATACATGGGGGTGATTCCGATACTCCTCATCATAAAGTATCTAAATTTTGCGTTTGAACGTCAACTCCTCGACCACCCTGTATATAATGTATAGCAATTGTAAAGATAAATACTACTGTTTTACTGGAAGGCTTTCACTGCTACACCGAATAGACTGCCGTGTTAATTCTACCGGTGGTGTCTTCAACCGGTGAATATGTGGTCCTGGATTTAACGCCCAGGTCGGGCAAAAATGTGTATCAGAATTATACTGGCTAAAAAACACCCAGGATGGACCGCTAAAGCAGTCTGTCTTGGTGTCTCCCCGATCGGACCATCACTGCATCGTCCAGAAAGACTGAATGAAAATAGCACCTTGCGCCTTTCCAATTTGTTAAGACTTTGTTGTGATTGTATATCGTAGCTTAAATTCGGCCAAGAGCATTATAAAAACTGCTTATGGAGCGCAATGTACTTATGTAATTGAACTACCAAACCTTTCATATTACGTACAAACTAAATCACTTCCGGTACCGCTATGTCAATCATATTTATGTGTGTCATATTATGTGTGTGAAGATGTAAACATTTATTTTGTGTATTAAGTTAATATTTACGGTTTTAATGCCTATGTTATTCAGAATAGTTATTAGAACTCATGAAACCAAAAGGTTTTTCAGGTTTTGTTTCTGTTTTACGAAAAAACGGGACTAAATGTTTGTGTTTCTTGCAATCTTATAACGAACTCATTTGGAAGGTGAACACTGATTAATTATTTACATTAAATCTTGTCTATAACTCACTAGCCTTTTGGACAAGCGGTTAGTGAATCTGACTGCTAGGTCAGAGGTTGTGGGTTCGATACGGACTCAGGACAAATCTTTGCGTGATGAGCACGATTATTTGTTCTGTATTTGGGTGTAATTAATCTATAATATTAATTTATTTAGAAATATATAAATATGTTTATTAGTTATGTGGTTGTTATGTTACCTACAGGCTCTGCTTAATTTGGGATCAAATATCAGTATTTTAATTTATAATATATCGTAAGTATATATAAGCAGTAATCGAGGCAAAATAAGTATGCAAAGATCGTGACAAATGGAAATCCGTTGTCTCTGCCTACCCCTCTGGGAAACAGGCGTGAGTCTATGTATGTATATATAAGCATATTACTTATTGTTCTTATTTACACATTGTATACATTATCAGATAAGATATCAATAATTGAGTAGTAGGCTCTTTAAACATTTGTTTCCGTTTTATAGTATCCAAACCTTTTATACTCTTTGATAGTTTGATAAAGAGTTTTAAAAATCGATCGTAGAACAAAAATTTTGGCCAGTTTTAAATAGAATTCCTCAAAATGAACGTCCGACAGCTTGAAGCAAAAAAAAAGCGGCCAGGCAGTTTATTTTCTTGCTGTTCGATTTTTAAACGAAAATGGAAATCTGTCCATTTTGGAGAATGGAATGTTTATACATTGTGGATTTTGTTATTGTTTTCTTTTTCACTCATATAGGTAAAGAGTGAGACGGACGATCATCAATTTTAACAAGTTACATAATACTATTTTACGTAGGTAGTAATAGTGTTACGTGTTTGAAAGGTATCAAGTACAGACGCCAGCACAACAAGCTACCCCAATCTGTCAAATTTCCCCAATTGACAGTGAACCTTATGCTTTTGTGATAAGGTTGAAAATCTATAAAAGAAATTATACAGATTGGGGTAATTGGATGTGCTGGCGTCTGTATATTTAAAAGGCGTAACGTAAATAGGATGAAACTTAAGAGCTTATTTTCCTATGAAGCTCAGTACCGTGGCTCCCCCAATTTGTAACATACACAGTAACAAAAGCTTAAACCAAAAAAATATCGATCATTTTGTACAGGTAGTCCAGGAAATAATGGACCGAGGATTTTGAAATCATCCAAAATCTTGGTTAAAATTGCTAGCGCATTCCACCATTTTCCCTGATAAATCCTCCTCAGTTTAGAGTGCTCGATTTTAGAAAGCGCTGCCAATAATAGTGCAACGTACATAGGATTCACATGGAGTGAAATAACAAATTTAAAGTAATATGCAGTATTTTTTATGTATTACAGCACTAGGGTCTTGTACTGAGTACCCATTAGTACTGTTAACAAAGTCTAAGGCCTCGGTGATGAAGTCAGCGGAGGGCGGGGCGGTGGCGTTAGCGGCGCCGGGAGCCGCGCTATTCAATACATAGGGATATTTATATGGAACTAGCCTGGAAGTAAGCGGCACTGGGAGCGGGTGTACGAGCGGTGCGTAACAATCTAGCGGTGCCCGCAGTTCTTTTTTTTGATAATGACTGAAGTTACTATCTCGACAGCTTCAAGAATATAATCAAATATTGCTATACAAACATTTAAATATTCAAAGAATTTATCGGGAGATTGTCTCTATTTTCCACAATTCCGATGAGACTCGCCTTTTTGCTTCCTCGCCCTGTAGTAGCAATTTACATCTTCTTTTGCCATCAATAAATCAAACTTTAGGAAGGAATTAATATCAAAAAGATGTTTTCGTTGCTTTTTAGACATTTCTTTCACGAACATAAAAGATGTAGATACTAATCTCTCGTAACACCATACTACGCGAGCTCTAGCGCCGCCGCGTCGCCCCGCCGCCGCCGCTGACTTCGTGACCGAGGCCTAAGTACACCGACAACTGCCCCTTCCTCCATAAATGTCTGCGAGAGATCACATGTTAGTGCAAAGCCGTGATGACTTTCAACGCAATTGGTCGACTAACCACAATTACAAAGGCAGTAAACAAGGTTTATAGTAGTGGCATTGAGCACGTGTGCTATTTCATTACCGCTTTTCGCAGTCCATGCATTTTGTTTTCTAGCTTTAGAAATATCCATGCAGACGTCCAATCTGAAAGTTTTATATCTTGCAGATTTACATATTTGAATCATTTCAGTAAGATAACTTTACTGCAAAAATGAGAGAAAATTTCAAATATCTTTGTTTACATTATATTTATTACTAGCTTTTGCCCGCGACTTCGTTCGCGTGGAATAGTGACTTCCGGCAGATTTTTAGTTTTACCCACATAGTTCCCGATCTCGCGGGATCTCTTCCAAAAATAAAATGTGGAAGATATTCTAGGGAACTCTTCAAAAATCAACATAATGAGCTCTGCGTTTGAATTGAAGATATTATGTATACTCACTTAGGGCATTAAAGCCGTTATTGCTGATCGAAAAAGGCGAAAATGTTATTTTTCCCTTATTATCAAAATATTATATTGATTTGCAATTTCAAAAAAAAAAACTGTTTCTCCTTTGACAAATTTTCTATTATTTTAGGCTTACAGATTATTAAAGTTTCTTACACCAAGACATTTCTGTATACCACGTTTTTAGTTCTGCCATCCTTTGCAAAAATATATAGGTCTTGTGGTTTTGACACTCTTGAGCACGCAACGTAGAGTTGTTCATGGGAGAAACAGTCTTTTTCAAGATGTACCCCCGCAACTTTAAGCGTTTGCGCTTGGGCTTTATTTATGGTCATTGCAAACGCAGTTTTCAGAATTGAATTGGAATGGTAAATCAAATGCATTCCCGCATTCCCATCATTCCCCGCATTCCCATCGAATGATGGGAATGCGGGGAATAATTACAGTTTCGCCTTTTGCCATTCCAGTCATAATAACGGCTTTAATGGCATTCCGTCCTAAATAGGTTACTTGTATCCATGTGCCGTTACATAGCCTTGGTGGATCTAGGTTTCTCATAAGCATCACAGGAACTCCAACTTTCAGCCTCAACTTGTGAGAAGGCACTCCTGATAACTCTAAGGAGTTGAGAAACTCTGTTGGGTAAGATGTCACTTGCTCGGTATCCACGACGTTATCTACTGATAGATACTCGATGACATCTCCCTCTACGTCAGACATAATTTGGTCATTTATCCGGCCCACTATTTCATTTGTTGGCGCCAATATCGCCCTTTCGCATAACCATTCCCGATTTTCGATATTAGCGCGTAAATCCGGATGGACACTATTTTTTAAATAGTTTGTGCTATCCACAATTTGTCATAATTCGCTGCTCAGCGTGATCATACTCTCAGAGTCGAGTCAGGCATACGATCCTCGCCGATCTTCAGAAGAGCAGCAGCATACTGCCCGGCTTGACAATCATTATGGAGTAATACTCGCATATTCGTCGACAGTGAAACCTTTTGCAGATGTGTCCATAGCACAGATGCTTTTAAACAGGCATTGATTTCATCTGCCGGTGTGCCCCTTGCTATAACCGGCAGGGTCTGCCGGAAGTCACCGGGCAATAGAACCACCATTCCTCCCATAATACCTTGATTGTTTTTTATGTCTTTCATCGTGCGACGAAGTGCTTCGATTGCTCTTTTATGGGACATCGTACATTCATCCCAAACCAGCAGTTTACATTGTTGCAACATTCTTCCACGCTCACTACTTTTACTTATGTTACAAACTGGCATTTCCTTCCAACGCCATCTATCGAGCATAGTGACAACTCGGATTATTTATCTATACTCCGTTCGGGCATTTTCTTTGTACTATTAAAAGTTTTATGATATTGATATTATTTTTTTCATACCTTTTTACTATTTATTCACTTTTTTCAGATGAATTAAAACAATAACATGAACCGAACTCGTGTAACGATCGACACCATTGCGCTATCACCAACTCGACATATAGTACTAATAGAATTATCTATACTCCGTTAGAGCATTTTCTTTGTACTAAAAGTTGTATTATATTATATTTTCATACCTTTTTACTATTTATTTACATTTTTCCGATGAATTTTCAGTACTGAATTGATGCCGACTCTTGACCAATAGATGGCGCTGTATGTCCGGAATAAATTTTATTTTTTATTTTATTTTTGTAATAAAAACTATCATATGTCCTTTCTCAAGTTCCAAACTATGTCTGTACCAAATTTCACACAAATCGGTTCAGTAGTTTAGGCGTGAAGCAAAGACAGACAGACAGACAGAGTTACTTTCGCATTTATAATATTAGTTTGGATAGTTTGGATCTCAATTTTAATAAGATTTCTTCATAATAATAGCACAACAAAAATAATTCCTGGCGTTGAATTTTCAACGCAGCTTATGAAATCACATAGAAGCATAAGAAGACGTGCAATTCAAGAATATATTTCGAGTTTTACAATTTAAAATTTAAACAAATATGAGAACCAATGAAGATGATATTATTATCGATTCTGTGAGTGCTTTGCCTTCGAGAACTCCATAAAGTTAGATTCTATAAAAATATTTATTTTCCTGAGTGCACTTGTTTTCTTTCTCAGCTGACCAGACTTGCTATTCTTCTTTCTGCCGTACACAAGCTAAAACGCCGTAATAAAGTGATATTTGTCATGGAAATTGCTTCTGTATTGAACCTTAATATAGTCTAATTTACCTTGATAGACGCTTTTCGGTAACGGCGTTTTAGTAAATGCACGACAGCGTTGAGATCAGTATTAAATAAAAGTTACTAAACGCCGAAAGCCGCTTTACATTGAATTATATTGGCTGAAGTTAATTACAGAATTCATGAACTTCCGCCACTGAGTTAATATATCTCACTGAAATGCGAAATACTTATTGTGTATGAAATCGTATAAATGAGCCTTGACTAAGTTCTGAACAATATTGTAATTCCGAACATTCCGGAATAAAGCATTTCGGTGTTTATTATAATAATTAATTAACTTAATAATAGGTATCAAATCTCATGTAACATATGATTTTGCTTTTGATAAATTAATTTGTTCCTGGAGTCGTGGCACTTACACCATTATGCAGTAATTAAACGGGGAACGCACAACACATGTGCTACTTATTTGTACTTTGTACTCTGTGTGTGTACTTTAATATTAAATAAATAAAGAAAATAAATATTTTGGGAAAATTAACACATTACATCTGGTCCCAAACTAGGCAAAGCGTGTACTATTGCAAACAGAGAGCTGATAAACACAATTATATATTTTTCTAAATCCATACATATTATAGATACATTACACCCAGTCTTTTAGGTAAGGGTTTTATGTATTTTTATTATTCGAATTATTTATTGTTCTTCCCTTTTTTTCTTATTTAATTTCTATTTACCAATTAACTATATATATGTAATTCTAGATACAAGTAGATTATTCGATCGGGACTTATGATTTAATTTAAGACAATAATGATTTGGTTTATAGCTATTGCTTTAAGTTATATTAAATTGAAATTTCAAGTTTTTTTAAAATATTTATTGTCAATACTTTCAATTTTACATATAGTTAACTACATATTTTAATGTTATCTTGCCATATAACATTTGACCAAGCAAAAAAAATATTATTTTATTCTATTCATTAGGATACCACTAGGTGATAACACTAGGTAGATAAACTCAATTGAGACTGGCTGGCCTGGTCGAAATTGGACCAGGAGGATCCTGGTCCAATTTCGACCAGGCCAGCCAGTCTCAATTGAGTTTTATGCATGGGGCATATGATAGATAATGCACAAACATATGGGCACTTTTTTTTCCATCACTATCATGATCCGATGGGATGATTAGTGACACTACTGCTACTACTGCCAACACCTATACTTCAGCTGAGCTGAGTTTGAGGCTGAGCTTGAGAATATCTCAACATAAAAATCACCGAAAATCATTTATTAGGATACCCTATTGATTACTCTAGATATCCCATAAAATATATCATGGTCATTAAGTAAACATTCAATTTCACCGCGTTTGTACATTTATTTTTCTAATACACAACAAATTTTATTAAACTTTTGTTAACATGTCTGGTTGACATACGTAAGCTTACATTATTATATTACTTTGAATATTCGTTATTAAATTTGTTTTATACGGACATTCTCTCTTCCTATTCATCATCATCATCATATCAGCCGAAAGACGTTCACTGCTGGACAAAGGCCTCCCCCGAAGATCTCCACAATTGCCGGTCTTGCGCTATTCACATCCAGCAGTTTCTTCCTATTATTTACTTTTAATTGGCAAATATATTTTCGAACTAAACATATTGATTTTACCATCTATGACGAGAGAAGCGTGTCATTTAAATAAATATTAGTTTTGTTAACATAAGTTAATGGCACTTTTACTAAAATAAACACTTAGGTAAATAATTTGTCATCGCGCCATTTTTAAACCTGCTTATAATTACAACTGGAACCGGAAGACGCAGCGTGGGCAGGTCCCCTACAAGATGGACCGATGATCTTGTGCGGGCGGCTGGAAAATGCTGGTTGCGAATAGCGCAAGACCGGCAATTGTGGAGATCTTTGGAGGAGGCCTTTGTCCAGCAGTGGACTTCTTTCGGCTGATATGATGATGATGATATAATCACAACATAGCTTAAAAAATATGTTTTTCCTTTCATGTTTCATCGCAAGATAAAGATTTATTAATGATCAGTTATTCTAAATATTTAAATAACTGCAAGCTGTGGAACCGTTACAGGATGTGCGCCTTGTCCAGTATTACTGTCTTCTGGATCACTGCTAGAGTAGTGAAAGCTACAGAGATATCTAGTAGAATACTTTATTAAGTAACTATGTATAAGTAGTTTGAATTGCAGCTGTGTCGTTAACGGCAACGAGAATTTGAAGTTCTCCATGTATAATATATATGAGCTCAATGAAAACAATAAAAAATAAAGAGTACCTATATCCACCCAATCTCATCCGATGGAGGGAGTCGATATCGTTCCGAGGAATATCTACCAGAGAACGGACAGCAGTGTCCTTCTGTATAGCTACTATAATCATCATTCATTCAACCCCAACTCGTCTGCCAAGTGTGAGGATTATGGGATACCTCTCCAAATCATTGTGGAGGGGACATGATGAGGTTATATAGTGCACACAATGTTTTGCCTATTTACGTGCTACTAATAAAATGATGTGAATAAAAACCTGTTTTCAATTTCATTGTTTACGTTGATGCTATTATAAACCATTATCTAACAATGTAGATAAATAGCCGACTTTAATTGAATTATTAGGGACAATCCTTATTTTCCTTTCAATAAGAGTCTTGCTACTAGAATTAACCGAAAGTTGTATTGTTTCTCGCAGCATATCCTTTAACTTGTGCCCAGATCATTTCAATTGCACTATATTGGCAGTGATATGGGGGAATTCTGAGGATGGTATGCTCATGCTCTGCTGCCATTGCATCTGTTACGTATCGTTTTGGCAGCTTCTTTGTTTTTAATGTCTTAACTAAGTTCAGTGTTGCCGTTTAATAATCGATAAAATTACGAAATGATCGATAAAGTAATGAGTGTGTGACATCGATTAAAACTTAACTAGTGAGCAATATGATGAAACCAGGTGATGGATTCAATTAGATTTCTAATTTATTGAACAGATTATGAAAGTTGGGGCCAAAGACTTAGGTTTTCCTCTAAGAAGTGCAGGGTAATCCGTCAACAGAACATACACCGCGCAAAAGCTCGGGCACAGAAGTAGTTTAAACATTTCGTAATCTCACCAGTACTCATAAAAAAGAGTGAAAACGAATGTAACAAAGAGAGTGTGATATGCCAAATAATCGTATATCAATTTATCGATCAATATAAATTGAGTGTCTAAATAATCAAACGTTTATAATATCGAATGGTTAATAAATCTAATATTCAATCGACCGTATCTTTTAGCTATTGACGATTCATTTGTTTCTTGTGTTGTAATGTAAGGTCGCAGTTCTAACCTAACATAACCTAATTTTCAAGTAGAGAATGTTCGATTTATTAACTGCTCATTACTCGATATTATAAACTTTTGAATATTTAGACATTCGATTTATAGTAGTCGATCAATTTATATTCGATTATTTGGCTTTCGATATAGTATGCCCGTGTATATTTGTTATAGTACACCGTAATAGAGGAAGATCACATAATAACCGTCTTCCAGCAGATCCGTGATAGGGCATTGCCGGACTATAGCTTCTACATCATATATCATATCGAATTAACTATGTACAAGTAACATAAAAAGATGCCCAATATATGCGTGTCACCATCATCATCATCGTATGAGCCGAAAGACGCCCACTGCTGGACAAAGGCCTCTCCCAAAGATCTCCACAATTGCCGGTCTTGCGCTATCCGCATCCAGCGACTTCCAGCAACCCTCACAAGATCATCGGTCCATCTTGTAGGGGGCCTGCCCACGCTGCGTCTTCCGGTTCGTGGTCGCCACTCGAGAACCTTTCTGCCCCATATTTGCGTGTAATTCACATATAAACATATGCTAAAATATTTTTATCCATATAAATACTATATATTTATAACATGTTGATTATAAAATGTGCCACATCATTCACGACACTTGTCCAAAATAATGTACCAAAGCTTTTAATAATAACGTATATACAAGAAGGTAACTAATAATTAACTCGTGAATAATCAATCTAAGAATAAAAAACCTGTGGTTTATGGCATATTACCTTGACCTTATACCCTGTTTTGATAACGCTTTTTGTAAGATCTCAATCAAGAGGTCATGGCTAATCAACGTGGTGATATAATAAACGCCTGGTGTATCCAGTCAAAATAATGACCACTAGATTATAATGTATAAAATTATTAGGATTCTTCACACGGCCATCCGACCTTGTTGAAGAGCTTGTACTTTGAAAACTAGATAACTGATATACTACCGGAGCAGCATATCCGCGTTCCCGGGGCTCCCCCATCAGGCGCAGAGAAGTCCACGGCACGTAGGTATAGTCGGTGCAACTCCGACATACCCACTCGCAGACACTTTTTGCGGGTGGCATGAGTAGGCATTGATACATATATACATACCCTGCCTAATAAAAAAAAAGAGAACTGATCTAGTACACATACTACTTTTCTTTTGTAAATACATACTTATATAGATAACTAACTGTGCCCCGCGGTTTTACCCGCGTTAAATTTTATTAATTATCACAGCTCCTCCCCCGTAGGTGATAGTGTGATAATATGAAGCCTATATGTTGACCCGACCTCTTAGGTACATTCATGCAAAGTTTGAAGTAAATCCATGCAGTACTTTTTGAGTTTAGCCCGGACATACATACAGACAAACAGACAAAAATTCTAAAAACTATATTTTTTGCTTCGATATCGATTGCAGATCACGCCACAAAAATATTCAATGTACAGTTTTGACTTTACTACGATGTTATTATATGTATAGATTACACCTAGACTCAGGACACACAGACATGTTCATGCACACAAGTATCTGTCCTGGGTGGGAAACGAGCCCACGACCTGCGGCGTGAAAGGCAAGTATCTCTCAAGAACCACGCCAACCGCCCGTCAATATCTAGTTTTTGATCCTACTAACAGGCATTGGGGTTCCATTTAATATTTCTAGTCTTCTGCAAGGGACTTGTCTATCTTCGTCGCTGCGATTCACGCACCGACTTCTAAAAGGGGAAAAGTTTGATAGGCATAATTACCAGGCACTGCTCACTAAACAAACACCTCTTCAAAATTAAAATAAAATAAAAAAGGTTTTTATTCACGTAGACTTTAAAAAAGCGCTTGTAAATAGTCAGAACATGTTTGTAGTAATATAATTAAGTATACATAATTATTTCTAGGTACACGGATTGTATGATTGACGAGCATTGTGCAGAAGATGCGCAAAATTTGAAGAAACACCATCCGAAGCCAACGCAGAAAGCACTCAAGCCGGGCTTCTGTACATATAAAAATTGTTCGATTAGCCAAATAAGTTCACGCACAATGGCCTTATCAGGAGGCTAAATACGGTAAACAAATCGCTCAACTAATAACTAACTATTGGGCTATTTAAGAGCTATTTTGCACAGATTCAATATAGGCTTGAAGGGGCTATTCAAACGAAAATGGTTATGATTGATTTGACGGCCCGGTTGGCGTGGTTGGTAAATGCTTGCCTTTCACACCGCAGGTCGTGACTTCGATTCCCACCCAGGACAGATTATTTACTTACGAAATAAATAATTTCTAATACAAGCATGAACTCTAAAAGTCAGTCCAACGGTCTAACTTAGTGTTTATAGAAAACCTATCTCGACTTTTTAGTAATTATAATGTAATGCTTGGCCGTTTGGTTCCCGGCTCCATACCATCTCGTGAGTGTCGTAAAAGGCGAATAAGGGTTGGACCAGGTAGTCGAGCAGCAAAGCTACCTGTGTACTAGCTACCACCTAACTGCGGTCACCAAATCGCACGCCAAGTGCGGTGACTACGGAGAACCGTTCTAAATGGCAACGTTATTAAATCTTTGGTGGAAGCCTATGTCTAGCCGTGAACGATATCAGCTGATATAGGATTTTACCGTATAATTATACTACAAATAATTGTTATAAATTGTAACAAAAAATGGAATCACACAATTAGAGGTACAACTATTGTATACAATGATATTTTCCAAGTAATTTTGTTCCGCTTACACGTGTATTCTTAAGTCGCCGCGAAGTAAAGTTCAGACCAGTTAATCTGCGGATTAACTACCTAGGTAACTTTAGTATTACCGACGATATTGGTAACATTATATCTCTATATATTTCAATATATATTTGTGCTTGTTTATTGTAAGAACGATTCCATATTCGGGATATAAAAAAAGCTTGTGTATGGAGAAACAAACTTGAGCATACGACCAAGGTGTAAATTCTGGTGTGATAACGGATAGTGGAAGAGACTTAAGAGATATTTAAGGAAAATTATGAAACGATAATTACCCACGAAACTGAAAAAATTAAACAAAACCAACTTGGGCTATATGAAACATATTTATTGGCGTTTTCTTTAAATATTTCTATTATATTTTTATACATTTGTATATGTACAGACGCCATTACATCAAGTTACTCCAATCTAATCTGGTCCAAAGCCATTAAAGCACACTAGTTTATTTTTTCGTTTTTTTATTTATTTTAATTGACAATAACCTAATACAAGCTATTTAAATATCACTACCATTATAAAATTTAACGCGAAGTTGGGCAAACGATTCGGTAATGAGCTGAGAGTGGGGCAATTTGGAACTGGAGACCGGAACCCCCGGGGCCAAATGTTGCCCGACTTCATGGAGAAGGAGGGACTCTTTATGATGAATTCCTTCTTCAGGAAGCCGGATCACCGCAAATGGACCTGGGTGAGCCCCGATGGTAAAACTAAAAATGAGATAGACTTTATCTTGTCGACGAGACGACAGATGTTCAATGATGTCTCCGTGATCAATGCGGTTAAAACCGGGAGAGATCACAGACTGGTCAGAGGCTCATTGAACCTTAATGTCAAACTCCAGAGGTCCCGACTGATAAAGTCTACGCTCCGACCTTTACCTATCCACGTCCAAAACCCCGAACCATTTCAGCTCGAACTGCAAAACCGTTTCGAATGCCTAGCAGACTGCGAGGAAGTGGACTCATACTATGACAGGCTCGTAGAAGCTGTCCATACGGCTGGGTCTAAGGTATTCAAGGCCCGTCGTACAAACAGAACTAAAAAGATCTCTGACTTTACCCTGCAACTTATGGAAGATAGACGGAAAATGGTTCTGACATCCTCAGATGATGCTATCAGATATCGGCAGCTCAACAGACAGATCTCAAAGTCTTTGACTCGCGACACGCGCCAATTTAATACAATTAGTATTAAAGAGGCCATCGAGCGAAACAAAGGCTCTAAAGTGTTCGCAAGAGCTCTGTCTGTTGGACAGAGCCAACTGACGAAGCTGAAGACTGAGGATGGTAGAATCGTCACGTCTAAGCCTGTGTTGATGGGAGAGATCGAGAAGTTCTATGGACAGTTATATACGACAACACAGCCACCTGTCAAAAGTCATGCCCCAGATCCCAGAGCACGACTAACCCGACATTACACCGAAGACATCCCGGACGTCAGCCTGTACGAGATTAGAATGGCTCTCAAACAACTCAAGAACAACAAGGCGCCTGGTGATGATGGAGTTACAGCAGAGCTTCTGAAGGCGGGTGGTACACCAATCCTACGGGCCCTTCAGAAGTTATTTAACTCCGTCATACTAGATGGTCAAACGCCACATCACACTATACACTTATAGACCCATCACACTGCTGAGCCATGTTTACAAGTTGTTTTCGAGGGTCGTTACGAATCGTCTCGCACGCAGGTTTGACGACTTCCAGCCTCCCGAACAAGCCGGTTTCCGAAAAGGCTTTAGCACCATAGACCACATACATACGCTGCGGCAAGTTATATAGAAGACCGAAGAGTATAACAAGCCACTGTGCTTAGCGTTTGTGGACTATGAGAAAGCCTTCGATTCTATCGAAACATGGGCCGTGCTGAGGTCTCTCATAAGGTGCCAAATTGACTACCGGTATATCGAGGTGATAAACTGTTTGTATGAAAACGCCACTATGTCAGTGCGACTCCAGGACAAGATCTCGAAACCTATCCACTTGCAGCGAGGCGTGAGACAGGGAGATGTTATATCTCCGAAACTGTTCACCGCTGCATTGGAAGACGTCTTCAAGCTTCTGGACTGGAAAGGCTTTGGCATCAATGTCAATGCCGAGTACATCACTCACCTTCGATTTGCCGATGATATAGTAGTCATGGCTGAGACCATGGAAGACCTCGGTACAATGCTCGATGACCTCAGCAGAGTCTCTCAACAAGTGGGTCTGAAAATGAACATGGATAAGACGAAAAACATGTCAAACGTCCATGTTGCACCCACTCAATTGAAAGTTGGTGACTCTGCACTCGAAGTTGTAGAGAACTATATTTACCTAGGACAGACCATCCAACTAGGTAGGTCCAACTTCGAGAAGGAGGTCAATAGTAGAATTCAACTCGGCTGGGCAGCGTTCGGGAAGCTACGTAACATCTTCTCGTCCAAAATACCGCAGTGTCTCAAGTCGAAAGTCTTCGACCAGTGTGTGTTGCCAGTGATGACATACGGAACAGAGACGTGGTCGCTCACTATGGGCCTTATTAGAAGGCTCAAGGTCACCCAAAGAGCAATGGAGAGGGCTATGCTCGGAGTTTCCCTGCGGGATCGTATCAGAAATGTCGAAATCCGCAGGCGAACCAAAGTCACCGACATAGCCCGAAGAATTGCAAAACGCAGCGTGGGCAGGCCCCCTACAAGATGGACCGATGATCTTGTGCGGGTCGCTGGAAACAGCTGGATGCGAATAGCGCAAGACCGGCAATTGTGGAGATCTTTGGGGGAGGTCTTTGTCCAGCAGTGGACGTCTTTCGGCTGATATGATGATGATGATGATGACCATTATAAAATAAATTGTATAAATGTTTTAACATTCCGTGTACCTAAATATCTGTAATAGGTAACTAGAAATAATAACTGTATTACTACAAACATGTTCTGACTATTTACAAACGCTTTTTTAAAGTCTACGTGAATAAAAACCTTTTTTATTTAATTTAATATTTTAATTTTTTTGTAAATATATACACACAATACACAGCAAACATCCAGACCATGACAAATGTTCACAACATAAATATTTTTTTGTGCCAAGATCGAACTCGCAATGTTTGGATCAGAAGGGAGGTTCACTACCAACAACTGAGTGAATTCGAAGTTGTTCGTAATAACGAATAGGAGCACGACAAATAATTCAAAACTTTCAACCATAGAAAGTTTCTAAGCAAAGTTCGTCAGTTTTAAAGTTGGATGCACGAAAATAAACTCTAATGCTTCCGGTAAAAATGGAACATATACGTATTCGTAGTTTAAAAAAATAGGTGTGTAAAGGCCCAGATTTCAACGCGCAGCCATCTCACTCGCGTATTTAAATGTTTTGCGAACTATAAAACAATTTATTTGCACTTTGTTTTCAAGAAATTTCCATTTCCCTTTTTATATATCCACCGCTACATATGAAGAAAATTGCTTTCCTATTTCTTATAGCGATTACAAAACACTTCTGAATATTTTGGAATATTTATCACACAAAATGCGATCGATGCGAACCGAATCATACGATGTCAATAATTTTATATCATATAAAACATTTTAATACGCGAGAATGATAGCAGCGCATTGAATTCAATTCACGCGGATGAGCAATGTATGTAGGTATTTATATATAATTGTTAAATATAATAAAATATAAAATTGATGAAGTCGGAGGGAAAAGCTAGTTTATCATCATTTCTTAAACAAATATCATGACAAAATATTTCACGTTCCGAATGTAATATTTTCCAATTTATTCAATCGTAAGCCCGTGATGAGAACTCTGGTTATGAATGCCTCCATATAAATAATTCAAAGGAAAGTTTATGCGTTAATTTCGGATGTTGCCTGGTGACGTAAGCCCGCACAGAATGCTATAAACCGTATAAATTCGCAGGCGAGTAGAGTGTTACTTATTGCATATTGTACAAACTCGCTGAATTTCTTATGAGAATACGGGGTTACTGTTGCAGCGACTAGCTTATTTCATCTAAAAATATGTTACACTCCGTGTCAACCAAGTAAATGGGGATTTGAAAATTCTATTAACGTCCACAGCTAGCTCTGCTGTAATACTTTAGATAAGCTAGATAGTGTAATGGACTATTAAAAAGAGAGCACCATTAAAACAGTTTCCGATTGATAAAGTGAGGCAGATATTAATGTTATTTCACACAAGTTTTCGATGTTAATTTGTAGCAAAACAAAATTAGCGGACAAATCTTTAAAAGCTAAATTTACATATGAAACTGTTCAAGTTGTAGACTAGATCAAAAAAACATTAACTTCCCGTACAAAAATACGACTACAAATGTCAGTAACGCTTTGGTTTGTTGAACGAAAGTCGTAACGCGCTATCGTTCATCGATCAAAAGGTGCGTCGCCTTGTCGTTTAACTTTGTCGATAAAACGATTAGTCGCACTAACAAATATCGCATCACTGATGGTCAACATATCATATTGTAGCCCTAATGTTTATCGTGTATTCGTTAGTCGTAACTGTAATGTGGAGTGTGACTGGAGATTACTTATTAATACCATTTTTAAAGTAATGACAAATGTATACCATTTCCCCCTTGTCTGATAAGTTTGTGATGATAAAATTATATAAATAATAAAGTGATATTTATAATTCATCATCATCATCAGTCCAATGCTGGACATAGGCCACCACCAAGGATTACTACAACGTTGCCGTAGTCAACGCGCTTGGCATGCGAGTTGGCGACCGCAGTTAGGTGGTACCTACCTTGTACACAGAACGCGCTGCTGCCCGACTACCTGGTGTAACCCTTAGTCGTCTTTTACGACACCCACGGGATGGTATAGGATGGCCCTATTATTTTTTCTCGGAAACCACACGGCTAATGTTTATAATTACCAAATTTTTATTTAAATTATCAACAAACTTAGTTATGCGGTCCAGTTTATATAACTGCATTACAAAATGAGTTACGTTTTATGTGTCTAAAAAGATATGAAACTTTTGGAGTGGAGATCCGACTTGCACTTTGTTAATTTTTAATATTTGTCGTGATCTCATTAGTGGAACTAAACAACCAATTGAAAGGTTTAAAACTGAATACACAATCTCCCTGTCTTTATCATAACATAGGTTAGACGGGCCTGTTGGCGTGGTTGGTAGTTACACTGCCTTTCACGCCGCAGGTCGTGGGTTCGATTCCCACCCGGGATAGATATTTGTGTGCATGAACATGTCTGTTTGTCCCGAGTCTGGGTATAATTATCTATATAAGTATGTATTTACAAAAGAAAAATAGTATATGTAGTATATCAGTTATCTGGTTTCCATAGTACAAGCTCTGCTTACTTTCCATTTGAGTAATGTCCCAGGCTATTATTATTATTTTTGGTGGGGTCTGCTGGAGGAGTACTGGATAACGGCAAGCTCACTTTGTTTCCATTTTGTTCGTTTGTACGAGCCTTTCGAAGAATTCACACTTATGTATACTTATTTATATTACTACAAACATGTTCTGAGCGCTTTTTCAAAGTCTACGTGAATAAAAACCTTTTTTTATAGGACAAAAATTTTGTAATTGGATCCTTAAACGACACTTACGTTATATGCATTATTTCAAACCGTAGGAAGTAGCTTTACTTCCGTGCACTTTCATAACTAAGTTTTGTTAACTGGTTAAGAAAAACCCTTTTTTATTATTGTTTTTACAACTGGTTTTTAAACAAGAATACGAAGTGTTCATTCATAACTGACAATCACAATATCCATAATAATTTGGGTTAGGTTATGTTAGATTGGTGACCATTTGGCGCGCGAAGGCGAGCGAGCGTAGCGAGCGTGCCGCGGCAGCGGCCGCCGAGCGCTTGAAAAACATTAACCATGGATTGTATTTGTGATTGTCAGTTATGAATGAACACTTCGTATTCTTGTTTAAAAACCAGTTGTGAAAACAATAATAAAAAAGGGTTTTTCTTAACCAGTTAACAAAACTTAGTTATGAAAGTGCACGAAAGGGTAGCTTTCACCTAACAACAATTTCTATGACTCTGACTTTCATGTATTTTCCAATTTATGCAATCACGAAACAATTTCGAATCGAAATATGTCCGAAAATATTTTGGGGTTGCTTTATACGTGCATGCAACAAAGTAGATGTTTCTGATGCAACTTCACAGTAGACGCACTGGTTTAAATAACACCAGCCTTGTGACCTAATGTAATATGTTTTTCTTTTTGTTTCAGGTAAGCATCAACAGATAACAGCTGCCTTAGCTAGCAGTTCACGTATATGATTTTTGTGTTATTTTAAGCGAAAACGTAATGTATGTCAAGTCAAATGGGAACTTTTCGTTTATCATACTTACGACATCTGTCTCTTTGGTCTAGCGGCAGCGTGTTCAACCGCAGATTATGAGGTCCTGGGTTTATAAACCGGGTGGGTAAAAAGGAACAAAAGATATATTGGGATTATACTGATAAAAATTCTTAGTCCAGGCCCATGCCCTGGAGAGCTCGTAATACCGCCGGTCTTGTACCTGAACTCTTTCGGGGCGTGTCAGCTAACTGTCCCATGAGTGTGATTGCGCACACACTTGTAATCTATAATATATAGATGTCTAAATAAATTAATTAGACTGTACAGTATAATTGACTGATCCTCGGTGCTTTTGCAGCTGGCTTCTCTAGTTGCTAATCTCTCATTTTATGAGGCTATAGCCTCTTTACATGTTTCTGTCTCCCGCTTTGCTCTGGAGGGAAGTGGAACTATTCATTTGCTAACTCCTCCTTTTTTTTCTTTCTGATTAAATTCGTTGCGGGATCCAAGACAGTTAAAGCGATTCCCCGGGACATGCCTGAGCTTCACCGCTCAGTGTCATTTCATTGTGTGCCACTGTTGATCTTGGCTTACAGGAGTTGCAGTGGTGGGTAAGAGGGAGAGACTAGTGTACAGTATAAAATTATAATATAAAAACCTGCTCTGCATATTTTGGAATATTAATCTCGCAAGATAACCGAAGCACATTTTTTTAAAGTACGTAGGTTCACTGTACAGAATTTAAAACAAAATGTGTGAGAGACAAATATTCGCTGAGGTCTTGGCCTTAAGTTTAACACAAATATCCCGTGTATAGTGTCCCGTGAATAGATACGAACTAATTTCGAAATGAATGCCATGGTGCGACACACACGAAATTGTTGACAGAAACTTCTGATTGTCGTTTCAAAGTAGGCTACCAGTTAATTTCACGTCAACTTGCATAATGGGATGGAAAACGATCAGCGGGGGAAAGCTTGAAGAATTCTATATGAAGTAGTATAAACTAACAACACTCAGTGGGACTCACTATAATCTAATCTATGATCAATATGCCATGTGAAATAACTATGTATACCTACTTAACTATATTACTACAAACATGTTCTGAATATTTACAAGCGCTATTTAAAGTCTACGTGAATAAAAACCTTTTTTATTTTATTTATTTTGTTTATCATAGTATTATACCTATGTAACTACAGAATCTCATCAGGTTTTCAAACATTTTGTTAACCATCACCCACTTTGAGGTTAGATAATTATTCCCTGACTGCTCTTTCTTTTTTATATTTCTATGTTTCATATTCAAAAAGAGTTATTATGCGCTGTATTTTTATATGAGTAATAAGAGGAAGCCCATTTCCTTTTTGTTGGATCACAACGATACAGTTTGACTATTAAACCCGTACTTAATCATATTTTGAAATATTTTTAGTACTATTTGAAGATTTTAAACTGAATTATTGATATTCTATGTCAGTTTGAAACCTTTTGAAATGCTGGAATTTTATTTGATCGGCTTACATTATATTGTCTTGATGCCCTCCCTCTAACTTACTTACGACGTTGAGCACTTTTTTTTCTTAATTATGTTAGATTTTTGCAGCCTAATGAAATTTAGTTCTATTTTGAGAATAAATTTTAAATTTATTCCCACCACCCAGAGGGAAGCAATTACGGACCAATAAAACTCTGCTTTCTGAATATGTGACTAAAAAAATAGTTTTTACTTCTATCGACAATCCGGAAAGACTGTCCCGCATATTTTTTTATACCGTTTAACTTATGTCTAAGAAGAAGAAATAAACAAAAAGACATTTTGTCATCTGAAGCTCACAACTCAATGGATTCGCTTAACGCTAGCTTACCGAAACCTACATGGCTAAGTCCACTAGTATTCCAATTCTTGTCATTAGATATGTCCATTCATTCCCATCCAAATAATCCATTGTTAGTAGTTATTAGTAGTTTATTTGATATACCTGAAATTTGTTCCAGTTTAGCATGTTTAATATGCTAAAATTAAATATGCTTCCCCCTTTTTTCAGCGGACTACTAGGCGTCGGCAGGGTTTTCACCGCTTTGTTGTTGACATCCCATTCTGCCGTACGAAGCGCTTTGCTTCCTCCTTTATCATACGCACGGCTAAGTTGTGGAACACCCTCCCGAACGACGTGTTTCCAGACTCATACAACATGGGTTTAATCAAGCTAGAGTGAACAGGCATCTTATGGGTACGCGCAGTCCATCTTCGACCACATCTTCACTTACCATCAGCTGAGATCGTGGACAAGCGCAAACCCATCAGCACAAAAAAAAAATCATACTTTTTATAATTAATTCAGTGTAAATAACAACCAATTTGACGTTGTTTCATTTTGACAACCGTGTAATACTTTGCCTTGCTACCGCAGCTAGCGACGCTAGGCAGCAGTATCATGGAGAATGTTGGTGTCATTATAACATTTTATTAGACCCAGTACTATTCAAGTCTCTTTTTTCTCTATTTAAACCGAATTGAGATTGCAAACTTTATCCTTATCATGTCAATGCATTATTCACAATACTAAGTTTCAACTTGCCTATATTTCCAACCAGCAACGTTGCAGACGACATTTGCCCAAGGCATACACCTCCAGAGCAAGAAACAAGACAAATACTTCTTATAAACTTCCACACAGAAAACTTCGATCCCAAGATTCGAGCCAACGAACTAAGTGCTCCAGTTTTAGAAGTTTAGATAAAATAAAATAGCTAATGATAAATTGTAAGTAATCTTGACAGGGCCTCTCGTAGGCGAGGTACAAGGACATGCCATAATAATGGCCGAGCTTGATTGGCGACCATCGTCAAAATAATTACACATACACAATAATACTTATAATAATGTGAACTTTGAGACCGACATTTAAAAACCTCGTTGGTCAAGGGTATATGGTTGAGTAGTTGACTATGATAAATAACATATGCAGATATAGTCAGAATAATCCAAGATTTTTGAATAATAAATTTGATACCATAATTCTTATACCTTTATCTGCTGTGTGGAGACGGCAGCGAAGAACAGAACATCATTACCCCATCCCACGAGGCGCTCATAGCCAGGTACTCTCGCTGGTCCTTAAGTGATGGGCGAGGTTAAGCAACTAAGCTCGCGGTCAGTCCATAGATGGGTGACCGCCAAAGTGCTTTAATTTCTGAGCGTCTCCATGCTTCGGAGGACACATTAAGCTATCGGTCCTGGCTGTTGCCATTAGGCAACAGTCGTTAAGCCATCTCAGAGGCCTAGTGGGCGGCTTGAACAACTCTGACATTATTGCCAATACGATAAGTACCTAAGTAAGTACCCCATCTAATACCGAGGGAGGCGTAGAAGTCGTCCTGAGGGAATATCTACCAGAGGACGGGCAGCAGCGACTCTCTGTGTACTATGACATTCATACTGCGATCGCCAACCTTTCTACCAAGAATGGCAATTATGGTATAGCCCCAAGATGATTCTTGGGGGAGGGTATTGTGCAGCTGTGGACTTTTTGCAGCTGTTATGATGATGATGAATTTTTATACATAGATAATGATTCTTGAGTGGCGACCACGATTCGTAGCACGAAATGCGCACAGTCCCTCATAAGATGATCTTGTGAGGCTCGCTGGAAGCCACTGGATGCGTGATAAACTTGGGGAAGGACTTTCTCTAGCTGTGAACGTCTTTCTGATGATATGATGATTCATGAACAACAATACTGATGTTTTAGAACAGATAGCCCTGTGTGTCCCAGACAGGTATGTTTGGAGAAGGAGACGGCCGCGATTGCTAGTGGAGCCGCGTGGTCAGACTAACCTTGTTGAGGCGCCCCTGACGCGTGCTCTCCGTACTCTTAACCTTATAGCAGCTGAGACTGACCTATTTGTGTGTTCTCTGTGAGTTCACGAGAACTGCATTTTTCCATAATTAGTTATAAGTAAAATTTGTTTAGGGGTATAAAATTGTATTGTACTTAGATAAGCACTCTATCGCATTGGACTTATACCTGTAATGATAGATGTAAGAGGAAAACAATAAATAAATATTATATGCGTAAATTTTTAATGAAAATATACAGGAAACTTATTGTTTTTTTCTTTTTAAGACTACGCCTTAGGGTATCTTATCCCTGTGTCGCGGGGTACTTTACAAACATATAATAAACGGACACAAATTACATCCAGAATCACAACAACTATTTATGGGTCGCACAAAGAGTTGTCCGACGCGGGACTCGAACCCGAGACACGAAGAGGCGAGGCGACTGTCTTAGCCGCTGCGCCACCCGTGCAGTCATACATAACATGTATTTACATTTATTAAGTTTCCTGTATTGAGGATTTAATAAGCATATATTCTGTCATGACCTACAGCTTCATAATCATTACCGTATCAGGCGAAAGACGTCCACTGCTGGACAGAGGCCTCCTCTAAGTATCTCCACAATAGCTGGTCTTGTACTACCTGCATCTACCGGCTTCTCGTGACCCTTGTAAAATAATTGTAGAGGGCCACTTATTGAATTATATTATACACAACTGTTTGAAACAAGCAATATTAATTTCAGATCCTACCAATCCATTAATTTGGCTCGGAATATTAATGTTTATACCTATCCAAGATTAACCAATTCGATTAATTTTGTCTGAAACATTAATGGTGGCAACGCAACATTGCAAATAACCGTTATATTTTGTGGCTTTAAATTACGATTCGTTTGATATTTGCGTTATATTTTTTTAATCAAGCTATGTTAACATTAAAAATGCGTGCAATGTTGAGGGTAAAATATCAGTATCTAACAACTGCTAACAAAAAGACACGCAAATGCCTAGCCTTAAATACATGTATAAGCTAAATGATAATAAACATCTACGAGGTCATCCATTGAAACTTTGGGAAAACTCATCTAAAAAGAAACCAATGAAGCATTTCTTGCCTAACAGTGTTGTAAAAGCATGGAACAAACTACCAGAAAGAGTAGACATGGCTCCGACATTAAATTCCTTCAAGAACAGATTGGACAAGGAAAACATCTCCAAGCTATTTGATACTCACGCATCAGCTAACTAGGTGCTAGTGTGTTACACAAAATAATAATAATAATAATAATAATAAAAATCAGTATTAATATTTATTACTACTGATTGGCCTGTTGACCTAGTGGTTTGTGACTCTGACAGCGGAGCCAGGGGACATGGGTCTATCCCCACCCACGACAAATCTTTGTGTGATGTGAACGATTATTTCTACCCATAGATAAATATGTATGTAGTTATAAATATATAGGTACTCAATAAAGTCCGTTTATTTTTTTAGTTCGCAGTAAGTAAGGCTATGCTAATTATATAATATATTGAATTATATTATACACAACTGTTTGAAACAAGCAATATTAATTTCAGATCCTACCAATCCATTAATTTGGCTCGGAATATTAATGTTTATACCTATCCAAGATTAACCAATTCGATTAATTTTGTCTGAAACATTAATGGTGGCAACGCAACATTGCAAATAACCGTTATATTTTGTGGCTTTAAATTACGATTCGTTTGATATTTGCGTTATATTTTTTTAATCAAGCTATGTTAACATTAAAAATGCGTGCAATGTTGAGGGTAAAATATCAGTATCTAACAACTGCTAACAAAAAGACACGCAAATGCCTAGCCTTAAATACATGTATAAGCTAAATGATAATAAACATCTACGAGGTCATCCATTGAAACTTTGGGAAAACTCATCTAAAAAGAAACCAATGAAGCATTTCTTGCCTAACAGTGTTGTAAAAGCATGGAACAAACTACCAGAAAGAGTAGACATGGCTCCGACATTAAATTCCTTCAAGAACAGATTGGACAAGGAAAACATCTCCAAGCTATTTGATACTCACGCATCAGCTAACTAGGTGCTAGTGTGTTACACAAAATAATAATAATAATAATAATAATAAAAATCAGTATTAATATTTATTACTACTGATTGGCCTGTTGACCTAGTGGTTTGTGACTCTGACAGCGGAGCCAGGGGACATGGGTCTATCCCCACCCACGACAAATCTTTGTGTGATGTGAACGATTATTTCTACCCATAGATAAATATGTATGTAGTTATAAATATATAGGTACTCAATAAAGTCCGTTTATTTTTTTAGTTCGCAGTAAGTAAGGCTATGCTAATCTATACATATAATAAATCTGTAGAAAAATAATTTTTGTACATCAAAAGAAAATCCAAAAAAAATAGCCAGGGTATTAAAGAACAACCAATAGAACCCATTTCCAGCCTTTTTAGAATTTTTGTCTGTTTGTCTGTGTGTCTGTTTGTCTGTTTATATGTTCGGGTATCACGTAAAATATACTAAAGCAATGTAGATAACTTTTATACACAACGATTGAGCGTAACTTGAGGTAACATTTAGTTTTTGTTTTATTGCAATCGGTTCAGTCTATCAAAAGATATTAGATTTTAAAGTAATCATGAAGAAAAATAACACACATTTCATTACTTCAAGATGAACTAATGTTTATAGTTGAGCTACCTAACTGTCCGATAGATGTCATTGTGCATATTATGACATCTCTTTTCTGCATGAACTAGGTTGATAGTTGATTTTTATTTCGATAGATGTCGTTGTGCATTTATTTGACTCGCGGTGTTAAGATTTGCCCATGGATTTATTTGCCCGTGTTTGCTGATTGCATGATTACGTAGGGTTTTGAATGTACTGAATTGTTTCGAAATAAGGTCTTGGTTGCCTAGAAGTATGTTGTTGTCCAAAATTGGTAATTAAAAAGATCTGTTTTCTTTGGGCAAATTGAATTATGTGGAAGGTTGGATTTGTTATAATTTAATTTTAAATTATAATGTCAGTCGATCGAAAGTTTGTGCTGTCGTTTCGTTTGTAACGCGAATGTACCTACAGACGATTCGAATTTTATCAAGCCTGTCCGATTGAATGTATTTGAATGTAGTAAATTAACCCTGTCTCTCATAATTTTCTCAGCACAAATCTATATACCTACTATTACCTACCTATGTAAAAGAGGGAACTGACTGACTGACATATCAACGCACAGCCTGAACGGCTGGGGTTAGAGACTTGAAATTTTGTCTGTAGGTACTTTTATGACGTATGCATTCACTAAGGAAGGGTTTTTGGAAATACTAACCCTAAGGGGGTAAAATAGAGAATGAAAGATTGTATGAAAATCCGTCATTTTTGTAGTTAAAGGCATTGAAACTTATATTTAGTAGTTCAGCTAAAAATAAAAATAAATATTTTAGAAGTTTTGGAAATTCCACCCAAAGGGCGTAAAATAGGGGATGTAAGTTTTTATGAAAAGTGTGTAATTTTTTAAGTGAAAAGCATGAAAATTGGTATGGCCTTTCCGTTAAACATAAAAATATGTATTTCAGGATTTTAGGAATTTCCACCCCTAAGGGCGTATTATATTCCAAATAATATTTCAAATTCCTCAGAACCATTATAGGTATACCCACACGCAACATACATCCCCTATGTATGTTGCGTGTGGGTATATCTATAATGGTTCTGAGGAATTTGAAGCCACCTAAACTTTGCAACGGCACTAGGCTTCAAGTCAAAGCTTTGCATCGTGTTATAGAGGCTACTATTATGCCTAGATCCACCCAGGGAGAAACAGTGTTCGTGTCACGTATTCCGTTAGTGCCGAATGATCTCCCTTTTCAGTTTAAAATACTGTAGTTCCCTATAAAAGTGTGTGTCGCGATAACCATCAACAAATCGCAAAGTCAAACTCTCAAGTTAGGCAGGCAGGTTCACGTGGCGTGCTCACGTGTGAGTTCATCCCACAGTCTGGTCCATGTAGTGCGAGGACCTACGTCTTTAGCTGAGCTCCGTAAAATGGATGATATTGAACATCCCACATACCAGGCCGCTTGCCGAGCACGCCATTTATTAGATGGAGGTCAGCATTGGGATGACGCTCTAGCGGAAGGATGCGTGAGCGATAGTCCACAGCGCTTGCGACATTTGTTTGCCATCTTATGGACCTTTTGTGCGTTATCGGGTGCTAACCAGTTATGGAAAAAATACCATGACAAGTATGCTGAAGATTTTATGAGACATGTACAACTAAATACTGATGGAGAAATTCCTGACAAGGTACGTGAAATTTGTCACAACAGGTCCTTATTGGCTATTCAAGAGATAGTTATAAGTATAGGAGGGAACCTGATCAGTCAGAGGCTGCGAAAATGCACAGGAGTTTGCCAATTTATTGTAAAAAAATAGGCGATGGCACATACCCCGTACAAGAATATGGAAAAGTTATATTGATTGGTAATCTCTGCTCTTACGTTACATCACAGCTGGAGCTAATTTCTTCTGTGTACGGAGATACCACAAACATTGGCAATCAAGCTGGTTCTTGGCTATGTCAGCGAGCTATTTTGACTCCCCGCAATGACCAAGCTGCGGCAATTAATTTCAAAATATTGACTCATGCGTCCGGGAATAGTAAAGAATATAGCTCAATAAATACAGGTATGGAAGAAGATGACGCCACGCATTACCCAGTAGAATTTTTGGATTCCCTCAGCACACCCGGACTTCCAGCCCACAAAATAGTTTTAAAAATCGGTGTACCAATAATTCTCCTCAGAAATTCATGTCCCCCCAAACTTTGTAACGGCACTCGGCTCAAAGTCACAAATCTGCAGCAAAACATTATCGAAGCTGAAATATTAACAGGTTGCGGCGCCGGTGATATTGTTTTTATTCCAAGGATACCTATAATTCCTTAAAACTTTCCTTTCTCTTTCAAACCAGTGCAATTCCCAGTCAGTCTCTGTTATGCCATGACGATTAATAAAGCTAGACATTATCCGTTGCGGGGATGGACCTAAGTATTGGATGCTTTTCCCATGGTCAACTATACGTAGCTCTTTCACGCATAAACAACCCCAATAACGTTTTTGTTTACGCTCCAGATGGTTCCACAGGTAAAATAAAGAAGCACTAAATTAAATTAAAAAAGAAATTGTATCGGTATCCTCCCACAGCGCTTTACACTAAAAAATACATTGTTAAGTTCCGACATCCACGCGAACGAAGTCGCGGGCACAGCTAGTTATATAATATATTACTAATAAGAAGATTAAAAAAAAATCCCATTGACATTGTAGCGAATAGTTCACGTAGCTGCGCACTATGGTATGGGCCTTAAAAATATAATTGTTAGATATACACTAGATACGCTGCGAAGCGCCGTGTGCGCTTCGTTCATATCTAGTCGGCATGGAAGTATGGAATTTGTGTATTTGTGTTATTTGTAAAATTGTTTAGGTGTTTATTTGTATCGTATAGTTTAATAGTTTAGTTTAGTATTGGTAAGTGGCCCACGCTTGACGTCCTATATTAAGTATTTAATTTCTCTGCAAGTGAATGTACATATTCTTAAGAGAAATAAAGAATCTTTAACCGTTTATATCTTGGTTTGATGAACCGATGGTCTTGTGAGGGTCGCTGGAAGTCGCTGGATGCGGATAGCGCAAGACCGGCAATTGTGGAGATCTTTGGGGCAGGCCTTTGTCCAGCCGTGGGCGTCTTTCGGCTGATATGGTGATGATCAGTTACTAATTGTGCCTCGCGGTTTCACTAGCGTTAAACTTTATAAATTATAGCCTCTGTGTTATTTAGTTATATAAGCTACATTACCACAAAGAAACATCAAACCCGTCCTGTAGTTTTTGTGTGAAATAGTAACATACCTCCACACATCCATACACACAAATTTTCACATTATAATTAGTAGGATCTCGTTAACGTAGTGAGGCTCTACCTATTTTAGGATCAGATGGATGAATGTTAATTTCCTTTAGATATTTATTTATTATTATATAAAGTCAAAAGACAGTCGCCTCGCCTCTTCGTGTCGCGGGTTCGAGTCCCGCGCCGGACAACTATTTGTGTGACCCATAGGTATAGGTAATAGTTGTTCTGAGTCTGGATGTAATTTGTGTCCGTCTATTATGTTTGTAAAGTATCCCACAACACAGGGATTAGAATCCCTGATGCGGGCGCTGTCTTTAAAAAAAGTTTGTTAAGCATAGGCCGTATGTGATGGCATTCTGGAGCATTTACTTAACTATGTATAGAAATTCTCAGCTTAATTTTTCATACTGGTATTACAGATAAAAGGTTGATTGTTTTAGTAAGTGTATTGCCTGTAGCAGTAAGTTATGTTGTGTATTGTAAGATATATTGTCTGCCAGCGCATTTTAGGTAGGTACCTAACTAAAGCTTACTTCCTGCGATCTAGTTTGGACTTTATTTCGTAAAGCTCAATAAAGTTCAAACTCGCTTGGAATCGCTATTTATTTAACTCGCTCTACAAAGTAGACGTTCTGTTAGTATTACTATTTTTATTTCATTCTTTAAGCTGCTAAAGATTTATGGATATTGCTTAGTTCTTGTATAGATGTCACCGTAGCCTAGTTTGTAGTGCTCCTGCCTACGAAGCTGGTGGTCCTGGGTTCGAATCCCGGTAAGTGCAAATATTTGTGTGATGACCACGAATATTTGTTTCTGAGTCATGGATGTTTTCTATGTATTTAGGTATTTATCTATCTATAGAAGTATGTATATCGTCGCCTGGTACCCATAGTACAAGCTTTGCTTAGTTTGGGGCTAGAATGATCTGTGTGACATTGTCCCTAGATATTGTCCCCCTAGATGTCCAGTTTAAAAATAAAATAAAGGTTATTGCGCTTTATGTTTCGTACTAAGATTATTAGTAGAATCTCTGGCGAGACTTAATAGATATCTTGGGACAACTAACACAAAGCCATCTGATCCCAAACTGGGCAGATCCTGTACTATAGCAACGAAACAACTGATAAACATACCTACTTATATATTCCTGAATACATGCATGTTATAAAAAATTACACACAGACACAGAAAAACCATCACAATCACACAGTCATCACGCAATGATTTGTCCTGGGTGGGGATCAAACCCATGACCTCTACTAAGGCATTCAGTGCACTTACCACTAAATAAACTACCAATTAATCCGTCTATTATGCTTCTCTACGTTTGTAACCACACAAAGGCGATATTCGAAGCCCAATCGCAGACGGATTGTCGATCGGAATAAAAATATGATGGTCATAGTTCACAGATAGGTAAGTACCTCAGAGCATTTCTTGGGACGACTTTGATGCCCCTACGGGATGAATGGGGTGATGATATTCATCGCCATCACCACACAATAACACAGAACAGTAGCGAAGGTGATTTTAAGCCCGTAAATCAGCAGCAAAGGTCATTAAAAACTCGTTAATAATATCTTCTCACCCGATCCACTTTATTCCGGTTCGATCGAGATTTCGAAACAACCTGTATAATATTTATATAATACCTGCTATCTGATGAATTAATTAGAAATTTGGAAGCTCATCGTAAAAAAGGGCCGGAGGCCCTTTGCGCTTTGATTCGGCTCCTTTGATCTCGGCAGGCGTTTGTGAATACTTTTTTAATGTACCGTCTACTACATAAATCTCTTAACGTAGTCTTAACTCAAATAATATGTCTCAACTAAATTTGAATGTGTTAGATTGTCGATAAACACTGGACGTTCAATTATAGCGCAATTAAATTGTAGAGATACTATCTAGTAGTATAAAAAGACCACTGTACACTGTATGATTTCCAAATCAAATAATAATTTACTTAATCACGCTAGATCTATTAATGGTCTAAATTATGAAGAATTATATTGAGTTTATATTAACATTTCATTGGGATATGACACAGACGATCGGTGTAAGTCGACCGTTCGGACCTTAACGGCCATGAGATCACGGGTACACAAACTTTGTATAAAAATAAAAGTTTATTTAAGTCTTGAGTCTCTCAACTAACCAAGAGACTGATATATAAATAATATATAAAAAGTAATTTTTATGCCTATTTCTTATAATATATTTCCATTCCAAATATCTGCCTAATCAGTTCAGTGCGTTATTGAATAACAACTTAGGGTCACATTTATAACATTGACGGGCTTTGAAACAAAAATATAAGTCAGCATATTTATTAACATTTACCGCAATTCGGCAATTTCCTAGCTTATGTGTAGATTCAAATTAGAACCCATATTTATTTCAAATTTCACCCAAACTTGTTATTGCGTGTTACAGTAACTAAAATCAAAACTTATAAGCTTAAACATTTGTAATAATAACAAAATGCTTCTTACAGCATATTAGCATCTTACGGCGTCTATACTTAAACAGTCTATGTGTTGAACACAAAGCGGTATAAAACTCGTTTGTCAACCGATGTATCATCAATATTGGATTATTTTTCATTTCTCTTGTAATCCATAGATCACAATCGTTAAACAACCAAGTTGTATTTTTACAATTTCCTTTACATTAGTGATTTAAATCGATTTAAGAAACTACTTGCCTACTAAAACCTGTATGCAAATTTGTCTTGTAAAATATCTTAGATATAATTAACGGTATACATAGATAGGCCGACAGTTTTAATTAGACGAGGCCTAAATTGAAAACACTTGTGTGCGTATTTGCTTTAATTTTGGTTAGGTTAGTTTAATACGTAGTTTTTGCTATATTGCTAAGTATTTGATATATCGTAGAGCTTAATTTGTTAGGTAGCAGTTTTTGCTGTATTGTGAAGCTTATTATTTGTAATGTCAGATGTATTATATTACGAAAATATAAACCTGTCTCACACACTAAGGGTATTTGAGTATTTTATGTATGTATTGCATTCGACGTTCACCTTAGCCTAGTTGGTAGTGCTCCTGCCTACGAAGCTGGTGGTCCTGGGTTCGAATCCCGGTAAGTGCAAATATTTGTGTGATGAGCACGAATATTTGTTTCTGAGTCATGGATGTTTTCTTTGCATTTAAGTATTTATCTATATATATATATATATATAAGTATGTATAACATGGCCTGGTACCCATAGTACAAGCTTTGCTTAGTTTGGGGCTAGGATGATCTATGTGGCATTGTCCCCAGATATTATTATATTACGAAAATATAAAACCTGTCTCACACACTAAGGGTATTGGAGTATTTTATGTATGTATTGCATTCATTGACTTGTGAATATTTGGCACCAACTGAATCCTGGCGGATTTTGTTTTTGTGATACAAGGTACTGTAAGTTAAGGTACAGTTTCAAAGAATATTATTCACTTATGTCTGGCAAAATCCACCCACTAGCAACCTGGAATTAGTGGTGTTACACGGAGGTGCCTCGGAGACGGAGAGCACATCAAGCTGTAGGATGAGCCTGAGATCACCCCGGATATTCTATTGCATTATAAATAAATAACTGGATTATTAAAAAAAAATGTGAAGCGTCACGGGACGCCTGGCAGATGTGAAACATCGACATTATTTTGTAAAAGTAATATGCAGAAAAGAACATATTGTGATAGGAACTAAATATGTCATAATGATAAAATAAAAAGTCGATTGCGCATGGGTCACGGCATGCGTCGCCACGCCTGAAATCTGTTTTACGTGCGGCTATACCTAGATGTTTCACATCAAAAATGGTCCGCTTGGCTTGGTCGGTAAATGCCATGTTGGCTTTATCTGGTCACCATAGTACAGACAGATCCGATTTGGATCATGTTAGCTTTAGATAGTAGGATTATGTTATGCGATAGTTATACTGTATTTATAACATTTTGTATAATATTTTATAAATGAAAGGATTATTACACCTATCTCTATTATAGCTCATTTGAAAATAACAGGGCCAACATAGATTTGTCAAACTAATAAAACTGTTTAGAATACGCGCACCGAACGCATAATCAGTATTTCGCGCCTCAGTAACTTGTGAAATTCTTTTTTTATATTGGTACTTCTTGTTTTTTTAAGTAGTCTTATGACTCGTCAAATATGATGCGCGGTAAACCTCGAATTAGTTTATTTTTGCTTATTTCTTTGCATGTATAGACGCCAGCACATCCAACTACCCCAATCTGTCAAATTTCTTTTATAGATTCAATTTTTTTACTTTATCACAAAAGCATAAGGTAGGTACACTTTCAATAGGGGAAATTTGACAGATTGGGGTAGCTTGATGTGCTGGCGTTAACCTCGTGTAGATTTGTAAATAAATAAATAAAAAATACGCAAATGGGTGGCCCGCTCGTCCGATTGCGGATTGTAGGGGACATTTCATGAATAAGAATGCCTCTAACGTACGCGTGTTCTGTACCATGTCCCGAAGCATTAAGCATGAGAGTAACTTGCTTGTAAGATTGCTGGCGAAGGCCAAACGAAGGTAAACAATAACTCACTTGAACCAGTTAACTCAATAGACATTTTCAATTCTTATTTTCGCTGGAACAGAACATAACACTTAGTAGGTAATGTGAGATTACTGGCACCAATAAGTTTAGTAAGTATTCGAAAACGTTTTAATTCATATTTTATATTGGAATATCATTATATTATATTGTCTTTTATGCATTACATGCAGTTGGGACGTAATAAGGTTTAAGGAGCTGTTAATTTGTTTCAATATTTTTGTTCTACCCGCTTTTTTATCATGAAGTTTACAGTTACGATAAGGAGGTTTTCACTGCTTCTCCTAAACATAATTCGTTATATTCTCTTTGAATTCTCCGTAGAATATAGGCGAGCGGGAACTAAAGCAGTCTAGCAAATAAAACTACAAACAAAGTTACCAACGTCAGAGGGCATCTTTTTGGGAGATCGAACCTTGACTGCGGTTACAGACGTGGAAATTCATCATGCATCATGTATGCAGCCACTCGTTCGATTGAAGATCGAAGAGGGTATTTTATCGATATTCTACAGCGCTCGAAATGTAGAACTCTTAACCAAAGCATACAATTATTGTTTTCTATTACATTAGTAATGTTATGCATTTGATTACGACTTACAAATAGATTTATTATTGCACTGGAACATGCTGTTTGGAAAATGTGTGTCAAAACCTTCATATACTTACGTAGCTTTTTGTATAGTAGACGCGTTAGTGGATTCATTTTGACTTTGACAGCGTCTTTAATGCGTAGGTATAAGGGTGATTATCATATTGCAATTGTATCCATTGACTTGACGTTGACTGTACCCTCCACTTTCCCACATTAAGTATGCGTAAGCGGCCAAAATTGTAGTCATTACGGGTCCTTCGGTATAATTTAGTCCCATTGTTATGATGCCGGTCAAGCATACGTTCCAGAAGTTGGTCAATGCTGAAACCATTATTAAATAGCTTACTAAGTATACTAGCTTAGTAACTATAATTTGTAAGTAATTATAGACTTGACGAAATGTCGCGGGTCACACACAACTTTATTTACAGCAATTATTAAACAATTTTAACTGATCAAATCACCACCGCCAATCAATATAGTTACTGCCGCCTGCCAAATTGCATTCCTCATGTCGATCATATTCACCAGTTAGTATAGATGAATGGCATATGTTTATTAATGGCGAAACTAAACTTCTTCCTTGTTAAAAACTACTAATACAAGGAATGTTCATCTTCCACCGTGCGTTTCACTAGGAACATTTTGCCGCGCACTACCACTCTGTGGAATCAATTAACTGTGGAAGTATTTCCGATCCAGTATAACATAGCAACCTTGAAGAAGCGAACCTATTCCTTTCTTACAGGCTAGCATCGCATTGGCTGCACCCCCAAAATTATTATTATTTTTAAAAATCTTAATGCGGTTCACAGAATACATCTACCAAGTTTCAACAGTACAGCTCTTATAGTTTCGGAAAAAAATGGCTGACTTACGGACGGACAGACAGACAGACATGACGAATCTATAAGGGTTCCGTTTTTTGCCATTTGGCTACGGAACCCTAAAAAATAAGGCGAATAACAACAACAGGGTTCAAGTTGATGTCAACATCTAGCTGTAAAAGGCTACCTACTGTATATTTAAAATGACTGAACAATAATACATGCTATGTGGCTGACTACATAGAATATCATCCCGTGTGGGGCTTAGAAGTCCGGAGGGAATATATACCAGAGCGTTCGTTATCGAGCAGCGTTCTTCTGAGTACTATGACCATCATACTGCGATCCCCAGCCCGTCTGCCAAGCGTGGCGATTATAGTATATCCCTCCAAATGATGCACACAACTCCATTGTTGAAGTTATACAGATGCGCGCGCACACCGACACTAAAAAATTTAACAGCATGAAGTTAGTTCTAGGTGGTATGAAAATGCATGAGAGTGAATTTTTACGATGCGCGCGCATCGTAAAAATAACAGCATGACGTTAGTTCTAGGTGGTATGAAAATTGATAACTATGTTCAAGTTGTATATTAAGAAGTATAACTTCTAACGCGTGTACATAAGTACACACAAGTTTTTTTTTTGGACTTTGAACGTTTGTACTCCATTGGAAATCTTTTCGGGTGGCCTTTGTTCACCAGTGGATTTTATTCGGCTGACATAATGGAGCAGTGCGCCATGAGCAGTTCTCTTTTTTTAGGAATCTTATTGAAAACTTTAATCGTAGTTAAAGAGCTATTCGATTGAGCTAGTGCTGGGTTGTGAGCTGACGTATGTTGTTTGTTGGATAGTACACGAGTATTTGGAAAAAACATCTACCGATAAATAGATTGTTCGCCTCTAGTTACTGTGGTTGATTTGACAAACTCAAATGATTCAATAAATAGATAAATATGAAACATGTATCACACAGCGCCATCGAATTCAAACTAAGCAAACCTTCTACTATGTATACTTGACAACAGATTAAAGTAAGTAAGTAAGTAACTCTTTATTGTACACCAAAAAATAATACATAAAAAGAACTTTGAGCATGTTAAGATTGTACAAATGGCGGCCTTATCGCTAAGTGCGACCTCTTCCAGGCAACCGTTTATTTACTTAAAAATAATTATTTACTTTTTTAGTAATGTATACATACAATCAGAAAATATCCAGACCAAGACAAATAGACATATTAATGAACACAATTATTTTTCTTCTGCGAGGATCGAATCCGCAACCTTTAGATAACAAAGCAGGCTCACTAACAACGTAGTAAGTAACCCATGGTGACATAGCATCAAAATTGAGCTGTTTGACATAGTTTGACCCACATCAGCAACATTGAAGAGGAAACTTTATGCTTAGCACAGATTACAGTTACCAAGTTTAACTGACAAGTTGAGCGATAGATGCGGTACTGAGAATCTTTGCGCTAAGGGAAGGTGATCATGGTAACATTGCTGTTTTTTGAAGATTCTTCCTCGATGGAAACTATAGATCAATTTTCAAAAGACCTCAAAGGAGGTATTTTTGTATGTAGATATGTAACGCAACTTTAGCTGTTTGTGAACCAATTATTATATGATTTGACGCTTTTGCAAGAGTTATTAAAAAAATGTGGTTTAATATTAGATAAGGCATTTTTATGCCTATAAATCTGCCTGTTTTTCACTCTACTTGCCACCGATCGCAAATATATTGCAAAAGCACTATTGCATATCAGTGGTAGTAGTGGTGTTATAAAATAAAAAAATATATATTACTGTTAACATTATTATTAATTACTTTTTTAATTTTAGGTAGAAGTTGTGCTTTCTATGGCATCGTTTAAAATAATCACGTGGGTAATAGTTTTCATAACTGATTTATTTAGACCTTAATGAATATTTTAACAATGAAAAGAGACAAAGTGTTGACAATTCTACACTACTAAAATAAATTAAATTTATACATATAAATTAAATGTCATTACACGTCACTCTATTATTGCTTGTATGAATAGACCACGGCATAAGAATATAAAACTGTCAAACTGTACTAAAATTGCTTCAAATATGGCCACCAAACATGCGCACTGGGCTCATAAGTTCTAACGTTAATTTCCGTTAGTATTTCGCGCGAAAACTAAACTGTATTAAACACAACTGAAGATGTCCTTGCCGTCTGGTTTCCGGACCAGGGGCTATACCGGCTAAGTCGCCGAACATCGATTTCTTAAATGGCGTTCAAATAAATAAAGGTTAAAAATGACTTAATCAATCGTTAAATCAGCTTCAACGTTGACCATCGATTCCGGACCATTTATGACGTCATATGTGCTCATCAAAGCCGAATTAACGCTTGATTAAGTAATTTTTAACCTTTATTCATTTGAACGCCATTTAAGAAATCGATGTTCGGCGACTTAGCCGGTAGAGTCCCAGAAAGAATAAAAGGGCGACCCAATACCATCCCGTGGGTGTCCTAAAAGGCGACTAAGGGATACGTCAGGAAGTCAGGCAACAGCCCCACCTGTGTACTAGCTACCACCTATCTGCGGTCGCCAACTGGTATGCCAAGCGCGGTGACTACGGCAAAATCCCTCTACAACAACGTTATAGATAGACGATATCCGGCTTTCTTTAAGAACTATGTGCAATGATATTAAAGTTTAGTTGGCATTTCATTATCCACTAACCGCAACGATTAAAGTTCAGAGATGCTTCCCCGGCTGTAAACAGGAAATAATTTACAAGTGTTACCTATTTAACGGTATGATGGCATTTTCAGAAAATAATGTGGTTAAGTAATAATACGTGAGTGATCTAGAGTAAAACGGCGTATATTCTATGGATTGCTATGTATGGATAATATGCATACATTATAATCAGTTTTTCCGAAGAACTGGAAAATTTAACTTCCTACCAGAACATTGTAACGATTCAAAAGACGTACGTTTTGAGCTAAAAGTCCTGGCAACACTATCTGTAGGTATAATATAGTAAGTTAAGCAAAACTGAAACCCGATCACTACGTAACTTTGCCGATTGATCGATTCTGCGGTTACCATCTACCCGCGACCTTCCAGCTTTTCTAGTTTATACATCTTTATAACGAGTTCGTGCTATTTGGTCTCTATAAGTTGCGGTTATGGGAAATCCAGTTTAGGCATAAGTATTAGTTGGATTAAATATCTGAGGTCATTTACAATGAGTCAACTAACCGGGTCTTGGCGATTCAACTCGACTGTGACTATTAGTATAGGTATTCATTTTTAAATCAATAAAGTTAACCCTGAAACAGTCTATGTACGATACGAAACCGTATCAGTTTAAACCTTGTCTCTTTGGAATAAGGTCCAAAAACCAGGAAAACTAAATATAGTAAAGCCTGGTTAAGGGTTAAATTTCTGACTGAATTTGAACTTGCGTTTTTTTGGTTAAACAAGTACTTAACCAATCTAGTTTACTTGTTGTCTTCGTAAGACATCCTACGGGAGATTATGGTGTTATCTTTCGGTATCATATAGTAATAGTATTTGTCTGATATCTTTACCCTTGCGTAATCTGTAGGTAATAATCGATTCACATTTTATGAATCACACTAATATTTAAAGGCGAAAGTTTGTGAGTGTGTGTGTGTTATATTTGTTACTTCTTCACGTCTAAACGGCTGGAGCGATATAAAAAAATATGGTATGGAGTTAGCTGACCCTTTGGAATTAACACATAGGCTATAATTTATGAAGTTTAACGCAGGTAAAACTGCGGGGCACACCTAGTTATAACTATTTGGCTATGCTAAAATAAATATCATTTTGTTGTTAATAATTTGGCAGTATATATTTGAATCTGGCTTACGTAATTTATTAACGGTTATAGACTATATAGATATCTATTTAAATGTATAGCAAAGAACTTATAACTCATCAATTTATATTCATTAGGTAGTTAAGGAGGATTCGTTTGGGGGTTCAAATTTTAGTATCCTCCCATGCTTGTGGGGCAGCATGGGAATGTACTAAAAATTTTTGCTTGTCATTTTACTGCTGGGCAAAGGATACTTCAAAGGTTTTCACAATTTTCGGTCTTGCGCTATCCTTATTCAGCAGGGCCCAGCGACCCTCAAGATCATCGGTCCATCATGCTGCGTCTTCCGGTTCGTTGTTGCCATTGAAATACCTTTCTGCCCCAGCGGTCGTCGATTCTACGAGCAACGTGCCTTACTCACTACCGCTTCAGCTTGGCAACAGGCATTAAAATTAATGAAATGCAAATTTTAACACAAAATAACAGTTTGTGAATGAGGCGTGCACTCAACTTAATTCAACTCCTAAAACAATCACTGTGGAGTTGTTATTTGTTGAGAAATTGTCAACTAGACAGTCTCTCAATGTTTTATTTAATCTTACTTATAAAATTGAGATGTAATGATATTAACTTTCGCCCCCGGATAAGGTATTTGGAGGATGATACCATTATAGATATTAATAGACAAATCGAAAACTTTAATTTTCTTAGCTATAAAGCTGTTGAAACACTGACTGCGTATGCGTTTGTCTAGCGGTAGTGTGTTCACCCGCAGAGAACGAGATCCTGGGTTAAAATCCCGGGTCGCACCAAAAGAGATTTTGGGACTTTTCTGTGAAAAGAAAAATTTCTGAGCTCCCGAAGTCTAGGAGTTGGCGGTATTATACCCCCGTGCCACGGAGAGCACGTAAAGGCGTCGGTCCTGTAACTGACCTCTTTCCGGTCATGTGGCTAGGCATCACATAGGATCATGAAAGTGATGGAATAGAAAGTTCTCCGGTGTTTGCGCACACACTTGTCGACTATCATATTATTATGTCCCGCGCAGATGGCTAATCTCTGTTGACATTGTTATTTATATTTGCGTGTTGTAATATACTAAATTAAATTAGTGCGTGTATACAATGACAGCTCCTATGAAGGTCTTTAGATGATTCGGGTAACGAAATCACAACTTACTTAGGACAAGTCAAGGTTTTTACTGCACAGTCCGATACAGCGCACTCTACAGCCGAAAGTATGAGTTGGAACGTGACCACGATCGCCCTCCATGACCCTTAGTTTGCAATTGTACTAATGTAATCCCCCCCCTCTCCCCATCTTATCTTATTAGGACGAGCCGCTCGCGACTTAGCGAAGTTTAACGTAGAGCGATAGTTGTATAAAACAGTTCAAAAATACCAACGCTATTATGCATCTTCACTAGCCCTCTTAAGCCTTTGAACTTTGAGCCCCTCTGAGACGGGTTAGGTTGTCTGGTGAAGCATCGAAAGCCGCCTAAGCTAACCGTAACGTCATGTTAGAATAATCAGGTGTCTGCACGACCTGTGTAGTCGCTAACATGTTGGATAGAAACAAAACATAGCGAGGATATTATTAGATGACATGACATGTTAGAATTCATACATGCAGTAGGTCGTGTAGGTATATGTCACGTGCTGTTTTAGAAGAAGTGTTCTAAAAGGTTCTGAAAGGTGTTTTATTATTCGTAAGCGCTAAACAAAGAGTGCAGTACAGTGACAATTATAGCTGCGAGTCTATAGTACAGCGATATAACGCACTTAATTCAGCAAACTACAATGATTCATTTTGCTAAGAAACCAGTTCAATTAATACGAATTTTTACAGGTTATTATTTTTTGTACTTATAGCGAACCTATCTGCGGATAAACAGGTGTGAGTGAGGACCAAATATACATCGTAACAACACGTCGCGGCTATGCCCAGCCGTTGCTTGTTGCTCCTCTACAGTTTCTCTGCGGCCACAGTTCCTGCGATACAGGGATTAGATGACCTAGTGTGGGCGTTATCTTGTGAAAAAAAAGAACTGTGCTAAACCTAACTGTCTGAACCTGCCGACAGGCAGGTTAACTACAAAAACTACCCACTTAATGCCCAACGCCTACAGGTTGCTTGTGAAGAAATGGCGCTTTCCACAAGCTCCTTAACAAGAAGTGGCGTTTTGACATTAACATTTTGAATTGTCGTTCTATTACTAACACTAATTGAAAAAATGTGATTACTATTCATCACTGAATAGATAATGTTTCTTTTTACAAGATACTACTTTGTAAAAAACATATTATTTTTGTAAAACGGAATGGACTGTCGTCCGCCATTCTAAAACAAACACGCCGAAAATAACTTGGCAACCATTACATAATCGTAAGTTAGTAATAGCCCCTGTCATAATGTCAATTCTGAACTTTACGCAACTACTTATAAACTAGAGTGTAGCCACATGCATAAGGAATCTGCAGAATGAAAACTAAGAATAAAAACCCGCTGCCTAACATTCACATACCTATATGTATGGCAGAATGTTAGGCAGTTGCACATTGTCCCGCCGACGTGAGTTAATCATTGTTTAACCCTTGGCATAAAGCAGCCAGTGTTATACGTTTAAAGTCTTATGTTTATGTGTCTATTGCTGTGGTTGCGTAACTCCCAAACCGATGAAATGTTGTCAATTTGTTATCTAAATACGATTACTACTAGTTGGAGTTGCTTTTTTTAAATAAGTATGATTACAATCCGGAATGGTTTAGAACTAGTAATTTTAACTCGTTATAGATGGTCGTAGTAGTTTAATTTAAACGTATGCCCGCGCTTTGGAGAGAAAATAGTTCAGAAGTTCGATCCTAGTTACAGTCATTAGACAACAGTTGTTAACCTTGTTAGAAGCCAACTCTGAAAAACTCAGTTACAATACCAACCACTTGTCACACTAGAATATAGGAAAGACGATTAGTTAATAGAAACTGTTTCCCAATTTACTCTCTGTGAAAGAATTTATTGTATATCGAAAGCACCTCTAACTTGTGATGACTTGAACTTTGTTGTTAACTTGTTACGTCATTACTTGCAACGTTAAAGGTTATGTCACACACAGAATCATCCTCCTATTAACATAGGTAAAAGGGATTAACTTTAGTTAATCGGCAATCGCCCTATAAATTGGATCAGTGTATAATGGAGGCGCATTATTATTAAGTGAGTTGTGAACGATTTCGTATAATTATTTCGTATTAAAAATAGGAACCCTATTGCTGCCATGTCCGTCATAAGTGTACTTAACATATACAAAATATACACACTGTCTAAATTTAAATATCGATCATCCCTTTTGTGCCGAAAACACTTCATATGGGACAGCAGACTAGTTAGAGGTGACATTCTGATACTCTTAATATGTTCTATAAGTAAGATAGAGAAAAGACTATAGGAGGATGGATAGTGTTTCATCACAGACATTTAAGTTAACCTTGTCTTCAATACAGCACTATATAACGGACAGTAACGATAGGTGACATTCTGATACTCCTAATACTAGTACTAGTATGTAGCAGTAAGGGCAATGTAAGTATGGATGGTGACACTATAACGCTCTATATCTGGGATATGCAAGAAAAAAAAAGGCCAATATGAGGATGAATGGTGACACAACATAGCCACTTAAGTTAACCTTCTTATTACTGCAGCTCTTAATAACGGACAGAAGAGTAACGATAGGTGACATTCTAAAATGCTCTTAATATGTGGAACACGCTATAAAGAGAAAGAGCGATGTGAGGATGGAATGTGACACAACATAGACACTTGAGTTTACCTCCTTGTTACTGCAAAGCTTTATAACGGACAGGAGAGTTACGATAGGTGATATTATAACGCTCTTAATATGTGGAATAAGCTAGAAACAGAATGAGCAATGTGAGGATGGATGATGATATAACATAGATACTTAAATTTACCTTCTTTCTAATGCTTTTAAGTAATATGCTATGCAAGAAAGAGAAAGGGCAATATGAGAATGGTTAGTGACACAATAAGATACTTAGGATAACATTTTTGTTACTGCAGCGCTTTATAACGGACAGAAAAGTAACGATAGGTGACATTCTAATGCTCTTAATATGTGGAACGTGCTAGAAAGAGATAGAACAATGTGAGGGTGGATGGTGACACAACATAAACACTTAAGTTTACCTTCTTGTTACTGCAGCACATTATAACAGACAGGAGAGTAACGATAGGTGACATTCTAACGCTCTTAATATGTGGAATAAGCTAGAACGAGAATGATGATAGCTATGTGAGGATAGATGGTAACATAACATAGATACTTAAATTTACCTCTTTGTTACTGCACCGCTTTATAACGGACAGGAGAGTAACGATAGGTGACATTCTAATGCTCTTAATATGTGGAACATGCTAGAAAGAGAAAGAGCGATGTGACGATGGATGGTGACACAACATAGCTACTTAAGTTAACCTTGTTACTGAAGTACTTTTTAAGAGACAGCAAATTAATGAGGTGTCAAACTGATGTTGATGTTGTCTGATGAACCGAAAAGTAATAGAATATATTTTTTTAGTTTTACTTATTAATAAGATATGAGACCACAAAAAACTATCTTCTAATTACTAGTGAATGATTTGTAATTTAAAAACTGAGTCTTTAAATGCCTAGAAAAGGAATAGAGGTGAAATATCTTCCTGTTAATGTATCTACAGTTCATTACCCAAGCTATGTTGCTGTGAGTCTTTTAGCGATAATATTTGTCCCAGAAATACAGCCCAAAGAGATGAGCTTAGCTATTTTATTTATTGTCGAGACTTCCGAATTGTTGCTTTTCTGCAAGTGAACAGCCAATAATTTGTCTTGTCAAAAAACATACGCCAAATTTGGTTATAGTTCAAAGAATTTCAAAACATGATTCTACTACTAACGCTCTACAAAAAAACCACAAAGTCACTAATAAAAATAATTAAAACAAAATAATCACAAAAATGAAAACTCAATTAATATTGTTTTAATATATAATTAGTGGCGACCCCGAACCTCCCTACAAGATGGACCGATGATATTGTGAGGGTCGCTGGAAGCCGCTGGATGCGGATAGCGCAAGACCAGCAATCGTGAAGATCTTTAGGGGAGGCGTTGTTAAGCAGTGAGCGTCTGTCGGCTGATATTTATTTATTTTATTTTATTTATTTAAGGACATCCAGTAGCGGTTACATCTACTTAAATCAAAAATTTTTACACAATACAATAATATAATTTAAATGTACAGCTTCTAAAGGTACCATTTCATGCACTATGACATTGGTGAGTAACACTGATAAAAAAAAAGGATCCTCATATTGTAGACACTTAAATTACTTACTTAAGTATTAATTTTTATTAAGCACATGCACATTTTGTAGACACTTAAATTACTTACTTAAGTATTAATTTAAGTGTCTACAATATGAGGATCCTTGTTTTTTTTTATCAGTGTTACTCACCAATGTCATAGTGCATGTTGTGGTACCTTTATAATCGCTACATTTAAATTATATTATAGTATTGATTAAAACATTTTTGTTTTAAGTAGATGTATATATATATATATATAATCTATAATATTGGTACAGTATTATTTATTACTCAATAATCTTAATACAGTATTTCTAAAATTAGTTGAGCTGGAATTGAAGACGTCTAAGTTGATATGATGATGACGATATAATATTACTTCATGATTAACAAAATCTTGTTGTATTACATAAATTCTGTTCACTCTAAGTTTATAGCAAGGCTAATGTGCTATAAAACAATTGCGTGTTTTCAGCCTTTTAAGAGCATTACACATAGTTGGACTCAGATAAGCAAGCAGCAATGAATAAGCTTTTCTATTTCACGTACCTACCATTTTTTCTGAGCCGACATTCCAACTTCTAACTCACTGATTCACGCTCGTAGAATGCAAAAAGCTATCTGTCATTAGATAAAGTAACAGATGGCTAAGGGCACTCCCCATAAGGCAGCCTTGCGCCACGACACGGTGTCGTTACAAAGACTAAAACCAGCTTAATTAATCATTGTCAGTCTTTTGTTTTCGCGTTTTCCTAATGATTATACCTAAGTATCTAACTGTTGTTTTGTTAGTCTTACGATACTGTTCACCCATGAAGTCTCATGGGATTAAAACCCGGCTCAGGCCAAAATTGTAAATATTTTTTCTGGCAAGAAGAAACACCTAGTACCCGCCGGGAGTCCAGAAAGGGGCGTTGTTACGCATGTGCTTTTCAGGACACTTAAAGCCTGGTCTTGTTTGCATTGGCATTGAATTGTAATGCTTATTCTTTCACTTAAGTATAAACCAGATTTTTGGTTACGTAGAGCTTCGACTAGTCGTTTCGAAATGTTACGAAATTTCTTTTATAGATTTTCAATTTTATCACAAAAGCATAAAGTTCACTTTCATTGGAAAGATTGGTCAGATTGGGGGGCGTCTGTACTATTAAGAAGTTCAGTGTAAATTATAAAAAAGATGGATTTTTGACATGACATGTCTTATCAGCCAGAACATAGTAAACTATTCCTACATGTTAATCTATACATATAATAAAATCTTCAAAACTGTACATTGAATATTTTTTTAAAGGATACTTGGGGTGTGATCTGTAATCGATATAGAAGCCAAAAATATAGTTTTTAGAATTTTTGTCTGTGTGTCTGTATGTATGTCCGGGCTAAACTCATAAAGTACTGCATGGATTTACTTCAAATGTTGCATGAATATTACTAAGAGGTTGGGTCAACATATAGGTTACATATTATCACCCATAGGTGACAACCTATGGGGGAGGAGCTATGATAATTTATAAAATTTAACGCGGGTAAAACCACGGAGCACAGCTAGTGAATAATAAATGTTGAGTTGATAGATTGATTGATTAACGGTCTTGTTGATGTTATATAAATAAATATCTTGGGACAACTAACACTTTGCCATCTGATGGCAAACCAGGCAAAGCCTGTACTATGGTAACTATACAACTAATAAACATACTTATATATTTATAAATACATACATATTATAGATATGACTACACGTGTCCGGCAGCGGCTAAGACAGTCGTCTCGCCGCTTCGTGTCGAGGTTTCGAGTCCCGCGCCGGACAACTATTTGTGTAACCCATAGGTAAATAGTTGTTTTGAGTCTGGATGTAATTTGTGCCCGTCTATTATATGTTTGTAAAGTACCCCACGACACAGGGCTTAGATTCCCTATTGCGGACGTTGTCTTTTTTACAAAAAAATAATAACATTTTGACAGAACAAAGAATCGTTTTCATCATACAAAGGTTTGGCCCGGATGGGAAATGAACCCACAACGTCTAGCAATCAGAGTCTAGCCTCTACACAGACCAGTCTATCGTCGTCATCTTCGTCACCTATATTTCGCCTATTGCCTTAATGTCAATTTAAAATTAATCACACTAATATTATAAAGGCGAAAGTTTGTGAGTTTGTTACTCTTTCACGCAAAAACTACTGGACTGATTTTGATGAAACTTTGTAGTAATGTAGCTTATATATCCGAATAATACATAGGCTATAATTTATAAAGTTTAACGCGGTTAAAACCGCAAGGCACAGCTAGTAGAAAATAAAAAGAAATTGCAACAGTTCATTGGCTGTTCACGAATTAGGGAAGCGTTATGTGGGGCGATGGTGAATAATGGATGTCGCATAACAAGAATATATTTTCGTATTTTTATGCACACCTTGATTTGCTTTTTATAAGGTTTCAGGAAGTTTCTGAATTAGCATATTATGCCTATTGTTTGCAGGCGAACTTATAACACATGAAGACGTACAGATTTTTTTAATTCTACTTCAAATGCGTTTGGATTTCCTGATGATAATTCGATCACATACAAGGATGTGTGTGACATTTTTAATTTTGAAAGTCATCGCCCGCACTAGGGAAGATAATTCCTGTATCACGGGGTACTGTACAGACATGTAGTTGACGAACACAAAGTACATCCAGACTAAAAAAAACTATTTATGCGTCACACAAATAGTTGTCCTGCGTGGGAATCGAATCCGGGACACAAAGCGGCGGGGCGACCGTTTTAGCAGTCAAAATCAAATCAATATAAACCCCTTGAGTATGGGTTAATTTGGTTTGTTTTAATAATTCCCACACTAGGTGACCTAAATCTAACGAGCATGTTTTTAGTTTTAATTCGGTATATTGAATTATTCTTATCACTATTTTCCTCGTGTTAAAATTTTACTATCTGCATTTTCAGATAAGTTCCTTAATGACAAATTAATGTTTTTCCTTGCGTTATAAAACTTACACTTGTATTCAAATTGAAACGCCATTCAGAAGTAAGTTAAAATTTTACTTCCAAGATTTATTGGGAAGTTAAAAATAGATAAAAAAAACAAATGGACCTATGTACTTTCTCTGACTGCAGATCAGGATAGTGGCTAATTAGTGTACTGTCAGATGAACTAAAACTTCCAGTTGAATTCAAATCATTACGAGAGTCTGAAGTATGTTTAAATCTACTTCCAAGATGTGTTGTTAGTTAATTACAAGTAAAGTTATTTAAAGTCTGTTAAACTACGTGCAGTGCAGCAGTTTAGACATGCGTCTTGTACTCGTGTCTAGGGTTCCATTCCCGCGCCGGACAACTATTTTGTGTGACCCATAAATAGTTGTTCTGAATGGTCACATGATAGGCATATCATGTTCGCGGATGACTTATGTGCCCTTCAGGATGGTACCGACCTGGCTGAGACGAGTCGCTTCGTCCAACAAGACATAGACGCTTTTGTTGAAGATTTAAATTCTGACAACTATATGTTGGAGCCGTTTGGAGTTGAAACGCTCGGGCCGTGGGGTCCAAACGCTTTAAACCTTTTACGTGACATCTCAAAACGTCTGGTCGATGCTTCACGTGATCAGAGGGCTGGCCAATACTTAGGTCAAAGAATTAGCATTGCCATTCAACGTGGCAATGCTGCCAGCCTTCTGGGTACGTTCCCGGTTCAAAGCGATGTCGACGAATATTTTTGACGCTTAAGCTCATTGGTTAGACTTTTTATTTATGTTTGTATTTATTTTATTTTATTTATGTTTCTTTAGTTGATGAGTTAGGTTATTTCAATAATAATAATAATATGTTAATCTTGTACCTAGTATTGAATAAATATTTGATAAATACATATATATAAATTCTGACAAAAATAAATTATTAGTTATACATTCTCTCTACTAACCAGTCTTAGGAATACCTAAATTCATCATCATCATCTTCATCATCATCATCATATCAGGCAAAAGACGTCCACTGCTGGATAAAGGCCTCCCCCAAAGAACTCCACAATTGGCGGTCTTGCGAAATTCGCTTCCAGCGGTTTCGCCCGTACAAGATCATCGGTCCATCTTGTAGGGGACCTGCCCACGCTGCGTCTTCCGGTTCGTGGATACCTCGAAACCTTTCTGTCCCAACGGCCGTCGGTTCTACAGTTACAGTTAAACCTAAATTACTCTTTGTTAATTATGTTTGTAACACGACACAGGGATTAATTCTACTAGAGCGGGCATGATCTTCAAAACAAAACAAAATACAAAAGTACCTATTACCTCCACCTTAGCTCAGCTTGATGATTGCACCAAATTATTGCAACATCACCATCAACAATAAAAATCTCACTTGCATTTAAATCGATACGCTGTCTGTGTATCGATTTTAAATACGAGTGGGAGTTTAAAAGCACCTTCCAAGACGTGTTATTAGATAATCACAAATAACCTAAACGTTAGAAAACCGCTGACTCCAACTGTAATTACATCATTTTGGAAAAGAGCTGATACTCTTACTCTCCTGGGGGCTACCGGCTAAGTCGCCTAACATCGGGATAGTGATCGGCATTCACATAAATAAAGGTTAAAAATGACTTAATCAATCGTTATATCGGCTTCCATGACCACACATGACGTCATAAACGGTGCGGAATCGATTTTCAACGTCGAAGCCGATTTAACGATTGATTAAGTCATTTTTCACCTTTATTTATTTGAACACTTTATTTATTTGACAGGTCAGCTTATATTGGAAATGTATAGCTTGATATGAAGCCGAGTGTACCAACTATCTCCACGTTTAACTCAGCTTGATGATTGCACCAAATTATTGCAACATCACCATCAACAATAAAACTCCCACTTGCATTTAAATCGATACACTGTCTGTGTATCGATTCAAAAACAAGTGGGAGTTTAAAAGCACCTTCGAAGTGTTGTTAGATAATCATAAATAATAACCTAAACGTTAGAAAACCCGGACTCCAGCCATAATTACATCATTTTGGAAAATAGCTGGTACTCTTACACTCCTAGGGGTTACCGGCTAACTCGCCGAACATCGGGATAGTGATCGACGTTCAAGTAAGTAAAGGTTAAAAATTATTTAATCAATCGTTAAATCGGCTTTCATGAGCACAATGGTCCGGAATTCATTTTCAACGTCGAAGCCGATTTAACGATTGATTAAGTCATTTTTAACCTTTATTTATTTGAACGCCGATCACTATTCCGATGTTCGGCGACTGATGAGCCCATGGATGGATATTTACCAAAAATAACTAAGAACTACCGCAAGGAAACTGGCTTTCAAATGCAATAAACCGCATTGAAATCGGTCTATCCGTTTAAGAACTACGATCACACAGACATCGACCACAAATTTATAACACACCCCTTTTGCGTCGGGGATTAAAAATGTGTCAAAATAGAAAACCAAAGTTCTATCCACAAACTATTATTGTTTAAAATATACAAGTTATTGTATTGTCATACGAATTGACATTTCCACTTTCAACTTTCCAATCGACACGGGCGTCAGAAGTAATAGAATAAAATCGTCTTCCAAGATATTTTGTTACTTATTCACAAGTGTAGATAATAAAAGTGTGCTAATACAAAAGTTCCAAACTACGAAAAGGTAGGTACAGACGCCAGCACATCCAGCTATCCCAATCTGTCAAATTTCTGTCATAGATTTTCAACTTTATCACAAAAGCATAAGGTTCACTTTCAATTGAGGAAATTTGACAGATTGGGGTAGCTTGATGTGCTGGCGTCTGTACTTTGTCTCCTCAGCCCCATAAAGAATTATAATTTACTATCACCAAGTTTGTTTTCGTGACATTTGGAGGTAACATTTTTGGTTTATCTACATCTGTTGGTGAATACGCAACAAAAACAATTGACTATGAATACTTTCTGTTTAGGGTTCCATTTGTATATTTGACTGCATCATTGGTCTAGCGATAGCATGTTCAACCGCTGATAATGAAGTCCAGGGTTGAAATTGGGCCAAAAAATTTTTTGCGATTTTACCGTAATGAGTTTCGTAGTATTAGTCCGAAAAAAAATTCTTAGTATCAGCCTGAAGTATGGGAATTGGCGGTATTACACTCCCGTGCCTCGGAGAGCATGTAATGCCGTCTGTCCTGTACCTGACTTCTTTCTGGTCTTGTCGCTAGTCGTCCCAACGGATCATGCGAGTGATGGAATAGAAAGTGCCCCTGTGTTTGTGCACTATAATATTCCCTGCGCAGTTGGCTAGTCTCCATTTAAACTGAAATGAAAATGAAAAAAAAATATTTACAATTGATATTATACAATAGATTACTTCTTTACATAGATATTATACTTCTGCCAAACATAAAAAACGGCCTGGAGGACATTATAGACGCATTAAGTTATTACCTTTTTTATAGTCATTACTTTAACATCATAATTTGGTCACGCCAAATCTTCGGACAGTACTTATATAAAACTGTCATGACGACTTATGATAATGAATAAAACAGCATATAACTATTGAGTATAATATGATGCGACTAAATTCTTGCGATTGCACCTTTTTTTTCACGCTTTATATTAACTTCACTTGTACCTACATATGTTTGTTTGTAGCTGACTCCTTTGGGCGCGATTTTGACCCACTTTAAACGGTCAGATTTCATTCAAACTCTTTTGTTAAAGCATCCACCGGCACAATATGTCTGCGGGTGAGTATATCGGACATAATCCACTAAACCTACTCTGCCTTGGTATTCTCTTAGCTTCTGGGGGTGAGAGCCCCAGGTTTGCTGCTTAGTGTCCCCCTTTTGCGCCATGCTCTAGGTAGTTGAGACTCGTACTCTCGGAGAGCTCTGGTTTGTCGACCAGGATTGCTAACTCCTGACTGGCTGGTACAGTGACTGTACCACAAATAGATCGCTACCTTCCCGGTGTTGATTGCACGTGGCGACAATAGTTATATAAACTTAATTTTTCAATAAAGTATAAGGCAAATCTTCACTGTTCTAAATTATAATTTCATTAGTAGATACAATTTCATTAGTAGATTCTGAACTCCAACAAACCTGTTAAATCTAAAACTTCTGTGGCCGTCTCAATGTGTTATTTCAAGTTTGCTTATGCAGTTCGTCACAGTTTCCAACTAACCCATCTGAGTTAGGTTGGAGCATTATACACATGTACAGGTTAGATTCTACTATGGGCATATGTATTAACATGGTACAAATACAAACGTAATACTGATGGCATCGGAGCTATTTTCTTCATAGGTCAAAATTAATGACTGAGTTTTAGTCTGAACCAATGATGAGTAAGTGTGAAGTTTTCAATCAGTAGAAAACAAAATCATATATATTTAATCGTCCGGCGGGATTCGAACCAGTGCAATATTGACGCTGAATTTATGATTTCCCATTTTTGAGATTGGATTTACGTTTTGCATTGCGAATAAGACCGGCTATTGTGGAGATCCTTGGGGGAGGTCTTTGTCCAGTAGTGGACATCTTACAGCTGATATGATGATGATTATTGCGAACAACGCTATAAAGGTAAAATTTTATAGTTTTCAAGGTGTTATCAATATGGTAACACCTTCCAAAGAAGGCGTCACGACTCAGTCCGTCCGTTTCAGTGATGGATCTGAATATTCTCGGGTCCATAAAAAGACTATGGACATATGTAATCGTATAAGATGTGACAAGCTGAGTGTCTCGGAAAACGACGTGTCCAACCGACAAAAATCAGAAAACAAGAAAGATCACACATACCGTACCTATCAAAACTCAGCAAACAATATTAATTTGCATTCTTATATCTGTTTACTCACTACACCACGTATTATTGAGTACTTTATAATTGGCGTATTGTTTGGTATGTAATTAAATATTGATGAATTATCAGCTGTGAATGGGTATTTAAATAAATATCGTCCCGCTAAGATCATACTCATCATCATATTAATCATATATATTTTGACTAGTCATTTACACGGTAGATATGAGAATTTGGAAATTGTGCGCAAACATTTGTTTAACTTTACCTAAATACTTTTTATTGTTTAGTAATAAAGACACAGTATGTCTATATAGGTAACTAAATACACATACTGTGGGTCGAGCGGTGGGTCAGGAGACTCGAAACTAAACTTTATTGATGTTGACGGTGGCAGAGGGTGCAACACTAAGATCACCGACCGCACTTAAAGTTCCGGCAAAAAGCACTGCATAAAAGTTCAAACGTGGCGCATATACATAGTCCCCGCAACTATAATGTGCGAGAGTACACAATACACCTTGCACAGAACACTTTTTACTTTCTCTGATCACTTTTACTTCTTCCTCTTGATTCGCATTCGAAATTATTTGAATTAACATACACTAATTACACACTATTATTTCTTATCTTATTGTAAAACCTTTCATTCTCGTCAAATAATAGATACATTGCTTTTAGCCCTGGTGTTATAATTAAAACCAGCCAGATTGATCTTAATCTGCTTAATTAGTCGTTTTTGCTAAATTCAGTGCTAGTTAGCTAGAACACCGTGAACTTATTTGTAATAACTTCATGGGGTTCTAGCAAACTATGTTACATAGTGTCGAAGAACGCTGAGAAACTTGGAACATAGAATATTAGGTTTGCAAAGTTGTTGGCAGCTTACAGCTACGGAACCTCAACGCGTCTCTTAGCAACTGAAAACAATAAACGTAACTACAAAATAGCTTTTATCTTCGTGAGAACAATAAGGTTTTTTCTGAAGCTTTAGTTTAAAAATTTACATTTCCATTTGCGTTATACTCACTTACGTTAGCGTAATACCTTGTTTGACCTTGCAGCTTGATTCTACGTTTTAGTGTTTTGATGAGCAACGCACAACGGGGCATCTATTTATTATTTCTTATTACAAAACGAAGTTTGAAATGAGTCAACAGATGATTTTTTGTAACCCCTGAGTGTACTTGCGTGTATATCTATGGCATTGCAGACATTAACAAAGAGCTGTTGTTGTATAAGGATTTATTCATTGGGAGACAGTGTGATAGAGATGGTTCTTAGATATAAATTTTTTGTACTTTATGAAAATTCATTCAACCGTTGAAATGTTACATCCCTTTTTGTAATAAGAGTAGGTTTTTAATGGCTAGGTTATAATACCTTATAGTTAAAATAATTTTAATGAATATACAGGAAAGCATAATCTAAACTGTTCAAAATTGCATTCAATATCTATATAATATAATAATTCAAAATTGAATTATCAAGAAAGAACTCCTCTAAAAAATGGGATAACTAACACACTGCCATCTGATCCCAAACTAGACAGAACCTGCATTATGGCAATCAGTAACTGATAAACATACTTATATATTTGTAAATGCATACATATTATAGATAAATTAAACCCAGATACAGAACAAATAATCTTAGTAATCACACATTGATTTGTCCTGGGTGTGGATAGGTCCCATGACCGGTTAGCCGACAAGGCTACTAATAACTAGACTAACAGGCCAATCAAATTTCAAACTGTACTGTTACTTGGACACTCAAACGACGTCATTACAACACCTTTAGAATTGTAGTGACCTAAGCACCTTTAGAATTGTAGCGACCTAATTAGAAAATATGATTTTTTAGGAATCGTTACATAAAGATTTGAACGGTTACATTTTTTGTAATTAATGGTGATGTAGCTTTCTACGCCAAAATCGGTCTGTGTTTTAATTTAAATCGATAAACATTGTAGTTTTAGGTCATATTTTGATATAAAGTCAAAATCATGATTTTTTTAATTAGGTCCCTATAATTCTAAAGGTGCGTATGTATATATATATTATTTTTAAGTCTTGGGACTCGTAGCACACTGCCATCTGTTCCCAAACTAGCAAAGCCTGTACTATGGCAACCAGATAACTGATAAACATACTACACAGTCTTTGCCTAGTCATGATTCTGTTATATTTATGAAGGTGTTTTTACTCGTTAGGTAGAAAACAGAGTACCAGGTGTCAAATACTTCAAGCTCTAGATTCTTCAGATAATTTTATTGTATTTGGATATCTTTGAGACATCCGGGAACAAACTGCCCGATTCAATGGTTCTATATTTACATGTTTTGTACGCACGAACTCATTGTTTATTTACTCACGTGGAAACTGTGTATTTTGAGAAATAAAAGTAGGGTTGAATCATATATTTCTTTGTGTTATCTTAAAGAGCAATTACTACCAGTAAGTTTCACACATGTGTATTCCTTATTAATCATTATATCATCCAAAAAACTGCTGGATAAAGGCCTCAACCATAGATCTCCACAGCATCAGGCCTTGCACTGCCCACATCCAGCGGCACCCAGCGACCCTTGCAGGTAATATCTTATGTCCACCTCGCGGTCTATGTATTTTATATTGCATATACTTCAAATTTTTGTATGTGATGATCAAGTCGAACAACATAGAATAAACTAAGTACACTTTAATCAAAAACGCATCCGGAACACACTTACTAGCACAGTAAGCAGACACACACACACACATACATACCCACACGCTCACTGTTTTTGCAAATCGGTACGGGAGTCCTGGTCCCTTACTTTGAGTCCGAGCGGTTAACACAATTATCGTGCGTGTTAAGATTGTCATAACTTAAGTGTTATTCATTTGTATGTATATTTATCGACGGTTAATTATTATTATTAAATATATAATAAAATCGTAGGAAAGTCAGAACTGTAAATTGAATATTTTTATTAAACGATAATTGGGGCGTGATCTAAAATCGATATCGAAGCCAAAAATGTAGTTTTTAGAATTTTTGTCTGTGTGACTGTTTGTCTGTATGTATGTCCGGGCTAAACTCAATAAGTACTGCATGGATGGTACTGCATGGTCGGGTCAACATAATTATAGGCTACATATTATCACGCTATCACCTACGGGGGAGGAGCTATGATAATGTATATAATTTATCGCGGGTAAAACCGCGGGGCACAGCTAGTTAAATATAAAAATCATATGGAACTCTACAGAAAATATCTCCCATCAAGAAACAAAGAATGAACAAACTCATCAAAGACACTATCGAAATGATAACTTATATAATAATATAATTTTGGAATAAGTTAAAACACAAAACGATAAACATTTTAATTTCTGATCACATTTGATTTTTACTGACAGTAGAGCGAATGCATATATTCTATGATCTATGAATTTTACGAGTAAAATTTATGAACGTGCCATACTATAATAGCTATATGATGCTTATACTGTGACCTAATTTCTGAACCAGTTGAGAACGGGTTTGAATAAAAACAGAACCAAATTTTCAAGCCCCGCATTTTGTGACCCGTGGCCCATTAGGCCATTAATGATTGTGCAAAAGTGAGTCGCGGGCAATGCCTAATTAGAAATAAACAATCATTTTCTGCATTTGACAGCTTGTAATTAATGAATGACGTATCAATTTAACTGTCAACTAACCCTTTTGTAGTTAAAAAAGAGCTTATGACAGATGCCATCTTGGCATATTCGATCTCTATATAAATTATGGTATTGTTATCGACTACTGCTATATCTAGGCGTGAAAGGGTTTATGAGAATTTCACTATCTCAGTCCGACTCCAGAACCAGACCTCAAAACCTATCCAATTGCAGCGAGGCGTGAGACAGGGAAATGTAATATCTCCGAAAGTGTTCGCTGGAATCGATCATCATTTCAAGTCTAAAAACTTGAAGACATCTTCCAATCCATCTGGATTGGAAAATGTCTTCAAGCTTTTAGACTCGAAATGCGTTAGCAACAATGTTAATTCCGAATATAGTACTCAATATCGATTTGCCATTGATATAGTAGTCCTTTGACTTGATTAGATGTGAGATTGCACTTCGAATTCTTCTTCACTGTTTCTTAGTGTATCCATCAATTCGTTCTTGGTTTTCCGATTAAATCAGATTGCCTGGTGGGTCTAACTGTATCGTGTTCAACGACAGAAATTGAAATTCTGGGTTCAAATCCTGGGTCGACCAAGAAAGGGATTCTGAGATTTTGCTGTTATAAAAATTTCTCAGTATCTGCCCAAAGTATTGGAGTTGGGCAAGTTGGAATATTGGCGGTATTACACCCAAGGCCCCGGAGAGCACGTGAAGCCGTCGTTCCTATACGTTCTCATTACGGTCTTGTTGCTAGTCATCCCATTGGATCATAAGAATGATTTAATAGAAAGTGCCGTCGTCCTTATATGACTAGCTTTGGAATACTCTCCCGAAAAACACATTTCCAGACTAATACGGGTTTATTCAAAGCTAGGCTAGCTAGGCACCTGCAGTACCTACACTTGAATCCACATCGTGCCTTGCCACCGAATGAAATCGTGGTCAAACTCAGGCCCATTGTATCAATAGCGTACTGATAACTTAACGTGGTCTCCTTGTAACCAAAGGTAGTCCCTGAACCACTCCGATTTCAAAACTATACTTCATCTTTATAGAATAAATAATAGTAGTACACCAACAATTCAACCGTTAGTTTTTTTTAATCTGTTTAGCCATTTGAACAAGCAATAATTGATAATAAAATAAACATCTTAACAATGGTTTACGTATTTTTCCTTCTTGAAACAGTGTTAAAACGTTACTTAAATCCAAATAATTAATGAACTTAAATTTGAAGCTTCTATTCGAGTAACACACATGTCAGCCAAAACCAAGTTATTTGACTCTTAATTCCGTAGCTAATTATATTTAATTACATTTAGTCCTTCATTTAAGATCCATAATTAAAATCAATAATACAAGTATTACTAAGGAAGCAGCGATACATTAACTCCACAGAAAATGTCTTTGAATAATAGGGAAAGGAAATGTTTTATTTAAATGTACAGTCGGGTTCTTAGTTAATTGAAATTCTATGACATTAGAACAGACGCACTTTGTACACGCTCTAGAAACCTCACGAAGGAACAAACACACCTTGAAGCGTGTTTGTAAGACACTTTAAAGAATAAGACGGTATATTACCCAAATCATAAATGTATGCATCTGTGGGACAAAGGCTCAAATATCGTTACAACGGCCAGTCTCCGCTACCCGCATCAATTTATTCATAAACAAAGGAAAAATATGCCAATGTATGGTTATCTACTTAGGTGGGCTGTAGCTAAAGTCAAAGGATCACTGGCAAGGTGAGTCAAATCATAATTAGTTATTAAAAATATGATTTAACTAATTCAAATCACCAATGGTCTTTTATCAGTCACGCAGTTATAGAAGGTAATTAATAGGTCTTTACCTATGAAATTGCCGTTTTGTATGAAAAAATTTAAACGAATTTTTTTCATGAATTTTTTTATTTGTATTAATCGAAGTAATCACCCATGCAATCAATGCATCTTTGCCATCGCAGTGGCAGTTTATTGATGCCCTTCTTAAAGAAATCAGCTGGACGGGAGGCAACAAATTCTTCAAAGGCATTTTGTACTGCCTCTCGGGTATTGAATTTTTTTCCCGCCAAGAAGTTATCCAAATTCTGGAAAAAGTAGTAGTCTGTAGGCGCAAGGTCTGGTGAGTAGGGCGGATGACGGAGAGCTTCCAACCCCAGCTCTTGCAACTTGGAGACCGTCTGCTGTGCAGTATGAGGTCGCGCGTTGTCGTGCAGGAGCAGCGGAGACGAGCGATTGACCAATGCTGGTTGGAGATGCGCCAGCTTCTCCATCATTGTGCTCAGTTCTTCACAGTACACATCTGCAGTAATGCTCACCCCGTTTGGTAAGAAGCTGTGATGAATCACACCGGCGCTAGACCACCAAACAGTGACCATCACTTTTCTAGGGGTAAGTTTTCGTTTAGGGCATTGTTTAGGTGCTGAACCAGGATCCAACCAACTTGCTGAGCGCTTGCGGTTATCAAACAGAATCCATTTTTCATCGCAGGTAACAATGCGGTTCAAAATTCCTTCATTTGTGTGTCTGTTGAGCAGTGCAAGGCACGTCGCGACGCGTACTTCGCGCTGGCGATCATTGAGTTCGTGGGGCACCCATTTGTCAAGCTTTTTTACCTTGCCAATTTGACGCAAATGGACCAATATTGTTTTGACGCTAACGTCTAAAGCTGCTGCTAATTCAGCCGTAGATTGTGTATCATCAGCTTCCACAACCGCCTTTAATTCGTCATTGTCGACCAAAGTCTTCGGACGACCGCGAGGTTCATTTTTCAGGTCGAAATTTCCAGAACGGAAGCGAGCAAACCAATAACAGGTGGTGCGTTGGTTTGTAGTGTTAGCTCCGTAAACGTCGTTGATGTTGCGTGCCGCTTGTGCCGCGTTGCTGCCACGACGGTACTCATATTCCATAATTACTCGAATTTTTAACGTATCCATGATGACGAAAAAGATTGAAATGCGATGAAAATGTAACACTAATCAATAAAGAAATGACTACTTTTGGAAAAAAGAATCCATGTTTTTAAAATAAAATTAATTTGAAATTAGAATTCTTAGCCAAACAAAAATTATTTTGATTTGAAATGGCCAGTACTGCAGAACGGCAATTTCATAGGTAAAGACCTAATATAATTTAGGCTCTGTAACTAACTTTAGCACTTTAGTGTACACACGGCTACATATCAAGCTGTAAATTCCATTATAAGCTGATCCCGCGTTGTATAGCATTTCGATACAATGAGAGGTCAGCTAATATTGGAAATATATAGTTTGGTATGTAGTAGCCGTGTGTACATAGTATGGAGTGTATACCTACGTAAGTTTACCAAATAATTTATTTACATATCTGTACCGCCACGTTCCTCGGTCCAATATTTCAAACTATAATAATACACTGTATTTTATTATGTAAGTACTACGTAGGCAGAATCCGTACATTTTATGAGCCAAACGTGACTGAAGCCATTAAAAGAATATTGGAATAATTGTTGTGAATAAAAATGTCGTTGTTACGCTACTTTCATACTTTTCGCTACAATTCATTTCCGTTTTCATTTTTATCGTTCCGTATAACAGAGCAAAATAGAGCTTCATTGCTATTAATTTTAAAGTGATGAAAACTTCCGAAAAGCAGTGTCCTGCTGTCCGTATATCGCGTAGATCATCGTTTACGATCTACGGGACATACGAACAGACATTTGTCAATCATTCCGTTGAATGAGTGATAAATCTTTAATAGCCAGTGCTACCCGCCTGTTTTCCATACGTATACACTTATTTAGCTCCCTGGATTTTAGCACTATTCCAGTATTTTGGAAACAGTATATTAGGGATTCTTAACACGGCTATATATGATTTTATAATTTTGTAGCGTTATAACTAAACTAACATAAATAGTTGTTCTGAGTCTAAATGTAGAGACGCCAGCACATCAAGCTACCCAATCTGTCAAATTTCTTTTATAGATTTTCAACTTTATCCCATATATATCTATCATAGTCCGTCAATTATATGTTTGTAACCCGCGACGCATGGACAATCCTAATGGCTTTATCTTTAAAAAAATTAAGAAAAATATGTCTCATTATTTTTAAAGTTCTACTAGTTTTGCTCCAAGTGATAGGTATGTAAAATCCCATTACGGAGATCTTTCGGGGAGGCCTTTGTCCAGCAGACGACATTAAACGACGAATATTTACCATGAAACTAAACTAATTAAACTAAACCAGTTTTTAAAAAAATAATAAACTTCCGATACAAAATGCATCAGCTGATGGTTATTCTTATATGGGGAATTAATACTAATTTGGGTATTTTACATATTGTACTGGTACGCGTTATTTTCTCATAGCCAATTCGAATTTTTTTTATGATACACCTGGTATAAAGCGAGTTTCAATTTGAACTTACCTAATTTATACAAAAGAGTAGGTGGCCACTACTTATTCACAACACGAGTATCAATTTAGTCGGCGTACCACTGTTAAAAAATGTAAGCGGTTGAACAAACTTTCATTGCCATAGTTTAAATAGTTCTTCCGCTGTTAGGTAAGTACTGCACGATTAAAAGTTCGTGTAATTAACTTTAAAGTAACTTCGTGAATAATTAATTAAAGTACCGAATTATCTACCGATAGCTGCGCAAGTTTTATTGCCTATTCTAGTTCTGAATATTCTTGTCCAATAGGACTACTTCGAAAGTTTCGAAACTCTGCTTTTGACATTTGAATTTCGGTCTAGATTACTCGCTTGCCGTTTAATTTAGGTAAACAATGCTAGCAATTTTGTTTTTAGTTCAATGAAACAATTGAAATGTCATCCCGTCACTTTTTTATAAGTAACTAAAAACAAAACATAACTTTTTAGGGTTCCGTAGTCAAATGGCAAAAACGGAACCCTTATGGATTCGTCATCTCTGTCTGCCTGTCTGTCCGTCCATATGTCGCAGCCACTTTTTTCCGAAACTATAATATACTGTTGCAACTTGGTAAGTAGATGTATTCAGTGAACCGCATTAAGATTTTCATACAAAAACAGAAAATATCCTATAAATTTTGGCGGTTCCCAGTACTTAGAATAGAAACTTAATTTTTTTTCATCAAACCGTACATGAGGAGTATCTATTTCTTCAAAAAATATATTGAGGTTTATAATATTTTTTTTCTAAACTGAATAGTTTGCGCGAGAGACACTTCCAAAGTAGAAAAATGTGTCAAATCGCCTGTAGCTTCTTAAATAAGAGAATGATAAAACTAAAAAAATATATGATGTACGTTACCATGCAAACTTCCACCGAAAATTGGTTTAAACGAAATCTAGTTAGTATTTTCCTTGTAATACATCGTAAACCGCAATTTACCATTCATTCAATAAACTCAAATGCTTGCTGTTACGGAACCCTTTATGCGCGAGTCCGACTCGCACTTAGCCGCTTTTTATAGAATAGTAAGGGAATCGAGCGAGCGGGTCATCTGATCACAAGTGATTACGAATGGACACTCGGACGGACATAGAGGCTGCAAGTGCGTTTCCTGCTTTTAAGAAAAGAATAGGCTCGTTTCTCGAAGGTCGCTATGTCATACCGGATCGGAAATACATCCGTAGTTAATTGATTCCACATAGTGTATTGCGCGAGAATACATTCTTGTGGCGAGCGAGCAGCAACGTTAATAAACGTATAAAAAAACTTAGAGTTCGACATATTCTGTAGCAAACCGGAGGCAGCGAGACGGGTACGTAGCCTAAGATTTCTTCTAAAATTTAACCATAATGTGAGAAAGTTGTCAATATCTATCTTCTATTTTATATATATAAAAATCAATGCCACTTTTCGTTGTAATGTTATAACCCAACATCGCCTTTACCGATTTGACTAATTTTGATCTTGAATTATTCGTGGAAGTCCATGGAAGGTTTGTGTGTAGAGAAAATTAAAAAAACGTATTGAAAAGGTGTAAAATCGCTGTTTTTACTAGCTAGCAATTTAAAATATTTTTTTGTTGGAATAAATGAACTTAATAATCATTTTTTTTATTACTATGCCTTATACGTAGCGAAGCACGTAGCGGGCCGCTAGTATTTTTATATATATGGTAACACCACTTAAATTGTACACAGTAATTTACTCGTGGAGACCTATAATTGGCCTACAGTTTTATATTTACTATTTTGCTGTATGAATGCGCTTCTGGTCTTCCAAATAAAAATAAAAGGTTTATTACGACACGCACGATGCTATTGATGACCACTTCTGGCTAGAGGGTCGAAGGCTAAGCGCGTCAACAGGTATAAGTTCAAACAATTTCTCTGAAGACGTCACGTTATAAATGCGGTAAATGACACATAGTAACGCCCCGTCTCTCCGCAGCGCAAGAGGAGATACCTACATTAAGTAAACAATTAAAAATTTACTAGAATAGTCGCAAAATTTGAATTTCATCCTACGTTTTGGTCAGGTCAAAATCATCTTCAAAATTTGCGTTACATACACACACACGGCAACACATCAAGCTATACATTTCCAGTATAAGCCGATCTCAGGCTGTATAGAATTTCCATACAATGAGAGGTCAGCTTATACTGGTAATTTATAGCTTGACATGTAGCCGTGTTGACTAACATACGTATAAAGCGTCATAAAATAAATAGAACTAGAACAATCTGGGTTTCGAAGACAAAATTTACATCAAGATTTTTACGGACAAGCGCTATAATGTACAGTCAGCTCCAAAAATCGATGAACAGAATGTATATTTAACAGTACAGTTACGGCGTCAAATCAGGGTAATCTAATGATATATTTAATGGATGTGCTGGCGTCTGTACAGACTTTTTATCCATTCAATATTATCATTAGATTACCCTGATTTGACGCCGTAACTGTACTGTTAAATATACATTCTGTTCATCGACTTTTGGAGCTGACTGTACTTGGATTTTATCTTTTTCGAAATATTCCTATACCTGGACCTGGACTTAACAAAACTATCGATTTGTTAAGTCCACATCAAAGCCACTGATAATAATTTACCGTCGTCACTAAGCGGTACAACATGTACGCGCATTCAAATGTGCAATCGCTCATAATCGTAGTCGTCGTCTTGGAGGCACTCTCGGAAGATGAGCCTTACAGTAATTATTTACTGAACCATTTGCAAAGGCAGGCGCCTTTTCCGCGTTTGTACAGATAATGTTGCTTGCTTCCAAATGAACACCTATGTAAACCTAAGTTAAGTTAAGGTTTATTTATCTGTGTTTTTCTTGTGCCTTTTTGTACTAAAACGTGTTTAACCTGGATTGACATGGGGAGTAAGCTGACGAGTGCGTGATGGAGCGTTACGAACAGCGAGATCGGGCGAGGCGAACGGAAGTTAGTGAAGATAGAAAGAGGGAGAGTTGCATTTCGTTTATTACTGTTGTTAAATATAGAAAGGAAATTAAGCATATACCAATCATACGCTGGTAAAAGGAGAAACTATGGTTTATTAAAATGGGCCAAATTGTGAACTAACGAGACATTCACGTGTAAAATTTTACAATAGCACAAGTATTTTGTATGTAAAGTGTTCCAAAAAATGTTCGATTCGTAACAACTGTAGGGACAAGATAGAGAGGTCCAAGCCACATTTTCTTGCTCTTTTCTCTCATAGCCAGTTACGTTAAGTATATCTATGGGCATGTTGGTGTGGTTGGCAAATGGTTGCTTTTCACGCCGGAGGTCGTGAATTCAATTCCCACCCAGGACAGATATTTATGTGCATGAAGACACGAATTCTTTTTGTCCTGAGTCTGGGTGTAATTATCTGTATAAGTACATATGTATTTACAAATTAAAGTAGTATATGTAGTATGGCTATAGCTCTGCTTAGTTTGGGATCAGATGGCCGTGTGTAAATAATGTCCCAGGATATTATTATATTATTATTATCTAAGTTTTACTTTACGTGTAGTCTATAGCACACTCGTCCTTTTTCTTTTCTTATAAATTTTTATTACCTTGTTTGTAAATTTGGAGGATAGAAATTAATTAACTAAAACTATGTAGATATATAATACCCGTTATTATAACAATTAGATCTATGAATATATATATATATATATATATATATATATATATATATATATATATATATATATATATATATATATCTATATATTATTATATGGTATGCTGGTTTATAAAAAAAATAAACCACGGTACCAGCTTCTATTTTACGCCGTATGAAATCAGCTTACATGGAAACCTCGCCTCTGGTATCTCAATTATCCGTCATCTACTATATAAAAATAAGTCGGGTTTTCCTTCCTGACGCTATAACTCCAGAACGCACGAACCGATTTCCACGGTTTTGCATTCGTTGGAAAGGTCTCGGGCTCCGTGAGATTTATAGCGAAAAAAAAATTTAACGCGGGTAACACCGCGGGGCACAGCTAGTTACCATATATAGCAGTCAATTACTTACCAAAACAGAATTCCGTACAGTAATTGGATAAACTTAAGTTGATTCTCTTTCATTCGGAGTTTTCAGTTTAATATTTCAGCCACTTCAGCAGCTAATTGTTTTATGTCAGCGACATTTCAAATATTTCGAGTTTCCAAGTAATTTGTTTTGGTGGAGGAGTAAGCTCTAGGGAACTGGTCAAATGTATACTTCTAACTCTTACGATTACTTTTACCTTTTAGCGTCGCTTTTTAGTTGGTTAGTTTTGGGAGACATTTACCGACTGTAAGTTCATCCGCTATTTTCTTTTTTAATACTTATAATATAAAAGTGCTAGCTAGATGCTTTCAGCGTTCCGTAAGCGATCGGTTATTTAACCTTGGTTAAACAACTTGGGTTAACAAAGTGGTTTAATCTAAGCGTCTCCATGCTTCGGAGGTCACGCTAAGCTGTCGGTCCCGGTTGTAGTCATTAGACAACAGTCGTTAAGCCATGTTTGGCGGAGACGTCTCGGCTTCAGCTACTGGCTGTACCTCGTGGCCGCACTAATCTGTTGAATGAGCCGCCCCCCAAGCGCAGGTGCTTCGCACTCTTAACCTTATGGCAGAGGAGATAGACATTTTTTAATTGTATACTGAGTGATTTTACAAATGTAACATTATATGAAATAAGTTGTAGAAAATAAAATGTTATTAGATTTACTACACTATTGCATTGGATTTCTGCCTGTAATAATAGTTGTAAGAGATGATTAAGTAAATAAATAAATCTTATGACTAAGACAATAAATAGTATTCGTGGTATATACTACATTTACGGTTTTTTTATATATAAGAAAAACTGCCTCCGAAGATAGAAAATATCCGATATAAACATCCCAATAATAAAACTATGTTCATAATTAATATGTTAAATATATTAAGTTCTAAATAAATCGAAGGAATTCCATATCTTCCGATTATTTTTTGACGCATCAATCTGACTCCGACATGATATTTTGCCGGTTTGCAGTATAAAAATGATACAATAAGCCAGTCTGCAAATAAGCATATCGTATAGACACAACGCATGCAACTCACAAAAATCAAAAAAATATTTATTGTGTTCAGTATGAAACACATCTTAAATTCTCATAAATCGGAAAACTCCCTAATATTACATTTTCGTTCGGATTTGATTCGTTCATTACTGGGTTTTTGTACAACAATAATAAAAATAACAAATAAAAAAATTAAGTCATATTTATTTACATTTTACTGAAAACAAAAAACTATATTCTTTTTATTAAAATTTGTGTTTCGTATAGAAATAAAACTCGGCAATCCTATTAGGATTCATGTTATTTGCTTCACCGTCCCATACACTTCCGGAACAGATTTGAAAACCTTTTTGAATTCGGGCTGAAATGGCTGTGTTTACAACTTCCAGCTTGTTCTCAAACATTTCTAATGAACATTGAACAAAATGTTTTCCAAACAGAAAATTCAGAGTAACTTGTTAAAAGTTTTTGACACCGGATATGATTTGTTGACATGTTTTCTATAGCAAAATTTCATGTAAGAAGTTTCCTGAGGAGAAATTGTGTGTCAACCTTTTTTGAAAGGTATTTCAGTTTTGTTTAAATGCCTACGGTTCTCTATTTTACTCGAACATAAATTAAGAGCCTTTGCTTGGAGCCATTTTCAAATTAAACCTATTCCTGTTTCTTTTGTCTATATTACTAGATAATAGCTATATGTTCTCGCCGGTCCGTAAGCGATCGGCGAGGTTAGGTAACTAGGCTCGCGGTCAGTCCCTAGATGGGTGACCGTCAAGTGGTTTAATTTCTGAGCGTCTCCGTGCTTCGGAGGGCACGTTAAGCTGTCAATCCCGCTTGCAGTCATTAGACAACAGTCGTTAAGCCAAGTCAGAGGCCTACTGGGCGGCTTGAACAACTCTGACACCAGGGTAACCACTGCCCATACGATAAGTAAGTAGAACAATATTTTGCAACACAATTGGCCAACCAATACGCGCTGAACTAATTCCAATTTTATACCTTATCCTAACGAAGTCGTTCCTATGAAGAGAACTGGCCTCTAGCACGAATTCCTGCAGTTTACTTACTCGATCACACGTACAGTTTCTCCCATACATTGAGCACCAGCGCCTCTCGCGGAAACTATTAAGAACTAAAACTCTGGTGCTCAATGTATGGGACGAAACTGTATGATCGAGTAAGTAAACTGCAGGAACTCGTGCTAGAGGCCGTGATGTTCACTCGTAGTTCTGTCAATTTAATTCAGCCGCGTAATACTGAGCGAACGTATACTTCGCGTTAGTATCTTTGGCCAATTATGCGTATCAGACAAACACTTTTATTATTTTCACGATTATATGTACAGCCTGTCCTTTTTATGTGATATAATAGAGGGAGATATGATTTAAAATAATTTATATGTGTCATTACAAAATTAACAGTACTATAGATTCTAATAATAATATCCTGGGACATTATTCACACACGACCATCTGATCCTAAACAACGCAGAGCTTGTACTGTGGAAATCAGATAACTGAATCAGATAACTGAAACAACCGTTTTCCTCCTATCTTCGGGGGCGTCAACAGTCGGTTTACGTCGGTGAGTCCTCTTCGAACTGGCGTGACCTCGATACTGGCGTCCCACAAGGCGGTATACTCTCCCCTCTTTTATTTTCGATCTTCATAAATCTCATAACTCATAACCTTCAGTGTACGTATCATCTGTATGCCGATGATCTCCAGATTTACGTTCAAACGACATTTGACGGACTGGCTGAGGGTATTTCTAAGATTAATAGTGACTTAGATGCGATAAAAATTTGGTCTGACAAGTTTGGCCTAACTGTGAACCCGTCAAAGTGCCAAGCCATCATAATCGGGAGCTCCCGATTAGTATCAAAGGTTGAATTTCGAGATCTGCCATTAATAATCTTTGATCATAGGTGTATACCTATAAGCCAATATGTGAAAAACCTTGGACTAAACATTGATACATCATTAAGCTGGCAACAACAAATAGCAAGTGTTAGTCGAAGAGTTACAGGCGTATTGCGGTGTCTCTACCGTCTTAAAAATTTTCTACCAATAAAAACTAAGGTTATGCTCATGCTGGCCTTAATATTTCCTATAGTCGACTATGGTGATGTTTCCTACTTTGACCTGAATGCAGATCACCTCAATAAACTCGATAGACTTCTGAATAACTGCATTCGGTTCATTTTCAATCTTCGTAAGTATGACCATGTCTCTTCCCATCGATCCCAACTGCAATGGTTACCGATCCGCGAACGACGATCATTTCGAGCACTAACCACCTTATATTCTATTCTAGACTCTTCTTCTTCTCCATCTTACTTATCTCATCACTTTCAATATCTCTTTACTAACCATTCTAAAAATCTTCGCTCTTCCCACAATCGTCTCCTCCAATGTCCATCTCACCGCTCTGACTTCCTTCACTCTTCTTTCTTTGTACAGTCAATTCTTCAGTGGAATGCATTACCTCTCGAAATCAGGATGGCCAAGAGTCGCATCTCATTTAAAAGAAAAGTTCGTGAGCATTTACTTCGCAAATTGTTAGCAGAAACCCCCCAGTTATAAATTAAATATATGTTTCATGATCGGATTTCATAGTATAGTATCATATAGTATAGTATTACATAGTATAGTATTGTATAATATAGTATATATAGTATTGTATAGTATAGTATTTATAGTATTGTATAGTATAGTATTGTGTTTGTTTACTTTCTTACTCTTTGATACCTAATTGTATGATCCGTGCACCTACCATGCTATCTCTGCACCACTCTAAGGTTGACTGGCAGAAAATGCCTTGGGCATTAAGTCCGCCTTTGTACTATTTAATGTGCATAAAGTTATAAATAAAAATATAAATAAATAAATATACTACTTTTCTTTTGTAAATACATACAATAGACAATTACACTCAGACACAGGACAAACAGAATGGTCATGCACATATCTATGCGAGGTGAGAATCGAAGCCACTACCTGCGGCGTGAAAAGCAAGTATCCACCAACCACTCCAACCAACCCTCGCCAATGTAAATCTCATATAAAGCCCAATTGTTTCTTATTCTTTAGTCTTTGAGAAATTACTTTAATGTATTTAGTTGCTTCAGTGCAAATAGTAAAATAAAACGTTCTAATACGATATAATGTGTTTATTCAACTGTCAAAAATATAGTAAGACTATAAGTAATAGTAATGGATCATGCCAATTTTACAATTAATATTATAATTCGAAAACGTCTTTCACTAAGACCCCAGCATATCCAGCTGCCATCACCATACACACTTATCACCATACCATTTATCACATAAGCATAATGTTCACTTTCAATTGGGGAAATTTGACAGATTGGGATAGCTTGATGGGCTGGCAATCTTACATGAAATTGGATGATAAAAATACTTAAAATAATATTTGATCGGTTATAAAGTACTAATTACCATCCTTTAAATTAACTAAAAAGCATGATTGACTAACAGATAGAAAATATTTTACTTTTTTTATCTATATACCATTCATGATTTTTTCATTAGACATTCGTTTCAACTAAAAAGCATGATAGCAATCAGGCTTTTTAGTTAAATTAAAGGATGGTCATTAGTTCTTTATTACCGATGAAATATTATCGCTAGGTTTTTATCATCCAATTTCATATTACTTGACTAATAAGTTTTACGAACTGTCATTCCAAGGTCTGGGACATTTTTTACGTAATCATATAAATGGCTATGTCATTGTTGAATAATTTATAGGTAATGGTATAGTTGTTTTATATGTTTTTTATTTGTTAGCATTACTGGTTTTAAACTGATTGTGACAACGCCAGACATTGATCACGCTGATTAAGAAATCTCTTTTTAAATTAGATTATAATACAATACGATACTCTTTATTGTACACCAAATTAATTACAAAAATAGAACATAAATAGTAGCATAATAATGTACAAAGGGCTTCATCAAATAATACATATCAGAATATTCATCATATATGTATAAGTTCACTTATTATCAGTATCTTCTTCACTGTTTCTTCGTGTACCGCCGTGACTCAGTTAGTCACTACTTCTCAGAATCTTTGAATTAGGAGGCAGGTTCACTGAACCTGCCTCTTGATCCAAAGATTTGATCCTTGCAAGTTGTATGCTTATATTTACAAACATAACTTAAGTATTTCTATCTGTTGTCTAATATCCATAGTCCAAGGTTTGCCTAGTTTGGGCTAGATGGCGTTGTATGATATGTCCCAGATATTTATATCTTTAGTAGCCCGATCACGAATTATATGTATATATATATATATATATATATGGCCTTTGCGTCGGTTACAGACGATTTAGGGCGCATTGTCTGAGAGACATTTCTTATTGTGGCTAAACAAACCGATGCGAGAGCGACATAGCCTGCCGCAGGCCTGACAAGAGAAGTTTGCGGTGGTTGGTGCCGAGCCGCTTTCATGTCGCTTCTGTCTCTTATCAGCAAGTACCTACTCCGCAAGTGCCGATCACGAATTATATATTTTCAATAATTATGAATAAGGTTGCCAAAGTTAACCATTGTGAGGGATGAGCAAGAACGCCTGAGTTATGATTCCCAGTATTCTAAACATTCAACAGGTTCCTCCAGCCTCAAGTGGTACCCCTTACAATGAGATGCACAATATTCAATTAATGACTTGGATGCATCAAAAATAAATAAAAAATTAAACAATAAAATCAATGGGTTTTCTATATTATTTGACATTTATTGAGAATGTTGTGTTAGAAATAAACATTGATTTTTCATATATATGTCCCAAATGTTTAGTTATGTCAATGTGAACAATTTTTTTTTATAGACGCGTCGCGTTATAACTACATTTTTTTGTCATAAATGCTATTAAAATATTATACATTTATAACAAAATTAAACATTTTTTTAAATAGGTATATAAGTAAAAATAATAAGTACATTAAACCTATATAAATATAAATTATACTAAAACTAAATAGCGTCAAAAAATATTTAATTAGTTTATTACTATAACACTTACACTGTAAAATTAAGTTTGTAACTAGGTGGTTGCACGTGACTTCTGTAGCCGTGTCTAAAGACAGGCGGCGTAACGAAACCAATACTTGTTGGTCCACCATTCTGTCTCGCTGGTTTCGACGGAAATCCACTGTCTACACTTTTTCCGCCAGATTCGGCAATCGCTCTTGTGTAAAAAAGTGCTAAGGTCGTTACAATACTCTTTCGATTAGAGAACATTTGTTCCGCAGTGAAAGAAATTGTCCCTTAAGCCTTTGAAGAGGTGATTTGGGAATCATTCTACCATGTTAGTGCATGAATGGCGCTCTAAATCGCATTCCTAATGGCAAATCGAATGCAAATCGGATTTATTGAAGTTCTGTGTAAAATTTCAGCATTTTCGTTTTGTACTTAAGTATATTGTGTGTTAGTACTCATAGTTCGAGATACGATGACACTATTTGTGCGCTCATACGTATTTGGGTAAAATATATAAGAGCGCTGTTACATCACAGGTGCAGACACTTAAAAGTAAAATAAAATTATATTCAGATATATGCAGAACCGACGGCTGATGGGGCAGAAAGGTCCTCTAGTGGCGACCACGAACCGGAAGACTCAGCGTTGGTGCTGGATGCGGGCAGCGCAGGACTGGCTATTGTGGAGATCCTTGGGGGAGGCCTTCGTCCAGCAGTGGATGACCTTCGGCTGATATGATGATGATGATGGTATATATGTATACATAAAAAGTGTATTATGTTTTTAACTCCCCAAACGAAATGGATCAGCCGATGGGTATTCTTGTATTTAATGGGCAATTTAAGCTCCATTTTTATGTAACTCCTTCTATTACATATATGTACATATTTATGTATTCAATGAACTGTCAAACGTGAAGGTATAGCTCCCAGTTAAAAAATAAAAATTCATTAATATTAATTAAATAAAGTAATAACTGTGCAAGATTTTTGTTGCCCGAAGTGGATAATATTGTGATTAATAAGAACAATTGTTATTTAAAGATATAGTGTAATATAAACTAAATTATACAACTTTAACATAACTTACATCTTATAAACTACCTCACAGTGAACTAAAAGTGAAAGTGATATTTATATAAGTACTATAAACTGTCAGTTAAGTGCCTGGATTCGGCCTAACTAAAAAACCCTGAATAAAGAGACGGACGCAAACAGCTGCAGTTCTATGTCGCAAAATAGCCCCAACACCGCATTTGAAGATGCTGGAGAGCTGACCGACTTGGAGCATGAAGAGGACCCGAATGAAGCGCCAATATCACAGGTGGAATTGCTCAGACAAATCAAGTCTGAAATTCAGCAGATGAGGGCTGAAGTTAGGCGAGATATCAGGAAGCTGACGGATCAGGTATCAGCACTAGGGACGCGGGTGTCTAAGTGTGAGCAACGGGTCAATGACTTGGAATCAAAGATTACAGTCATTGAAAAAAGACCACCCACCACAGCAACAGATGACTCCGTTAAGCAGCTGGAAAATACAGTGGCGCAGCTGAAGTCACAGATTAATGATCGAGATCAGGATCTGTTGAGCTCGGATTTGGAGATCACTAACCTCCCTGAGGATAGGGGTGAGAACATCATACACACCGTTGAACTAGTTGCCAAGAAGCTTGGGGTCACCCTCGAAGCGCGAGACATAGTGTTTGCCGAACGGGTGGGCCTGGGCCCCGGGCGAGTGGCCGAGCCTGGCTTGCCTGGCGCTGCGAGCGGGCCGGCGCCGCGCGCGCGCCGCGTCGTGCTGCGCCCCGCGCGCCGCCAGCTGCGCGACGAGCTGCTGCGCGCGGCGCGCGTCCGCCGAGCTGTCGACACCGAGCACCTCGGCCTGGCTGCGCCGCCCCAGAGGTTCTATGTCAACGAGAGGCTAACATACGTCAACAGGCATCTGTTCTACCTCGTTCGACAGGCTGCCCAGCGCGTTAATTGGCGTTTCACTTGGACTAAGCATGGTAAAATATTGGCAAAGGAATCTGATGGAAAGCGCACCTTTGTGATCCGAACAGAGGCTGACATCCGTCGTGTTTTTGGCGAGCAGTCGTTTGACAAAGAAGCATAATGTTGTGAAGAAGAATAATGTAAAAAGTGGTACTATTACTCCTCTTACTAATGTGATTATTCTTAGTGCTGTCTTTATATCATATTTACAGTTTAGGATCTGCATATACACCATATTTCACCTATTGAATATATCATGTTTGCACAATTTGGTTAAGAGTGGCTCATGTAAATATTTACAATTACATTGTATTATTCATTTAAACATTATTCTTTTATCGGCTTATTGTCAATTTTCTAAATTAATAAACATAGGGTTTAACTTATATAAATATTTACAATGTCATCGTTTTATTTGTATAGATATTTTCTTGACTATATTGTGTAAATTGTCTAAATATATAGACACAGGTTATAGCTTATTCTACATACAGTTCACATTATTGGTTAACACTCAATACATCTCATATCAATACACACATTACTTATTATACACAAATGGTTAAACAAAAACAATTAAAAGTTGGACTTTTCAACGCGGGGTCACTCGGAACACGGCATGAGGAATTTATAGTAGCCATGGAGAATCTGGATGTGGACTTAATGGCAATAAACGAAACCTGGATCAAAGCGGGAGAGGAAGGTAGGGCACCATTCGTTCCTAACTATAGACTACAACACATGCCACGTACAGCTGTCTCGGGAAGGTCGCGAGGTGGCGGCGTTGGGTTTTACGTGCGTCAGGGGCTGCGAGTCCGCGCGTTGCCGCACCCGTCTGTACCAACTGTAGAGCAGATGTGGCTCCGGCTGAGCGTGAACACACAATCGGTGGTCGTCGGCACCGCGTACAGGCCGCCCTGGCTCGATGTCAGCGTATTTCTTGACGCCATTACTGATTCTGTTACTTCCTTCCGGAATGTTGATAAAATAGTATTACTGGGCGACTTTAACATTAATTTACTTGATACCTCTGATAACAAAGTGAAGCTACTCAACTGTTTTCTACACAGCACCAATCTCATTAATATAATTACGGAACCAACTCATTTTACTGATCACAGTGCGACCTTGATTGACTTGATTTGTACAGATGCCTCTGTCCGTGGAGTATCAGTAAACCACATACCTGACCTTGGACATCATGCTATCGCCACAACTGAACTTAACTTTAAGGTTTATAAACCTGCCCCTTTCTGGGTAAGATATCGGCCATTAAATGACATACTGCAAGACTTATTCCAGTATGACTTAGGGTGTATAGACTGGGACTCCATAGGCAAGCTAGGAGATGTCAATTTCATGGTTGAGACTCTAAACAACTACATTACAACTTTATTTGATCTACATGCTCCAGTTAAAAGAATTTTGATTAAAGAAGTATCTTATCCCTGGATCACCACCACTATTAAAGATATGATGCAAATAAGGGACAAACAGCACACTAAGTCTAGGCGGACCAAATCAGACATTCATTTAGAATTCTATAAGAAACTTAAATATGAAGTAAGGGCAGCCATAGACAGAGAAAAGACTGCTTACTTTAAGACTCATATTAACAGCAAAATAAAACAACCTAAAATATTATGGAAGTCCATTAAGAAAAATTTAACAAAGCACAAAACCCAAAGCCAAGATTTACCACAGCACTGCAACAATCCTGAACTTTTAAACATTCACTTTTTAAATATACCTAGTAGTGATGAAGTAACTATATCCCATCTTACACAGTTTGAATTCAACAGGTTTGGTTGTGGTAGTTTTCAAATTCAGTTAGTCAATGAGGAGCAGGTATCAAAGATTATCCATAACCTTAGGTCTAATGCCATGGGAATAGATGACATATCACTAGACATGTTAACACTGACACTGCCACAAACACTGACAACCCTCACGAGAATCATAAACAGGTCAGTGTCAACATCAACTTTCCCCGACATATGGAAGACTGCTATTGTAAGACCAATACCTAAAAAAGATAGTCCCAATGATATTAAGGATCTTCGCCCAATTAGCTTATTGCCATGTATATCCAAAATTTTGGAGAGGGTGGTATGTGACCAATTAAGCAAATATGTAGAACAATTTGGTATTTTACCTTCCAGGCAATCAGGCTTCCGTAAAGGCCACAGCACTACTACAGCTTTAATTGATGTAGTGGATAATATACTCCAGGCCAGGGACCAGGGCATGGGAACGATATTAACTTTACTAGACTTCTCTCGTGCATTCGACTGTATAAATATTTCCCTTCTATTGTCCAAACTGACATACTATGGGTGCAGTGTGGAGACAGTTAAGTGGTTTCATAGTTACCTTACAAAAAGATACCAATTAGTACGGATTAGTGGTGACAAAAATAATCATGAAGCTTCATCCTCGCTTCGTCAAGTAAACAGGGGCGTACCACAAGGCTCAATACTTGGGCCTCTGCTGTTCTTGATTTACAGTGCAGACATTGTCCATTCCATAACTTATTGCAAATTCCATCAATATGCAGATGATCTGCAACTGTATCTCTCATGCCATCCCAAAGACTGTCTTGACTCTGTAACAAAAATAAATTATGATTTAAGTAAAGTATCTAAGTGGGCATGTGAAAATTCACTAGTCCTAAACCCATCAAAATCAAAGTTTATGGTTATGGGGTCGAAAAACACCATAAGTCAAATGGAGCAGTATCGCCCTACTATTAAAATTGATGGAGACTCTATAGAGCAGGTATATGAGGCTCGCAACCTGGGTGTTATTTTCGATCCACTATTACAGTTTGAAAAGCATGTAGCAAGTGCAGTTCAAAATTGCTTTTATCGCCTCAAACTATTGTATCGAATAAGACCTTACATAAACACCGATATACGCATATTACTATGTGAGTCACTTATCCTCTCTCGCCTAAATTATGCAGACACTGTGTATGGAGCCTGTCTACTGGCTAGAACACAACGGCTAGTCCAGCGGATACAAAATGCCTGTGCCCGTTTCTGTTTTAATGTACCACCACGAACACATGTAACATCGTACATAAATAGTGGCAACATGTTAAAAATGTCAGCTCGTAGACTACTCCACTTGGCAACTCTTGTATTTGGTGTGATTGCCAACAAAAGGCCTGAGTATCTGTACAAGAAATTAACTTGGTCAACAGATGTCAATAGTTATAAAACCAGGTCTTCAGCTCACCTGATCCTAATTCCGAGACATAGGACTGCAGCTTTTCGTGGATCTTTTAAATATGCCGCCGCAAAGGTCTGGTGCAATATACCTCCTCCGTTGAAGTGCCTGCGAACAGTATATACATTTAATGCCAATTATAAAAATGAATTGTTGACGCGACAAAAACTCAGTTCAAATACTATTTAATACTTTTTCAAGGCTGAACTTACCCATCTCTTTGCACACTTTTGTGGGAAGGAGTACCGCAAGACACACTATTAATGAGCTCAACACAACAATGCCCAGACGCTCATGCAGTGAAGAACTCCGTCACAATAGCATCACCATTACTCGATCAATATTGTTTTCATACATATTTCACTTTTATATCGAAAATTCACAATTACCACTTTTACTTATACATCAAACATATTTACGCTATAAACTTAGTATTAAGAAGCATAATAATTTACTGTTCATATTAGATTTTTCAAGTAATTCAATTTCCGCGTCCCTTTTTTCTTGACATCTGTCTGACAGTCAATCCAAGAGCATATAATTGACCGACTCAGCTAAAAAATATGGATTAAATAAATGTAATGTCATTTTTTATTGGTGCACTTATGTATTGTTATGGACGAATTATGAGCAGAATGTCGACATTATAACAATTATTTTATATGCTGTCTGTGTTATGCATCTCCAAATTGGTGTTAATTTATTAATATTTATTTATTAAGTTCGTTCTTGCATACATTTATTGTTTAAATTAGCTATAAGTTATATTTTGGTGTCCAGGTACTGTAAAATTCTAACTGCGACCTGTACACTAATTGTTCGTGAGTTATTTTACGTGGTTCCATCATAAAACCAGCGCTGCAACTGTTAATGTTGCAGCTAGTGCTGAGATGGGACCAATTCGGACTCACACAGATAAGAATTAAGGACTTCTGTTTGTATACATTTATATATATTGTTATTATTATCTGTGTCAGTTTACTGAATAAATGGATTTTCTTTCTTCTTTCTTTCTTTCTTTCTTTCAATGTTAAGGCCCGGAAGGTTCCTAGTCTATCTGTAAGGTCTCTTTATAACTTTTTTAGCTTCATCATAAAACTGTATATTTTACGCCTTTATTATCTACGTGATAAAGATGCTCAAACTGTGTACTTTGATTATATTCTGAAAATCAGGCCTTATACTTTCACTTCACAAATAGATGGCTCTCACATTCACCTACCTTTTGTATTTTTGTATAAAATCGAACAAAAGCACTCATTTCCTAGCCTACACAATAAATAAATCCGGTCAAGACCGAATTGGACTCCAACGATTAGGTTCTCGTCTCAATGTATTGATAATGTAATACTGTAATAGGATACAAAAAGGGATATCCAGCTAATATTTTAATTGTCTGTTGTAGTTGCTTTGTCGTTTGTTACTCAATATTGCAAAAACAGCTAAACATAATTGGATGAAATTTGAAATGGAGGTTATACTGTTGTGACACATACTTACGCTACAATAAATTGTTAAAAATCGGGTAAATTGCTAAATAAATAAAATGTATTATTACAACTTAAAATTAAAAGAAAGTGAAATATTGCCAACTACCGATAGTGTAAATAGTAGGCTGGTAGCAGAGCCGTGATATACATATAGCAATGTTGCCATATTATTTGGCATCATTGTTAAGTATATGTCGACTTAAAAAAATTTAATAATAGCCTACAACAAGGTAGGGCTATTTTTATTACCGCCTTTGTTCGTTAATATACTATTACTTAGTAATTTAGTCTTATATGGGGTTTCTGACATGTCTCAGGTTAGGTTGCGGTTGACGTGTTATGCGGACGACACGCTGGTCACGGCCCGTGGGAGTTCGCACAGGGAGGCAGCGTTGCTGGCGACGGCTGTGATCTCACAGGTGGTGAGCCGCATCCGGCGCCTCGGCCTGGAGGTGGCCCTCAACAAGTCGGAGGCCATGATGTTCCATGGTCCCCGGCGGGCGCCGCCGCCCGGATCACACATTGTGGTCGGGGGGGTCCGGATCGCTGTCGAGCCTACCATGAAGTACCTGGGATTGGTGCTCGACAGCCGGTGGGACTTCGGACCCCACTTCCGGCGGCTGGTGCCTAAGTTGATGGGCGCGGCTGGGGCGCTGTCAACGCTGCTTCCCAATCTGGGGGGCCCGAGCGCGGCCTGTAGGCGGCTCTACGTGGGGATCGTGCGATCGATGGCCCTGTACGGGGCCCCGATCTGGGCGGCTGACCTGACGGCCGGTAGCATTGCTGTTCTGCGGAGACCGCAGAGAGCTATGGCCGTCAGAGTCATCAGGGGATATCGCACGGTCTCCTACGAGGCGGCTTGTGTACTGGCCGGATCCCCGCCCTGGGACCTCGAGGCGAAAGTACTCGCGTCACTGTACCGGTGGCGCGAGGAGATGCGGGCGCAAGGCGAGCGGCCGATGCAGCGACACACGGAGCTGCGTCGGTCGCAGCTTCACGAGGCCCTGGTGGCGGAATGGCGGGACAGGCTCTCGCGCCCAACCACCGGCCTCGTCACTATCGAGGTGGTCCGGCCGGTACTCGAGCGTTGGCTCGGGAGGAGGCACGGCTCCCTGTCGTTTCGGGTGACGCAGGTACTCTCGGGGCATGGCTGCTTCGGGAAGTACCTGTGTCGCATAAACAGGGAGCCGGACGCCCGGTGTCACCACTGCGTCAACTGTCGGGAGGACACGGCGCTGCATACGCTGGCAGAGTGTGCCGCTTGGGAGGAGCAGCGCCGTGCCCTCATTTCTAGAGTAGGCAGTGACCTGTCGCTGCCGGCCGTCGTGAACTCGATGGTTGGCAGCGAGGAGTCCTGGGACGCGGTGGTTTCCTACTGCGAGACAGTCATCTCGCGGAAGGAAGCTGCGGAAAGGGAGAGGGAGATCTCATCCTCTCACCCGGCCCGCAGCAGACGCACCGGGCGCGGCGTCGGCGGAGGGCAGACAACGCCCTCTTCCAGCCCCCCTAAATGGGTCCAGGGGCGACAGACTCGGGGGCGTCCGTCGCCCACTACACATCTGGACCCGAGGCGGCGGCGCGACGTGTTCCACGCGCGCCCCTCTTAGACGTTGCGGGGGGAGTTTAACACCTCACTCCCCCCGCTAATGCGAGGAGGCCCGCAGGTATGGGCCAGCACCAGCTAGGGGTTGCGGAAGTATCGTTTGTTCCCGCGACCCCCGGCGCAGGTGTGAGATGGAACACCGGGGTGGTTTTTAGTCAGTAGGAGTCTGACAGACCCCTCCGCCTCCCCCAAGGCGGAGGACATCCATGCAGGATTTTCCACCCAGCAAAAAAAAAAAAAAAAAACTTTAGGTTGCGGTTTTAGACAGGCTTTAAAACGTGAACTCGTGTTAGCGAGGCTCTTAAGATCATTGATTAATCATGTAGGTTTATTCATTGTTATTATTTTGTTTTTATTGTTTTTATTAGTATTATTGCTCCTTATGCTTTTAATTTAATTTGATATTTATGGCAAGGGATCCTGACGGGGTGCAATTCTATTTTTGTATCCTAGTCCAAGATAATATGAGTACCTAGTTAAAACCACCCTGCGGTCCTCTGACATGATGTTTTGTGACTGTAACCAGGACCGACCGTTTATTGTACCTCCAAATCACGGAGACGCTCAAAATTTAACGACTTTGACTGGTATCCATTGATCCATCGACTAATGACCTAGCACCTAGGTGCTTTAATTCGCCCATCACTTATGAACCGGTGAGTGCAAGTGGCTATGAACAGACATACAAAAAAATATAAAAATTCCCGATTTACATTACACTACTTTTGTCGTAGTTGGATATTAACCGGTGATCATGTTTGTAGCCATTCATTTAGAGGGTAGTATATAAAAATATAGCTCAACTGATCTTAAGGGTTCCGTATTATTATTCTAATGCGGAATCCTAAATACAACCTGAATAAAATAATCCCGAAACAAAAGTTATCTTACCTCGCACCACCAGACTTCCGAAGGTCTAAATCGGTCGTAAGGTCGGATTTCGCGCCAAATTTTGAGTTATTCATGTTCATGAAGGTTGCCACGCACGTCTTTTTGTGATCAATGAAAAATTCTATGAGACGATCCAAGAAAATTCGGGGAAACAATTTAAGGTTTCTCCAGGAACAATGTACTCTTTGTTGAATATTTGTAGAATGAAGTTAAATGTGCGGCGGGTTTCGGGTTACGGTAGAATTTCAAGCTACTTTTGGGGACATTTTGAATACGTTTCGGTCACAAATTGTATGTAAATTATGTAACTGTGGCCACCAATACGCAAAGTTCTGTGAGTTTTACATATTTAACAAGTTATCGGTTCCATTTTTCTTTTGGTTTTATTGATGAAACTAAAGTTGGTACTTCTTTTTAGATTTTCCAAATGTATTCTCAAAGTATATTACTTAATAAACTATGTAATTATATGAAGAATTATTTTATAATTAATAATAATATCCTGGGACATTATTCACACACGGCCATCTGATCCCAAACTAAGCAGAGCTTGTACTTTTATTTTGTAAATATGTACATACTTGTATAAATAATTACACCCAGACTCAGGACAAACAGACATGTTCATGCACACAAATATCTGTCCTGGGTGGGCATCGAACCCACGACCTGCCCGCAAAACCACGCCAACGGGCCCGCAAATGAAAAAATATTCTTAGCGGCCCACGTCTTTACGTACTAACGTAGAGCGGCAGTTGCAAATACACGTCAGTAACTGGCCTGACCTTGATAAGTACCTCAAGGTCAGGCCGGTTACTGATGGTTTTTGCAACTGTCGAATGATGAATGACTTTAAGTTGTGAAATTCAAGCATTTAACAACCACGCCAACTGGCCCCCAAATGAAAAAGTTTTTAGCGGCCCGCCGCGTCTTTACGTAGTAATAAGAGTGACAGTTGGAAATACATAACCTGTCAGTAAAAGTCAGTAACCGGCCTGACCTTGAGGTACTTATCAAGGTTAGGCCGGTTACTGACGTTTGAAGTTTTATTTGTTAAACGGCTTAATGCCTCGCTCACCTCTTTTATCTTGTTCAGCAGTGAATAAATAAATGTAAACGACATATAAAAAAAATTAAACACAGTTACTTACCCGAGGCATCACTCAGCAAAGCACTGTTAATTCTACGGAAGTAATTTAGAATTTTCCATTCTACAAAATGAATACGTCGCTAAACAGTTCACGAGTTCAATTTATTTTTTATTGAATCACATGCGGTGCAATTTGGGTTAGTCTGCTGCTAATAAACCGTAAGTGTTCGGTACCGTGTTTTTATTTTTTTATTTATATATTAGGTTGGCAAACGAGCAAGTGGGTCACCTGATGGTAAGTGATCACCGCCGCCCATGGACACTCGCAACACCTGAGGAGCTGCAAGTGCGTTGCAGGCCTTAAGAAAAGAATAGGCTCGCTTCTTGAAGGTTGCCATGTCATACCGGATCGGAAATACCTCCGCAGCTAATAGATTCCACAGAGCGGTAGTGCGTGGCAAAAAGGTTCTTGAGAAACGCACAGTGGTAGATGACCATTCATCCAGGTGATAAGGATGACATTTCCACTTTTGGCGAGAGGGTTTGTGGCGGAATGTGGCGGCAGGTATAAGCTCGAACAATTCCTCTGAACACTCCCCGTGATAAATGCGGTAAAGGATACATAGAGACGCCACGTCTCTCCGCAGGGTAAGAGTATCAAGCCAAATAGTGGGACTCCCGTCGTCAACGACCATTCGAGCTGCACGATGTTGTATGCGATCAAAAGGAAGAAGTTGATACTGTGGTGCCCCGGCCCAGAGATGGCAGCAGTATTCCATATGCGGCCGAACTTGCGCTTTATATAATTGGAGGCGATGGACCCATGTGAAATATCGCCTAGCTCTGCGAAGGACACCAAGCGTTTTGGAGGCCAATTTGGCCTTGTCTTCCAGATGACCGCGAAATTTGACGTCACTCTCGATGTCGGCGCCGAGAATCCCTACTTTCGGCTTGATATCCAGAGGAGTGCCCTGAAATTGAGGAGGTATGGCAATGGGAGCTTTTTTGGCAGTGAACGCGCAAGCTTGTGTCTTTAGGGGGTTGAATTGTACTAGGTTGATATGCCCCCAGTTTGAGACTTGGTCAAGTGTTGTCTCAATCTTAGACACAAGATTGCTCCGACTCTCAATGACGTGTGCCCGAGAAATATTGCAGTGGCCAAAGTAAGAGGCATCCACCGTACTGTCATCTGCATAGCAATGAATGTCATGGAATTGTAACATATCATTGATATGCAGAAGAAACAGGGTTGGTGAAAGCACACAGCCTTGTGGGACACCAGCGTTCACGGGCTTGGAGTTTGAGCATGTACCTTCGACAACGACCTTGATGCTGCGCTCCGTGAGGAAGCTGGCAACCCATTTGCAGAGTTTCTCGGGCACCCCATAGGAAGGAAGCTTCGAAAGTAGCGCCTTGTGCCACACCCTATCGAAGGCTTTTGCAATGTCCAGACTTACCGCCATGGCCTTCCCCTTGCTTTCAATCGCCATGTTGCTATTGTTGGTGGAGACTTATTGACATGTTTTAACAGACCTAAAAAAACAAGGAGGCTCGCAATTCCTCTGTATTGTTTTGTTACGCGATTATTCCCCTTTTTGTGAACCGGTTTCAATGACGCTAATTCAGTGACCGGGCAACCGCGACTCAACTTTTCCTCGAAACTAACATAGTAACATAAAATCACAGTAACATTCAAGAGTCTCCAGTTAATTTAAATTATTGTTTTATGTCGGGCATAAGGAAAATATTTACTGCCATAGATTTCTAAGTCATCATGTCAGCCGAAAAACGTCCACTGCCGCCGGACAAAGAACTCCCCCGAGGATCTCCCTAATGGCCGGTTTCAGGGCAAAACATTTTACGTTAAATTTGCTCAACCTTAATTCAAAATGTTCTGAACTGACAGGTGTCATGAAATAATAATTACAGCGGCACTCACATTAATAACATATATGTAAAACTATATATTCTATAAAGAGTATTTTAACTTATTACTATTTTACAATAACTTATATAAGTTAACTAATTAGGTAACTTAATCTTTACTATCATAAATCGAATGTTAATTCTATTTGATTCTATAAAAAACCATAATAATAAATTTATTTCAATATGTGTGTGCGTATATGTGTTCAATAAAAACATTTTCTTCTTCTTCTTCAAATCTAAATATCTACCAGTACGGATAATTAACTATACTTAGCTAAAGCTGTATTACATCAAACATGTTCTGACTATGACAAGCGCTTTTCTAAATCTCTATCCGTATTTCTATTATCTTTTTTTTCAAATGAAACAAGCCGATTAACATCGGCTTTTTGGGTTATTAGCTTCGTCTATCACATTATACTTGTCTACCTGCCTACACCATTATTACTTGTCGCCATTGCTTAGCCGCACATAGACAAATTTCTTTTATAGATTTTCAACTTTATCACAAAATTATAAGGTTCACTTTCATTTGGGGAAATTTGACAGCTGACATATTTGAGTTGACAGAGGTAGCTTGGCGTGCTGGCGTCTGTACCTCAAAAAGAAACTACGGAACACTTGCAGGGTCACTCGTGTCCGTCCATATGTTAAAGTCAAAGTATCAAATATTCCTAACAAAAAAATTACTAAATGCACTTCATTTGCATTAGTTGCCATAGTACCAACTTTGAAATTGAGTCATTTATTTTCGGCATTAAAAAAAGGCTCTTTATCGATAAGAAATAATAAGAAGTTCTACAAAAACAGTTATTTCTATCGATACGAACCGTTCAGACATAGACACAGCAGTTATCTACATTATCATCATCATGTTAGCCAAAATACGTCCACTGCTGGACAAAGGCCTTCCCCAAGAATCTGCACAATAGTCAGGCCTGTGCTGCCCCCATCCAGCTGCTTCCCAGGACCCTTGCAAGATCGTCGGTCCACCTTGTACGAGGCCTGCTCACGCTGCGTCTTACGGTTCATTGTTTATGTTATCTACATAGCGTAAACCGGTCTAGTGTTAATACCCATATAGAAAAATGAGGAACACGTGTGTATGGGAAAATGGCAGCTAGCAATTAATTCGCTGCGCAGGATAAAATTGCACTACATTGATATCCCTTCTGCAAGTCAAAAGTCAATCTGGAATTCTGGATAGACAGGACAGGCAACGGTCTAGAAATAGACAAGCGGAAATTATGCCTGTCTGTAACTGTCGGACTATATTTACCTAGGTACCGTCCTAAAAGTTTAAATTTACGAAATTAAATGCGCGAGTTATTAATATGATGTTCATTAGTACTGTGAAATCGGTTAATGTAAAATTAATGTTATTATAATGTGAAAATGGAAATAGAATACTTATCGACCACCGCCGTGATTCGTTTGGCAGTAAACTGGCTTTCTGATCCAAGGGTTACGGGGTCGATCTTCGCAAAAGACAAATGTTTGTGTTAATGAACATGTCTATTTGATTTCTCTGTCATATATAATACCGTGAAGAAACCCAGAGGTGTTTTTAGGGTATTATATATTTACAAAAAAGTGTGAACTTAAAATATCTTTCTAGTATATAAAAATAAGTCGGGTTTTCCTTCCTGACGCTATAACTCCAGAACGCACGAACCGATTTCCAAGGTTTTGCATTCGTTGGAAAGGTCTCGGGCTCCGTGAGGTTTATAGCAAAGAAAATTAATAAAATTTAACGCGGGTCACACCGCGGGGCACAGCTAGTTATTTTATAAATTATGATATCTAATAAATGTATACTATATAATTCTTTGGCCAAAGAATTAGTTTAGCTATACAACGTGGTAATGCAGCCAGTCTTCTGGGCACGTTTTCTCATGGCCTCGATTCGGAGGAGTGCTACGACGCCATCTGTAGTTAGTTTTAATTTATTTATGTATATACTTTTTCGTAGATTTAGTTTTTCTATCAATGAATTAAGTAAATGTTTCAATGTCAGATTAGTTATTAGTTTGTAAATAAACTATACTTAACATTTAAATAATTCATAAAGATTATATTTTGCACTTTTAGGTACTTTTAGGAAACCATAGTGTGTATTGTATTTTTTTTATTTACATTAATCGATTTTGTATGGGACCATTCCCAACACTTTCCCTATCAAGAAAGATAGGTATTGGTCGATTTATTTCTAATTTTTACACTTTTTTTTTCTGATTAATCAATAATATAGCTAGCTAGCCGTTAGGTACTGAAAGATGAAATATTTATTTCTAAAGCGAGAACCGAAAAAACATTCATAGTAAAATGAATATTGCTACATAAGCTTACTCTTTATGCACGGTGGTACCATAATCTTATGACAAAATAAAATAAAAGGTTTTTATTCACGTAGACTTTAAAAATGCACTTATAAATAGTCAGATCATGTTTGTAGTAATATAGTGTAAACATAATTATTTCTAGGTACATTTACGTATTGAAATACACGAATAGCATGAAAACATTTAGATATTACATTTAATTCATGATTTTATGATTATTTTTTATATTCGTTATTTAGCTAGCTTATATTTAGTTATTGTCGAGTTTATATATAGGTTTAATTATCGATATTCAATATTTTAGATACAATTTACTGCATACTGTCGGATTGGTTATGTCTATTTCAAGGTAAGAATTCCATATTATTATTACACATTTTTCACATCGGCATGGAGGTAAAATGCAATAGATCAGAGTGTTTCATGCCTGTCACGTGCGACATTTGTGGAAACTGGAGACTGTTGGATTAAATTATTGTATTTTTTCGAATTAATCAACGGAATAGGTGGGCTACTTCATAGTAAGTGACTTACAATACCAGGGGGACTGCAAGTCGTTGCTGGCCTCTAAGAAACGAACTCGGTTGTTGAAATTTGCCGTGTCATGCCGGATCGGAAATACATCCGCAGTTAATTGATTGCACAGAGCAGTCGTGCGCGGTAAAATGTTTTCTTGTGAAACGCATGGAGATAGACGACCATTCATTCAGATGATATATATGAATGTAATTTCTACGGGCCTGCCTCCGAACGTTGCGGATCATCATCATCATCATCATCATCATATCAGCCTAAAGACGTCCACTGCTGGACAAAGGCCTCCCCCAAAGATCTCTACAATCGCTGGTCTTGTGCGATTCGCATCCAGCAGTTTCCAGCGACCCGCACAAGATCATTGGTCCATCTTGAAGGGGGCCTGCCCACGCTGCGTCTTCCGGTTCGTGGTCGCCACTCGAGAACCTTTCGTTCCTTGCGGCGGGTGTAATTTAAAATAATTCTTCAGAACATTTTCCGTGATAAATGCGGTAAAGATCACATTTCCGCAGCAAAAAGGATCAAGCCAAACAGTGGAACCTTCATCATCAGCGGTGCCACATCCCAGAGGTGATTTTATCTATATAAGTATGTTTTTACAAAAGAAAAGTAGTATGTGTAGTATATCAGTTATCTGGTGTCCATAGTAAAAACTCAGGTTATTGTCTTAAGATATTTTTATTATTATTTAGTTCGACACTAAAAGAACTGAACCACGCACTGAAGCGTGGTATGTTACAATGTATGATTATCCTAAACTATGAAAACTGCGATACTTCGTTGATCAGTTTTATGCGTAGTCGCATCTGATCAGTCTTCGTGAAGTAGAACGTAAAACGAACGAAACGAAACACGCTTATCCTGAAAACCGCTCCCCAATAGAGCTTAAGCATGTCTACTTGAGTAGTGATTTCATACTTTTGATGATATTATATCGCTTTACGTGAAGTGATATTTCGTAAACTTGTTATAACTTAGTACAAACATGAATGTTGCTATAAATAATAGATCACAAAGGTGATTGCAGCATGCACCTTGTTTGGTGTAGAACACAGAGCAAACAAAGTAGAACAGTGGTTAATCAATATTTGATGAACTCCATTGAAGTTCGGCTTAGTTAGTTGAGTTACCGTTAATGTCAACAAAGCTGTGACTGTTATTATTACCTAGTTAATCCGGAGATTAACAGATGTAATTAGTTATTACAATTTCGCTTCGTGAAGTTCTAATTTCTAAAGAGTTAAACTACAATTCGTGGTGTTACAGAAGTCACCTCACTACGACTTCGACACCCTAGTGCTTCGGGTTCGATTCCATGTGAAGATATAGTTGTTCGGAGTTTTGGGTGTGCTGGGTCAATAAAACTTGAGAGGTGTCAAGGGACACTCGGATGGAACGAAATTATTTCTTATTATTTATTATGTACAAAAAACCTGTATACACTCAACAAAAATAATCGTCGCGATACCACACTGTTCAATACGAAATAGAAATGAAAATATCTGGGTTGCTTTCTATAAGAGAGAGAGAGAGACAGACAGAGAACCATGCGCACGCCGCACAGCTGCAAAAAGTGTCGTGACAACTTTTTGTAAGATTTTTTTCCGTCTAGCCCCCTTTCACAACGCGCGATAAGGAACTTCGTTCCAATACATTTGTGAACTTCCCGCGATAATGCGATTGATTTGAAGGGATATCGTATTTTTTTAATAAGAAATTATTCCTTATATCTCCAAGTTCTTAATACGACCAAATTTTTTATAAGAATAAGAATTGGGCCCTTATATGTTCAAGTGTAGTTTCAAAAGAATCTAAGTAAACTATGACTATATTCGTTTATACCGCATTCTAATTTTACGCTCGCTAAGATAAATGAAATCGCGAAATCAAAAGTTTAAACATTTCTACAGAAGTTTCTACCCACGCTTATTGAATGTTTGCATTTGAATTCGTAATTTGTAGATCGGGGCAAAATTATCATATTATATTAATAGCTAACTCCTAGCCTGACTAAGAATATGCGCATAGTGTAAGTCGAACAGTAAGGGTTCTGAGTACGTGCTAACCTTAATTAAATTGCAAAGTTTTAGAAATATAAAGTTATAGTAAAAAAAGGCACAAAAGCAACAAAATGAAAAGCAAAATTTATTTTTCAAAGACAAGTATATAGTAGAGTTCTAGCTCTGCTTAGTTTGGGATCAGATAGCCGTGTATGAATAATGTCCCAGGATATTTATTCTATTATTATTATTATGGAGCTCATAAGAAAAGAGTCCAGGTGAAATTCGAATTCAGTTTTGGTGAATTGGGGAGTAGGGCTTTGTGTGCTGTCCGATACACGGAGATATAATAATAATATTTAGGGACAATGTCACACAGATCATCCTAGCCCCAAACTAAGCAAAGCTTGTACTATGGGTACCAGGCGACGATATACATACTTATATACAGGGGCCTCCCCAAAAGATTTCCACAATGGAGTTCTGTCCATCATTTCAAAGGATATCTCCCAGAGAACGGGCAGCAGCGTTCCTCTGTTCACTACGACCATCATACTGCGATATTATGCCATATCGCAGTATGATGGTCATAGAACACAGAGAAACACTGCTGCCCGTTCTCTGGGAGATATTCCGTCGTAGCGATATTCTGCGCCTTCAGCCACCCAGCAATATACAACACGTAACGTAATTAACGCACACCCTCAGACACCCCAATTAGAAAAGTATGTTGTAATCATAATACATACACTGAATTTTTTATTTAACATGTATTATATGCATTGTTATTTCCAAAATTAGTTTCTTGTAATAAAGTTTATTTTTCTTTATTTTGTATTGAATGATGGAATTTGTATGAATACAAATAAAACTGCGATTTAAAATTCTTATTACTTTGACTTATGGTCCATTTCAATTTGTTCTGACTGTACAGGGCTAATATGACAATAATTTCCGTAGTTTTAATTATATTGAAATAAAAAATTACCTATATTAATAATGATATAAATCGATTCAGTAAACGATACAGAACAAACTATTTTCAGGGTGTGAGTTAATTGAGTTACATGTTGTATTGTGATTTAGAATTATTTGAAAAACGAATACTGTGAGAATAGCTCTTAAAGATTTGTTGTTATATTTACTTTAACTTGGTTATAACCTCAAAAGATAGATAGAGATGAGTACACTATATTGCACCAAAATAATAATTTTATTATATATATTATATATATGACGGTCACCGTAGCCTAGTTGGTAGTGCTCCTGTCTACGAAGCTGGTGGTCCTGGGTTCGAATCCCGGTAAGTGCACATATTTGTGTGATGAGCACGAATGTTTGTTTTTGAGTCATGGATGTTTTCTATGTATATAAGTATTTATCTATCTATATAAGTATGTATATCGTCGCCTGGTACCCATAGTACAAGCTTTGCTTAGTTTGGGGCTAGGATGATCTGTGTGACATTGTCCCTAGATATAGATATTACTAGATATTATTACCTAGAAGCAAGTACAGGCACAATCGGCGGTCTTATCGCTTTGTAGCGATCTCTTCCAGGTTATGGAAAAATAAGATAGAAAAGGCGGTCGTTCTTATAGTGTCTATCAAATGCTTAAAGTTAGGTACGTATGTACAATTTACATTAACATAGTTATATTTATTTAAATAATAATAATATTTGATTATACAAAATATAATATATATAAAAATAACTAACTAATAATTTGGTTTTACTAAACAGTACACACGGATAGTATTAAACGCAGCTGTAAGTGGCAGTCATGTGCCGCTTTCGTGATCTCTTTCTTCAGTGCAACAGATGTCACAAAACTGACATATAAAGACCAAATACTTAATCTTATTAAAAAAACGACTATGTCCTTTCAAATATCTATAAATATCTATGTTACTAGAAATAATAATGTATACAACTATAATACTACAAACATGTTCTGACTATTTACAAGCGCTTTTTTAAAGTCTACGTGAATAAAAACCTTTTTTATTTATTTATTAATATTTATTTAATAAATCCTATTAGCGCAGGAATTTTACAGATATGTTATTAAAGGACACCAAACCTACCTACGACTTCTGTAACGACACAGTTTGATAATACGGCCAATAGTCTGCAGAATAACTAATTAATGTGCACTATAAACAAAACACGCACATTGACGTTAACATTTACGCTATATATAAAAGTCTAAATGACCATGGATTAATTTAAAAAGCTGTTTAAAATGCGTAAACTAAAACATGTTTTAGCGTTGCCACGCCTTGCAAAAGGGAAAAGTGTGTAAAAACCTACACATTCCTACAACAGATAGACATGAATTTATGTATGTAACGAACCGTTTACTTCACTATCAGACTACTTGTGTATTCATAGAAATAATTTCGCCTACACTGTATGACGTGTTTTCCTCGAAAAATGAGTTGGATATAAGGAAATTACCTCCCGAACAAGTAGGCCATCACAAAATCTCCGTTATGCAATTTTGGAGCTCTCTTACTAACAGTTTAGCCCGTAACGGTTATCAGACAGTTCTTGAAATGACTTGAAACTCTTAATCAGCCTACTCCTTGAGATACCTGGAGTAACGTAGAAATCTTTTAGCAGCATTTTACGATTCACACCAAGAGATACGAAACAATTGTCTTTTTATTTATCCTAGCTGTGCCCCGTGATTTTACCCGCGTTAAATTTTATAAATTATCACAGCTCCTCCCTCGTAAGTGATAGCGTGATAATATGTAGCCTATATGTTGACCCGGCCTCTTAGTAATTCATGTAAAATTTGAAGTAAATCCATGCAGTACTTTTTGAATTTAGCCCGGACATACATACAGACAAACAAACACACAGTCAAAAATTCTAAAAACTATATTTTTGACTTTGATATCGATGACAGATATCCTTTTTTGACAGAGACCGAGATTGACAGAGACCCAAGTATCCTTTAAAAAAATATTCAATGTACAGTTTTGACTTTCCTACGATTTTATTATATGTATAGATGTTGTCTAGCGTACTCTAGCATGTATACGCAGAAAATATTGATGAACGTTATGATATCAGTTATGGACAAAGAATATCTCCACCTCATCTCATCCCGTGGAAAGCGTCGAAGACGTCCCGAGGGAATATCTCCCGGAAAACGGGCAGCACCGTCTCTCTGTGTACTATGGCCATCATACTGCGAGCGCCAAACCGAGTCTGCCAAGCGTGGCGATTATGGCATATCCCTCGAAATGATGGACACAACTCCATTGTGGAAATCTTTTGGGGAGGCCGTTGTCCAGCAGTGGACGTCATTCGGCTGACATGATGCTACTTATTGCCATCCATTCAGTAAAATGAAGTTGGTTAGTCATGAACTGGGGCTTTACCGGCTAAGTCACCGAACATCGATTTCTGAAATAGCGTTTAAATAAATAAAGGTTAAAAATGACTTAATCAATCGTTAAATCGGCTTCCATGAGCACATGTGACGTCACAAATGGTCCAGAATCGATTGTCAACGTTGAAGCCGATTTAATGATTGATTAAGTCATTTTAACCTTTATTTATTTGAACGCCATTTAGGAATTTGATGTTCGGTGACTTAGCTGGTAGAGCCCCAGTTTATGCACACGAAACCGATCAATATATTAAAACTACTAGTATAAGTTGAACTCGCGAACTGGGAAATCTATCTTTATTAACGTATAAACCGGTAGGACCATTAAAATCTAGAGCACTTATCTAAGTTTATTAGTAACAGTGCTAGAGGAAACATTGCTAAGGATTATTGCTATGTTATTGACATAAAACAATACAATATAATTCTTTATTTCAATCATGTGTACAATATTGATGTAACAAAATTATATGGGTATCAACATGAACCCTATTAGGGCACAGCAATAAATTTATATTCTTAATATTCAGCCAAGTACATTATTTAATAATAATGTTGTTGTCTATTTCAAGAACATATGACTTCGACCTAAGACCGCTGTTTTAGAAACATTTCAATAAATATAAACATTATAATAGAAAACAACACGGAACCAAAACATACATATCTTCGATCGGACCAGCTGTATTTATCATCGGGTACTAAGATAGAGCGACAGAGTTTTAACGTGCTCGTATCGATGGAATGCTCTGTCCGAACCAAAATCGGACGAGAGGTCCGCGTCGCCTATTAACGTAGACCGGAAGTTGCAGAAAACATCCCTAAAACGATATGACCCTCTCATGCATGTCCCTGTCAGTAAATGTACATCATAGTTTTTTTTTCATTTTAGCTTTCTCTTATTTTAGAAGTTACGGGTACACTCATTTTGCCACTTTGGAAGTGTCTCTCGCACAAACTATTCAGTTTAGAAAAAAATTATATTAGAAACCTCAATATTATTTTTAGACACCTATCCATAGATACCACACAATTCATGTTTTCTAAAAAAAATTTTTTTGAGTTTAATAGTTGTTAAAGTGAGTTGTTTAAGTTCTATGTATGGGGAACCCTAAAATTTATTGGGTTTTTTCTATTTTGCCTATTTTTTTTACCTAAATGCAGTTCACAGAATACATCTACTTACCAAGTTTCAACAGTACAGCTCTTATAGTTTAAACAGTACACACGGAGTATAGTTTCGGAAAAAAGTGGCTGTGACATACGGATGGACAGACAGACATGACGAATCTATAAGTGTTCCGTTTTTTGCCATTTGGCTACAGAACCCTAAAAATTGATAACGTCCCTAAAAATAGACCCTCATATTTATCTTCTTGTCCGTAACCCTGAGCCAAAATTTGAAACCTAAGAGACCCCTCTAAAACATCTGTTTAAACATTAGATGAGATTGGGATCAAACAAAAATTCATTATTATTATATTTTACATATTTTTTTTTAAATAACAAATGGAACTGCTTGTAAACCTCACCCTTAAATAAATACCCCAGTAACTGAATTTAGGATTAGTGTAATAGCCCTTTTACAAGTATTTAAATGAGTTCCTATTAAACTAAGTAGATTTTTACACATTCCTTATCTCCGCCATTGCAGCTTTGGTTGGGAAAAGGCCTCATAAAGAGCAAGCCCTTGCGTAATTAGGGACTTTAAAAATTGCGGCAACTTTCATGTCCGCCCGGCTACAAAATTTACATAAAATAATAATTAAATGCAGTGTTATTTGGAGCTGAAATATTAAGAATATTTAATATTCCCCTTTGGTTTTTGATTAGGTTCCTTTATTATAGACGTAAAATTTGCCTCATATAATTTTTCCCAAGCTAAATTACGGCCATGGCGGCCAGTCTCAGTGGAGACTAGTCATCTGCGAGGGACATAGTGTACAATTGTGTGCGCAAACACTGAAGCACTTTCTATTCCATTCCTCTCATGATCCGATGGGTTGACTAGCGACACTACCGGAAAGAGGTCAGGGACAGGACCGCCGGCTTTAGTGCTCTCCGAGGGTTTGGTACCGCCAACTCCGACTTCGGGCTGATATTGTAAAATTTTCTTAACAGAAATTTCCCAAAATCACTTTTTAGACCCGGGATTTGAACCCAGGACCTCATTATCTGCGGTTGTTAAAGCTACCGCGACCAACGAGGCTCATAGATAACAGTGCGGCAACTATAATATAAAAATATATATGGGCCCATTTTACAATTAGTTTCTATTGATGTGCTGTATAGTTTTACTGAGTCTGTACGTCTGTACTTTGTTTGTGTCCGTCAATTATATTAGGTTGGTAAAAAGTCTTTTCGCATTATAGTATGTATGAACTTGTCATAAAATCTCTTTAGCTATACTATTTGTATCTGGCTGGTTTTGGTATAACTGAAAGTTTAAATTTTAAAGAACACACAACAAGAACAACAATCTATGATTAAGTAATGGAATCAGGCGTTACTTTGCGGAAATCCATAACAATCAAAATACAAAATCAATATTTAGTGTTAATTCCGCTAATTGTCAGTTTAATCATGCTGGGATGCAATTTGCACCGCCCTCCCGCCCGCAAAAATGTGCACATGCAAGAAGGACAATATAAAAAGCAAATTACATGCGCCAGTACGATACCCAACACGTGTTTCGGTCCTCCACGGACCATTCTCAAGGGCTGCTAACTCGTCGAGTGCTCGAAGGAGACTAAAAGCCAACGAGGCGAGCGCTCTTTTATATACTACCAACCGCATGACAATTATTTCTAACTACCCCCAAATATTCGTAGTAAAGGAGATGAAACTAAATTTGTTTGGTCATTCAACAATGCAAAACTATTACTGCTATGTTTTAATATTTCTAATTGTTCCAACACACATAACCGGAAACTTTTATCACAACTATGTAAAATATTATACGTATTATTGTCGCCCAAGGAATGGCCAGTTTCAATTAAATGTTTGGCGTAATGAGATTTATCAGGATGGCCATTCCTATAAGCAGCTACATGCTCTTTATACCGTATTTCAAAATTTCGGCCTGTCTGACCTATATATACCGCGTCACAATCATCGCAGACCAACCTATACACGCCGGATTTCTTGCAATTTTCCAAATTATCTTTTCCATTACAAAGACGTCGTATAGTTTGGTCCGTCCGAAATGCAACGTGAATATTATTTTTACGCAGTAAATTGGCAATTCTATCTGAAATTGGGCCCATATAGGTCAGACTACCAACATATTTGTTAATACGGTCAGGGGGGCATGCATACAGTAAAGAGCGAACCCTACATCTCTGATTATTTTTAATCAAATTATCAATAATAGATTTTGGATAACCGTTTGATAACGCGATTTCATAAAGAATATTAAGTTCTTTTATGTAATTCTCATTAGACAAGGGGACCGACATTAACCTATGAACATAGCTGCGGAAGGCAGCTAGTTTATGTTGATTGGGGTGACATGATGAAGCTGGAATAGCCATATCGGTATGTGTTGGTTTCCGATATATTTGAAATTCTAATTTATTATGGACATTAGTGATGGTGAGGTCAAGAAAATTAAGGGATTTTTGTGATTCTAATTCCAATTTAAATTTTATTTTAGGGTGGAGATTATTTAATTTAGTAACAAATGAATCAATTTGGCGTTTGGTACCAGACCAACAGATTATTATGTCATCAACGTATCTATAATAAAATAAAATGTTGGGTTCGCCCACTATATATCTACGTTCAAAATTATCCATAAATATCTCTGCCATTAGTGGACTTAACGGTGAACCCATGGCCAACCCTTCCTTTTGGCGGTAATATTAATTGTTAAAACGAAAATAATTTTGTTGCATGCATATTTTTGTGAGTTTAAGTAGATCATACATCTCTCCAGGATGTAACCGTTGTCTCTCAAAGTGTTCACCCAGAATATGTAAACATTCCTCATGAGGGATATTGGTAAATAGACTATCAACATCTAGGGACAGTAACTTAGCGGAAGATGGAATTTGAGTATCTTTAATTTTTGAAATTAAGTCTAAACTATTTTTTAAACTGAATTGAGGTTGAAAGAATGCTTTTTTACTTAAAAGGACGTTAAGATGTTTGGCTAAATTATACGAGGGGGCACCAATATGAGAGACAACAGGGCGAATAGGAACGTTTTCTTTATGAGTTTTTGGCAACCCATACAAAACAGGTGATCGTGGGTTCATGGGGATAATATTTTTTAATTGATCTGGAGAGATGTAAGACGTACCCTTAATAGCATCTTTTAACTCGATCGTAAACTTTTTGGTGGGATCAGAATCAAGGCATTCAAAATCGTCACCCTGGATGACATCATTAACCTTCAGATTATAATCAATTCTATCCAGAATTACGACTGAGTTACCCTTATCAGCTTTTGAAATTACTAGGTTATTCTGGTTTATTTTGTCATTTAAAGAACGAAAAAGAATATTTTCTGACCTACTGTGGATAACCGGTGTCTTTAAAGCTTTTTTGATTTGAACTGCTATCTGATGCTTAATGATGCCATCCTGTTTACTTCTAAAGCAAGCAATTTCCGAGTCAACCGCCAAAGTTTCAAGGGATTTCTGGGAAGGCCTAGGTTGAATATTATATTTCAAACCTTTTTCTAACAAAGAAATTTCATTTGGTGAAAACTGAGACTAAAAGCCAACGAGGCGAGCGCTCTTTTATATACTACCAACCGCATGACAATTATTTCTAACTACCCCCAAATATTCGTAGTAAAGGAGATGAAACTAAATTTGTTTGGTCATTCAACAATGCAAAACTATTACTGCTATGTTTTAATATTTCTAATTGTTCCAACACACATAACCGGAAACTTTTATCACAACTATGTAAAATATTATACGTATTATTGTCGCCCAAGGAATGGCCAGTTTCAATTAAATGTTTGGCGTAATGAGATTTATCAGGATGGCCATTCCTATAAGCAGCTACATGCTCTTTATACCGTATTTCAAAATTTCGGCCTGTCTGACCTATATATACCGCGTCACAATCATCGCAGACCAACCTATACACGCCGGATTTCTTGCAATTTTCCAAATTATCTTTTCCATTACAAAGACGTCGTATAGTTTGGTCCGTCCGAAATGCAACGTGAATATTATTTTTACGCAGTAAATTGGCAATTCTATCTGAAATTGGGCCCATATAGGTCAGACTACCAACATATTTGTTAATACGGTCAGGGGGGCATGCATACAGTAAAGAGACAACCCTACATCTCTGATTATTTTTAATCAAATTATCAATAATAGATTTTGGATAACCGTTTGATAACGCGATTTCATAAAGAATATTAAGTTCTTTTATGTAATTCTCATTAGACAAGGGGACCGACATTAACCTATGAACATAGCTGCGGAAGGCAGCTAGTTTATGTTGATTGGGGTGACATGATGAAGCTGGAATAGCCATATCGGTATGTGTTGGTTTCCGATATATTTGAAATTCTAATTTATTATGGACATTAGTGATGGTGAGGTCAAGAAAATTAAGGGATTTTTGTGATTCTAATTCCAATTTAAATTTTATTTTAGGGTGGAGATTATTTAATTTAGTAACAAATCTATCAATCTATGATTATTTTTCTTCCAGTAACGTCCGCAAAAAACCAACCAAGCGCGGAATATATCGTCACAATAGTCGTCCTGATATAACTCACCCTATTAATGCAAATATTGATAGTACCTAAAAACAGACAGCTATACCAAAAAGGGTACAATAAACATGATATAACGTGAAAGGAAGCGCCTGATTTCCCAAAGTTCCTCATATACGTGCGTTAAAGTGATAATAGCGGATCGGATTGCGCCAAAATGGGCCCAAATCCCATTTCAAACCCTTCGTGATAAATTTATCTTTACAAAATGAACTCTCTTTCGAACCGAAGAATGGTTATTTAGGTACTTAGTGTATATACAGTCCTTCATTCATATATGTCCGTATTCGTATCATTCTAACTCGTAACCACGTAATTGGTTTGTTTTTTGTAAGCAACCGGGAATAGTGTTGTGTTTTATTGGGTTCAATGTGTCGCAAAATATAAGCTTTAGGGATTGAGAGCTGCGTTAAAATGCAAACAAACCGTAGGAGCCGCACCTAAACAATTATACATTTATAAAGCCTTTTACAAATGTTATAAAATCCTATCATCATCATATCAGTCATAAGACGTTCATCGCTGGACAAAGGCCCCATGGATCTACACAATGCGCAATAGCCGGTCTTGCGCTGCCCACTTCCAGCGACTTCCCGCGACTCTTGTAAGATTGTCGGTCCACCTTGAGGGGGCCTTGGCGTCTTTCGTTTCATGATCGTCTATCGTGAAACTTAAAACCTATAAAAATATTTAAGTATATATTTCTAATTAACTATTCTATTTGCATACCTAAATAATTATAATAAAAAAATTAAGAGCAGTTTTTGGTCACCGTAGCCTAGTTGGTAGTGCTCCTGCCTACGAAGCTGGTGGTCCCGGGTTCGAATCCCGGTAAGTGCAAATATTTATGTGATGAGCACGAATATTTGTTTCTGAGTCATGTATGTTTTCTCTGTATTTAAGTATTTATCAATCTATATAAGTATGTATATCGTCACCTGGTACCCATAGTACAAGCTTTGCTTAGTTTAGGCCAGGATGATCTGTGTGACATTGTCCCTAGATATTATTATTATTATATTTTTTTCTCTATTATATAATTTAACCAGAAATAAATCTATAAAGCTACATAGTATATTTACATATGACAGATACACATATAGATCCGGTATATATAACTATATACGAGCACATAGTTACTTAAGTTGGGATGCTGAATATTAAGGAAAGCTGATTTTTATCGAAAAAATTCCGCGATATCGGAAATTCAAATTACCTACATTACCTATATAATAAACCCAATTTGATACATATAACTCCTTCTTTTTGGTCAGTGATTTGTGACGAATTAAAAATATCCTAAATACATAATTATTATTATGAATAATTTATTTTCAGTTCAACAAAGGGTCCATTTTGTTAGTAACAATACACTTATTCTATGTTAGTATCCATATAAAATAATATAAAAATCATGTTAGTAGGTTACAATTACATTAGCATAGTAATATATAATAGTAGTACTAACTGTACTTAATATCTAGGACAGATTTGATCTTTTGGACCATTACCCACACAATGGGGCGTTAAAACCGAGCTGCTATGGAGCGCAGCATTTCATTTTGACTATTGCGTAGACTGTATAGCAGTGACACGACATTTTTCCGCAGTAGTGCGTCAAAACTGTCAGTATGCGCCTCCGCAAACATCAGCGAGGCGCTGCTGAACTTTGGCAGCCACAATATGGCCCTAAATGCGTTATTATATTGGATCCGTTGAACATTATAGGACTTTTGGGTATATCTAATCCACAGAGCCCCGTGTACAACGAAGTGCAATATGCCTTAAATAGCATAATTTTAATTGCGTCTGTACATTGGGAGAATCTACGAACCACCATATTAGCCCTGACTGATAATGATCCACGTTCCCTCTCACATGTCCAAACTGTCATTTGAATCCTCTGTTACCAAATGGCCTAGGTATTTAAACTGGTTTACTCGTTCTAGAGCTAACCCGTTAAGGCATATAGGTGGTACATCCGATCTCTAGTTATTACACTAATACAAGCGTTTTCTACTAAAAAAACAAATCTGCGCGCTTTATTCTGTGCCTCACAAACTAATATCAGTTTCGTTGTGTTGCCACCCTGATTCAACAGATTTCTATCAAGTTTTATTATCATCCATCTCTTTGTAAGAATATCTTTTTAACATAATCAGTATGCACATCGCGATAAAGCCAAACTTTCTAACAACTTTTCGTTCCATTGAACCATAAAATCGATCATCTAAAGTAAAGAACAAACTTTAAAACCCATTTAACTTTGTCTACTATATTTAAACAGCTGCCATATATCAAATGTCAAGTACCACTGATCTATTGACAGATTGACAGCTGTCATTAAGCTCATTAATCTTTGTCCAGCAACGAAATGCAAGCATCATGCCAATTAGTGTGGCAATAAATCTTTATGAAAATTTGTGATTAGCAAAAAAATGTAATTGTACTATCAATTTCATTTCATTTACTTTTATAAAACATAAAAACCAGTTCAACATTTCTTCTCGTTAACCGATTATCAAAATCGGTTCACAAACAACGTAGAAATTGTGTAATATCACACTAATATTATAAAGGTGAAATTTTGTGAGTGTCTGAGTGTGTATGTTTGTTACTTCTTCACGTCTAAACGGCTAGAGCAATTCTAATAAAAAATTGATATGGATAGCTGACTCCCTGGATTAACATTATAAACGCGAAAGTTTGTAAGTATTGATGGATGTTTGTTACTCTTTCACGTAAAAACTACAAATGGATTGTAATGAAACTTTACAATGATATAGCTTATACATCAGGATAACACATAGGCTACGATTTATAGTGATATTGTGTGAATTGTCCAAAATATGACGATAAGTGAAGTAAGTAAGAAAAATCTACCATTTGCGGGCTATTCCGGCGTGCACGGCCAAAACCGCTAGAGGTACACATTCTACTAATTTTATAAATGCGAAAGTTTGTGAGTATAGATGTATGTTTTTGTTACTCTTTTACGCCAAAATTACTTCAACGCAGGTGTAACCGCCGGGCGCAGCTTGTAATTTATAAAGTTTAAGGCAGATAAAACTGCGAAGCACAGCTAGTAATAATATGTACAACTAAAATAAAACAGTCAACTTAATATACTGTACCAGTACCAAGTACCAGTTGTCAATTCGTCTGTATTTTTATATGTACAGACGCCAGCACATCCAGCTACTCCAATCTGTCAAATTTCTTTTATAGATTTTCAACTTTATCACAAGAGCATAAGGTTCACTTTCAACTGGGGAAATTAGACAGATTTGGGTAGCTTGACGTGCTGGCGTCTGTACATATGTATGTTACGCGAGGTAACAGCAGCATGCGGCGGTTGGCGTGGTTGTAAATACTTGATTTTCACAACTTAAAATCATTCATCATTTGTCATCATTCGACAGTTGCAAAAGTTAAGAGAATAGGGCACAGCGTTCATACGCTCAAAGAGCAGCCCGAGTGACAGAAGACTTTAATTAATAATAACATTAATATTTTTAATGTTGTGTTTCTGCGTGTGACTAAGGTCGTATAAGCAACACTTGTTTGCTGACTCTTAAAGGCCGGCAACGCACCCGCGACTCCTCTGGTGTTGCGAGTGTCCATGGGCGGCGGTGATCACTTACCATTAGGTGACCCACTTGCTAGTTTGTCGCCCACTAATATAAAAAAATTGAACAACGTGCACATCGACCAGCCTTTTGATGTGGTAGACAAATGCTTGCTTTTCACGTCGGGGGTCGTGGGTTCGATTCCCACTCAGGACAAATATTTGTGTGCATGAACATTTCTGTTTGTTCTGATTCTGGGTGTAATTATCTATATAAGTATGTATTTTCAAAAGAAAACTTATAAAGGTATATTTAGTATATGAGTTATCTGGTTTCCATAGTACAAGCTCTGCTTAGTTTGGGATCAGATGGCCATGTGTAAATAATGTCCCAGGATATTTATGATTATGATCAACATGCAAAAAATACAAAAGGAAACTAATAATAACTTCTTATACAAAAGGAACGACCAGCTGATGCATTTTGTATGGAATCCAAAAAATATTTTAAGTGTTAAGTTTAATGGGTAAATAGCGATCCTTAAGTAGGGTAGCCAACTACACTGTTTTAACAGAATTATACTGTTATTCACTAAATTATACTTTTTACTGTTGAACCAAAATAAAGTATACAAAATACTATTTAAATTTATTTAGTCAGAGGGCGTTCACTGCTCAGTGCAACGCAGCTACAAAGATTGTAAATTGTAAGTTGCGCGAGAAGCTCTAAAAGCTATGTATTTAAAACAATAAATAAATAAAATAATGTTATTTTTTCTAAAATACTGTTTAATATTCGTCATAGACCTAAATATACTTTATTGCTAGTAAAAAAAGTTGGCAACCCTATCCTTAAGTTACGTCCACTATTTATGTTACACCTTGTTTATTATTATGATTTTATTCCGATATGATTGTCGTTTTTGAATTCGGTTTAATATTAAGTAACTTGTTAACAACCAATTAGAATATAAAAATTCAAGAAAGATTTCGCAACTCAATGGCTCACCAAAAATACATTAACTTATTAAATTATAATTTATAATAATCTCTATCATAATGGCCCTGTACAACGCAACGGTTTTTTGCTTCGTTTATAAATAATGAAATCTCAATTAGTATACTTTGTTTTTTGAAGCAGAATCTTGATTTATGGTCTATTTAGTAAGTTGGAGGAGAAAAGCATTCAATATTTCTTAGGAGCGGCATATGTAGGGCTGATAGCCGTTTGGGGTTTTATAGAATAGAATTTTTGGACTATTATGAAGTCATACTTCATCATCGTCTAATGACCTTTATTTCTCTATATATCTCTTTATCTATCTTAATACCTACTGTATTTAATTAATAAGTATGCATGTATGACGGTCACCGTACCCTAGTTGGTAGTGCTCCTGCCTACGAAGCTGGTGGTCCTGGGTTCGAATCCCGGTAAGTGCAAATATTTGTGTGATGAGCACGAATATTTGTTTCTGAGTCATGGATGTTTTCTATGTATGTTTATCTATCTATATAAGTATGTGTATCGTCGCCTGGTACCCATAGTACAAGCTTTGCTTAGTTTGGGGCTAGGATGATCTGTGTGACATTGTCCCTAGATATTATTATTATTTGTTTGTGGGTTTGTTTGTTACCTCTACACGGGCTCCGATCTGCTTAAAATCTATTGATGCAACGACAAGGGCCCTAGAACCCGCCATGACTCTTCCAGGAGGCAAAAGTACCATGTTTCATAAATAGTATGAGAACTTGAAGGATCTCTGTCTTTTCATGAAACGTAACATATTTTCGTCATATGTTTTTTTCCCAAATACGAGTGCATCTCTTGATCATAACGGAACAACTTCACTTTGAAACATTTAGACTTCTCTTCCCATACTAAAATTCCGATTAGCTGACGCAGTGTGTAAGGTAATTGAGAAGCTAATTTATTTTCTAGTATTTTGCAAACTGGTATATATACTACAAATAGTAAATACACACTTTTTGTTATCATTGTTGTATGTTATCGGTAAAATCATCCATCAACCTTCTAGAACAATCCGACTCCAGTAGAATATTAATATTGTAGCGAGCGTTGGGTCACGGGATTGGAAAGGAAACTAGTGTTTGCACAGGAGTTCACCACTAAGATCATGGACCACACGCGTAATTAGAGTCCCGGCGACTAGCTCTTTGTTAGGGTCATCATGTCCACACGTAACTTCGAAGTTCCCGTGACGAGCTCTGCCAAAGTTAAAGTCTCGACGTACATGGCACACTTCACAATGTGTAGGGAACACTTGGTACTGTTTACTGTCACTGATTACTTGCACTTGTTCAGCTTTCCACTTAGATTTCTTCCTCTTAATTCGCCTTCGAATTCATTTGAATTAAAACTAAACTGTTCTGTTTCAACATTCCGCTTATAGACCTACCCCTAAATTGTTCCAATTTTAAAATTTCGTTAGTCATATTTTCTTTCTAAAAAAAACACCTATCTCTTTCTTTTCATTCATATAACTAGCTCTATCTCTTTCTAATTATTCTGGAAACATCGAATGTCAATTTTTACATTAAGAATTTTGTATCTCCTATTTTTTTTTAAACAACGCCCGCATTAGTAAATCTACTCCCTGTGTCGCGGGGTACTTTACAAACATATAATAGGCGGACACAAATTACATCCAGACTCGGAACAACAATTAATGGGTCACACAAATAGTTGTCCGGCGCGGGACTCGAAACCACGACACGAAGCGGCGAGGCGACTGCCTTAGCCGTTGCGCCATACGTGCAGTCTTTTTCTTTTTATCAGCTATCCTTTTTCTTTTGTTCTGGTATTATCTAGTACATTCTAACGCAGTTCCAAAAGCCATAAAAACCCTTACTGGTACTAGGGTTCGAAACCCGAACGTGACAATATATTTAAATTAAAAATATTTTATTCATAAAGACTTTTAAACAGTGCTTGTATATAGTCAGACCGTAGTTGTAGAATAACTATATTCAGATTAGTACAGTAGGATTTTGATTACCTGGAACAATAGTCGTATATGTTTTCATTGCAACCATTGCAGGACTGCCTACTCAAAGTGCTTAAGGCACCGAGGGAAATAGTAGAAAAGGAACTGCCAAAAACCAAAAATTATTACATAAAGATTAGTTTCAGTAAGGGAAATACGCCGTAATCGGACTGCTTTTGATTAAAAAAATAATCGTAAACATTTTTTTGGAAGCATCAATCGACTGTTACTATGGGATCAAACGTATACTAGCTGCTGGCTTACCTAAAAGTAATCCAGGGCGGCACTACGAGTATCCTAAGCCGGAGAGGCAGTGTAGAAAAGAATGGCTCGCAATTTATGAAGAGTCCAAATCTATACATATAATAAAATCGTAGGAAAGTACACTGAATATTTTTTTTAAAGGATACCTGGGGCGTTATCTACAATCTATATCGAAGCCAAAAATATAGTTTTTAGAATTTTTGTCTGTTTGTCTGTATGTATGTCAGGGCTAAACTCAAAAATACTGCACGGATTTACTTCAAATTTTGCATGAATATTACTAAGAGGTCGGGTAAACATATAGGCTACATATGATCACGCTATCACCTACGGGGGAGGAACTGTGATAATTTATAAAACTTAACGCGGGTAAAACCGCAGGGTATGGCTAGTAGAAAAGTACCAACAAAGGGTAAGAAGTTAATAATTAAGAGAATGGAATGGTTTCTACCAAAAAGTATGTATTATTATACTTCATTATGATAACGTTCAGCCACGTAGTTATTATCCATACCAACTTAAGAATTTAGCTCGTGATTTTAAACGAAAGAAGATCTGTTATTTTAATCTAAACCGTGTCCTCGCAAATTCAATTAAGTATAAGCACAAAATGTTATACTTTTTAATTTAAAACTCAACTATCACTTTTGCAGCGTTGTTTTGATTATATTATTTTTACACTATCTAAAATAATTTTGGTATAATTATGTTTATTTACTAACAAGGTTCGTAGGAAGAGGATATGGTGTTTATCTAGCATGTATTACAATTTTAAATGTGTTATAATTGTTGCCCTGAATATAATAATAATAATGAAATCATTTTATTTTTCTCTCACAATAGGTCTAGTAGGTCTTACAATTAGAGAACCTTAAAATATTTCATATAATACGTGGTGAATACGTAGTGTTATTGGGAATTTTATGAAAAGCGAATTTAGATCAAGCTAAGTCTGGAAGTGGCTAGCTAGAGCCTGATCTCTCACCAGTAGTGTCTGATAGCTGTTCCGATACACCTGTGTTTGAGTGGATTCTGGTGCTATATAACAATCCTGCGTAGTTGGCTAATCCCCTCGGAAATTCGCCGTAGTAGAGAATTTCTGCCTCGTACAATATAATTATTATGAGCTCACATCTCGAGTGGCGGCCATGAACCGGAAAACGCAGCGTGGGCAGGCCCCCTACAAGATGGACCGATGATCTTGTGAGGGTCGCTGGAAGTTGCTGGATGCGGATAGCAAAGACCGGCAATTGTGGAGAACTTTGGCGAGTCAATTGAACTTTTAGATACCTATAATTATTTTTTATTGTTTGTTTTATTATGTCAATTGGTTGTCTTGCCGACGTCGTGGCTGCTGTCGAATACGAAATATTTTCCCGTATTTATTTAATTTCCTAAAAATAGTCACTTTGGCTTGCCACCTTTTTTTATTATTAGGGAACTCTAACGGCGACCGCTGTCGTCTATAAAGTTTCCAGCGGCTTCCAGCTTCCTATTGTCTTCATTTTAAATAAATATTGGCGATTTTGGTAATTTGGTATAAAATGTGTCTTGCAAACATTAATCGTATCCGTAAATAACAAATCTTAATTTGTTACATTAACAAATTAGAAAGAAGAACGTGTGATTGTGGGCCATTCACACACGGCAGAAGTGAAACTTAAATGTACTCTATGTCCAGCAGTGGGTGTTTTTCCGCTGATGAAGCTCTCATCTGATAGAAAAGCGGTCAAAATAGCCTATTGACACTTGCAACACCTGAGGAGTCAGACATAGGCTGCAATTATACTTAACAATTCTTGTTGACAAAGCGCGTTATTTTTCAGTTTGAATTTTTCACGATTTCCACTCAAAAGTGTCCATTTCTAAATTGTCTCGTTGAAAATTAAAATCTGACCGTCCAGGTATTCAAGTGTTGTGTATTTTTGGCTGAAAGCCCTTTACGCTGGCGACGTGTCCAATGAAGCATTAAAAGGCTCACACGTATGAGAACACAAAATGAATACTCCACCAGAGGGAAAGCCGTATACCACAATATATCGAAATCACATACGAAGAATAATGAGTGGCATTGGCAACAGTTCTTTGAATTTTTTTATTAGATCATCAATACGACGATGATTTTTTGTATGTTTCCGCCATTTTTCCGTCATCATCTGTGGGCTTATAAATTATGTAGCAGAATTCTAACAATTACAAAATTAGCGCAATAATTACTCTTCTATTGCAAAGTCATGTACAGACGCCAGCACATCAAGCTACCCCAAACTGTCCCATTTCCCCAATTGAAATGAATCTTATGCTTTTGTGATAAAATTGAAAATCTATAAAAGAAATTTGTCAGATTGGGGTAGCTGGATGTGCTGGTGTCTGTACATATGTATCATTGATATATAATTAATTTTTAATAGAAGTGCCATTATTGCATAAATTTATATATTTATATTTCAATACTGAATGAATATTTATAATTCAAAGCTGATGCCGATTGGCATCAGCTCGTCCCACTAGTAGAGTTCCAAATTCAAATATCTATATTAATTTGATTCTTACCTGTTTATGCGGCATGCTCTTATGTGGTGTAATGAAATCTGGAGTATTTTCTGTACCTTTCATTCTGTATATTCTAGTGCTCATAGGAAGTTAACGTCCATTTAGAAAAAACACGCTTTCGGAGCTTCAGAACTTTCAGGTTTCGGTTCACATTGCCATTTTAATGCAACGATTTAGTTGCCACCACTCGCTTTGTGCCGTTTTTTATAGCATTCCTTCCTTTCAAAGCTATGATTTAGTCGCCTAGAATTCCAATCGAGTTCAAAATGTGTATCACGTTGCTTAGTCAAAAGCTTAGTAAGGTTTTCGATAAAATCTTTTTTAGCTTCTAATGGATGTTCGTTTAGGAGTATTCTATAATGTCAGCATAAAGACTACTACTCAACAAAGGTCTCCCCTGATGCAACAGCTACAGAAATAAGCTTATAGAAAAAAAAATCACAAAGGCACCACTTATATCTAAACAAAAATCTCATCCTTCGGTAAGGCGATGTTCTTCAATAATTTCAACTGATTTATAAAAAATATACTTAACTGTGTGTGAATATAACATAAATATGAAACAAAAATTACGGATAAGGTTGTTTGTGTGTAATTCACACACGGCAGACGTGAAACTTAAATGTAGCCTTATATATTAACGAGTAAGTACCTATGTCTATTTATTTATCTAAGGTAAGATATAATTACATTTGTGTCTATTTCTGAAAGTGTGAAAAAATTACAACTTTATTTTTGTACCAAAATTGGCAACATTTATGAAAAATGTAATAAACATAAAAACAACATACAACAAGCGTGGCTCCATCGTATGTGTATGGTCCTATCGCTCCAAATCATAGACACAACTCCATTGTCTAGTAACATATTCAGTTAACATGATTGTATAAATAAATTTTGTATAAATTAATTGAAATTGTTAACAAGTAGGTTGTTTTATAGAAATTCTAGCTTATTACTAAAGATTTTTTTCAACGTTAATCCAAATTCCTGCAATCATCACATTAGCTGAAAGACGTCCACTGCTGGACAAAGGCCTACTCGAAAGATCGCCATGATTGCCGGTCTTGGGATATCCAGCATCCAGCTTTCTATTGTTTGTTATTTTTAATAAATATTGCCGATTTTGACGGTCACCGTAGCCTAGTTGGTAGTGATCCTGCTTACGAAGCTGGTGGTCCTGGGTTCGAATCCCGGTAAGTGCAAATATTTGTGTGATGAGCACGAATATTTGTTTCTGAGTCATGGATATTTTCTATGTATATAAGTATTTATCTATCTATATAAGTAGGTATGTATATCGTCGCCTGGTACCCATAGTACAAGCTTTGCTTAGTTTGGGGCTAGGATGATCTGTGTGACATTGTCCCCAGATATTATTATAGATATTATATTAGATTTAGGTCCAAAAAGAAAAATGTGTCTTGCAAACATTTATCGTATCCGTAAATAACAAATCTATGAACACAGTGCCATAAACGTCTTTATAAATACTTAATAGTCATTTCATTAATAGAGATTAGAATGACAAAAAATCGACTTAATTCATTCAGAATTACTTATAAAAAATAACTTGTTATGTTACTTGTTTATCGAGCTATAGAAATCGTCGGAAATACCGTTATTATTACTGACATGAGATTATTTTATTTCTGACAAGGTGACTAAGGACTGAGTGATTAAAAGTGGCAAAAAATGGCCGTTACTATGTAGATAAACATATGACTAGTGAGTTCTCATCACGGATCTTCATCCACCCACAAGGTTGGAAACTAATTCTCAAAATATAGGATTATGTCATGGTGACGTGAAGGTCTTAAGGTAATGCCGTTAGGGCCTTTTTTGCCATGAAGAAGTTTATGATCGTAGGACGCGCGATATGAGTTGAAGTACTTACATGTGTTCTAATTTGGTATAGAAAGATTATGAATATTTGTCGCGGCTCTAATCTGTGACTTAGAATTAATATTGTTTATATTGGCCTCGATTGTATCCAATTTATAGTATCGAAGTATGTACAGACAATACAAAACAAGAAATACAATTAAAGAAATATCAGTTTGAGTAGACTTCAAAGAAATCATAGAAAAAAAAAAGAATTCTGGGCCTGGAACTGAGCCATAAATATATATCTATATATATTTATCACACAGTTCCAGGCCCAGAATTCAACGCTACATTGCTCGCGATATATATGTTTACGATGCGATACAATATTATTGTGAGCACTTTGAATTAATTATCATCATTTTGTGAGAATATTATTGCAATATATTGCAAATCAAAATGACTTTTATTTATTTTTACTCACTAAAACGTGTAAGAAAAACTGAATATCCTATATTTTGGTCGTTACAAAGATTATCGAATATAATAATAATAATATCTTGGGACAATGTCACACAGATCATCCTAGCCCCAAACTAAGCAAAGCTTGTACTATGGGTACCAGACGACCATCGTTCTGGATATTTTGGAAGAGACATCGAGATCGATTTTTAGAACGCTATATCATAACTAACAGACTAATACAGATAATTACACCCGGACCCAGGAAAAGCAGACATGTTCATTCACACGAATATCTGTCCTGGGTGGGAATCGAACCCACGACCTGCGGCGTGAAATGCAAGCATATACCATGCCAACCGGCCCGTCCTGGTTATCGAAAAATATAATCTTATTACAATATTGCCACTATTGATTCAATCATAAACCCATAAATTTGACTTAGATTAATAGCAATTAGAACGATGACAAATATCTGTCATATTATTTGAATTTATAATGTAACAAGTTTGATAATCTTTAGCTTATTGGTTATTGTGTAAATAGTTCAGGGTCCAGCGATGGCCCTGTTTATAAATTAATTTCATAATTTAATTAATTATACCGTAATTAGGTACATTTATTATAATTTGCATTTATTAAAAAATAATTACGTATGTTACATAACTTGAAAAATAAGTGAGTATATGTCATTGCTTTTATAGTAAACTCTCGACCTCGGCCAGAATTTTCTGGGAATCATCGAGGAAACCCCTCGTTACGAGTGTCGGTGACTTTACAAACATAGAATTCATGGACCAAAGCACAACCCAGTCGCAAAAACTATCTGTTAGCTTTACAATTCCCATATTTCCCATTCCCATTGTTCCAAGCCTATAACAACACAGTTTTTCAGACATCTTTATAATGAATTGTATGAATTTAAGTGGGGGGGAGGGGAATCAAACCCACGACCCCATGTGTGTTAACCGCTCCGCCTCCGCACCGTGGTTCTGGGACTCGAATTTATACAACCCATTCAATATGAATAGTTCTACATAATGTGGAACTATTCATTTTCAAACTCCTCCTTTTTTCTTTCTGATTAAATTCGTTGTGGGATCCAAGACAGTTAAAGCAATTCCCCGGGACATGCCTGAGCCTCACCGTTCAGTGTCCTTTCATTGTGTGCCACTGTTGATCCTGGCTTACAGGACTTGCATTGGTGGGTAAGAGGGAGGGACTAGTCCCGATATCTATAAAAAATCGATTCGATATTTCTTAAGGCATTTAAGACGCTCACACAGTTGCCTAATTCCAATTTTACAAAATATACAAATAGCACAAAGTGTGCACATGTCGTGTCAGGTCCACTTCTGACACACTAGATAAGCTAGTCACCTTGCTGCTATCTCATTCTATCGTATTCTTCTTCTTAGCGTGTCGATGACAAACTTAATTTACTTACTTATCGTATGGGCAGTGGTTACCCTTGTGTCAGAGTTGTTCAAGCCGCCCAGTAGGCCTCTGACATGGCTTATTCACTGTTGTCTTATGGTTACAATTATAAACAACCGACAACAATTACCGTGCACAAAGACACAAAACACGTAAAATAGATTTGTCCTGGGTGGGGATCGAACACACGACTAACAGGCCCCGTGCACAGATATGGAAACAAAATTATGTGATAAAGTTTCTGCTCTTACCATTCTTCTCCGGAAACCATAAAAATTATCATTATATAGAGAAACATTCTTATATAAGAAAATATATAGAAGAGAAAGACTGTCTAAGAAACGTAGCTAATATTTTTGATTATTAATTAAGCCCCCGAGCTCCATTCAGGGAACCGCGTAATAACGAAATATAATTAACCGGCGCTTTTAAACCCAAGGGGAGGTGTGACATTTTGACGATGATTTTATTATCTCTTAATGCTTTTGGGAGGCTTACTGTAATGTCATTTATTAAACGGATTTTAAAGCCATCAGAACAATAAAGATTTTACTTCTCTGTAGTGTGTTCCCCGTCGACCATGACACATGTTATAATGTACAAGTCTATGAATAAACACAAAGGCAGGAAGGGCATGGCTAGAGAGGTCAGGTATAGAGCCAAAAACTTTAGACACGCTCCGAGGCACTGGAGGGTGACACAATGCTGCTAATGAGATTTTTTCTAGCCAGATTAATCCCTTGGGATTGAACCCAAGATTGCATAATCTGAGGTCGAACAAGTCTAAGTTTTAAGTATAAGGTTGAGACGTGGTCGCTACTATGGGCCTCATAAGAAGGCTCAAGGTTACCCAAAGAGAAATGTAAAGGGTTGTGCTCAGAGTATCCCCGCGCGATCGAATCAGAAACGTCGATATCCGCAGTAACCAAAGTAGCCGACATAGGCCAAAAAATTGCCAAACTGAAGTGGTAGTGGGCGGGACACATAGCTCGTAGAACCGACGGCCGCTAGGGGTAGAAAGGTTGCTTAACGGCGACCACAAACTGGAAGACGTAGCATGTGCAGGTCCCTAACAATGTGAAGGTGCATAAGAAAGGGCAGAACTAGACCGGCCATTGAGGACATCCTTGGGGAGGCTTTTGTCTAGCAGTGGACGTCTTTCGGCTGATATAAAGAAAAGAAAGAAAATATTATTTATTTTTGCTCAGAACATCGGCGCTTATAAATATTAAAACACAGCGTATTAAAACAAATTGTGATGAACTTATAAACTACTTCTTATAACTGTACTAACAAATATAATATGACTATTCTTATAAACTACATGTCATCAATAATAAGCGCATCTTACATAGTGCGCCGCTGCGGAACAAAAATAGGGTGCGGTTCAGTTTGGGTACCGTGGCATTGCATAAAGCAGCACCAGCGGAAAACTGATTTTCAACCACAACCTGAGAGTGACAACTTTAGCGTCTCCTCGGTGGAAGACCTATAAAATCAGTAACAAAAAATAAATAATTTACTTCTAATAATAATAAGCCTAAATGGTAGAAAACATTACTAAAATATTTCTTACAATACTAAAACACGAACATAGAAAGCGCAGCAATATATAATAAATTGTATTTGAGTAACGTAGATTTATATACTTAAAAAATATATATAGTAAAAAAATAATATATAATAATATACAAAAATATACAAAAGCTATTATTATTATAATTTATTGTGTTGGAGGTATAGATACTAGTGCAATTAGTTAGGCACTATAATAGCGTTTACGCTGTATTTTAGATTACTTTAACATAAAAAAATTGTCTTATTTATTCAGACCGTGTGAGGTACTGATTTTAAAACAGGGACTACTCATGGAGTTGAGCACTCATAAAAAAACCGTTTCATATGCAGTCTAAAGGTCTGCTTGGTTTTAAGGTTACGAATTGGTGGCGGGAGATCATTCCAGATCTTAGTTGCTGCATACTTAAAACACCCACGGAAAGCAGCAGTATGATGCCTAGGCACGGAAAGAGGGTTAGTTACAGATCGCACATGCTTTTTTGTTTGATCTTGCCTCCAAGTTAATTTATCGTAAAGATATCTTGGTTCCCGCGAGTTTATTATGCCAAATAGCTGTGTAGCCAGGTGTATCTTTCTCCGAGCTTCCATTTTTAGCATGCCTATCTCATTTATGTATGGAGTGATGTGGGATCTCGATGGAACTTTGGTGCAGAAACGCGTGCATGCATTCTGGATACGTTGAATTAGTTGAACAGATCGAGCCAGTATGCATGGGCCATAGACAGTATCGCAGTAGTTAAGCTTGGCGAGAACAAGACTATCAACCAATTGTTTCCTTATGTTCAGACTAAGATAATCTCTTATGTTGTACAAGACTTTTAACCTGTAAAAACAATTTCGGACAGCTTTGCAAATATGGGCTTCGAACCGCAGTTCTGGGTCCATTGTGAGACCAAGATTACATACCAGTTCAGCTTTTTCGATTACGGTTATGATTACGATATGATGAAGATTGAACCTAACTTAATCTAACCAGTAGACCAACGAGGCAATCCACTTCTGTAAATGTAAGCGTTAAACCACTTATATTTCCTTACAAAGTTTTACGCGTTAGTATTTTTTCTTGCGTTATTCACATTAGTTTAACAGACCGCGTAACTCAAAAAAATATCATCTTTTTAGAGGTAGAAACACGTTGATGTACGTGACGGGCGTTTTGTATGAGGCACTCCCGAACATAACACCACAATAATGTGCATTCATTAAGAGGAAATGTGGGCACCCTTTTTTACGTGTAAATGTAAATATATGTCGAAATAGGATACGTCATAAATCTCATAAAAATCCGCCGTCGACCAAATCTGAAGGCCTGAAGAAACTAGGACAATAAGTACGTGATTTATTCTGAGAATTATTGCTGTCCCATTTGGTTGTTCTGAATCGCTATTACATACATCACAGCAAACGTAAGAAACTAATATTAAAAAACAAACACGTTTTTCATAAAGTTATCGATCACGCGAACAAACTTAATTTTATTTTTGTGAATGTTTTACTTTTCTACTAGTAAAAATTCGTTTTCCAATATCAGATACCACGTGGTTCGTAATTTTAAAACATACTCGCACTTAAATTAATTTATAAAATATCTAAAACATGGTTCCGGATATTTTTATGTATAGCATTAGCAAACGTTTAATAATAATATTGTTATATCTGAAAATGGTGATTTGGAACTTTACATATTCAGTAGAGTAATGAACAAAATAAATATAATAAGAATAATATATTATATAAATATTATATGAAAAAAATAATAATCTCTCGCTGTGGTAATTTTTTCATGTTTTTCTAGTGATATTCTAGAGTTTTGAAGGATTGGGATCTGGATTATTGTGTATTCTAAAAGCTGGGAGGAATTAAGTACGTAAAAATACCTAAGTACTAGTTGATCAAATACCCCATACTTTACAAGAAATAAACTCACTCATATTGAAAAATTAAAGTAATCTATACATCGGGAGGCACCCATCGGAGGCTCATTGTGCCGCTAAAGCGAACGTTTTTATCGAGAGGTTATGGCGGCTGGAACAGGACCATGGGCCTGAAGATTAACAATGCAATCGCAGACTATACTTTAATAGGCGACAAAGATAAGAAAAAAAAATAACGAAAAAAAAATTTGACGTTTCCTGTATATTTTTTCATATGTCAGTACATAGTCAGTTGCTATTTATTTTTTTGTGATAACACTTCATAATACCATATGTATTTTCAATTTTATACTCACTTTTATTTATGTTTCTTCCACAGATCGACTTTTAAGAGCAGTTAATCAACAAACAAAAAGCGAAAGAGTCCACGTGGACATAAAAAAGGTCAGTGATGAACTTCTATTCTTTTATTTTAAAATTTAATTATGTCCCTATGAACCACCAACCAATAACCGACTTTTAATATTATTAAATAAAAAAATCTTCTTAAAGATAATACTTTTCACAGATGTCCAAATGAAACTATTTATTCCTAGCTACTGCTTAGATTCACTGCAGTCATACTTCAGATAACTTTGTTTTAGAGCTGCATTAAGTCAGATGTCCATATGAAACAATTTTTTCCTGGGTACAGCTAAGACTAATTGTAGTCATTGTTTTCAGGTAACACATTCTTTAAGCTAAACTAAGTCAGACTTCCCTATGAAACTATTTATTCCTGACTACAGCTAAGACTAATTGCAGTCATTGTCTTCAGATTCTTTAAGCTAAACTAAGTCAGACTTCCCTATGAAACTATTTATTCCTGACTACAGCTAAGACTAATTGCAGTCATTGTATTCAGATAACATTCTTTAAGCTAAACTAAGTCAGATGTCCATATGATACTATTTATTAGTAGATAGAGCTACAGCTAAGATTGACTGTAGTCATTTTTAGTCTTCAACTAACAATCTTAAAGCTGCACTATGTCAGATGTCCACTTGAAACTATTTATTCCAAGCTACAGTTAAGATTCACTATAGTCAGTTGTCAGACAAAGGTCTTTAAGCTATGTCAGATGACCATATGAAACAATTTGTTCCTAGCTACAGTTAAGATTCACTATAGTCAGTTGTCAGACAAAGGTCTTTAAGCTATGTCAGATGACCATATGAAACGATTTGTTCCTAGCTACAGTTAAGATTCACTATAGTCAGTTGTCAGACAAAGGTCTTTAAGCTATGTCAGATGACCATATGAAACGATTTGTTCCTAGCTACAGTTAAGATTCACTATAGTCAGTTGTCAGACAAAGGTCTTTAAGCTATGTCAGATGACCATATGAAACGATTTGTTCCTAGCTACAGCTTAGGTAATAGAACATGAACCTTAGCCAGCTACACTACGATTAAATATACATATAAATTAACCGGGTAATTGTTCGAATCTGGTATGCGGAATACCGAAAGAGAAAACCCAACTTATAAAACGAGAAGTTTGCGTCTTAAACAGTTAATTCACCGAACTGGTTGATAGCTGTTGACAATAACCAAAACGTTACGTTCCTCATTTAAAAAGGAGTTTACGGGTTTGAATATTAACCTTCTTTCCAACCCTTGTAATGTACAGACGCCAGCACATCAAGCTACCCTAATCTGTAAAATTTCCCCAATTGAAAATAAACCTTGTGTTTATGTGATAAAGTTGAAAATCTATAAAAGGAATTTGTCAGATTGGGTTAGCTGGATGTGCTGGCGTCTGTACTATCCGGTGAAAATAGTGAGAGAGAAAATTATACCACGAGTAATATAAAATTTTCACCGTACGTCCTCTAAAATGGTTGAAAGCTGCATGACCTCTTTGCTTCCATTAGCCTGTAGTATTTACTTTGCCTACAATGCCATTGGTAAAATAAAGTGTTTCCCGCTCTTCGGGAAATTAAAATGAATTACACGTTTCACTACGCCTCGCTTTACATGCAAATCATATACTTACAGATTAATTTGCAAAGGATAAATGAACTTACATTACTCAGGGTATAAAAGAAAACAGTTTAAAAGCGGTTTATCTGAAAATGTACAGCGAAATTCACACATAAAAATAAATAATAGGTAAAAAAAGTAAAAAAACACGTTATATAAATAAAAATAAACTATATCCTATCCTATATTCTACTAATATTATAAATCCGAATAACACATAGGCTTTAATTTATAAAGTTTTACGCGAGTAAAACCTTGGGGCACAGCAAGTATATTTACACAGCTAAGTTCACACCCGATTAGGCATGACAAATGAAAATCTGTACATTTTTTTTTAAAGAATACACTCTTATCGGCTGCGCTACACATGCAGGCGATATACTATTCTTAAGCTATTTATATAATAACGAAGCGTTTCCGAGTATGCACATGCCTTACCCTCATAATCCGATGATATGGTTATCCAACAGGACCAAGAATGAGACGCAGGGGTATGGGCGTGTAATACCGCCGACTGCCGTACTCTGGGCTGCTGCTAGGCGTTTTTACTTGGCAAAAAAATCCCAATAACACTTTGTGGCTGGACCTGGATTTTAACCGGGTCTTCATTATCTAATCAGACGTCCATAGCTAGATTCTCTCACCGGTCCGTAAGTTTTGAGCAACTATGCTCGTGGTCAGTCCATGGATGGGTGACCGCTAAAGTGGTTTAATTTCTTTCCGTGCTCGGAGGGCACGTTAAGCTGTCGGTCCCGGTTGTAGTCATAAGACAACAGTCGATAAGCCATGTCAGAGGCCTAATGGGTGGCTTGAACAACTCTGACACTAGGATAACCACTCCCCATACGAAAAGTCAGTAATATTATCTGACAAGCTACCACTATACCGAGGAGGCTGTCAACCAGAAACAGCTTTTAATGATATGACATGAATTTTCTGTTAGTGTTTCAATTGTGTTTTTTGTATAACGCAGCACAGCGCAAAATGACGTATTGAATATAGAATATTGCATATGTATGGCTCAATCACACCTCGCATTGGACCGTTTTAGAATTACTCGACTGAATTACTGACTATGAACTATTCCGACTGAAAACTCCACGCCACCCATATTCACCAGAATTTGCTTCAACTGATTTCCATTTCCAAACGGAATATAAAACTTCTTAGAGGGCTTTACACGTTTAAATTTTTTTGAAATCGGACGAGACGATTAAATCCTTCTTGAAATATTTTATCTACTAGCTGACCCGACAGACCTTGTCCTGTTTTAACGATGACTATTAACGCACGCTATCTGTCAATACTATGTCAAATGAAAAAAAGTTACATTAAAAAAGGTTATATTGTCCAAAGCGCTAAGGTTAGATTAGAAATAATATTTGGTTGTTAAGTATTCTTAAATTTTCTTATTTTCCGCGCATATTTAATTTTTTTTTTTTTTACATTAGAACCTTCTCCTGACAATAACAAACACAATAAAAAAAGAAATAGTGAAATCGGTCCAGCCGTTCACGCGTGATGTCGTGACAACGGAAAACGGGTTTCATTTTTATATATATAGATTACGGTCCAAGACGTTTATAGTAAAGGCATTATCTACACTATTTACAGCATACCACTGTCAGTCGTTCTATACATGTAGCCTGTGGATCAACTACAAGCAGAGGGCATACAGCGCTCTGCGCGTACAGTACAATAATGCGTTCAGGGTGTTTATTCGCTGGCCGCGCTACTGTAGTGCATCTGGTATGGTCACAGAGATGAAAATAGATGGCTTTCACGCCATCTTGCGCAAGCGTTGGGCTTCCACTATGCCCAGGGTACGCGCCAGCCCCAACAGCATCCTAAAAACAATAGCTCTGCGGCGCATAAGCTAAAGAGCCGCAATTAAGTGAAACTTGTCACGGTAAATTCTACTCTATACATTTGCCTTGATAGATGATTTCATGTTACGGCGATTTTTTATAGTTGATAGGTTGGACAGTTCCATAATGGACCCTTGGATACGGCTACATGCCACAGTGGGGTAGTTATTATATATTGTTCTGTTTTGTTACCCTGTTAGATATATGTACTACAACACCTGCCTACTTCTTACTGTAACTCCTGTAAGCCAGGATAAACAGTGACATACGATCAAATGACGCTGAGTGAGGTGAGGTAAGGCTCAGCCATGACTCGCGGAATAGCTTTAACTGTCTTTGGTCTCGCATCGCTTTAAATCAGAAAGGCACAAGGAAGAGTTAGAACAAAAATAGTTCCATTATTTCTCTCCACGGTAATGCACGACGGTTAGTTAAGTCGGTGTGAGTGTGACGCATTCTACCCGCAAAGGTGTCTGCGGGTGAGTACCCACAGACACCTTTTGCGCGTGGAATGCGTGGACATTTCCTCTATATTATACAAAAAAAAGAGGATATTTTAATATTTATGGTCTCAGAGAAACTCATATAAACTGCAAACAAAGCCAAATTAATTAAATCCAAACCGGATTCAATGCTCTAACTCCATGTATGTTATCAGTTTATGTAGGGCTGTCCTATATAACACCCGTTATTTTAAACTTTCAATTGATGTTTGCTATCATTCAGAGAAACGGGTTGAAACTTCCTTATCAAACGAGATAAAACTTCATCTCCAACTGACGGGAATGTTTTAACTGATGCTACCCTTCCCTTGCCGACCTTTGAACCCTACCCGAAATACCGAAATCTCGATTCTGAATACCTAATGTCTGTAATGAAAACTATTGTTGTTTGTTTTTTGAGGTTTTGTAGCTTTTGTATAGATAGAACCTTTGTTTTCGTTTAACTTGTCAGTAATCATGTTTGGAGAATAATAGTAGGACTAATAAAATCATCAAACAGATTTTGAATTTCCATAATTTTATGTTAAAGCAGGATGAATGCATCGTGAATGTATGAAGTGGGGACTTTATGCATCCATCAAACGACCCCCGGGAAGGCGACAGTGTGTGGTGGCCACGCACCGTCGGATACAGTGAGGACTCTGGAGGAGGCAAGTTTCCTCCCGAGACGAGCTTCAGCAACGCACGGAGGGATCCCGGTGCGTTCCGCTGGAGATCTCGAGGTTGCTCCATTATGTGCTGAGGGCGGCCACCTTGGGGTTTTAGCCGGTATGAATCCGGCGTGCTCCTCCACCTTCCCCAGGGCGGATGACGTCCATAAGGATTATCCCACGTTAAAAAAAAAGAAAAAGGATGAATGCTTACGCAGGCCACCTACGGTCAGCGGGTGGGTATGTCCGACTTGCACCGATTAAACCTAACCGGCCGTTGACTACTCTTGGCGCCTGGTAGCATCGAGAACGTGGTTATGATGCTCTGGGGGCCCTCAAACTACACTTAGTTTGCATTCGGACGTGAGAACTGCCTTTTCGCGTATTAACGTAGAGTCACAGTTGCACTAAACGTACGAAAAGAACCGACCCTCATGCATCTCCTTCACTTTCAGTACATCTTCGGCGCGTTGACTTGGTTCGTAGTTTTATAGTCCTGGCCAGCTAGACAGCATTAACCAGTGAAGCAGCTAACTGTAAAAAAAGGAAAGCGATTTAAATGATTTCTTTTATTCTGTCCCGGCGAACTTCCCGCCATATTGTTTAGACAAAAAAAGGAGCATCGTATCACGGTCACAATCCTAAATTTTCACCCAGAAGGGTGAAAATTAAGGGTTGTATTTATTCAATGACAAATCATAGTGAAATAAAGATTTAAAAAAAATGCCAAGAAATTGTAATAAAAATTTTGCGGTTCAAATATGTCAAAAATTTTCATAAGAATCTGTCAAACCGTTTCGGAGTTTCTAGACAAATCCTGTGACATGATAATTTTATATATTAGATATATAACCAGAGACATCAACAAAATTGCCTATAATAGTTATTATTTGGCGTAAAGTTCTAACTTATCTACCGCGGGTCAATAGAGTAGAAAAAAAAACCTGATAGCGAAATGAATATGGTAAGACTGGTATGCTGATTTTCTTAACTACATCATTTTTTACTCAGGTGGATGATTTATCATAAAATTGCGGAATTTGAAGGAAAACAAATGCCACTAAAATTTAAATTTCTACCAATTTCATTGGTTGCCGCATCGTAAAACTAAATAAAATGGAATAAATTTGAAGACGTCTATTGTACGAGATCGTTCACGTCTAAACAGAGAGGTTTAAGGCTGATTTCAGAGTCACGCGCGCGGCACGCGCCGGCGGCCAGTGCGTCTCAACAGCCGCGTGCGAGACGCGTCACTCTGAAACGCTAGCTGCCAGTAGAGGAGCTTGGGCAGCGCTGGCCGACGGCGCGCGTCTCACACGCTTGAACTGCGTGACTATGAAACGCAACTACTATCTAGTGTAATTGTAAGCGCGCGCGTTTGGACGGCGCTGCTCGCCGGCGTGACTCTGAAATCAGCCTTAGACTTAATGTCCAATTATTTTAAAGCACCGCACTAGTGAAATCACTGGGCCACAGGATACTTTACAAATATAATTGACGGACGCAAAGAACAGACTCGGGACAATTATTCTGCCGCGCAATTTATAAACGCAGTAAACAACATGAGAACGAAACGTTCTTTTATCATCATCATCATCATCATATCAGCCGAAAGACGTCCACTGCTGGACAAAGGCCTCCCCCAAAGATCTCCACAATTGCCGGTCTTGCGCTATTCGCATCCAGCAGTTAACGTTCTTTACCGCGTTTATAAATTGCGCGGCAGTATTTAAGGGTCGCACAAATAGTTGTCCTGCGCAGGAATCGGTCCCGGGAAACGAAGTGTCGTGGTGACTGTCTTAACCACTGATTCAGGAACTAATTGTCATTTGATTGTAATTTCATTGGATTTTCTACGATTCACCCTTTGATTTGGAGGACATTCCTTTGACATGCAAAGTCGATTGGCTTCCAACCGCATGAATTAAATATCAATCTGCATGCAAATTCAGAATTCCTTTTCAGTAATTAGAACTAAATCTTAGATCTAAAAAGATAATTTACCTTATTCCGTGAAACGGGGTCAGTGGAAACACGATTCGAATTTTCAGTTAGTTATATAGATACTTATACGGGCCGGTTGGCGTGGTTGGTAAATGCTTGCATTTCACGCCGCAGGACGTAGGTTCGATTCCCACCTAGGACAGATATTTGTATGCCTGAACATGTCTGTTTGTCTTGAGTCTGGGTGTTATTATCTATATAACCATGTATTTACAAATGGCCCTATGTGAATAATGTCCCAGGATATTATAATTTTTTTATTATTTTATGCCGTCCTACATAAGAATTTAACTACAGGTTGAAGTACAACAGTTGAACAAGTAACCCGTTCCGGGTTTGAGTGTTTTAGTGTCAATGCTACTCAAAGTTTGGCAAGTTCTCTACGACTACGAGTTTACTCTAGATTTGTCCGAACATATCCGGACTTTCAAACTTCCATCTAAACTCATTCTGCATATTTGTCTTACGAAAAGAAATTGAGAACAAAGTAATATTTGACAAATATGAACGGACTCTTAAATGTCAGGCATTTGGTTTAGACCACAATACGCAATAGAAACTATTGCGTATTGTGGTCGCGAGTAATTTACAGATGTGTTATTGTGATATCAATTGTCCCTGACAACCCTGACAGGAACAATGACATTTCAATTTAATAGAAGAGAAGTAGACAGCTTAATAGAGTATAATTTTATATGTAAATAAAATAAATGTCTTGGAAGAACTAACACGCTGCCACCTTATCCAAGGAAGGCAGAGCCTATACGTGGCAACCAGATAACTGATTATATAATTATTTTAGTTTTTTTTTTCAATTACAACAAGAAATGAACTCCCTGTTACGGTTTTCCCAAGAGACTACAGCATGGGGCCCTTAAAAAGGGAGTTGTAAGGTTTCTAAAGGGTCGGCAACGCGCTAATGATGCCCCTGGTGTTGCAAGCGTTCATAGGCTACGGTGACCACTTACCATCGGGTGGGCTGTATGATTGTTTGCCAACTAAGTTATATAAAAAAAAATACGTGGCTATTCATAATTTTAATGTTCATATTCAGTCATAGACTTAGAACCACGCCACCATCTATACGGCAAACATGTCTGAACATATAAACCTATACCATTCTACATGCAATGTATCACTTTATGTAAACACAATAGGTTTATGTAAATTAATGTTCATTTTTTCTTGTATTGGAAGTTATTCCTGCCTTGTTTATTTTGCATTCACGTTGTTCAGTTTCATAGACAAATTAAGCTTCTTAAGATTTTAACAGGGATGGATAGGACAGGGATAGATTAACCTAGTGCGGGCGCACTAGGTTTATCAATCCTTTACAAACATATAATTAATGGACATAAAGTACATCCAGACTCAAAACAACTACTTATGGATCACACAAATAATTGTCCTGTGAGGGAATCGAACCTGTGACACGAAGTGGCGGGGTGACTGTCTCATCCACTACGCCACACATGCAATCAGTTACTTCACTTTATATTGTTCAGGCATTTGGTTTAGACCACAATACGCACTAGAAACTATTGCGTATTGTGGTCGCAAGTAATTTACATATGTGTTAGATGTGTCAGATGTGTATATTTACACTCTGCTGCGTAAGACATGTATCTTTTAATGTTGTAATTTTCACATATATTTATCTTAGGAAAATTTATAGTAGAGTCGGATACTCTACATTAAGCACAACGAAAATGTACTCCAAAAAGTTGTAAAGTTCTCAGTCCATTAGTCCAGGAAAACTAAAGGCTGACCAGTTTTTATGTCCACATTTAGGTTTTATTATTCTTTATACTGTTACAACAGAAACGGTAACCGGGACACCGGAACACATAAACAAGAGACCTGACATCTAGTGAGGAAATCCAGAATATAAAACAGTACTTAAGTACTCGTTGCAAATGACTGACTATGTATTAAAAAGAAATAGAAAATGGTTTGCTATTTATTATTTTACGGAAAGCTGCTGGAAACATAATGATTGATACAACATCTATACATATAATAAAATCGTAGGAAAGTCGAAACTGTACTTGGGGTGTGATCTGCAATCGCTATCGAAGCCAAAAATATCGTTTTTAGAATTTTTGTCTGTGTGTCTGTTTGTCTGTATGTATGTCCGGGCTAAACTCGAAAAGTACTGCATGGATTTACTTCAAATTTTGCATAAATATTACTTAGAGGTCGAGTCAACATATAGGCTACATATTATCACGCTGTCACATACGGGAGAGGAGCTATGATAATTTATAAAAATTAACGCAGGCAAAACCACGGGGCTCAGCTAGTTTTTAAAAAATCTGTAAGCTGGTTTATTTTTTCAAAATCAATATCAAAAAGTCATTTATTCCGTTAAAATATTACATTTGTGTGGAATTGTTAATTTTTTTTACCCAACCGTGCAGTGCATGACGTGGCAGCTACTGAGAAACACTGCCAGAAAACTCAGTAAGAATCCTTTTTAGGGTTCCGTAGCCAAATGGCAAAAAACAGAACCCTTATAGATTCGTCATGTCTGTCTGTCTGTCGGTCCGTATGTCACAGCCACTTTTGTCTGAAACTATAAGAGCTTTACTGCTGAAACTTGGTAAGTAGCTGTATTGTGTGAACCGCATTAAGATTTTTACACAAAAATAGAAAAAGTACAATAATTTTGGGGGGTCACCATACATAGAACTGTCACTCAAAAAAAATTTTTCATCGCACCCATACATGTGGGGTGTCCATGGGTATGTCTTCAAAAATCATATTGAGGTTCCTAATATCATTTTTGTCTTAACTGAATAGTTTGCGCGTGAAATACTTCCAAAGTGGTAAAATGAGCCCCCCCCCCCCTGTAACTTCTAAAATAAGAGAATGATAAAACTAAAAAAAATATATGATGTACATTACCATGCAAACTAACAACGAAAATTGGTTTGAACGAGATCTAGTTAGTCCGATGATCTTGTGCGGGTCGCTGGCAGTTTTTTTTTTATACGTCATAAATCGTAAGCCGCAATTTACCTTTCATTTAATCAACTGAAATACTTGGTGCTACGGAACTCTTCATGGGCGAGTCCGACTCGCACTTGGTTATTTTTTTATCTTTATTGATTTAATTGGGGTTTTTATGGATACGCCAACCCCATCATGCCTTAAACAGACTACTACGAAACAATGCTTTAAACTTAATTTAAACGGCTTGAGCGATTTTAATAAAATTTGGTATGTAGTTAGCTGACACCCTGAATTTTAAATAAAATAAAATAAAATAAAAAAGGTTTTTATTCACGTACACTTTAAAAAAGCGCTTGTAAATAGTCAGAACATGTTTGTAGTAATATAGTTGTATACATTATATATTATTTCTAGTAACATAGATATTTAGGTACATATTTTATGAAAACATTTATAAAATTTATTTTATTACAGCAATGATATTTAGCTAGCTCGTATCAAGTTATTGTCAAGAGATTATGTTTAATTATCTAGTTTAAATCTAATATTTTTACTACATATTGTCAAAGGTTCTTTATTTATTAACACATAGGATATAATTAATTAATGCGAGTAAAACCGCGGGGCACAGCTAGTAGGTTCATAAAAGCACTTAAAGGTTGCGAATCTATTTGATAACATATTTACGACGAACGGATCCATTTACTCAACGACACGCGACGTGTGATTACAAGCTATTCATGTACGAATACGTAATTAGCTCCCTATACGGTATAAATATATTACATTTTGATCCGACACTTCCTCTACGCGGCTGCAGAGAATATTCATATGAGCATAAAAGCATTCACTCTTGTGAACTACTAATGTAATATTAACTCCCTCAATAGTCTAACCCTAGTTAAAGCTGATTAATAATATTTTGACATTGCTAAAATACTGTTTTCCGACGGCCGTTGTGGCCGAAAGGTTCTCGAGTGGCGACCACGAACCGGATGATGTAGCGTGGGCAGGCCCCTTACAAGGTGGACCGATGATCTTGTGCGGGTCGCTGGAAACCGCTGAATGCGATTAGCGCCAGACCTGCAATTGTGCACATCTTTGGGGAGCCCTTTGTCCAGTCGTGGACGTCTTTCGGCAGGTATGATGATGATGATGAAAAGACTGTTGTCCTACAACCGGAACCAACATGCTCTAAACCAATTTTGCCCATCAATAAGCTAACCGCGTGGCTGGGTGCTTTATCTCTCGATTACATACGGATCGTGTGAGCAATCGGTTATGAACGCAAACAATAATGATGCCAAAAATAATATTGGTTTATATAGCAACTTCTTGTATAAGTCCACGTGCGCTGGGCTTTATTAAGTACGTAACTCGTTTTTAATGTCACATCAATAAGACACAATTTCAATTGAACTGAATCATCCTTTGTTTTAAATACCAACGCTCCTGCTCAACTATATCTAAACTTCTGTTCCAATGACATAGTTATGTTCTTCATAAAACTCGTAGATAGATATATTTCAACTTTTTTTTATATAATAGCAAGTCAAACAAGCAGGCGGTTCACCTGCTGGTAAGTGATCATCGCCGCTCCTAGACACTCGTAACACTTGAGGGGACGCAAGTGCTTTGCTGTCATTTAAGAAAGGAATAGACTCGCTTCATCTTGCTGTGTAGGGAAGGCATAGAATATCATCACCCCATCTCATCCCGTGAGGGGCGTAGAAATCGACCGAGGGAATACCTACCAGAGAACGGGCAGCAGCGTTTTTCTGTTAACTATGACCATCAAACTGCGACCACCAACCCGTCTGCCAAGCGTGGCGATTATGGATTATCCCCCCATTCTTTGGGGAGGCTTTCGCCCAGTAGTGGACGTACTTTGGCTGACATGATGATGATGAACTAACTTCTTCTACAACTAAGCCAGCACTAAGTATAAAGATCGTCTGATGGAAAGCGCATTGCTAAAATCTCCGATTTTCGAGACGCACCTGTCGCCATAAACAGAGAGTTCAACGTCAAACCCTAAAATCTTTACGATTTTAATGGTAGAAAGTAACATTGTACATCAACATTAAATCAAAGAGTAAGTACTTTCGAAAACAGCCAATTATACAAGCGGTAGAACACACACAAGGAGGCTAAATCTCTCCTCAGAGTTGTAATTTAATGCGGTTTGTAAGCTCTGAATTGTCGAAAATTCTCATAGTCTTTAGTTAGTTTGTAACCCAATATAAATAAAATGTTGTACTTTTTTAATTTGGTTGGACTATATGTAAGAGTACTCGAAATGTAATTTTAATAAATATTGTAGTTTACTGAGCAATATAATAGTATATAATAACCCAGTTTCCTCAAGGTGAATCCATGGAATGCTAAGAATTAGGTCTTCTTCATGGAATAAAAGATAATTATTAAAATCGGTTCATAAAAACAACGAAGAAATCGCAAATGAAATTTTAAATACAACAAAATTAATAATACGAACAATATCCTGGGACATTATTCACACATGGCCATCTGATCCTAAACTAAGCAGAGCTTATACAAATCAGATAACTGATATACTACATCTACTACCTTTCTTTTGTAAATACATACTTATACAGATAATTACACCCAGACTCAGAACAAACAAACATTTTTATGCACAAAGACGTCCAAGTCCTCCCCCAAGGATCTCCACAATAGCCGATCCTGCGCTGCCCGAATCCAGCGGCTTCCCGCGACCCGCTAGGTATTAATTAATAAAAGATGTAAATGTTACATTTAAAGTGTAAAACTTACAAGCAATGATTCTTTTCGCCATTTTTTATTAACCTCAAATGTCTATTATTAGGTTTCCATTTTAGAACTAATCATTGCTACCATTATTCACGTCTGGAAATGAATGAACGAATTTAAGACGGATTTCTCACAATCATTGATTGCATTGTGTTACCCGGTAACTTTTCAGTCAATCAAGTCTATTGTATAACGTTCAGTGTACACTACTGACAGCAAATTTGCTTGTAATGAATGAAGGGTAACCAAATCACCGGTATACATGCAAATTTCTTATAGAGAAAATTAAGTTTCATTCGATCTAAAAATATTCCGCAGTGTTGCGAGGCCTCAAAGACACTCCATAGACGAGGTATTTAGGCGATTATGAAAATGAGTAAATTATTTTTTTTCAGTTATATGAATCCATCAAAATCAAAAACAAAATTTACATTTATGTGGAATCGTCATTTTTTTTACCCTGCCGTGCAGTGCATGACGTGGCAGCTACTGAGAAACACTACCAGAAAACTCAGTAGGAATCCTTTTTAAAAATAAGATATACTTAAGATTAATTACAATCATGCGTGTTGACTCAGAACAACACAATCCCACTTTTGTTACTTACTCAAATAATCAGAAATTTTGTAATACACATGCTACACATTTTTTTTTTTGTTACGGATCGACCCTTTTTTTGGAACACTTTATATTCAAAATTCTTGTGCTATTGTAAATTTTATAGTCATTGTCAGTTCATAGCTTACCCATTTTAATAAACCATCGTTTTACCCTTTACCAGCGTATTATTGGTATATGTTTAATTTCCATCCAATATTTAACACCATCAATTCCACATGTATCAAAATTTCCCGATATTGTCTCAAGATCGATATACAAGAAAGTTGAATGATTATAAGATACTTAAATTAGTATTTTTATATTCTTTGTCTTCCGCAGAAGTATCGAAGTAATTTAACTGTCAAAGAATTTCGCGGTTTGTATAAGAAAGTCTGACTTATTACTAATTAAATAAAATATTTCCAAACGAAGTGAATAGATTTATTTCGTGTAAGGCATTAAATCATTGTTTTGGTCTATCTTTATTTAATATAAGCACTGTTTTACTTAAACTATTACATTACTTGAAATTGTAAACCATGGGACAACTGCGAAAAAAACCGGCCAGTCGGACGCGCGCACGAAGGGTTCCGTACCATCACACTAATATTATAAATGCGAAAGTTTGTAAGTATGTGTGTTTGTTACTTCTTCACGTCTAAACGGCTGGAGTGATTTTAATAAAATTTGGTACGAAGTTAGCTGACATCCTGGATTAACACAAAAGCTATAATTTATAAAGTTTAACGCGAGTAAAACCGCGGGGCACAACTAGTTATCTTTAAAATCGAGCAAAAAATTCACGTTTGTTGTATCGGAGCCCCCTTAAATATTTATTTTATTTTATATTTTAACAGAAATACATCATCTGTGAAAATTTCAACCGTCTAACTATCGCGGTTCATGAGATACAGCCCGGTGACAGACGGACAGACAGCGAAGTCTTATTAAATAGGCTCCCGTTTTACCCTTTGGGTACGGAACCCTAAAAAAGATTAATTAAGAGAACTTAATTAAGCAGTGGTTAAATTCTCTAACTACATATGTACTTAACTACATGGAGAAGAACTCGGCGATGTTTATTCTTCCATTGAAACCTGTCCCTGTTACAAAGCGACATATGGTGTCACGCGCCCGTTCAAATACCTGTTTCCTGGCACGCAACAGGAAATTACACAGACACGCAAATTTTTTGCAACTTAGCATTCGACATGTCCAATTCAACAATGTTCTAAACATCACAAAAAGCTGATGATCGCTAGATCAATCTATTACATAAGTAGTTACAGTGTAATTCAATACCTAGTTACTAGAGATTGCTTGTTTGACAACAAAAACTTCTTTTTATAGCATGGCTCAATTAAGTACCCAAAAATACTCCCTAAAAAGCTCATTGCTATTCATACAAATTTTCATAAAAAGTGATAAGACTGGCTGGAAACATACTGGCTTTTCTAAAAGAACGCTTAATAAAAACATAATTAGAATTCTTTTCAAATACTGGCTCAATAACGAACAAAACAAGGCTTTCTGCCCCGTTTACCGACATTTGAAGCCTAGGGTCTCTTATCAATGAATTTTGAGTTTGACTGCAGGTGTGGCGCAACGGCTAAGATAATTGCCTCGGCGCATCATGTCCCGGGTTCCCATTATTAGTTGTTCTGAGCGTTATCTTTAGAAAAGAAAGAAAAAATCTTTGCTTAAAATTTGGCATACGCAAATCAATTGGAGGGTTTTCTAGTTTCAGCAGCCACGCCAATATACTCTCTTTAGATCGTTCTAGCCATCACGAGATCAATTTATCTAGTGATCAAAACGGCAGATTTTCTAGGATTTCATTTGTCAAATGCAGCACAATAGAGTGTTATGTATTCACTGCTAATGGGGCAGGTTGTCACTATTGAGGCCTACAATTTAGGTTGCAGCTATGTTGCTAACGTTTTTTGGTGAATCTAATTTTGCTTCTTCTATATAAAGGTCGATGTCTGTATATATGGTTCCCTTTGGAATCTTTGTAGACAATCTTCATATACCTACCATCCATCATGTTTGATACCGATTGGATGAACTTAACTAATATTTATTTTTGGAATTTTGTGTGCATTTCTATACAAACTGAGATTTGCAAAAAACGGATGGCCAAATTTTGGTGAAATTTTTAATGGACATAATAAATATGTACATATATTTTAAAATGTATGTTTGTGTGTATGTTCCGGCTGGACTACAAAAGGGGAAAAGCAATTATGATGAAATTTTCAGAGATACTTTGTATTGTTATCCAGAGATGGATATTGCAAAGATTAGTAGTAGGATTTTTCGAAACGTGGAAACGCGAACGGGGTAGTGCCACTAGAATATAAAATTATTTACGTACACTTTTTCGAAACAGCTTCAGATATTTTATGAGATTAATATTCTATTTAATTCAAAAGATTTTATTTTTATAATGACTACAGTTAACGATCAGATCTCTGTATTTTTTGCTCAATACACATCAAAAAGCAATTATACTAAATCTTATTATGTAAAAGTGAAAAGCTAATCATTCACCGGTTAACTAAACACGAAATCTAGAAAACTAGCATTGACCTATGAAGAGTCCAAATTACAGGTACAGACGGCTACATATAAGCTATACATTTCCAGTATAAGCTGGTCCCGCGTTGTATAGGATTTCCATACAATGATAGGTCAGCTTATATTAGATACGTGTAGCTTGATATGTAGCCGTGTGTACGCACTTTATTGACGTCAGTTAAGAAGAGGCTTACTTTATAAAAGTGTTCAGTTTCACAGAAATGTCTTTAATATCGTTTGAGGCGCTCATAGCCAGTTTCACTTACCGATCAGTAAGTGATCGGTTAGGGAAAGCACCTAGGCGCGCGGTCAGTCCATAGTTCTCTCAAAGTGGTCTTATATCTGAGCGTCTCCGTGTTTCGGAAGGCACGTTAACTATCGGTCCCCGTATTCTTGTTATAAGGCAGTCGTTAGGCCATGTCAGAGGCTACTGGACGGCTTGAACAACTCTGAGACCAGGGTAACCACTGCCCATACGATAAAATAAAGTAAAATATCGTTTTAGTGAAGCAAGAAACTGTATACAATAAATTCATAGATATTTAAAAACTATTCATTTTTAGGGTTCAGTACCCAAAGGGTAAAACGGAACCCTATTACTAAAAGTGAATGTATGGTTTTTCGGGCCAGGGGTAAATGTCCGGATAGTATCCCTAGCATTATATTAAATAACGTACCGCTAAATAGGGTTGACACCTTCAAATACCTTGGGCATCTGGTGACCTCTGACCTGAAGGACGATGCAGACATAGAACGGGAGCGTAGGGCGTTGTCTGTTCGAGCGAACATGATAGCTCGCAGGTTTGCACGATGCTCGAAAGAAGTAAAAAACACTCTTTTTAGTGCGTATTGCACTTGTTTCTACTCGAGCGCCCTGTGGGCTGACTATACTCAAAAACAGTACAGCGCCCTACGAGTCCAATTCAACAATGCCTACAGAATGTTGTTGGGGCTGCCTCGGTACTGCAGTGCGTCGGGGATGTTCGCTGAGGCGCGCATTGACTGCTTTTATGCGACGATGCGAAAACGGTGCACATCTCTGGTGCGTAGGGTCCGCGCCAGCTCCAACACCATCCTGAGGATGATGGCTGAGAGGTTTGACTGTCACTACATTAACCATTGTTGCATGCTTAATGTAGTGACAATAACAAGGGAATGAATTAGGGACAACACATAACTGTTTCATTATCGGTCCGTATTTTCTGACTTATATTTTAATTTTAATTCTCGTGACATGTATGTTTTAATTCATTGACTTTGCCAATTTACTTTTTAGTTATAATGTAATTTTGTGTTGTGTTGTTTTATTTCTCTAATTTTAATTTAATGTACTTATTATGATCCTTTGTTGGTCGAAATAAACGAATAATAATAATAATAATTACTAAGACTTCTCTCACTGTCTGTCTGTCCGTCTGTCACCAGGCTGTATCTCATGAACCGTGATAGTTAGACCGTTGGAATTTTCACGGATGATGTATTTCTGTTGCCGCTATAACAACAAATACTAATAAATAAAACAAAATACAACGACACAAACGAGATTTTTTTCTTTTTTTATAGATACTGGTACGGAACCCTTCGTGCGTGAGTCCGACTCGCACTTGGCTGGTTTTTATAGATTTGAGAGTGTTATCATATGAAGCGCCTTGCTTCTAGCTAAGACTATACTTTGTAAATCAATGAAGGTCATTTTACAGTTTAATATGGCTAAGCAGCTAAGGATGAAATGAATTAAAGCCTCATAAATGGACATCGTGTAATCCAATGAATCGAAGCTTATTGTGGAACATCAGTTTGGAAATTGAAAGTCAAATTCGCAGTCTGCTAATTGATATGTATTTTGGAGATCTCCAAGGCATATACCTACCTACTGATTAGCAGATACAGTCTGTGTAACAGGGCTAAATTTTTTTTTTACACGTGTGACGCTGCCGTGTTTTGTGTCGGGATACATGTTTATAAAGTTAACCGCGTTACAAGAATCTATTACATATTATATTGGGCAGTTTCGCTTAAAATAAAAATCCAAACAAGTGCTATATTTTGGTCATTAATACTATTCAACTATACTTAGTACATTTATTACGATACACTTCTCATAAAAAAATCAGTTACATACATACATAGACTCCCGCTTGTTTCCCAGAAGGATAGGCAGAGACAAGGGATTTCCATTCGACACGATCTTTGCACACCTCTTTTGCCTCGTTAACTGTCATTATATCCTTCATACATGCTCGACGGTTGATAGTACTTCGGAACTGCCCTTTTTGAGAACGGTACGATGTGGTCAGAAAACGTGAAATCAGTTTCAAGTATTTTTAAAGCAAAACTATTCTTTACGCACGCTTGACTTGGAGAATAACTGGTGAATGCGTCTCTGCTAAAAGTGTGATCAGGCGAGGCGAACGCAGTTTGGTGTTAGATATAAGAAGTGAAAATAAAAAAGAGAGAGAGAGTGAGTGTGGGTGTGAGCACACATTTTCTTTCTCACTTTCTCTCATAGCCAGATACATATAGATGGTGTTTAAGAAGTTCTACTGTCGTGTGGTCCAAAAACACACGTTTTTCTTTTTTATTTGCGAATACTTTAAGGAATCATTAAACGAATAACTCATATTCAAATTAAATTTCTTTAGCAGTCGTGTTTTGTTCAACAGGTATGTTTTAACCCTTAAAGAAGAATTTCTAAAATGTTAGAAACAAAGACGTATAAAATAAATTAAATTGCTTAAAATAAATTAATCTCGTGTATCTCGTATTTCGACCCCGGGCTGCTTCCATTAAAATATATATTTTCAACAACATAATATTTTAAATAGCATACATACATTTTATATTTCATGTACAATTTTGCAATCTGATTTTATCATGGAGTTACACACTTATCATTCCACGATAAGCTTATATGACCATTACATATATCATTTCATATTTCATTTCATTATCTATTGCTAATGAAACAAATGAAGCTAAATTTTGAGTCGAGTAGAGTATTTGTATACGTGCACCAGTTATAAACGGATCGTAACCGGGAGTTCGTTCATTTCTAGAATTCTTTTTTGCTATAGTAATACAAATTACAGGCGCCTAAAGCCTGTTGCTCCCACTGCGCCGGTCCGAAAATAATTGCTGACTACAATGTTTTTTTCGTTTAATTTCTGAAGGTTTCCTTGCTGTTGCACAGAAAAGATGTCTTAGAGCGATATGTGGAATTACAAGTATTGACAGCTGCAAGCAATTTTTTAAGTCTTCATATATTTACTCTACCTTGCCTATATATCTATATCTACGAAGTTGCCACATTTGTAAAAAGTAACCGTTTTCTGTTTGACACCGTCAACGGTATAAGACACAGACATAAAATACATTTAAGACCCCACAAAAAAGCCGTATTTAACAATAACTTTATAGGCATGGCACCAAAAATTTACAATAAATTGCCACAACATATTATATTAGAACCGGAAGGGGAAGACCTCGTCGAACATTCTCTGACCAAATCGGAGACGTTGTCAAAAATGGGCAGGTCAGAAGTACCCTAAACCGGAGAGCATGTATGAAGAATATAATGACAGTAATCGAGGCAAAAGACTTGTACAAAGATTGTGACAAATGGAAATCCGTTGTCTCTGCCTACCCCTCTGGGAAACAGGCGTGAGTCTATGTATGTATGTATGTATATTATATTAGAATGTAACTATATTAAATTCAAAAAGCTTTTGACGGAGTTTTTAATTAATAAGGTTTATTACACCATAAGTGAATATTTATTAGATAATGGCTCAACTAGGTATGTAAATTGATAATTTGTGAATTGATGTAACTATCTTGACGCCTACTTTATTTATTTGTTTGTTAATTGACATATTATATTTTGCGCGATATTGACATGTGTATATTTTCTAATGTAATTGTGTGACATTTTTACTTTTAATTCATTTTATTTTTAAATTTGTAATTGCATTGCTTCTAATATTAAGCAAAAATTATAACAAAATAAAATCCAGTTGCATGCTCTAACAGGCGGGACATAGCGGACTAACATTTTACTATCACCTTTAAATGTACATTATCTACCTGTGTTCGCAATAAATAATTTTGTATTTGTGGCAGGATGAGCTGTCGGTCCCGGTTTTATCCACTAGACAACACACGGCTTACTTGGCAGCTTGAACAACTCTGACAATAGGGTAATAACACTAATAACTAAAAATACGATAAATTAGTAAGTGAAGTAAATCTTCCCGTATGTACCAAGTCAAAATTACTTTATAAATTTATTGAAGTCCATGAGGGAAGAGTGGGACAACTTGCACAAAATTAAAACAAGGAGTTTTGAACAGCGTAAAAATCATTAGTGCCGCATAGTTAACCCCCAGGAACTTCGTCTCCCTCCGCTGCATTAATTTCCGAGAACAAGTTACCTTTTACCTACCTTATTCTAAAGAGAACGAACATTTTGGTGTAGTATGCAAGCAGGTAACTAATTAAAGTAACATGCCTGTAGGCTTATCTGAGGGGATCTTATGATTACATATTTCGCTGCGACTATAAGATGGTATTACTAAGTATCCTCTGTGGAGTTCAAACTTCAACTTAGGGCAGAATATACCTACTGGCGTGATGATACATGTGATCGTTGCAATTTTTTTACATATCATTTATATAATGGAAATAAAAAGGATATGCCATAATCGCCACGCTTGGATGATGGATAAGCGATCTGTTATACCGGTAGGCACAAATGTCTTTTTAAAAAAAGGAATTAAAGTCAACTAAAAGAAAGAGTTTATTTTTATAAGACTTTAAAACACTAGCACACACTTAAATGTATTCTTTAGGCAACCGCTCTCTACTGAGGTTTAAAACAGACTGAGGACTCACTGAGCCTCTAATCCTAACTAGCATACAAATTGATGGGGTTGCTAAATAATGGCCAGAGCCGCATTAAGGGCTTCAGGACTAGGGTATAACAGATCGCAGTAAGATGGTCATAGTACTCAGAAGGAAGCTGCTGCCCATCCTCGAGGTGAGATGGGGTGATGATATTCCGATATTCACCGCCGTCACCGCACAGCATACGTGTTACATACAATTTAATCGGATCTCTAGATAGGGTTACGTTTCTTTATGTATGGACGGGCCTGTGGCGTGGTTGGAAAAAGCTTGCTTTGCACGCCGCAGGTCATGGGTTCGATTCCCACCCAGGACAAATATATGTGTGCATGAACATGTCTGTTTGTGCTGAGTCTGGGTGTAATTATCTATAGAATGTATTTACAAAAGTAAAGTAGTATATCGTCCCCGTAGTTGGAAAATTAAATAAGTCCAATTTTGGCGATTTTGACTTTATCCTATTTTCAAAACACCTAAAACATGCCGCATATTTGAGCCTTACATGCATTTTCGTATCTTATTCCGTTCCTAAGATATAGCCATTTTTGTCAGACAGGTCATGCCAGATGGAATAATAAATATCTTCAGACAAACACAATTTTTTTAAAGGAAAAATAAATAACTCAGTAAATAAATCAATAACTGTAGTCAATGATAAGTTGAATGTCAAATAAATTAAATAACTTGAGTTGTTGAATTTTTCCTCAACTTAAAATTTCTTTCACAAAACTAACTTAGTTCTAGGAAAACTAAATAACTCTATTTATTTAATTCTGTTATTCAAAATTCTGATATAACGTACGTAATTTATAAATATTTGATGTTATTTATTTCTTCTACAACTAAATAATGATTAATTATAAGATGCTAGGCAAATAAAATTAAATAAATTAAGTTGTCATCAGAGGAAATCAGAGGATTAGTCCCATTTCAGATATCGAACCAAGGCCACTTTCGACAGATGAAGAACCTTTTTCTGATTCTGGTTCTACATGGATTCCGGACACAGAAGAAAATAAAATAAAAAGGAATTTTAGCTCTTAAATAGAGTTAAGAGTTAAGAGATTTGAACGAGAGATTCTGAAGATGAAAAAAGTAATATTATAAAAACTTGAGCTATTATTGAAAACCCTATTGACCAAGTCTCACCGGGTTACCCTGATTGAAGAAGCATGGAACACATTATCACAATCGCTGAGGCAACAAATTCAGAAATAGAAACAGGAAATAAGGAAAAAGAAACTAGCGTGCTAAAAAACCCCGGCAGACGCCGTTTTACCAAAACCGACGGACCTCTGGTCCTGGCAACATATAACACTCGCACACTGCGGACCGAAAAGGAAGACCATCGAACTGGAGGAGGCACTGGGCAGGTTACATTGGGATATCATAGGATTGTCTCAAGTCCGAAGAGAGTGGGAGGACACGATAATACTAAAACCGGGAACCTTCTCTATTTCCAGACGGGTGTCCAACTGTCCCAAGGTGGTGTCTGGTTCATAATTCACAAGTCCCTCGTCCACAACATGTAAAAATCGAGTGTGTCGACTAGGGTGGCGTACCTTATACTCAGAATTACCAAGCGGTATTCGTTAAAGGTCATACAGGTATACGCGCCGAATTCGACGCACTCCGACGATGAGCTTGAGGTCATGTATCAGTTTATATCAAGAGCCATACATAGCTCTAAAACCTATTTTACTGTGGCCATTTGTGGACTTTGACGCGAAGCTGTGCAAAGGATTCGGTAAAGAGCTGAGAATGGGGCAATTTGGAACTGGAAACCCTGGGGCCAAATGTTGGCCGTCTTCATTGAGAAAGAGACTCTTTATGATGAATTCCTTCTTTAAGAAGCCGGACCACTGGACCTGGGTGAGCTCCTACGGTAAAACCAAAAAAGTGATAAGCTTTAATGATGATCAATGCGGTTAAAACCGGGAGCGATCATAGACTGGTGAGAGTCTCATTGAACCTTAATGTCAAGTTCCAGAGGTCCCGACTGATAAAGTCTACGCTCGGACCTTTACCTATCTACGCCCAAAACCCCGAAACTCTTAGCTCGCACTGCAAAACAGTTTCGAATGCCTAGCAGACTGGGAGGAAGTGGACTCATACTAAGACAGGCTCGTAGAAGCGGTCCATATGGCTGGATCTAAGGTCTTCACGGCCCGCAGTACAAACAAAACTGAATAATATCTGACTTAACCCTGCAACTTATCGAAGAAAGACGGAAACACGCGTCAATTTAATACACTAAGTAACAAAGAGGCCATCGAGTGGAACAAAGGCTCTAAAGTGCCTCGGATCCCAGAGCACGACTAACCCGTTATTACACCGAAGACATCCCGTAAGTCAGCCTGTACGAGATTAGACTGGCTCTCAGACAACTTAAGAACAACAAGGTGCTTGGTGATTACAGCAGAGCGTCTGAGGGCGGGTGGTACACCAATCCTATGGGCCCATCAGAAGTTATTTAACTCCGTTATACTAGATGATCAAACGCCACAAGCATGGCACAGAAGTGTGGTGGTGCTCTACAAAACCCTATTGAAGAATTATAGACCCATCACACTACTGAGCCATGTTTACAAGTTGTTTTCGAGGGTCATTACGAATCGTCTCGCACGCAAGTTTGATGACTTCCAGCCTCCCTAACAAACCGGTTTTTGGAAAGGATTTAGCACTATAGACCACATTCATACGCTGTGGAAAGTTATACTCAAGAACGAAGAGTACAACAAGCCACTGTGCTTAGCATTTGTGGACTATGAGAAAGCCTTTGATTCTGTCCAAACCTGCTCCGTGCTCAGATCTCTCGAAAGGTGTCAAATCGACTACCGGTATATCGAGGTGTTAAAGTGTTTGTATGAATACGCTACTATGTCAGTGCGACACCAGACCAGAACTCACGCCTCGCGTAAGTGGATAGGTTTCAATATCCAATTAAAGCGCAGCGAGGCGTGAGACAGGGAGATGTTATACCTACGAAACTGTTCACTGCTGCATTGGGAGATGTCTTCAAGTTTCAGGACTGGAAAGGCTTTAGCAATGTCAATGGTGAGTACATCACTCACCTTCGATTTGCCAATGGTATAATAGTCATGGCTGAGTCTATGGAAGATCTCGGTACAATGCTCGATTACCTCAGCAGAGTTTCTCAACAAGTGCAGAGAACTATATTTACCTAGAACAGACCATCCAACTAGGTAGGTCCAATTTCGAGAAGGAGGTCAATCGTATAATCCAACTCGGCTGGTCAGCGTTTGGATAGCTACGTAACAACTTCTCGTCAAAAATACCGCAGTGTCTCAAGTTGAAAGTCTTCGACCAGTGTGTGTTGCCAGTGATGATTTACGGAACAGAGAGGCCTTATTAGAGGGCTCAAGGTCACCCAAAGAGCAACGGAGAGGGCTATGCTCGGAGTTTCCCTGCGAGATCGAATCAGAAATGTCGATATCCACAGGCGAACCAAAGTCACCGACATAGCCCGAAGAATTGCTAAACTGAAGTGGCAGTGGGCGGGATACATAGCTCGTAGAACCCACGGCCGTTGGGGCATAAAGGTTCTCAAGTGGCGACCACGAACCAGAAGACGCAGCGTGGGCAGGCCTCCTACAAGATGGACTGATGATCTTGTGCGGGTCGCTGGAAACGGCTGGATGCGAACAGTGCAATGTGGAGCGATTGGCAACTGTGGAGATCTTTGGGGAATGCCTTTGTCCAGCAGTGGTCTTTCGGCTGATATGATGATCATGATGATGTTTATTTTTTAAGTTTGTTGCAAAATAACTATCTTATAACAATACACTTTTTCTAAAAATTTCTATTTATTCCTTAAAATAACTTTATTAATATCATAATACAGCGTTTATTTCATATGAGAGCAACAAAACTTAAAAAATAATAAAGTAATAATAACGTACAAAGCCACTAAATTTTACATTTAAAGATATTTCGAGTTTGTTAAATTCAATAACTGCATTTATTTCACCAAATTTTACTCTACCAAATGTATTTTGATTGTAGGAAAACTAAATAAATGGCCGAAATAAGTAGCTAATTGTAGTTACGTTATAAAGAACAGTTGTGGCAAAATTAAACAACTTGATTTTTGATTTGTTATTTAGTTATAGTTAAAGATAGAGTTCAGTTTGTTAAAGCATAATGTGAAAGGCTATCAGGTCCACAAAACATAAAATTGCCGACAGCAAAATTCTCTCATACCTTGTTACAAATGTAAATTTACTAAAAAAAAAACACTAAATCGCGTTTATCTCAGAACTACAAAATCAGAGTTATTTAGTTTTCCAACTACGGGGACGATATGTAGTATATCAGTTATCTGACGGTCACCGTAGCCTAGTTGGTAGTGCTCCTGCCTACGAAGCTGGTGGTTCTGGGTTCGAATCCCGGTAAGTGCAAATATTTGTGTGATGAGCACGAATATTTGTTTCTGAGTCATGGAGTTTTCTATGTATATAAGTATTTATCTATCTATATAAGTATGTATATCGTCGCCTGGTACCCATAGTACAAGCTTTGCTTAGTTTGGGGCTAGGATGATCTGTGTGACATTGTCCCCAGATATTATTATTATTATTATTATAGATATTATTATTATCTGGTTTCCATAGTAAGCAAAGCTTGCTTTGCTTAGTTTGGGATCAGATGACCGTGTGTCAATATTGTCCTAAGATATTATTATATTATTTATTCGAATTTACAGAACCGTAAAACTATATTTCACAGTTCATTTTCACTTCGCCATTACTGAGCATATTGCCATAGATCAGAATCGATTTTGAACTGCAAACGAAGTGGAAAGTACTCATGTAAATAGCAAGAGCACTCACCTTAATTGTAAAGCCCATCGCAATAGGATTGCCTTTGAAATAAACCCCTTCCATTAGCAGATCAAGACGTCCTATTTCCTAGTTACATACTTGTTGTATAGGTATGTACCGTTAAGATTCTATTAACATTACAATCTTAACTTTACATACATATTTGTGATAGACATTGTCCTCAATTCTGTTGAATTCCAACTAAACATCTGTAATTATGACGTAGTTTTGGCGCCAATTAAAAAGCAACACCTTAGAACCTGCTGATTATGTGTATTAGTCATAATCATCATAACAGCTGTCATCATCTGTCATGTCATAACATCTGTCATGTCAGCTGGCATCATAAAAGTCCAACTGCTGGACAAAACCCTCCTCCAAGAATCATCTTGGGAGATAGGCCATCATCACCACACTTGGCAGAGTTTTCAACCGCGTGTGTTCCCGGTGATGACTTACGGAACAGAGACGTGGTCGCTCACTACGGGCTCATTATCGCTCATTAAAAGGCTCAGGGTCACCCAAAAAGCAATGGATTTGGATTTGCTCGGAGTTTCTCAGCGAAATCATATCGTATGCGAACCAAAATCACCGACATAGCCCGAAAAATTGCGTAGCTGAAGTGGCAGTGGGCGAGGCAAATAGCTGGTAGAACCGACGGCCGTTGGGCAGAAACTTTCTCGTGTGGCGACCTAGAACCGGAAGCGTGGGCAGACCTCCTACAAGATGGACCGATGATCTTGTGAGGATCGTTGGAAACCATCCATCCCTGGATGCGGATAGCGCAAGACCGGCAATTGACCTTTGGGAGAGTGGAGAGATACACACATAGAACTGCCAAACTATTAACTAAAACTGCTGGTCAGGCGCGCATAATTGGTTAACTGGTCCAGCGGCTCGCTTATTTTGATTCTGTACTAGCTGTGCCCCGCGGTTTTACCCGCGTTAAACTATTTAGTTTATGTTTTAATCCAGGATGTCAGCTAACTCCATGACAAATTTTATTAAAATCGCTCCAGCCGTTAAGACGTGAAGAAGTAACAAACATACACACTCACAAACTTTCGCCTTTATAATATTAGTGTGACAATGTGGCAATACTAAATTCTCTGAAGTCAAGATATCCTTTTTTGAGGTTCACAGCGACAAACATCACCATGAGATAGGGCTCTCATCCCTTGAGGGGCGTAGAAGTAGTCCCGAGGGAATGCTAACCAGAGAAAGGGCTGCGATTGAACGATGACCATTATTACATTGCAAAAAAAATCGACACAGCTTTGTGAAGTGCGTCCTTCCGCTGAGCGGAGAACTCTCACAGGCTAGATGCCAGCTGTGGCGAGAGTGTACCAAACTGCCTACACCATTTGTTCCACCATCTGAAAGTCTCGCCCCTGGATGGAAACAGCTTTGGCTAGCCTGGAAGTCATTAAATAGGCTTCGAACCCAGGTTGGTCGTAGCAGGGACAACTTGTTCAGGTGGGGTTACATCAATGATCTCAGCCTTCAATGCAAATGTGGTGTAGTCCCACAGACAATGGGACATCTGTTATCATGTAGCGCGTGCCCTTACAATTGCACGCTTAAAGAACTGATGGAGGCTACTCATAATGCGATTCTCGTGGCCAAGTTCTGGGTGGACACAATTTAGATTGCCATCGACTCGCTAAGAAGAAGAAGGTTACATTGCGATTGTTGACCCATCTGCCAAGCGTGGTGATTATGTCATATCCCCCTTATATTGGGGAGCTCTTGTCCAGAAGTGGTCGTAATTTGGCTGCTATTGTGAAAAAATACAATCGTATTAAAATGAGTTTAGTCATATTACTCAGAATCGGGGCCAATGTTAATCTATTTGATAGTTCAATGTACTTTGAATAGTTATTCAAGTGTTTTTTTAAGGTCAGGGCTCTTATGGCCGTAGGTATTTATCAACTTTTTATAATTCAACTAAGTCATCATATAAGCATACATCCTGAATGATGGTTATAGTTTAAGATATATGAATTATTGGGCTGAGTTTAAACGAAGTTCTTTCTTAGGTAACTCTTGCAGTTTGTTCCTGATCGTGCTCATCCTGAACAGCTGCACCGATTTTCTTAAAATTTTACACACTGGTAGAGACCATACTCGTGAGTGCATATATCCGTATTCATAACAATCGGACACAAATCCGAAGAATAATCACATACCATAACAAATACCATACTGAAATTAATGAAAAAATATAGAGCATCAGCTAAATATTTACAAGCAGCATGCCTTGCAGACCTAGGTCACTTAGGTCGGCAAGGCATTCGCTATTTAGCGCAGCGCATGACTAATGCTATTGCTATTTTTTTGCGTTAATAATCTTCCTTGCAGATATCTGTTGTAAACACAATTTTGAAAACCCTTGATTATTTTATCAAACATAGACATCAGATAACCTTTAGTCAAATTTTATTAAATTAGTTAGTCTTTCATTAATTTTATAAGGATCTTATATGGATGATGATCTTATATGGATGAATTTTATAAACGCCTTACTATAGCTTAAAGATGATAAGATTGGATTAGAATCTACATATATGTTTTTATAGCTTATTCTACCAAGTCGGCAAACAAGCATGGGAATGGTATGCGGTTTGTTTCCAGCACGTTTGGTATCATTCACGCGTTGTCGACCCTTCCCTCCGTCCGATGAATGACTCCGTCCTGTCGACCTTACTTGCCGTTTACTTTATCTTTAACTTATGGGTACTGGTTAGATAACCAGATGAACAATCCCAAATAGATAGTTGGGAGAGTTGTTTAATCCACCCAGTAGGAGTCTTACATGACTATCGGCAACAACCGGCACCGAAAATTTAACATGACCTTCGTAGCAAGGGGATGCTCGAAAACAAACCAATTAGACGGTCACCTATCTGTATACATGACCGCTCGCCTAGTTGCCCACCGATCACTTACGAACCATTGAGTCCACCTTGCTATGAGTGTATTACTGATGTATTCTATAAACCGCAGGTCCCTCTGTCAAGATAATCATGGAGCTAAGAGCGTGTGTCTATCACGCTTACTAGTTAAAGGTTCGATTCACGTAGTGAATGCATCAAACTAACATATCACCAGCATTGGAATGTGAAGTACAGAGACGTGACACGTCCGCAACCCTCTCCTACTGCACACAGAAGCTTAAGAAAGAAGAAAAATAAAATACGAAGTTTATTTAGCCGGCAGCTGACGTATTTTTACGTTTAAATGTTGTTTGACTATTGGCAAATAGTACGTGAGTGTCTCATTACATCAGTAGTATCTATGGACTTTAGCGATTCCTCCCAAGGTCGACTTTTCAAGGAATATGTTACCATTTATCTGCAGTCCATCGTTTATTTAAATATTGTGTGCTAAGGTCTATATTTGTACCAAACAGTTTCTATTGATACTCTGGTGAAAAACAAATGGAATGAGGTAGCTGGAGGCGATACGCGCAATTTGACCGCACAAACAAGGAGTTGTCGTGTTTCAGAAGTAAAGAGATATTCCTTTAGAAAACTGATACAATATTCGTGAGATCTAAACCAAGGAAAAAGCTCGGCGAAACAAACAAACGTGTTTTGAATAATAAGCAATCGTTATTTTTAAATATTTATTTCTTACTAGCTGTGCCCGCGACTTCGTCCGCGTGTTAATTAGTTTTTTATTTAGTTTATTTTTGTTTTTTTAGTAAAATAAAAGACTTTTTCTAAAATAAAAGTAGCCTAAGTTACTCCTTATTACATCAGCTACCTGCCAATAAAAGTCTCGTCAAAATCGGTCTAGCCGTTTCAGAGATTAGCCGGAACAAACAGACAGACAGACAAAAATTGTAAATAATGTTAGTTTGGTGTATGTACCGTATATACATTCATATTTATGTAGTAAAAACCGGTAATTTCAATATTACAAACAGACACTCCAATTTTATTTATTTGTATAGATTTATATATTAGCCGTGTGGATTCCGGCCTTAAAAGCATAAATGTGCCACCCCATGCCATTCCAAAGGTGTCGTAAAAAGCGATTAATAGATACACTTGGAAGTCGGACAGCAGTACTAGCTGCCACCTAACTGTGATCGCTAACTCGCATACCAAGTGCGGTGATTAAGGCATACCCCTCAAAATGACAAACTTACCTTTGGGGGAGATCTTGGTCCAGCAGTGGACGTTAGCAGGTTGGTGATGTGATATCTATACATACATATCATCATCATCATCATATCAGCCGAAAGACGTCCACTGCTGGAAAAGGCCTCCCCCAAAGATCTCCACAATTGCCGGTCTTGCGCTATCCGCAAGACATACATACATATACGACTAATTAAATAACAACCTCGTCTTTCTAGAAAGAAAAAGTGAAAAGAATGTCGTATCCAAAAGTCAAACGCTTGTCAAATAGGGTGTAGAGGAAGAAGATGCTTCTTCCTCTACACCCTATTTGACAAGCGTTGATGACATGTAAGATAATTTCATTTAAATTGAATAAGGTTACTTATGCATGCCAATATTTTGTATGATTTGAGGGGACTATTTTTCAGTATTATAATACTGATAGTAAAGACATTATATCTAGTCATAGTCTTGGTTAAAGACGGATGGTGAAAGATGTCTTACGCGACGTCCTGCGTGAGCGATCTAGATGCGACCGCGAAGCGGCGCGGCGCGACGTGAATACAACAAACAGTCGAAACCTATTGAAGTGTCCTTATATGCGCGAATGGGAGGATTTGGCCAAATTAAATGGGACTACCGAGACCTGAGTATTTGATATTTAAGAAATGAATTTTCTAATAATATTCGTTTCCGTCCGTCCATGACAAATGCACACTGCCCACTGAACGGCGGCTTCGGTGGCGGCTCCGCGAGACGATTCGCGTGCACGTAGGACACAGCCGCCGCGTCGCACCGCATCGCATTGAATTGGCGTGTCATCGCTTCATAATCGCGTTCGCTTTTAACCGCCTACATAGGACATAGCGTAAATGAGTCTTGCTTAGACATGGAAGAGCCAACTAGTTTGTTTGATCTATGTTTAACCAAGATTTTCAACACTAACACATTTAATTTTCACATGTCCGCTCACTCATCTACACTCGACCTTAACCTCAAACGGAGTCACTCCCACACATACATGGGTGCGGAAGTTATTCGAAATGATATTTTGTACTTCATTATTATTTTATTCTTTACTAGCTGTGTCCCGCGGTTTTACCCACCTTAAACTTTATTAATTGTCACAGCTCCTCCCCGTAGGTGATAGCGTGATAATACATAGCCTATATGTTGGCCCGACCTCTTAGTAATATTCATGCAGTACTTTTTCAGTTTAGCCCGGACATATATACAGACAAACAAACAAAACTTCTACAAACTATATTTTTGGCTTCCATATCGACTGTAGATCACGCCCCAAGTAACCTTTTAAAAAAATATTCAATGTACAGTTTTGACTTTCCTACGATTTTATTATATGTATAGATAATTAGTATAATATTAGACGATGATTATGTTTGATTCGACGGGCCGTCAAGTCATTATTTAGCGTTAGTACTGGTTTATATTTCTATCTACCAGAGTAAAGCTGGGGTGTGCCGATATTGTAGTATATTTCGGTTCGATTGACAGATTTGTTTCAAAAATTGCTTGACGGAACTTCAACCGCCTCAGCACACCGCCGTAACCAAAGGACTGCCTTTTAAAATTAAGAAGTGTTGTTGAGACTACGTGGAGATCATCAAAGGCAGTAAAAACAAGATGTTCTTAACCGCATAAGTGTAATTATATTCGTATCCTTGAGCTCGAACGTTATACTGTAATTATGATTGTAAAATCATACTTAAGGTACCGGTGTTACGGGGCGTAACATACCATGTTACAAAGCGAGCATTCGCGTAGTCAGTACATGAAAAAAAACATTAGCAGAAGAGCACAAAGTTTTGGAATACTCCGCCCGCTGTCGATTTTTTAGCGACTCTATTTTTTTTAAAGGCAACGCCCGCACTAGAGAAATTAATCCTTGTATCGCGAGGTATTTTACAATACAAAATAATTAGCCTGCGCGAGTATCGAACCCAGGACACGAATCGACGAGGTGACTGTTTTAACCGCCGCGCCACAAGTCTCTGAGTGTTACTGAGTGTGACGGGTCTGTTGACGTGGTTGGCAAATGCTTGCTTTTCACTCCGGAGGTTGTGGGTTCAGTTCCCAACCAGGACATATTATATTTGTGTGAGTCTGGGTGTAATTATCTATATAAGTATGTATTTACGATAGAAAAAGTAATATATGTAGTGAATCAGTTATCTGGTTTCCATAGTACAATCAAGTTTCCATAGATCAGATGGCCGTGTGATTATTATGTAATACAGACAGTGAGTAGGTACACTGCCGAAAATAGCTTAAAGTTTTTGTATTGTCCAGTAATTATTTAGTTATTTAATATCGTTGTTGCTGGCAGACCATCGATACGCATCTGTTTTTAAATTACTTTTATATGACGGTCACCGTAGCCTAGTTGGTAGTGCTCCTGCCTACGAAGCTGGTGATCCTGGGTTCGAATTCCGGTAAGTGCAAATATTTGTGTGGTGAGCACGAACATGTGTTTCTGAGTAATCGATGTTTTCTATGTATATAAGTATTTATCTATCTATATAAGTATGTATATCGTCGCCTGGTACCCATAGTACAAGCTTTGCTTAGTTTGGGGCTAGGATGATCTGTGTGATCTTATTATTATTATTATTATATATGCGATTAAAGTTTTTCTTTTTCTTAATTTAAATTAAACAATAACTTAGTAGGTACAATCAAAGATACCAACACCGTCTGACATATTGGCTGAGAGTGTCTTGCGAATATAGAGCACGAAAAAGCACAAGCGTTCAAAACTAGCATATTACACGAATTTTAGGACTCGGCGCTATGTATAGACGCCAGCACATCAAGCTACCCCAATCTGTCAAACTTCCCCAATTGAAAGTGAACCTTATGCTTTTGTGATAAAGTTGAAAATCTATAAAAGAATTGGGGAAGCTGGTTGTGCGACTGTAAATTCTCGCTGCGAATGGTACGTTACAACCCGTACCATCACTCAATACCCATCTTAAATTATTTATATAATAAATAAATATAATGTCCTCCTAGCCGAGATCCGGCCACGGCGGCCAGTCTTATAGGAGACTAGCCATCTGCGCGGGACATATTATAGTGCTCAAGTGTGTGCGCAAACACAGGAGCACTTTCTATTCCATCACTCTCATGATCCGATGGGACGACTAGCGACACGACCGGATAGAGGTCAGGTACAGGACCGACGGCTTTAAGTGCTCTTCGAGGCACGGGGGTATAATACCGCAAACTCCCAGACTTCGGGCTGATATTAAGATTATTTCGTTTTACAGAAAAATCCCAAAATCACTTTCGGCCCGACCCAGGATTTGAACCCAGGACCTCGTTATCTGCGGTTGAACTCGCTACCGCTAGACCAACGAGGCAGTTTATATATAGAAGGTGTAACATACGCGACAACTGAACAAATTAAATAAACCGGTTTGTGTAATATGAGGTGTTCTCCACTAGCGTGTACCACCGCTAACTGTTAATCCTCGGACTGCTATTGAGTGTTTTTTATGACAGTACAATTCCAATAACACTTAGTGGCCCGTAGAACATGGTTACAGTACGGTACGTACCTAGGTACCTAAATGAATAAAACATTTTGCGAATACTTATCTCTGTCGGCACATAGAACTTCAATTGCTGCGAAACTTTTTATCACCACGCCAATTAAAATATTTTATTATATTTTCCATGATACTCGGTACTCCAAAATTAAGTAACTAAGGAATGTAGTTATAACTTTGGTTTTATCTTTTTATGCGTGTTCATGCCCACTTGAGTATGTTTCGCCGGACCGTCTCAACTGGGTCGTGTTGAAACCGGTAGTAGATGAACGGTAGTAGAGTAGTTTGTTTCGCTGGGTCTTCTCAGTTGGGGCGCATTGGATCCGGTGGCAGCATTAAAGCGCGACCGTCGTTATTAACACAAGGTCCGTCATAATAATAATACCTTAATATAGATAGAACCATTGACCATATGTTGTAAAAATATTAGACATCAACTCGATAATTAAACATAATATCTTGACAATAACTTGGTACGAGCTAGCTAAATATCATTGCTATAATAAAATAAATTTTATAAATGTTTTCATACAATCAATACAATGTGTACCTAAATATCTATGTTACTAGAAATAATAATGTATACAACTATATTACTACAAACATGTTCTGACTATTTAAAAGCGCTTTTGTAAAGTCTACGTAAATAAAAACCTTTTTTATTTATTTATTTTATAAGCACAAAGTTAGAAAACGAGTTCTAAATCTCATCACTGAATCGCCCTGCGGCTTAGGCTTTAGGGTTAGGCTCGCTCGCACATTACAGGCTATGAAATGATTGTGAATGTGAGCACTGTCTGAAAATTTGAATCATCATCATGTTAGCCAAATGACGTCCACAAACGTCTGGACAAAGACGTACCCAAAAGATTTCTACAATGGAATTGTGTCCATAATTTGGAGGTATACTCGTATATACCGTAATTGCCATGTGCTATGTGCCAATTGCTTGGCAGACGGCGTGGCAATCGGAGTATGATGGTCATAGGTTCACAGAGAGACGCTGCTGCACGTTCTCTGGTAAAATATTCACTCGGAACGATTACCTTGTACCTTATAAATAACTGATTAAAAAAAATACCTAACCATTGGTGGAATTTCGAGTCCTAGCGCCATGGAGAGGTAAGTATAGAAGAATATGTGAATATTGTTCTTTACTTACTTGTACGTAACGGATGGAACATTAATTTCATGTAGATATGTGAGAGTAGAAACCAAATAAACGAAATATTAAACCAAGTATTTTCCACCCTTCCAAAAACAAGTATAAATTAGTTCTTCTCGTTTTAGAACTATTTTAAATTTTACTTTGTTTCTATGTCTACAATAGAATGAAAATATACAACATATGCGATACATAATACACGAATCGATACGAGTTTTATTAACATGTACACTACGATATTAATAAAATATACAATGTCCATCTTAACATTTTTCTGTTATACCTACGTACTCCATATTTGAAGTGTTAAAAACCAGGACACTTATTTGTTTTCTTAATGTTGATGATGCACCATAAATATCTGACTGACTATCACTGTGACGTTTACAAAATATGTTCACGAAGGACGACAGCCACTAATTATTACTACATCAAAATGTACATTTCATCAAAATGTCTAACCATGAGGTTATTTGACGGTCACCGTTGCCTAGTTGGTAGTGCTCCTGCCTACGAAGCTGGTGGTCCTGGGTTCGAATCCCGGTAAGTGCAATTATTTGTGTGATGAGCACGAATATTTGTTTCTGAGTCATGGATGTTTTCTATGTATTTAAGTATTTCTCTATCTATATAAGTATGTATATCGTCGCCTGGTACCCATAGTACAAGCTTTGTTTAGTTTGGGGCTAGGATGATCTGTGTGACATAGTCCCCAGATATTATATTATATTATATTATTTTCATTTCATGATAGTGTTGACCGCGGTCATTTAACTGCGGAAGTATTTAAGATTCAGGATGACATGGCAACCGTCAAGAAGCGAGCCTATTCCTTTTGTTAAGCCCGGCAATCCACTTGTGGCTCCTCTGGTGTTGCGAGTTGTCCATGGGCGGCGGTGATCACTTACCATCAGGTGACCCACTTGCTTATTTGCCATATAAAAAAAATGTACTGGTTTATAATATTTATTTAACTTTGTATTGTCCTCGATTCCAAACAAAACCCATTAAACTAACTTTAATATTTCTTATCAAATGAATATGGCATTTTTAGTTGTGTCCTTTTATTAATGATGCGAAAGACAGAGAGAACATAAGCAACACATTAGTGCCTGCTGACGCACTGGGCGTATAATAAACAGTTTGACAGTTCTATTCCTATTATTTTCTAACGAGCTATTTCAGAGAATTGTAAGTGCAGTCAGCACGTGGGGCAACTATTTGTGTTACCCATAAGTAGTTGTTCTGAGCCTGTATGTACTGAGTCCGTCAATTTTATGTTTGGAAAGTACCCCGCGGCACAGGGATTCATACCGGTGTGTAAAAAAGTTCAGTGTTGTAAAAGACATATTCGAAGCTATACTAACTGAACTAAATATTATTGCTTGTTTTTTAACGTAGTAGTTATGAAAAGGCAAGGCTCCGGACCACCAGATTTGATAATTTAATGGGTTTTATTTTATAATAGAAAGCTATGTGTAAATTGGTTTAGTTGTTTAAAATACAAAATTGCCTGCAATTTCTGATACTGGTGGTATATACATTAGTAAAAAGTGCATTACAAAACCTGGCCCAAAGGATGCACAACACAAAAGGTGAATAATGTATGAGAAGTGACCATTAAGACACGTTACTACGTTACAATGCAATGCCGATTTAACACACGCCTTTCCGGTAGTCAGCGGACAAAATTATCACTTCATCAATCACATCTTAACATACTTGGAAGCATCTTCCTCTATAACCACCAGACCAAAGGGTCAATACGATGAAACGTAGGGATACAAAAGTCATTCGTACGCGCGGTCCGTAGTACTAGTATATTAACTAGGTACACAGTGCGTTTAGCTATTTTAATATAACAAAGTGAGATAGATGATCTTGGAAAGAGGATAATATTATGTACTAGCTAGGCCCCGCGGTTTTACCCGCGTTAAAGTTATTTTGGCGTAAAAGAGTAACAAACATACATCCATACATCTATACTCACAAACTTTCGCATTTATAATATTAGTAGGATATGTCCCTCAAGCGGTTTTGGCAGTGCACGCCGGAATAGTTCGCAGATGGTAGATTTTTTCCTACTTATTTGACACTTAGCGTCATATTTTGGACAGTTCAGACAATAAAGAGTTTATCTATCTATCTTTATAAATTGTACCCTATGTGTTATTCTGATGTATAAGCTATATTATTATAAAGTTTCATTAAAATCCATTCAGTAGATTTATGTGAAAGAGTCACAAACATTCATCCATACTTACAAACTTTCACATTTATAATATTAGTAGGGTGTTAAAGAGTAATAAATGTAGGGTGAGACAAAGGTTATTCCAGCGGTCCCAAATAAATTCTGTAAAGGTCCAAATACAGGTAACTAATAGTTAGGTACTGCGGCCTCTGTTAACATTTTAGTGATTAGGCACCAACTCGTAGCAAGATCTTTCTTCTTAATACAAAAATGCTCCGAATAAATATTTCAGTCTCGCAGAATATACGACAGGTAATAATACAATGTCGTTGTTCGAGTGAGTTCGGTCACCAGACTTTAGCAACACATGATTCATGGCAGCTGTTTTGCAAGCGTCCTAGGCCACGCAAACCTCCTACCATCAGCAGGCTCGTTATTTCGTTTCCTTAAAAGAAACTGTAAGACAAAAAATTGTATTAAGTAAATTTTCTAATACATTTTGGTGCTGACATGAGAATTTAATTAATTTATAAAACAGATGTTATATAATGAAGACTCATTAATGATATGACCTCTATGTATACTGCCGTAAAGTTCATAAAATATGTTTGAAATATGATTTTGTAAGCCGTTTATTAAACAATTTCAAATACTCCTGTCCATCAGATAAGTGTCGGCGGCGACGGAGTAAAATCTTCTTTTATATCTAGCCAATAAATGTGGTCCCTTTTCCTCCGTCAGTCAGAATCGTATAAAATTTAATCTCCCTTTATATTTATACTGGGTTCAGAAATATTAAGCCACTCTATACCGGCTTATGAACGATCGGCTTCAATAATGAAATATCACAAAATTCATCATTGTCATCATATTATTCGACCTTTAACAGTTGTTATTAGATTTACCTGATTTATTATTAAAATATTCTACACGTGTATAAAACGGAATTGTTCTTAAGTGGTATTCGAAGAGGCTTTACTTAAAGATCCCGATGTAATCAATGTCAAGAAGTGTTAATTTAGTTTTTAGACTAAGGTGTAAGTATGTATTTTATGATATATCTTTGGAGGCATACTAAGAACTTTGTCATATAGAATTTTTGTATACAGGTGAGAATCAATTTGTATCGTAAGGTGCTGATCAAAATTTGTGATACCTAAATTTAGAAGCGCTCTTTGGTGCGAATCCCTTAATGTTCACCCAAGTCAGCTACGATGTTTCTACCATTATGTCTCCGATCTGATCTGATCATACATTTTGACAGCCTAGAACCCCACTATTTTCACCTTGCAAAGATATCAAGACTGTCCCCTCATAGTCTGGTCGTTAGGTGACCCTAGTGATAGAGCGATCGTAACATATTGGACTTAGTACGTGGTCGCTGATATTTGCATAATGCCCACGGAGACATATTGTTTTGTTCATACGCTGAAGTTGCACTTTAATGTGATCTGATGGCTGTGTGTGAATAATGTCGAAGGATATTATATTATTATTATTAACTAATTTACCTATAGGTAAAGGTTTTGAGGTAAATATATTGTGTAGGTGACTTGAGGTGTCTACCTTGTAAATTAGTTAATAATAATAATATAATATCCTTCGACATTATTCACACACAGCCATCAGATCACAAACCAAGCAGAGCTTGTACTATGGAAACTAAATAACTGATATAAGTACTACATATACTACGTTTCTATTGTAAATACATACTTATATAGAGCCGTGCCCCGCGGTTATACCCGCGTTAAAATTAATTAATTATAGCCTACGTATTATTCGGATGTATAAGCTATATTACTACAAAGTTTTATCAATATCCGTTGGGTAGTTTTTGCGTGAAAGAGTAACAAACATCCATACATCCATCCATACTCACAAACTTCCGCATTTATAATGTTAGTAGGATTACACCCAGACCCAGGACAAACAGACATGTTCATGCACACAAATATCTGCCTTGGGTGGTAATCGAACCCACGACCTGCGTGGAAGGCAAGTATCAACCAACCACGCCAACCGGCCCGTTAAATGGGGCTATGAAGATCAGGAGCAAAATAAAGCGACTAAAAATAATAAGACATTACACCTTATGAAAATTCCAAAATTAATAACGCATCTTTACTTAAACTTGAATAATGTAATCCAAGTTGCGGGACAAACGGGTAGGGACAAAAATATTTATAACGCGGAACAAAGTGCCTCGTTGGTCTAGCGGTAGCGTGTTCATCCGCAGAGAACGAGGTCCTGGGTTCAAATCCCGGGTTGGGCCAAAAAGTGATTTAGAGACTTTTCTGTAAAAAGAAAAAATTCTCAGCATCAGCCCGAAGTCTGGGAGTTGGCGGTATTATACCCCCGTGCCTCGGAGAGCACGTAAAGCCGTCGGTCCTGTGCCTGACCAAGACACGATCGGAAAGATCCGATCGTGTCGCCTAAGCGTCCCATCGGATCATGAGAGTGATGGAATAGAAAGTGCTCCTATGTTTGCGCACACACTTGAGCACTATAATATGTCCCGCGCAGATGGCTAAGAGAGACTTGCGACTGGCCGCCGTGGCCGAAATTCGGCTAGGAGGACATTATTATTATAATATAACGCAAGACAATAAATACGCAACACCGCTGAATTAAGTACATCGCTAGTTATAAAATCGGCTTACAAAAGAAATTAAACATTGTTTTCGCTTCGATCGGTGAAAAACTCTTAATTGTACTTTTGTTTATCTCATTTGAGATGCAAATGTAAAAACGCAAAGCTGTACGCCACTCGACACTTGATGAAAGTTAACAAAACACGCTCGGAATTTCCCCGAAGACAACAGCCGTTTCTTTTGTTCTTCATAAAGATTTTTTTCTTAGATGAACAACACAATTATGCTTATTAAAATTATTAATTAGTATTCCACTGTGTTACTTCTTGGGGTCACGTTAAATTTCGTAAAGTAAGTCACGGCCATCCTGCTCCCCGTCCCGTCCTCGTAAATATTGTTGTAACTTTGAAAGTCGGGTTTTAATGAAACAAAGCCTCAGGGTTTTATTGTATGATCAGATAATAACATCAAAGCAATTTTGCTTTCAGCTCGATTAATGAAATAAGTTAGACGAATATCGACTGGCTTGATTAAACAAAAGAAAGCTGCCATTTGTTAAGTGGAAATCTAATGAAGACTTCTGGTTTATATAATTTTCTACGATTATTAGTGACACATTTTGTCCAAGCAGCAAATATTTTTTTACATTTAGATCAAAAATATGAATAGTTTATTTATCAAAAATAACTGGTAAGAAAGGTTCTCGAGTGGCGACCACGAACTGGAAGACGCAGCGTGGGCAGGCCCCCTACAAGATGGACCGATGATCTCGTGCGGGTCGCTGGAAATCGCTGGATGCGGATAGCGCAAGACCGGCCATTGTGGAAATCTTAGGGGGAGGCCTTTGTCCGGCAGTGGACGTCTTTCGGCTGATATGATGATGATGATTATGAACTGGTAAGGAACATAATAAATATTATTTATTTGTACACAATTTATGAGTTGTGTTGTTATGTGTCTATGTGGAATTTAAACTCCGGAACAATTCGGTAACATTTGTATGTTGCCGATATCGGCTTGTACAGCACCAGAGCTCAAGACAAGACTGAAAAAGTTTACTTCGTTTTGGATATGCTGAAGAATAATATTTATTGCACTGAAGTGGTAGTTACAATTATATTTCAATAATTTCTGTTTAAACAATTACATTCTACATTTAAAATATTATAACACCCAGCCAACTGTTCCCAAATTCGGCAGAGACTGTTCTATGGCCACCAGACAATTGACAAATATGCTCATATATTTCAAAGTACGCCACAGAATACACAATCCTGCCTATCACACAAAGATTTTTTGTAGATCAAACCCACGACGGCGTAGAAGTCAGGTCAGAACAACAGGCCACTCAAAATATTTAATTTATTTCATATAATATAATTCTAAATTTAAACATTCTTAAACCTGGGTAAGAGTTTAAGGTGGGTAGGGCACAGCGTTAATTCGCTTAAAGAGCAGCCCGACCGGGGAAGTACCTCCACCTTACAGAAGACATTCCTTAATAATAACATTAATAATTTTAATGTTGTGTTTCTGCGTGTGAGTAAGGTCGCCAGAGCTCATTGGGGTGGGGGGAAGGGCCAGTAAGACAAGTTTGCTGACTCCTAAAGGCCGGCAACGCACTCGCGACTCCTCTGGTGTTGTGAGTGTCCATGGGCGATGGTGATCACTTACCATCAGTTGACCCACTTGCTCGTTTTTTTTTTTTAAAGACAACGCTCGCACTATGGAATTTAAACCCTGTGTCGCGAGGTACCGTCAGATCTGGCAACTTTGCCACTTTACACAAGTGTTGAAAAGTCATGGTACATTTTTAACCAGAATGGATAAGAAACCATTAAAATATGTATGACGCGACAGAGAATATATTTAACACGGTGCATAAATAAAATGGTTTTTGAATTAAATGATGGATAATAACTTTACCAACATCAGAAAACAAAACTGGCAAAGATAGCTATACCATGTGGCAACATTGCCAAATACATTTTTACTTTCAAAAAAAATCGTAAGTTGTTTACATTACTAGTACAGAATATTCAATAGTTACGATACAATAGTTTAGGAATTTGATCCTTAAGATATATTTATTATAAAATAAACCACAGAAAAAGTGGCAAAGTTGATCACCTATTTAAGAAATTTTCATAGAAAGTCAGTGAATGTGGTCAGGGCTGACAATTGAAAAAGATTATTTATTAAAGTAATTATTTATTTTGTTACACACGAGTAATCAGGTACATAAGTATTCAGAAAAAAAAACACAACAAAACATACAAAACTCTGAGTATAAAATTATTAAAACAAAATAAATCACGTAGCTAGTAAGGAAAAAAATATTCTAAACAAAAAAAAAATAACCTTAAAAATAATGTTCATCGCATTCCTCAACCAAGTATTCGCGGTTTTCTTTCACCGAATGTAACTTAAGAGCTTTAACAATTGATGAAGATGGTACGACATCACGATCTCTTTTACAGACGATAAATCTTAAATTAGGCTTTTTAACAGTTTTTAAAAAATCAATTATGTTGTATTTCTACCTTTTCAATGAATCCTACAAAATATTTCCAGTTATTGCGGATATAGTATCTAACTAAAACGCTTCCTTGTTCTTCATAAATTGAGTTTTGATTTTCGTTTTCGTGTATTTCTGAGATCACACCTTCTTTAATATTTATATTTTCGTTTTTGTCCAGATCCAAATGTTTTGCCTCTTTATCAAAGTCTATATCTATACGCTTATTGTCTTTTTCATAAGTTTTTTCTTTTATTTTAATTTGGTCCATAATCAGGTTTACACTTTCAGTCTTTTCTTTTATTCCATTTCTGTCCACATCCACATTTTCTTCTTCCTCTTGTTCATTTGAATTTTCATTTTCTATTATTTTAATTTCGTCGTTAAAACCTGAGTTTACACATTTTTTTGTTTTTTCATTTCCATTCATTTGTGCTATATCCTTGTTCAATATTACCCCTTGTTTCTTCTTATATTTAGTAGTTGTTTTGTTTATATTAGTTTCTTCTATCTTCAGGTGCACATTCTTTACTTTAGGAAAATTATCCTCTACATTTTTCAATTCAATTTCATTAATATCAAGTTCTTCCTTTTCAGTTTCTCCATCAACAGAGAAATCCACGTTATTTATATCTGGCAATGTTTTACTTATATGATAATCAGTCTCGTACTTTTTATTATGTTTTAAAATGGCATATAAAGCTATGTCTTCATCTTCAGACATGATTATTTCTTCATCTGAGGTATCTCGTAGCGAATAATTATCTTCACTTTCCTCATCACTGTCATAGTCAACTTTCCGTTTTTTTGTTTGAGTTTGTTTTCTGTTTGTAATTTTTCTTTGGATCGCATTACAGGTCCCAGAAGTAGATGGCACTGGATTTTCATACGGATTTATATTTTCAGTTTCTTTCTTTTTCAGAGAGAGCTTAGATTTTGCATCAATATTTTTTAATTTGAGTGAGCTACATTGTTTTACATCAATATAAGCTTGGTTTTCTGGTAAAATTCGAATATCTGATAAAATAGTAACATGATTTTTATTTGTTTTTGGTTCATTTGACTTTTTAGTTGCTGTTTTTTGTCTCGATTTTATTCCACACATAAGGTTTTCTGCATCTTGAGATGAAATCGAGCATCCGGGTTCTACTTTCATTTTTTTATTAGCTGCTGTTCTCTTAAGCGGATCAGGGGCTTTGGATTTTTTCAGAAAATCAAGAAGTGCTGTATCTATTTTGTATTTTATTTCTTCTTCATAATCTGGCAGTTTCCTGAGGACTATTTGGGGGTTGAATGGAACAATGCCCGTAGCATTAAAACCTGATTTAATGTTATGTTTATTACTCATTCTGATTTCTGCTAGTAATTCCTTCAGCAATATAGGAAAGTGAGTTTTATTTATTTGAGCCTCTGATGGATTTTTTATTTTATAGTCTGTCAGGATTCGTCGCCATATTTTTTTCAGATGTCCAAAATAGGCTACGTCTAATGGCTGTGTGATATGTGTACTGTTCGGTGGTAAAAAAGCAAATCGTATATCGTGTTCCTCACAAAGTCTTAAAATAGTCACATTCAGGTGGCTCGACAAATTGTCGCCAATAACAACTTTGTATCCATCAAGGTTAGTAGCCCATGGAATCACGACACACCTGAACCAATCCTCAAAACCGGTGGCGTCGAACCACCCTGACTTAGTTCTATTAAATCTAGCCTCTGGTGGGCCACCTAAGCACCATGCAGACCATAAATGTTCGGATTTGTATACTGTGTATAGAGGTAATAAAGATCCATCTGCACTTGCAGCGAACATTATAGAAATATTTCCTTTAGAGTGATTTAATATTCTTTCAGGATATTTAACTTTGCGTTTGAAAATGCATTTTGTTGATCCTGGGTTGTCGGATAAGTTGGTTTCATCGTAATTTAATATATTTTGTGGAGGGACGCCTATTAAAGTGCGCTCAAGATTACTGAAGTAATCCGTAAATTCATCAACAGTTTTCTCTGCTCGTGCTTTCTTAATGTTCTGCACAGCTCGCTCCGTCAGTGCATGCATGTGTCTATTTAAAAAATGTCTTACCCACCATTTACCTGGTATTTTACCGGAAAATAGGCAAGAGCGATGATTTTTATGCAGATAGTCAAAGATCAGTATACGTAGATCTAGTCTAGATAGTGGGGAACCAAAATCTGCAGCAGCTTTCAAAACATCCACGATGTCCTTTTCTTCGGAGTCGCCAAGGCGCAACTGAGCACCAGGAGGTTTCATATGGAGTCCCTTCGCTTTATTTTCTATTGTATGTCGAGGTATGAGAAATCTTTTTTCAGCTTCCAATGACGGTATGTTCTTTTTTTTTACTAGATCTACTGCTAAGTCTAGCATTTCCTGGGTGTAATTTTTATAGTTTCTTGATCCTAGTTTTCGGCGACTTCGGCGACCCATCTCCTAAAAAGTAAAAACGTACATATGTACCTACAACTGCTTAAATCCTCACGTTTATTTTGATGATTAGAGGATGAGGAGGTACTATGAACTGCATAGGTACTTAAGTTAAACTAATTAACACAAAGTTTAAAAAGTGTCTTATAAAAATATTATTTTTATTTTCTGTTTCTATCAACCCTAGGCCGCTACAAAACATGGCAAAGTCGCCCACCCATACTCACCGGCATGGTCTGGTAACTTTGCCAACAACATTATGAGACACAATTCAAACACTACGGCATTTACAAGTTAATCAATCCGTTCCTTACCATAAAAATAACATTATATCTAAAATTTACGTACCTGGAACCAATTTTTACATTTGAAAATATTAAAAGTTCTTGAGCACTGAATTTTAAGGTTATGTGAGCGACGAGTTTTGAATTTGAAATGGTAAAAAATGGCTGCAATAGTGTTACCTTATTCCAAGTAGTGTTGCCAATTGATAACTGTATTATTCCCTAAAAATAGTCACAACACTGAAAAATATACGTTGTCAGTGGTATAAAAGGATTAACACAAATGCTCTGCTCGAGGCAAAGTTAGTAACCCTTGGTAAAGTTGCCAGATTTGACGGTACTTTACAAACATATAATAGACGGACACAAATTACATCTCCTGTAATATAAAAAAAATTAAACGTACTCCACATTGATTTCAAAAATCGAATACGTTGCAGACATGACAACATCAATTTGAAAATGGCTTTTCTTTAATTTTCCGTAGAAATAAGTAAATATTAACTGACGCTCATCTGGAGCCCGATTTGCTTTATTATTTGCACCGTAATCATAAATGACGTTTTATTTGTGTTCATTTAACTTTTTATTTCACAAATATACGCTTGTCGGATACAACGCACACCCATATTTTTTTTTTTTTTTTTTACGTTGGGAAATACTTTATGGATCGTCCCGCCGCTGGGGAAGCGACGGGGTATGTCGGACTCCCAGCCAGATGGTAGTGCTGGGTTTACCGACTAAAACCCCACGGTGTTCCTCAGCCACCTATAGTCCAGACCACGGGATTCGCTCGCGCATTCACCGCAGTCTGGACAGGTGCTGGCTCACTTTTCAGAGAGCCCCGCTTCCGTTGGGGGCACCCTTGCCCCCCTCCTCAAGAGAGGCGCGCGCGGAACACGGCGCGCCACCGTCTCAGTCCTATTCTGGTCGGACGGAGGACTGCCCCAGGTCCACCGCCCGCAGGCCACTCCTCATGGAGGCCGGAGATTGGCGATGTGCGCCCTCCGACGCCCGGTTCTCCTGGCGCGGCTAGGCAGGGAGGATGATGTCTCCCGTTCTCGCTCCGCCACCTCTTTTGCAATCATCACCTCCTCGCAAAAGGTGGCGACGATATCCCAAGAACTCTCGCTTGTAACCATGAATTCGATCACGGTTGCAAGCGAGATGTCAGCCGCACCCATTGCAGCACCGAGAACACGGCGCTGTGTCTCCCAGGCTGGGCATTCCACCAATGTGTGAAGCGCCGTGTCAACGGGGCTACCACAATGGTGACAACCGGGCGTCTCTTCTCGACCTATCCGATGCAGGTACTTCCCGAAGCATCCATGATCCGAGAGTACCTGCGTAAGCCGATAAGTGAGGGCGCCGTGCCTCCTCTCCAGCCATTCCTCCATGACGGGTCTTACCGCCACTATCGTGGCGTGCCCCGAATTTGGTTGCGCAAGTCGCTGTCTCCACTCTGCCACCGTGTTATGGTGGAGCTCCGACCGTCGCGCTTCGATTTCTCGCAACGCAGGTCGAAAGCCCCGCTCGAGCGTCTCCCCACGCCACCTGTATAACAGCGCGAGGGTTCTCGCTTCGAGTTCCCACGGTGGCGATCCGGCTAGGAGACTCGCTGCCTCGAAGGAGATCGTGCGGTATCCCCTTATAGCTCTGACAGCCATCGCTCGCTGTGGCCGACGCAGCAGTGCGATGTTTTTTGCCGTCAGGCTTTCCCCCCATATTGGCGCCCCGTAAAGGGCCAACATACAACGCACACCCAGACACAACATAAACCAACTGTCTCACAAAAATGTTTCTACCGCGTAATAATTGAACACAAATCTCTTAGGCTCCGAGATAGTAGTAAGATGATTACTTTGATTACTGGGCCCCACGTGCAGTCTGTCTTCCTAGCCGAATTTCGGCCACGGCGGCCAGTCTCAATGGAGGCTAGCCATCTGCGCGGTGCGCAAACACACTTTCAATTCCATCACTCTCATGACCCAATGGGACGACTAGTGACACGGCCGGAAAGAAGTTATGTACAGGACCGAGGGCTTTACGCTTAACTCCTAGTCTTTGGGCTGATACTGAGAAATTTTCTTTAAAAAAAGACGATATATAAATAAAAACGAAGCAGTCATAGTCACCCATACAATTAACAATTATCTAGAACTGCCAATTTCACAAACAAAACAAAGACTCACGTCTCTCCGCACCTTTCCACCAATCCCCATGTTCGCAGTCATATCCTGGTGTGATATTATTGGTCGAAGAGACATGAGTTTCCATCGCGATGCTAGCTTCATTGGAGACAGGTGGCGGAATCTAGCTATTTTAAACGTCATATGCCCTAATGTTCAGTTTTGGGTATTCTTGTTTTAGAACCTATTATTATCATTCTTACATTGGTGTACACAGATAGTTCCATGTTATAAACATGAATGCAGAAAATGCAAGTGTCCAAGCATAGGGCAGGATAAAATGGAACGCCTTAATTTTTTTAATAAATGACATAACTAAAGTGAAAAAACGGAAACGAACGAATTTTAAATATCATCAATGAAAACTCAACGCAGTGCTCTTTTCAACGTTTTATTTTAAATAACGAATACATTTTTTAAGCTGATAAAAGCTTTATAAATAAAAGTATTTTTCACATCAGTGATGTTATTGATGTAGGTATCAGTATATTTTTATTTCGTTTCGAGTTATAGAAACACAGATAAGTTTTTTATGCTATTTCAAATATTTTTCTAAGCAACACCAGCAACGGGCTACTGCTAACAGCCAACGGGCCAAATTCCTGAATCATCTGAAGACGTTGCAGGAGACACTCAAGCGCCTTCGAGATCTTGAACTTCTTGACAGAACTAAAATGTTTCTAGTAACCTTATAAGACTAATCTCTTCCAATTTATTTTTTGTTATTGGAACGAAGTTCCTTATCGCGTGTTGTGAAAGGGGGCTACACGGAAAAAAATCTTACGAAAAGTTGTCACGACACTTTTTGCAGCTGTGCGGCGTGCGCATGTTTCTCTGTCAGTCTCTCTCTCTCTCTCTTATAGAAAGCAAGCCAGATATTTTCATTTGTATTTCGCATTGAGCAGTGTGGTGTCGCGACGATTATTTTTGTTGAGTGTAGGTATACAGGTTTTTTGTACATAATAAATAATAAGAAATATCCGGGTGTCCCTTGACACCTCTCAATTTTTTTTTTAAAGACAACGCCGCTCTAGTGAATCTTTTCCCTGTGTCGCGGGGTACTTTAGAAACATATAATAGACGGACACAAATTGCATCCAGACTCAGAGCAACTATTTATGGGTGATACAAATAGTTTTCCAGCGCGGGACTCGAACCCGCGACACAAAGCGGCGAGGCGACTGTCAACACGTGCAGTCAACTTTATCTCATATCTAATTAACTAAAGAGAACTTAGAAAAACCCCACCCAATTTATTTTAATTATCGATACCGTTTTTTTTATTAATTAGATTGGTTTCATTACTCCTACGTTTCATTTAGACGATTTTTTTACCGAATTTACACTTAACCAAAATAACATTTGTTCGAAACTTAATAATGTTTCCGAACAATAATTATACCACTGTTTTAATTAACATATTTTGCATGCAAATAAATCCGCTTGATTCAAACATGCAAGCAGGCATGCAGCGTGCAAGTAGGCATGGAGATTGCAAGCAGACATTTGGCAGCATGCAGGAAGTAAGCATGCAGCGTACAAACAATAAAAAAACAAAAAGTTATTTTCTAAATAAATAATTAAAATTTTCATACACTCCATGTACTTGAATTAAAACCTTTTTCATTTATTTAATGCCTATGACACACGTAAAAAACACATCGTACAATAGATTTGATGCCAAACTCAAACAAAATAATTCGGAAAACTGATCGGTTCTCATTGTCAGTGTAATGTTTGCGAGTAGGTAAGCCTAAAGTTTTAAAAAGTAAACTTAATATTGGAAAATGGGTAGACTTAACTACTTTCAGTACGCAACTTTGCATTATTTTTGTAGCACATTATATTTCTGATCATGTTCCAATATATAATTCTGGGTCCTTCGAACTGAACCGTTTTAAAATCCCGAAGCGTCCTAGAGTTAGTAATATTAAGCTCGGTGACCTTTATGTACCGACTAAAGTTATAAACTCACTCTGTATTCGCTATGTAATTGACTGGTTTCTATTGTGGTACATACATTAGCAGATATAAATTAATTGGGCTTATTACTTGAAGGGTCTTCAATCGTAAATAGTGAAGTCCGCAGCCAAAGTTTGAATCAATCCATAAATTCTTCCAAAGAAAGCTAAGCTTCCCGGCAAGAAATTCTGTGTAGGATATTCCCCAGTAGTTAGGGCTAAGAAGTTAGCAATCCAGTAATGCTATAATTCCGTGCCTCTGAATGCACGTAAACTCTTCCTATTATAAAATTGTTTTATTGATAATTTTATTATAGGTACGTACGTTTGTGGTATATTTTGGAACTATCACATTGCTACACTGAATTTTCTATGTCAAATTATGTATTAATAGTGTATTTTTACTTACAATATTTAAACAAGTATAATAATTTGATGACAGTCCCAGTGACAGAGAAAATTTAGTGTTGCCATTTGATAGTTCCAAAATATACCGCACACGTGAATGACATCCTAATAAGTATTATATATTACAAAAAGTTATGTTAAATATTTAAAGTGCTTGTAGGATATTATTTAAGATCCTACGAGTAATACCAGATCTATTTTTGCGAGTAATCAACTTGCTCACTTACTCACTTTTTAATCCTTAAATAACATGTTTAATGTTTAACCGTATTTGCCCGTCATTATTTATATTATTTAGTCAATAAATTTCTTCTGTGTAAAGCATTTTATACACATGAAATGAAATGAAATTTTATTCAGCACTTGGGTATTAACATACACTTGTACTCGTCAAGGTCACAATGCAGTACATAAACATAGTGGATAGTAAAAAGTTACAAAAAATATTGCAATGCAATCTGACATTAATAAAATCATAATTATGAACAATATTTTGTTAGATCCACGGCACAAATGTTCCAATAGAATACGATAATGGTATTAAGCCTAGCAAATAAAACCTAAACAAACTTTCTAACTAAGCTAAAACGATATATATTAAAAAAAAACTTGTGTGTACTTATGTACACGCGTTAGAAGTTATAATTCTTAATTAGTGATGTGTCGGATCGTCAAAAATGTAGATCCGCGAATACGGATCTAAATACGGATATTTGATGTCAAGATCCGCAGATACGGATACGGATAGGAATCTTAACTTTCTTACACAATCGGTGTCGGTGCGCGCGATCTTGAGTTGAGACATGTTTCGACTTGCATTGCGCGGCGGGATTTTCTTTTGTTTTGTTTTATTTTAATGTGACACTGGGCAGCATAGATAACGCTTGTGTTTGGTATTGCCACATGCTTTTAAAAAATGTCTACAAAGAAGTTTAGTAGTGTAATTTGGAATTATTTTGTGATAACAAATGATGAATGTGCAAAGTGTAAAATTTGTGATGGAAAGTATTCTCGTAAGGGTAAGGGCACAACTTCCTTAAAAAATCATTTAACTACAAAGAAAACATCCTCAAGAATATGAATAATTCTTTAAAGAAGACTCTGCTAAGAAGAGTATCGAAATATCACGGCCAGGAACATCTTTACAAGCGGTAAAACGAAAATTTAAACAAACATTTTTTTAAAGAATACATGGAAAAATCTAAAATGTGGGATAATGCAAACCTCAAATCAATAAAAATAGACTATTTGATTGCTGAAATGTTAGCTTTATCAGATCTACCTTTTCAACACATAGAAGAGTTAGGGTTCCGCCGATTGATGGACCATATTGTTCCAAATTATGTTTTAAAAGGTAGAAAGTATTTTACGGACCGGCGTCGCTAGTGAGCCTTTACCTTCGCCTTAAAGAATTTTATCTATAAATTTAAAATGAATAAGGTAAATAGATCCGTAAAAGATCCGCCAAAAAGTAACGGATACGGACACGGATACGAATCTTTCTTCTGCCTCGGATATCCGCGGATACGAATACGGATACGGATATCTGGCACATCACTATTCTTAATATACAACTTGAACATAGTTATCAATTTTCATACCACCTAGAACTAACTTCATGCTGTTATTTGTACGATGCGCGCGCAGATGCGCGCGCATCGTAAAAATATAACTAACTTTTTATTAAATTTTTTTGTCGGTGTGCGCGCGCATCGTAAAAATTCACTCTCATCATTTTTCTCCATCGCGCCAAAAGAAGTATAACTTCAAAAATCGATCAAAATGTACTTACAATAAAAAAAAGATGGACCTACTGGAGTTTTTACTGGCAACACAGTAAAGAAATATTCTTCTTATTTTAAAAATTTGAACAAACTGCATGCATACAAATCTGAAAAACAATATGAATAAATAGCGTAGTCGGGTATTGTACAATTCTGTGACTGCGACGGTTCGAGGATATCTGAAAAATGCGTCGCATTGTCAAAATATACTCACGTGCTATTCTTTGTTCTACTCCTACAATATTTGCTTTGTCCGTATCCGATTCCTTCGTGTGTCGAGGACTTATGCCCTGTATAGTTTCTAAATTTATTTTCCAATGCAAATTTAACTTTAGCAGTACCCATATAAAGTTCATTTTATATTAACCTGTAAAACTATATATCGGAGTACATACGGCTTATGAAGTAGGTACTATCACAAATTACAATATCATGTTACATAGTTAGAGCTGGTATAGTCGACATCACGTCGGTGGTTGTTACGAAAAGCATAAGGGCGGTTTTTCTATGGCAAGGGTTTCTACTGCTGGCTAGGTTGTGACTCTACCTTAATCCGGAATGTAAAAGTTATTAGATACGCACTAGTTTTACCTTATAAGCTTTTGTTTATTACTAAGGATATTAATACTGGTAGCTATAGGTGCTAATGGTCTCTTAATATGCCTATATTGGGATTATGAATAAGAAGATGTAAATTAACATCCTAAGCCGATTACAGATTACAGCGAAGTGCTAATTTAAAAGCTTTAGCTTAATCGTAATTTATTAGCACGATTGAGGTGAGGTAAGTTTACCATCGCCAAATGTAAAGACTGCACGTGTGGCGCAGCGGCTAAGGCAGTCACCTCGCCGCTTCGTGTCGCGGTTTCGAGTCCCGCGCCGGTTAACTCTTTATGTGACCCATAAATAGTTGTTCTGAGTCTGGGTGTAATTTGTGTCCGTCTATTATATGTATGTAAAGTACCCCGCGACACAGAGATTTAGGTGAGGCATTTGTCCAGCAGTGGACTTCATTCGGCTGACATGATGATGATGATGAACAGTTCTGAACAGTTTATTTGTATGGTTAGCATTATTTACCGAAATCCCTTTATAAATGTTCGGAGTAAGAAAGAACAGCATCATTATTTATTTACGAATTTCTTAAACTGATAAATGTGTACGCCTTTGGCATCACAGATAAAGAATAAAGTAAGAATTTAAGGATAACGTAACATGAAGGTTACGACCACATTAATTTTGTAGGTTTCTTCAGATGGGTCGAAACATACAATTCAAATAAAAAATATGCTTAGTCATTTGACAAATACATCGACTTGTTTTAAAGAGTAATTTTTGTAAAGATACCACGTTATTTTTCGTAAATACAATCAGGTCATTAATCTTTGTCTGCCTAACCTCAGTGTTTCATTGTTTATTTCCATTTCACTACACACCTCAAAAGACAAAACTGTTTTATTGACGATTTCAAATATGTACCTATAGTCGACGTCATAGTTGTCGTCAATAAAACAGTAATTAAATATACATACTGGGCGATTTGGATATCTCTGACACTGGCCCTAGTGTCAGAGATATTCAAACCGCCCAGTATGCCTATCTAATTACTGTTTTATTGACGATTTCAAATATGTACCTATAGTCGACGTCATAGTTGGGTAACTATGACTTCGACTACGGATGGGCTAATTGTGGGTAGAACACATAATTCTTTTTGTAAAAACATCGCCATTTATGTTAAACTAGCTGAGCTTCCCGGTTTACCAGCGTTAAACTTTATACATTTTAGCCTAATACGGGGTCCTGCTGTTTGACCAAAAGTCATTTGGCAAAATTACGCTTGACAAACAACGTTGGGTAAAACAATGGTTTCGCCGATTTCGAGATTCTTAACCAGGCGATTAGTTGTGGCATCATCAAGATGCCCCCTCCATATTCCATTACTACGGCCTACTATTGTTACCAGTGCCTGATCCACTGCTAGACCTTTGAGGAGTTTCGTATCCAGGCGAGTTGTTATATTAACATCAAGATGCCCCCCTCCACAATCCAGCTAAACGTAAAATTCTTTTGCTCCATGAGCAGCTCGGCTGGAGAAATACCTCCACCTTACGGAATACACCAGATATCATTATTATGTTTACTTTGGGATCTTCGGTGTAAATAGGGTAACCAATGCTGATCAGGAAGAAGCCAAGTGTTGGCAACACCTAAGTGATACCTTGTGTAAGAGTACTACAATGTATCCCGTCCTCACACGGGCAAAGCAATTCATATTAATGAAGTTAAAATATTTGTCCCTGCAACTAATTCAATTAATTCGTATTCCAAGGGCTTGTAGAACAATGCCGTGTTAAATCCACTACGTGACCACAGCGATTGTTAGGGCTTTCCGACTAAGCAGGCTTTAATGACGGAACCCGTTGGAATTATGGGTAAATAAATGTTAAATGATTCAAAATTCTGTAATCTCCTGGGACTTAACAGTTGATCACCAATCAGGAATATTAAAAGTCCTTTTTGACGCTCCGGATATCCAGAAGGGATTAAGAGATGTCCTTTCTAAGAGTAACTACTGCGATTACTCTCTTGAACGACTACTACTCCTACTACCATTTTTACCATACAATAAATGGTTTAAAATATTCCATTTTAGTCCACATTGTGGCATACACCGAATATTAACCTTACCAATAACAAAAACACAAGCATCAGCCGAAAGGCCCACAAAGATTATCATTGACTGCACGTGTGGCGTAGCGGATAAGACAGTTGCTTCACCTATTCGTGTCCCGGGTTCGATTGCCGCACAGGACAACTATTTATGTGACGCATAAGTAGTTGTTCTCAGGCTGGTTGTGCTTTGTATCCATCAATTATATGTATGTTTGTAAACTACCTCGCTATTCAGTAGGTACTCGTGGGGAGTGTTGTCTTCTTATAAGATGAGGAAGATATGCCATATTAGCGATGATTGGTTCGCGGGACCATGGTCATAGTTCTCAGAGAAACGGTGCTACCCAGTTTCTGCATGGCTACCACGAGTTCATGTAGTTTACTTCCTCGATGTTACCTACTTGCAGTTTTTTCCATTGCATTAACAAGCTCCGCCTCCAGCGGAAACTTCAATGAACTAAACTGTCAATACTAAAAATCGGTCAGTTTTATCGAGTAAGTAAACTATATGTAGTCGTGGTAGAGGTATGGGTATATGAGTTTTTCGGATAAGTACAGATACAACTTATATGCTCTGCACGGGATGATGATGAATTGGGGTGGTGACAATCTTTGCCTTCAGCCGTGCAGTCACACAGAAACTAATACACAGACACCTACACAGTACACACAAACTAGTATATCGTTGTTGTATGTTGTCAATGTTGTACACTACAAAAAACCAAAATTATGCATTTCCATCAGAGATTAAATATTAGTGACATCAGTTTAATTTATAAAGGCGAAATAGTAAATTCAATTAATTTAACCAAATTTTTAGGTATACATATTGACAACCAATTATCGTGGAAAACACATGTAGGTGAGATCTGTAAAAAATTGAACAAATCAGCCTTTCCTCTGTATAAACTAGCCAAAATAGCTAATCAAGAATCTGTCCTATGTGCCTATCATAGAAATGTCGTATCCGTTCTGAGGTACGGCTTTATATTCTGGGGTAATTCAGTCTTGAAAGAAACTATCTTTAAAGCCCAGAAAAGATGCATCAGAGCCATATGCGGCCTCGAAACAACTACAAGCTGCCAACCATATTTAAAAAAATTAAAATTGTTAACATTGCCCTCGTTGTATATTTATGAGGTAAGTATGTTTGTTAGGACGAACACTTACTTATATAATATCGCATATAAAAGTCATTACAGGAAACTACGTGATAAGAATAAACTGGAGCTTGAGATCACATATGGCGCCGGCACAGCACTGGTGAGTAAAAGTTTTCTTTGCATGGCACAAAAAATATTCAATAAATTACCAGATGACATTAAAAAATTAACTATAACGCAATTTAAAAAATGTCTAAACAAGTTTTTGGTAGATAAATGTTATTATACAATTAATTATTTCCTAATAGATAATATCGACATGAATAATTTTATTGACATTTGACTGAATTATGTATATTGTATTTTAGTATTGTAATATTATATAATATTTGCACGCCTTGTTATGGCAAAATATAGAGATATCTACTAACCCTATTCTGTAACAACATTATGTACTGACCTATATTGCAAATAAAATAATTTGATTTGATTAAATTTGTATATTGTCGTTGTTTCTGTCTGTCTTCGTTGCTACATGACCGCGCGGCTGTATAAAATAATAAAGACCAGAGCAAAAATAAGTTTGACAGTTATTAATAACCCATAATATCAACTGATTTGCTTGCCAATGAATTAGGCCTTTAGGTAATTTCTTTGTAAGTACTGCAGTACGTAAATTATTTTGGTATGAATTGTCACATAAAATAAAAAGTTGGTGCTAATTTACCGAGTCTCCTAACAAACTGCTAAAGTTGGGAACTTGAAGAGACAATAAAATCCTATTGTGACGTGAACATAAGACGGAAAACCGTGAAATTTATCTCTTGCGGGAGTAAAGCAGACTTATTTAGGAATTATGGTCGTTCGTTGAGACTACAATACTTTTTATTCTCTTTCTTTCAAACGTGGAGAATGAATGAGCTTTAATAAAATTATAGGAAAAATTAACATTGCTTTGTTGCTGGTGTTTTTAATAACGCAGCTTATTACTGTCATACTTCGGGACATTGGCCTCATCTCACAATGAGTGAGTATAGTGTACAACGCGGGCCTATGTGGGTAGGCAGACATCGAGATCATTTTGCTGAACCCTCTAACATGTATGTTTTCTTTCACCGTTTTAAGTTCATTTCTAATATGCACAGGACTTGGGTCTGAACTCCAGACTATTCAATTGAAATCGCGTACTTAGTAAGTATGTTTTTTTTTTTACAGTAATGTATGCCGTACCACGAAAACCTCACAGGGTTTATCTGGGTATGCCGTATTACACGGTTAGTACATAGGAAGGTATAATTGATACATAATAGGTAGATACAAAATTCAGTTATTACAATATAAAATATACAATACAATAATAATTAACTAACACCGTTTTCTAAGAAGTACTTTTTAGATTTGTGCTTAAAGCTTTTGGAACCATTTTTGTACAATGTTTGTAGATCTTCTGGTAGGCTATTCAGGTAAGAGGGTATCAAGCAGCCTGCAACTCTCGTTTCGTTTGATTGTGTTAATTAGTGGAAAGTGTATTAAAAAATTATGATTCAATCAATTTATATACCGAAGTATTGGTGAAACATGCTGTACGCTGTACGTATTGTAAACTGTATTTTGTACCATCTTTGTAACTATGTTTCTAGCAAATAAACTATTCTATTTATTCTTCTATGTGAAGTTCTGTTTCCAAGACGATTTTATCGACGGCAGTCAGGTACGTTTATTAATAAGCTACTACTAGCTCTAGCTGAGCCTCGCAATTGTTCCCGTGTTATACTTTATAAATTATAGCCTATATGTTATATATTACTACATAGTTTCATCAAAATCCGTTTGGTTGTTTTTGCGTGAGAGTAACAAACATACATATACATACTCACAAACTTTCGCCTTTATAATAATAGTGTGAACATAGCGTTTGGGCATTACCGTAGCAGATACATATCTACTACGGCAATGCCCGATCACTATGACTTCTTGATATGCATGCTGTGCCAATAATCTATACATATAATAAAATCGTAGGAAAGTCAAAACTGTACATTGAATATTTTTTTAAAAGGATACTTGGGGCGTGAACTATATTCGATATAGAAGTCAAAAATATAGTTTTTTGAATTTTTGTCTGTGTGTCTGATTGTCTGTATGTATGTCCGGGCAAAACTCAAAAAGTACTGCATGGATTTACTTTAAATTTTGCATGAACATTACTAAGAGATCGGGTCAACATATAGGTAGGCTACATTTTATCACGCTATCACCTACGGGGAGCTGTGATAATTTATAAAATTTAACGCGGGACACAGCTAGTATATTGATAAAGTCTTAAAATCCAGAGAGGAAAATGAGAAAAATAGCTGCTAGTAATGATTTTATTAGTACTTCATTTAGTATCGTCTGTCTCTGAAGAGTTCAATTGACCGGCAAATGGAAAAGGAACCTTAACATCTATAGTCTTAAACCCATAAATGTTAGTGTTTCCTTCGTGCAAAGTTGAAAGATTAGAAGGCGGGGCTACAAGCCGACTTTACGACGTCACTTCCAGCGAAGTCAATTAACTGACTGTGAGTCTTCAAAAACGCGGTAAAGTTTAAAGCCAGGGAAACGTGTCATTATGCCTCTGGGATAGGTTGCCTGGACTAGCCATAGTATAAATACTATTTTGTAAAATATAGAACGGAATTTCTTTATAAATACTTACTTCGTAAACTAGTTTAAGACATATTATATGGAAACACTCCAAAAGCATTCTATATCGAAAGAATAAAACCGACCAAGTGCGAGTCGGACTCGCGCAGAAAAGGTCTCGTACATTATCTATAAGAACGGCAAAAATCACGTTTGTTGTTTGGGAGCCTCCCTTGAATACTTGTTTTATTTTAATTTAATTAGTTATTATTTTAAATGGATATATAACTAAATATCTGTGAATATTTCAAGCGTCAGCATGTTGCCGTTATCAATATTGAGCAAAAACATCACGTTTGTTATATGGGAACCTCCTTAAATATTTATTATATTAGTATTTGGTGTTATAGCGGCAACCATTTTGTAAATACCTTACAACTATTCATATACTTATACTGTGGCAGAAACAAAAACTATTTTCAATAGCCTAGTCCGTCGGGCATTACAAAGCAATTTTGTTAACAGTTTACGAGCAGCCATTACCTCTTACTTATAGACCACTAAACTAACGTCAACTTTAATAATTAATCATGTTTTCTTCACTGAAGTATTTGATAGGTCATCCCAAAGTAGAGTTCCCTGGTAAAGACGTAAAGTTCGTATTACGACAGTGACGCTATTGAGTTAGTAGATATTGTAGGCAACAGATGTACCTTCAAAGCGTTTAGTTGCTTTATTAGAAGTCCCTTTACATTTGGGATTTACAATACTTGAGTAATAGTAGAAATATTAGTCGGTTATCATCAGGAGTCGGTAGAGTTATATAAAAATATAAGATACTAAAGAAGAAAACACATAAATTCTAAATTAAAAATAATTATTACATAAATTTTGGGGTTTACTAAAATAATAATAAACTTGAGAGGTGTCAAGGGACACCCGGATGGAACGAAATTAATTCTTATTATTTATTACTAGCTGTGCCCCGCGGTTTCACCCGCGTTAAACTTAATAAATTATCACAGCTCCTCCCCTGTAGGTGATAGTGTGATAATAAATACCCTATATGTTGACCCGAACTCTTAGTAATATTCATGCAAAATTTGAAGTAAATCCATGCAGTACTTTTTGAGTTTAGCCCGGACATACATACAGACAAACAGATAAACAGACAAAAATTAAAAAAACTATATTTTTGGCTTCGATATGGATTGAAGATCACGCCCCAAGTATCCTTTAAAAAAAATATTCAATGTACAGTTTTGACTTTCCTACGATTTTATTATATGTATAGATGTACAAAAAACCTGTATACACTCAACAAAAATAATCGTCGCGACACCACACTGTTCAATGCGAAATAGAAATGAAAATATCTGGCTTGCTTTCTATAAGAGAGAGAGAGAGAGAGAGAGACAGACAGAGAAACATGCGCACGCCGCACAACTGCAAAAAGTGTCGTGACAACTTTTCGTGAGAATTTTTTCCGTCTAGCCCCCTTTCACAACGCGCGATAAGGAACTTCGTTCCAAAAAGGAGTATTTAATTTTAAAGTAATAAAGTTGGCATTTAAGATTTGAATTATAAGTGTACTATCGTATCACCTACAAACTCCATTGCAGTTTGGCGAATAAAAATAATTGTAGAATAATTTTTAAATGCTTTAAATAAATAAATAAAAAAAAGAAGTACACGGTTCGCTAAAAGATACTCTGGACCTGTAGTATATTCTGTAAGTCGTACGTATCACTTATAGAGCGAAAACTACTGTACCCTAGTTCAGTAATTGTTTCTACTGTTTAGTGTTCGAGCTCAAGTTACCAAAGTGAGTGACCCAAGGGTCATAAACCCTTGGGTCACTCATTTTCAACGCAATAGTTTTCAATACCCAGATTAGCTCTCTTGTTAGTAGTAGTCTTTATAAGGGATGGAATAGAAGCTAAAGTTAAACTTGAATTGTCCGTAGTGTCAGTGAATAAATCTATACAAATAAATAAAATTGGAGTGTCTGTTTGTAATATTGAAATATCCGGTTTTAACTACATTCATATGAATATATATACGGTACATACACCAAAATAACATTTTTTACAATTTTTGTCTGTCTGTTTGTTCCGGTTAATCTCTAAAATGGCTGGACCGATTTTGACGGGACTTTTATTGGCAGGTAGCTGATGTAATAAGGAGTAACTTAGCCTACTTTTATTTAAGAAAAAGGCTTTTATTTTACAAAAAAAACGAAATAAACTAATTAACACGCGGACGAAGTCGCGGGCACAGCTAGTAATTCATAAAACCGAAAAAAAAAACAATTGTTGTCTTTGAATTCACTGGTCAGCCCAGCGGGTGTAGAGTTTTGTTTTTCTTATTATGTCTATGTTGCCTTCGCTATAAGGTGGGCTGCGGGGTGGAGGGTGTCTATTGGTTACAATGGAGGTATCAAAGATTATTGTTAACGTCCGTTTACTTTGGTCCATTGAGTATGCGTTTGATTGAGTATTAATATTTTATGTTAGCTTAAGTGTAGTTAAGATGAAATAAAGATTCTTTTCTCTTTTTCTCTTAAATAAAGATTGTATTAAATTTGGTAGATATACAGGTGGTAGGTTAATTTATAATTAATAATATCCTGGGGACATTATTTACACACGGCCAACTGATCCCAAACTAATCAGAGCTTGTATCTACTATGGAGACAAGATAACTGATATACTTCATATGGGTACTACTTTTTCTTTTGTAAATACATACTTATATAGATAAATTACACCCAGACTCAGGACAAACAGACCTGTTTATGTAGATAAATATCTGTCCTGGGTGGGAATCGAACCCACGACCTCCGGCATGAAAAGCAATCATTTGACAACCACGCCAACGGTATTTTATTACTTTTATTTGAAATTGAGGCGCTCATAGCCAGATGATCTCACCGGTCCGTAAGTGATTGGCGAAGTTAAGCAATTGGACTCGCGGGTAGTCCATAGATGGGTGACCGCCAAAGTTATTCAATTTCTGAGCGTCTCCGTGAATCGGAGGGGACGTTAATCTGGCGATCCCGGTTGTAGCCATTAGGGAACAGTCTTTAAATCATGTTAGAGGCCTAATGGGCGGCTTGAACAACTCTGAGACTAACCACTGCCCATACGATAAGTAAGTAAGTATTACGTAATTTACACAAATAGTCATTACTTACATTACATAATTACACACTTTCATATTATTTTACTTATATATTTCTAATTTTACATATTATAATATGAAGTTTTCATTTTAACAACACAAACATGTAATCCTATTACGGGGCATCATTAGATTTTAAAGTTATATAGATGAGATCCAAATACTTATAGTATTTGGATTTTTTTCATATAAATTTACTAGATTAAAAACATATTTATATAACCATTAAGATTGCCGAAAGGAACTAACATAATGATATCTGTACTGCTGCGTTCTGCAGATCGCATTCGCCCTCAATATTATCTTCCGGAAATGAATCCGTTGGTTTTCCTCATGTGAAATTATATCGATATTAATATAGTAGTGCATTTGATGTTGTTGTGTACTCGAAAACAGTAACACTCGCCGGCTATTGCTTGTGAAAGTTATTGCGCCAGGATTCAAAGGAGATTCGTAAAATGATAAGTTGGTTTTCGATATGCTGTAAGAATGATTTCTCACATCACCATCCTAATATCGTCCACGGCTGGAAATAGGCCTACCACAAGGGTTTCTATAACGATATTTGGCATGCGAGTTGTCGACCGCAATTTGGTGGTAGCTAGTACACAGGAGGCGCTGCTGCTAGACTATCTGGTGTATACCTTAGTCTCCTTTTACAACACCCACGGGATAGTATGGGGTGACTCTGTTATTCTTCCTAGGCCAGAAATGGCTAATGATATGTTTTTGCGCCATATACATAAACTTATAGAAAACTAGCTGTGCCCCGCGGTGTTACCCGCGTTAAATTTTATAAATTTTCTTTGCTATAAACCTCACGGAGCCCGAGACCTTTCCAACGAATGCAAAACCGTGGAAATCGGTTCGTGCGTTCTGGAGGTATAGCGTCAAGATGGAAAACCCGACTTATTTTTATATAGTAGATAAAAGGCTTCTTCCAACTCTTTGCCGAGTTTGTTTCGCTGGGTCTTCTCAGTTGGGGCGCATTGGATCCGGTGGTAGCATTAAAGCGCGACCGTCGTTTTAAACACAAGGTCCGTTATAATAATAATACTGAATTCATACCTTAATATAGACAGAACCATTCAGACAATATGTAGTAAAATTTAAATTTCAATACATAATATTAAAAACTTCTAGATACTAGCCTAAATGTCACTACCATTATAAAATAAATTGTATAAATGTTTTAACATTCCGTGTACCTAAATATCTGTAATAAGTAACTAGAAATAATAACTGTATTACTACAAACATGTTCTGACTATTTACAAGCGCTTTTTTAAAGTCTACGTGAATAAAAACCTTTTTTATTTTTATTTTATTTCTTTACTGCAAAAAAAAATGTTCAGCAATTAAAGTATAATGACCGGCTTCTGAGAGCATCTGAACCCGATTCCATTCCTTCACCACGTAGAAAGGTTGTATGGTTGTACGTAGTAATTACAGCACTCTACCTATTTTAACCTCTGGATATTATGTAGGTATCTCTATTGCTTGATTGTGGTGACGACGGTGAATATCAGAATATTATCACCACATCTCATCCCGTGAATGGCGAAGAAGCCGACCCGAAGGAAAATCTACCAGAGGAGCAGAAGTGCAGCAGGTTATTTCTGAGTACTTTGACCATATTTCTGCGATCGCAAACCCGTCTGCTAAGCTTGGCGATTATGGCATATAATAATAATAATAAATACATTTATTTCAGACTTTGGTCCATAAATTTGTTAGTAACAGTGTTCTTAACCTAGTGTTAGCAAAAATACAGATCACGAGTAGTTAGTAACAATGTTCTTAGCCTAATGTTAGTAAAGGGTACAATTACATCAGGCGCTTGATCTCGTGTGAAGGCCTATCCAGTGAGCCATCAGTACAGAGTCCCAGCGGCTGGCACACGCTGCCAGAATGACGCTGGGGCTGCCGCGTACCCGTGCCATTATCGATGCACAGAGCTTACGCATGATGGCGTGGAAGCCGTCCACTCTGCGAACATGCCACTTGCGCTACAATAGCGAGGCAGCCCCATCAACACCCTGAACGCGTTGTTATACTGTATACGCAAGGCGTAAGAGCAGCATATCCCCCCAAAATGATTCTTGGAGGAGGCTTTTGTCCAGTAGTGGACTTTTTATACCTGTTTTGATGATCTCTATTGCACTGACAATGCCTTTACCAATGTCAATGTTATAGCTAAATGCTCTCACCGGTCTGTAAGCAATCGGCGTGCTTAAGCAACTAGGCTCGCGGTCAGTCCATAGATGGGTGACCGCCAAAGTGGTTTAATTACTGAGCGTCCCCGTGCTTCGGAGGGCACGTCAAGCTGCCGGTCCCGGTTGTAGACATTAGGAAACAGTCGTTAAGCCATGTCAGAGGCCTACTGGGTGGCTTGTGCAACTCTGACACTAGGGTTACCACTACCCATACGATAAGCAAGCAATGCCGTTTGGACTGTTTTACGAATCTCCATACGTTACAAAGTGGGATATTTACAGGATAACCTATAAGTGCCTAACTTCGTAACACTATTCGTTTGACTTTGGAATAATAACGTATGAACTCTGTTTACGAGATATTACGCCTGCTATTGAGAATTCGAACATTGGAATTTGGTATGTCTCAGCGGATTCAAAAGTCGTATACTTATTCTTTGAGAATAGCACTTTAGTGACGTTGGAGAAAAAAGGTCCTTAAATATTTATTATTTGTATAAAAAAACGGGTGGGTGGATATAGATACTTTGAAATTTGAGGATATTTTTTTGAATTCGAATTTGGTTCTTCTGTATTTATATGTGTTATGTATTACGAGTATACATTCATCCAGTTGTAAGATTAGAAATATTAGTGGCGAATGAGGGTTTATTTGTCACTTCCTTCATTTTGTTTCTTGCAAAAGCCAAGCAATTGGGAATTTTTTGACATAATTTATATGTCTTCAATTGAAATTTAACTATATACTTATGTTACGCTACGTCCTACGTAGGCGATTCAAAGCGAAAGCGATTATGAAGCGGTGTCACGTGAATTCAATGCGATGCGGTGCGACGCGGTGGCGGTGTCCTACGTGCACGCGAATCATCTCGCGAAGCCGCCACCGACGCCGCAGAAACACGACGGCACCGAATCCTATTCGCGCGAAAATATCAAGCCAACTGATAGCGTTCGCTTCATGTCACGCCGCTCCGCACCGCACCGCACGCGCGTTTGGTCACGTAGGACACTTCAATGATTTTGACTGTTTGTTGTTTTCGCATTCGCGTCTAGATCGCTCACGCAGGTCGTCGCGTAAGTAGTGAAATGAGGCTTTGCGCATATATACTTGACAGCCAAAATAAAAAAATAGTACATATATAGTGTTAATTCCACTGTCAGTTTAATCAGAAAGCATTTTTGTGATGTACACACATCAAAAGTGTCTAGGGATCAATTATCTATATTTCTAACTATAAAAGTTATCCAATTAATTTTTACATAATCTTGTATCTCAGACTGTTTGTTTTACTCTAATTAAGTAAGTTAATTATTTAAGTCAACAAATTATCCTTATATTTTGTAAAAAATAAGAAACATTATACACAAAAAAGGTAAACATGAGAATTTTTAAAATTTTAATGCTCTGAATCCCTAGACACTTTGCAATGTACAGACGCCAGCAGCATAAGCTACCCAAATCTCTCAAATTTCCCCAATTGAAAGTGAACCTTATGCTTATGTGATAAAGTTGAAAATCTCTAAAGAAATTTGACAGGTTGGGGTGCTGGCCTCTGTACATTGCAAACGCCTAGTGATGCAAAATATTTCCAAAAAAGAAATATAAAGTCTGAATAATAAACCAACTGTCCAGTTTCATGTGCCTAATGGTCGACTATACAGCTTTCAGGTACCAAACAAACATCTAACCGTCTAGGGCTCGCGCAGCTGCATACCGAAACACTGGCGTTGTCGAACAATTTGAGTACCTTACTTTGTCATTCTGTTTGGAGAGTGTAGTAGGTACTTGAGAACGATCCTCTAAAGACAACCTCTATTTTTTTTATTGGAACGAAGTTCTTTATCGCGCGTTGTGAAAGGGGGCTAGACGGAAAAACATCTTACGAAAAGTTGTCTCGACACTTTTTGCAGCTGTGCGGCGTGCGCATGTTTCTCTGTCTGTCTCTCTCTCTCTTATAGAAAGCAAGCCAGATATTTTCATTTCTATTTCGCATTGAACAGTGTGGTGTCGCGACGATTATTTGTGTTGAGTGTATACAGGTGTAAGAAATAACTTCGTTCCATCCGGGTGTCCCTTGACACCTCTCAAGTTTTTTTTCATTTCAGTTCAGAGTAATTTAGTGATTTTTGACTAGCTGTATGGCTGAGGGCAAGAATATAAGTGTCAGACCTCTTTCGGAACGAGTTCTATAAATGTTGATAATGATGATGTCTTACCGGCTGAATTGCGACCACGGCGGCCAGTCTCAATGGTAATTAGCCAATTGCGCAGGACATATTATAGTGCACAAGTGTGTGCGCAAACACAGGGGCACTTTCTTTTCCATCACTCTCATGATCCGATGGGACGTCTAGCGACACGACTGGAAAGAGGTCAGTTACAGGACTGACGGCTTTACGTGCTCTCCGAGGCACTGGGGTATAATACCGCCAACTCCCAGACTTCGGGCTGATAATGAGAAATTTATTTTTACGGAAAAATCCCAAAATCACTTTTTGGACCGACCTGGGATTTGAACCCAGGACCTCATTGTCTGCGGTTGAACACGCTGTTAGTGCGGTCTATAAATGTTAGTGCGGGTAGGAATCCAAACTCTCGAATCATCAACTATTGACCGCTCCGCTATCTCACCGTGGTGTCCAGACTCGAATTTATAGACTCTATTCTATATTATCTTAACGCAATTATGACACAAAATATCACCATCCCATCTCATCCCGAGGCAGCGACATCTAGTAGCTAACTATGACCATCATACTGCGATCGCCAACCTGGGGCTCTACCGGTTACGTCGCCGAACATCGATTTCTTAAAGCGTTCAAATAAATACATACATACATACATAGACTCACGCCTGTTTCCCAGAGGGGTAGGCAGAGACAACGGATTTCCATTTGTCACGATCTTTGCATACTTCTTTTGCCTCGATTACTGTCATTATATTCTTCATACATGTTCGCCGGTTTAGGGTACTTCTGACCTGCCCTTCCTTGAGAACATCTCCTATTTGGTCAGAGAATGTTCGACGTGGTCTTCCCCTTCCGGTTGTCCCATTCACACAGGCCAGGTATACGTCTTTTGTCAATCTTCTTTAAAGGTTGAAAATGACTTAATCAATTGTTAAATCACCAATAAAGTGTTTGCCAAGTTTGGCAATTATGGCATATCACTCCAAATGATGGACACAGTACTTTTGTACGTCGTTACGGACGTCATTTTGCTTACATGATGATTACGATGATGATGGCTTATTACTTCTTCTTTTTTAGCGTTCCGTAGCCAAATGGCAAAAAACGGAACCCTTACAGATTCGTCATGACTGTCTGTCTGTCCGTCCGTATGTCACAGTCACTTTTTACCGAAACTATAAGAGCTGTACTGTTGAAACTTGGTACGTAGATGTATTCTAAGAACCGCTTTAAGATTTTTACACAAATATAGAAAAGGAGCAATAATTTTGGGGGCTCCCCGTACATAGAACTGAAACTCTTCATCGTACCTATACATGTGGGGTATCCATAGGGGGTATCTATGAATTCAAAAAATTCTAATATCAGTTTTTCTAAATTGAATAGTTTGCGCGGGAGATACTTCCAATGTGGTAAAATGTGTCCCCCTCCCCCCTGTAACATCTAAAATAAGAGAATGACAAAACTAAAAAAATATATGATGTACATTACCATGCAAACTTCCACCGAAAATTGGTTTGAACGAAATCTAGTAATTAGTTTTTTTTTTTGATAAATCATAAATCGTAAACCACAATTTACCTTTCATTCAAGCAACTCAAATATTTGCTGCTACGGAACCCTTAATGGGTGAATCCGACTCGCACATGGCCGCTTTATTGTGTAATATACTCCTATCAATTGGTTTTTGCGGTACGTAACCTAAAAGTCAAGAAACTTGAGCAACTTAACAATTTCCTTTACAAAAAACAATCTGGATGAACCCTGTTAATAAACTGGTTTTATTATGGATTTCATTTATTTATTATTGAAAAAACAATTTTGAAGGAAATTTGTTGGCTCTTCAGGCTTTGTATTATGAAAATAGCAATTAAATTCATTGAGAAATAACCGAGAATAGACTGCCAAGTTTATTGTTTCCGTTTCCAACCGTTCCGTTGCAGAGAATACATTTTTAATAAGATCATCCAATAACATTTATTTTATTAGAAATTATCTTCCCTACTTTGCTCTTTCTGTATATTTTTTACTTTGTTAATATTAATGTGAAATTCATAAGATAATTCGCAATATTGGAACATGAAAACTACCCAAAGCAAAATCATGTTAAAGAGTGGACAATCTATTAATCTATCCTGGGACATCCTGGGACATTATTAATCCGGCCATCTGATCCCAAACTAAGTAGAGCTTTTAGTATGGAAACAATATAACTGACTGATTACATATACTACTTTTCTTTTGTAAATACATACTTACATAAATAATAACACCCAGACACAGGACAAACAGACATGTTCATGCACACCCATATCTGTCCTGGGTGAGAATCGAAGCGGTGTGAAAGGCAAGCATTTACCAACCACGCCAACTGGCCCATCAATCCTTAGTAGCCAAACCAAAAAGTATTTATTATAATATGATGGTAGTGCAGTGTCTGCCTTATTAGTGTCTAGGACAGTTAACAGACCCTGAAAAAATCTATGTGATTTTTGACCACGTAAGCTCGGGGGGTGGGGAAAGGTTATAGCGGAACCGTCACCGATTATCACCGATTTTTGTTTTTTTGAACCATCATTATATATATATATATATTTTTTAATAATAATATCTAGGGACAATGTCACACAGATCTTCCTGGCCCCAAACTAAGCAAAGCTTGTACTATGGGTGCCAGGCGATGATATACATACTTATATAGATAGATAAATACTTATATACATAGAAAACATCCATAATCAGAAACAAATATTCGTGCTCATCACACAAATATTTGCACTTACCGGGATTCGAACCCAGGACCACCAGCTTCGTAGGCAGGAGCACTACCAACTAGGCTACGGTGACCGTCAATTATTAGCTGTACGACTTCCACTGTTGGACAAGGGTCTCCACAGTGGCTAGTCTTGCCCTCTCCACACCTCTCAAGTTCATCGATCCACCTAGTTTGCCCACGGACAGAGTTTAAACAGACTTCTACTACAGTTTTACAGTAGTATTAATAATGTTATTTAATCTCACATACAGAGCGCATACAATGACATTGTATATAAAATGATCCTTAAATATCATTGGATCCGTTACATATTGAATAACCTTGCCTCTTAATATAATTTATAGGATGGTCATAAAGCCTCCAAAATATGCAATAAAGATTAATACACACTGTCCGATTCTACATACTTTAATCTTAAAATTAAATAGGTAATAACTTTTAAAATTAGCACTTTTTTATTTCAAAGACAACACCCGCACTAGGTAAATTAATCCCTGTGTCGCGGGGCACTTCACCATCATACAGTTACCAGACACAAAGCACATCCTGACTCAGAACAAATACTTATGGGTCACACAAATAGTTGTCCTGCGCAGGAATTGAATTCGGGACACGAAGTGGCGAGGCGACTGTCATAACACTACGCCAAACGTGCAGTTAAAATTTTGGGTGCATTTAAACCGGCCAAACAAAAGTATATCAAAGAAATCCTTCAATTGCAAATAAAGGATCCACGATTGCCTCGTGTTGGTATTAATGATAATCGCTTTTATCATACACTCCTTACTTTAAAGGAAGAAGAAGAAGTACACTTTATTGCAAAAATAAGTAAAACAAAACAATGGTTACAAACACTTTACAAACATTTAATTAACAGACACAAAATACATCTAGACAATAATGTATGGGTCACACCAATAGTTATCTTGCGCGGGAACCAAACCCGGAACACGAAATGGCGAGGTGACTGTCGTAACCGCTTTCCCACACGTGCTTGATGTTGATGTATAAAAACAATTAAGACGAGATATAAATCGAAGACCTAACCTTAATGAAATTGTACTAATACCTAAAAGTTTATTATAAATACATACCAAAGCAATTCAAGGTAAAACTTTTGCCCCAGGGAAGTACTGGAAAGCAAAACAGCCCCTGACCTTTCACCAAGGACGGAGATTTCAACCGTAGGTACAAACCAATGACTGGTAACTGTTCCACCCACGTGAACTTAAACATTATAAAATCAAGACAAACATTTCAAACTCCTACAAAATTCTTCCTAGGATCTAGGGAAGGGAGCTGCGATACGATAATTTTTATATTCTCACTTCATCTATTAAGCATTATTTTTAAAATATATTGTGTATGTCATGTTGAAATAAAGTTTTGTAAAAATGAGATTTTATTTCAACTTTTCTTATTATTTATTAGTTTAACAGATTGATAGCAGCTAAATTGATAGCTACTACTACGTGGTCCATAATGCTAAAAAATATACATGTTAAAATTTCGTAATAATGCATTGATTTCAAAACACGATTCATCTACTCTCATCAATCTACATCTACCGTGATAGAAAAAATAGCAAACGCTTAAAACCTAAGAATCTTCGAAGAGCGGTTTTACTATTTTCCACCTAATATTCTCAGTAGATAGCACCTAAAATGGCTTCAAAAATCCTCGCACCACAAAACTGATTTCTATTCCAGTGTCTATTTAATATGTTTGTATGATTTCTATACTTATCTCGCAATTAATGTTTTTGTGAAATTTTACTCAGTTTTAAGTAGAGAAAGGGTGGTATCAGCCGCTTTATAGGTAATTCTAATAGAATAAAAATATCTTTATTATTTTTTAATTATTGTTAATAAAGTACCCATTGCCAAATTTTGTTCTTAATATACTTTCTGCAAAATTTCTTTTTGATTTGTGCATACAAAATTTTATTGACATTCATTAAACTACTCTTACCTACCAACATAGAGATGATAATAACAATATATCATTTACATTATATTGATACTCATAATAACTTCGAGGAAAATGTAAAAATAACATTTATTTTAAAGAAACATGAGCCCAAATGTCAGGTTGGGTACGGAAATAAAGGTTCACGTCCTAAATTAAATAATATCATGGAAGTTATAAATAAGTGTTCGGTGATTATACTGTAAAACCTGTCTATTATTTTATTCAAATTCTGTACGTTAAATTATCTGTATTCGGAACGATAATGATTTTGAATTAATGATAGCTTTTTGGAAGTGTGAAAACTGATCTTTTAAACTCTATACAATATAGCCTTCGATGGATATTGGTCACACATTTGAAGAAGAAAAAGATGTAATAAATAATATAAAATTATAACAAAAAAATATAAAATTACAATAAAAATTAAATTAAAACAAAGTCATTTGTAGTCCGTGCAAGACCGAAATGGCACCACCTCAGCATTTGCTAGAACTTTTTATTGTTCTCGCGCTGGTAATTCTGATGCTGCCGAGTGATTATCTTTTGTTCATCTGTCAGGCGGCCCACTGGAGACCGCGTTCGCATTCCAAATATCTGATTTCACTACCAGTAGTAACATTTATTTTGCCATGTAATATTTGTGTATATCTAGGTCGACACATCAAATATATGATTTCTTAAGTTAACAAGAGTAACTAATCATATTATATTGCTTCCAAAAAATATCGATATTAATAATTAGTCCACAGCGTAGGACATCCCTACCTTGATCGTAATTCGTTATGAAACTTCTCATTGTGTGGACCAAAGTTAATATTTACACATTCTTGTTTACTTTTAGATGATTTATTGAACAAGTGGATCCACAAACATGGGCGGCACACCATAGTCAAGTGTTAATGAAATGTAATAATGGGTTAAATGATATGTAGGATTCACACCGGGTCCTAGGCACGTCTTAAATGATCCGGACGACGATGTCACGACTTACCTAGAACAAGGTAATGAGAAACTCTCGTGTTACACAATCCGTCATATCGTACACGAGAGCGTACGAGCATGATCACGCAGCGACTACTATCGTTCTCCATGACCCTTAATTTATACTCGTATCGATGAAATGTCCCCAATATAACCTAGATATTATGGACAGCATGGCTTTCGTTTAATAAATCAGCTGTCTTTTTTAAAGTAAGACTGTACGTGTGGCGCAGCGGCTAAGTCAGTTGCCTCTCCGCTTCGTGTCCCGGGTTCGATTCCCGCGCCGGACAACTATTTGTGTGGCACATAAATAGTTGTTCAGAGTCTGGATGCAACTTGGGTCCGTCTATTATATGTTTGTAAAGTACCCCGCGACACAGGGATTAGATTCCCTAGTGCGGGAGTTGTCTGTTTAAAAGAATGTACTCTAATAACAGATGGGTTTAACTAAGTGTCTATTATATTAAGTAACCACTTAGTCTCATGTTTATTTAAAAAAATGTTAATTCGCCTAACTTTGTGCCGGCTTAGTAGCAAAGAGCCCTTAAAAACAAAACTAAATCTATTCATTTTTATATTTTTTTTAAAAACTTAATAATTAAAAAAATATTAATAAAGGGATAATAGTAACAGTCATTGAAGTATAACTTCTATATACATAAAATAAAATAAATAAAAAAGGTTTTTATTCACGTAGACTTTAAAAAAGCGCTTGTAAATAGTCAGAACATGTTTAAGTAGTAATATAGTTGTATACATTATTATTTCTAGTAACATAGATATGTAGGTACACAATGTATGAAAACATTTATAAAATTTATATTATTATAGCAATGATATTTAGCTAGCTCGTATCAAGTTATTTTCAAGAGATTATGTTTAATTATCTAGTTTAAATCTAATATTTTTACTACATATTGTCAATGGTTCTGTCTATATTAAGGTATTATTATTATGACGGACCTTGTGTTAATAACGACGGTCGCGCTTTAATGCTACCACCGGATCCAATGCGCCCCAACTGAGAAGACGCACGGTAAGAAGCACGGTATACGCACGCTTGATTTGGGGAGTTAACTGGTGAATGCGTGACGAGAGCGTTAGAGCGTGAAAAGTGATCGGGCAAGGCGAACGGAAGTTGAGAGGGAGATATAGTAGTCCATCTTGTAGGAGGCCTGCGCACGCTACGTCTTCCGGTTCGTGGTCGCCACTGAATAATATTTCTGCCCCGCGGCCGTTTGTTCTACGAGCTATGTGCCCTGCCCACTGTTCCTTCAGCTAAGCAATTCTTCGGGCTATGTCGGTTACTTTCCGTCATTACTGGTCGTTACTGATCTCCACATTTCTGATTCGATCTCGCAGGGAAACTCCAAGCATAGCCATTTCCATTGCTCTTTGGGTCTTGAGCCGCCTGATAAGGCCCATAGTTAGCGACCACGTCTCTGTTCCGTAAGTAATCACTGGCAACACACACTGGTCGAAGAATTTCGACTTAAGACACTGCGGTATTTGGGACGAGAAGATGTTACGTAGCTTCCCGAATAGAGTATTTAATGCAAATATACTACAGTTATTAAGTGATAGATAACCTAGGTGGGACCAATTAACAATAAACTTTCAAAGGTTAATGCATACAATTTCTAAACAGGCTCGGCCATATTAAATTATATGCCGAGATTTTTATATAATTAGGTAGGTATTCATCGAACAATATTATATTAACATAATTAATGTGTTATGATATAATTTATTACCACAATCTCCGTAAATATAAACTAAAAAAATTACCGCTTAGTGTTGAAGAATAAATATTTAAAATGAAATATAAAACATAATCGAGCGGTTGGCTGAATATTTAAAAAACCGGCCAAGTGCGAGTCGGACTCCCACATGAAGGGTTCCTAAGCAACAAGTATTTCAGTTGATAAAATGAAAGCAAATTGCGGTTTATGACGTATTAAAAAAAAACTACTCGCTAGATCTCGTTCAAACCAATTTTCGTTGTTAGTTTCTATGGTAATGTACTTCATATATTTTTTTTTAGTTTTATCATTCTCTTATTTTAGAAGTTAGAGGGGGGGGGGGGGGGGGACTCATTTTACCACTTTGGAAGTGTCTCTCACGCAAACTATACAGTTTAGAAAATAGATATCCCACATGTATGGGTACGGTGAAAAATTTTTTTATAAGTTTCAGTTCTATGTATGGCGACCCCCCAAAATAATTGTTCTTTTTCTATTTTTGTGTAAAAATCTTAATGCGGTTCACGGAATACATCTGCTTACCAAGTTTTAGTAATACAGCTCTTATAGTTTCGGAAAAAAGTGGCTGTGACATACGGACGGACAGACAGACAGACAGACAGACAGACATGACGAATCTATAAGGGTTCCGTTTTTTGCCATTTGACTACGAAACCCTAAAAAAGCATTGAAAATGAGCTACTGAAAAGATCGAAACGATTGGCTTAGCTCAACCTACATTCAGGGCCTAGCTCAAAATCAAAGGTGCGGGAAAGGTGCTGCGCAGGTCGTCCTCTGACCAAAACAGTTCAATGAACTCCATAATCTCATCACTTCGTCCCTATTCATTTATCGGACCACGAGGCTACGAGGGACTAGCGTGGCAAAAGATGGCCTAGGTTCAGCAGCAAGTTAGCGAACCCCCGTGCTTTACTTCTCGAGAGAGTCAGACAGTAGAGCGCTGTGGCTATCCAGGCGGCGCCTACACAACAGCTCGGCCCCAGAACCTGAAAGACTAGCGTGTAGTGTGCCCAGAATGTGACGAACCGTTTTGTCTTTGTCATATTAATATGAAAATGCCGTATCAAGTGTTTCGCTTCCTCTTTTCTCCCTCGCACGGCCAAGCAGTGAAATTCTCCCCCGGGCTACGGGCTACGTCGAACACATACAACATAGGTTTCATGGATAGACTGACCAAGTCTCATACAGCTCAAGCAAAAACCATAAACACTTCATGGCTATACATACTACTCTGTCAAGAAAGTACCGGGAAAAGATCAATAATATACAAAATGTTTGTTATTCATCCAAATTTATTTTATCACCTTCAAAGTATGCTCCTTCAGAAACGATACACTTACGCCAAAACCAGCACTGTATTTAATATAAATAACAGATGCAACTCAAACTCCGCGCCAAAATGGAAAACAGTTGTGCCAATCCAACAACAACAAAAAAAAACAAAAATTTGAATTTGCCGATGCTTCCCGATACATTTTTGACTGAATGTATGTCTTTATAATCTCGGTCGCCCAAGTACTGCCAACATCATCATCACCATATCAGTCGGATGACGTCCACTGCTGTACAAAGGCCTCCTCCAAAGATCTCCATAATTGCCGGTTTTGCGCTACCCGCATCTAGCATCTCACAAGATCATCGGTCCATCTTGTAGAAGGCCTATTAACGCTGCGTCTTCCACTCGCCTGGGTCGCCCCTCGAAAACCTTTCTGTCCCAGCGGCCGTCGGCTCTCCAAGCACTGTATTGTAAACTAGCTGTGACCCGCGGTTTTACCCGCGTTAACCTTTATAAATTATCACAGCTCCTCCCCCTTAGGTGATAGCGTGATAATATGTAGCCTATATGTTGACCCGACTTCTTTTTCATGCAAAATTTGAAGTAAATCCATGCAGTACTTTTTGAGTTTAGCCCCGACATACACACAGACAAATAGACAAAAATTCTTAAAGAGATATTTTTGGCTTCGATATCGATTATAGATCACGCACCAAGTATCCTTTTTAAAAAATATTCAATGTACAGATTTGACTTTCCTACGATTTTATTATATGTATAGATGAATCAAATTCAAATGTTGTATCAAAATAATAATCAGCTACCATTAATAATGGAGGTCGGTCCATATCTTGTAGCTGTATCACTATCAATATTAGTTCAATAAACGGTACACCGTGTAATTTTGTGCAGCGATAGTTGTAAACTTGTATGAGAAATTGGGGTACCATAATTAGCTGATATTTGGACTATTAACAAAGCCGCGGGCAGTAACCTACTTTATACCTATACATACTTACCGATACAACGGACAATAAAAATAGAGTGGAGTATTTAAAGGGCATACTATAATAATAATATTCTGGGTGTTATTCACGTACGGCCATCTGATCCCAAAAAATTCAGAGCTTGAGCTATGGAAATCAGACAACTGATATAATATAATTGGACTGCACGTGGGGCGCAGCGACTAAGACTGTCTTCTCGCCGCTTCGTGTCTCTGGTTCGAATCCCGCGCTAAACTATTTATGTGACCCATAAATAGTTGTTCTGAGTCTGGATGTACTTTGTGTCCGTCAATTTTATGTTTGTAAAGTACCCCGCGACACAGGGATTAAATTCCCTAGTGCGGGCGTTGTCTTTTAAAAATAACATATACTACTTATTTTGTATATACATACTTATAAAGATAATTACACCCAGACATTGAACAAACAGACATGTTCATGCACACAAATATCTGTCCTGGGTGGGAATCGAAACCAAGACCTGCAGCATGAACGGCAAGCATTAACCAACCTCGCCAACCGGCCCGAAGTTATCATAATTGTTAGGTAATAACTAACTTTAAATTAATTATTAACTAACGAATGATTAAACAAGAGTTGAAAGTTTGCAGCTGTGGGGCGATAGAGATACATCTATAGTTGCCCCACAACAGGAAGCAGGTTTGAGGTATAGGTCATTTACTTATTCATATAGAACCAAAAACTGGATCGAAACCAAGTTTGGTTGTGGAGCTTTTCTGACGGTATAAATAAACATCGAAATATTGTTCTTCAATAATGAATCAACTATTAGAATATATATTTATTAAATCAATAACAATACGATTTACTGTCGGAGTTTATTAGTATTTTTATTTTATTTATTTGGAAACTTACAAATACTTATATATATATATATATATTATATAACGCCAATTACAAGTTTCTACTGATATAAATTTTTATTCACACACACACATTTACAATGTGCCATAAAAATATGTAGGTATGTAGAATGTTCTTCAAATGCAGCACTTTCATCGGATTGATACCCGTACTTTGTAATTTAGACATCTAATTCCTTTTTTTAAGAACATTTAAAAATTTAAAATTGATTATCTATTTGCAAGAAATTTGGCAGGACGTCATTCGCAGTTGTAAAGTAGGTGCTCATCTCACTACTGCCTCGTGTTTCAAACCCGATCTCAGCACAGGACAACTATTTGTGTGACCAATATAGTAGTTCTGAGTCTGTTTGTGTTTTGTGCGCATGAGTGGTATTTTTCTAAACTCCCGCGCGATACACATGTATAACACCATGTATTGTACCCATATTTGCGAAATAAAATATCTTATCTTATCTTACACAGGGTGTGTGTGTATTAGGGAAGTGATAGAGATGGCTTAAATAATAAAATTTATTAGAAATGTGTAATAAAGTCGTTGCAAGCAAATAAAGCTTTTATGGTTTCCGGCTTAGAAAGCATAAAAGGGCCACGCCATAGCATCTCGTGGGTGTCCCAAAAGGCGTCTAAGGGATACATCAGATAGTCGGACAGCAGCTCCTCATGTGTACTGTCCCTAAATGCGGTCCACAACTCGCATGCCAAGCGCGGCGACTACGACAAACACCTCCAAATGGCAATGTAGTAGAAACCTTTGAGGGGAGGCCTATTTCCAACAATGGAAGCTATTAGGCTGATGATGGAAGCAAATAAAAACCGATTTAAAAAAATACAATTTTCGAGCATTAGTATTGTGACTGTCTGAGCCATGACATGATGCTTTTATTTTTATCCATTTTTGTACGGAACCCTACAATCTAAAAATATCTGCTTAACCTATCCCGCCGACATACATAAGATGATGCTTATATCCCCTTGACCCAATCCATATCCCCACGTGATACGGTCACGTGGACGATCAAATTTCTGAAGTTAGCTCAATATTGACATAGGATACTTACTAAAGATTAATTTACTCGGAAAAATAGCCTAACTTTCTGAGTGAAAGAAATCTTAAATGAACCGTTGGTGTGTATTGACATAATACCTTATTATATTATATACAGGGTTTGATAGCTAACTCCAATGTTATATTTGGTTCCTGCCAGACAAGCCTGCGTGCTTCGTGCATAAATCATTGCTGAAAGTAACATGTACTTAAAATTTTGTGAAATAAATATATTTGAAATAAGCAGTAAGTTTTAATTTCTTTTTTTTATAATGTCAGACAGATCTTCCTAGCCCAAAACTAAGCAAAGCTTGTTGTACTATGGGTGGCAGGCGACGATATACATACTTATATAGATAGATAAATACTTATATACATAGAAAACATCCATGACTCAGAAACAAATATTCGTGCTCATCACACAAATATTTGCACATACCGGGATTCGAACCCAGGACCACCAGCTTCGTAGGCAGGAGCACTACCAACTAGGCTATGGTGTTCTACAACCTTTGACAATGGGGTGCATGAAAGGAGCCTCCCCGAGCGACGAAACCAAAGGTTATTTATTCGTCCGGCGCACCCTGGGCAATCAGCGAGCTACCCACGCTAATTGGCTAATCCTTTCACCACGATGGCAATCGAAAGCCCACTCTCAAAACCGGCATTGTGTGTAGTCTCTATTAACATCGAAGGGTTCTCACAAGAAAAGTCAGAAATTCTTGCTGACGTCCATCGCAAAACCCGCTGCGATGTTCTTTGCGTCCAAGAGACTCATCGGGATGAAACAATAGGTCGGCCTCACATTCCTGGGCTTACGCTTATCGCCGAGATCAGTCACCCAAAGCACGGTAACGCAGTGTTTGCTGCTCCTGGCGTAAGCATAACTTCCACCAAAACGTCAACCACGAATGGTATAGAAGTGATCACTCTAGATGTTGGTACCTGTACAATCACATCTATTTACAAGCCCCCTGGCACCACTTTTCAATTTGTTCCCCCTGAAAACTTTAACAACCAACCCATCCAAGTCATAATTGGTGACTTCAATAGCCATAGTCCAAGCTGGGGTTACAAGGATTCAGACACAAACGGTCAATTAGTGGAGGAGTGGGCTGAAACGAATGATTTTGCTCTAATTCATGATGCTAAACAACCGGCGTCTTTCAATAGCGGCCGCTGGAAGCGCGGATATAACCCAGACCTGATCTTTGTCAGTTCGCGTATCAGCTCACAGTGCACGAAAAGCGTATGTCCACCTATTCCTCGCACTCAACACAGGCCTATCATGTGCTGCATTGCATCTGTGGTCCGACCTATAAATGTTCCACTAAAGCGGCGATTTAACTTTAGTAAAGCTGACTGGAAGGCGTTTTCACGGTCAATTGATTGCGCTCTCTTAAAGGTGCAACCATCCCCACAAAATTACGACCAATTTGTAAAAATTATAGCAAAAACATCTCGTAGATACATCCCACGGGGCTGCAGGACTTCTTACATCCCGGGTTTGTCGATGGATTCAAGTGAACTACTGAACCGATACGAATTACTTTCTGATGCGGATCCTTTTTCAGAGGAAACCACACTAGCCGGTGAAGAACTTTTATCTAAAATAAGTGAAAATAGACGGCAAAAGTGGATTAATACTGTAACGGCCGTTGACATGACCCATAATAGTAAGAAGGCATGGAGTACTATTCGGAAGCTAACCGGCGAGTCACCCCCACCATCACCACCAAGACAAGTAACCGCTAACCAGATAGCCCACCAACTGCTTGTAAACGGAAAATCAACAGGTCGATCAAGTAAAATCCCCAAGCTGCAAAAACCCGACTGCACCTGTGACGATATTAGCAAGCCTTTTAATCTTGCTGATATCGTCGCAGCAATCAAGGAACTCAAGTGTGCTAAAGCCTCTGGGGTGGACGATATCTTGGTTGAGCAGATAAAACAGTTGGGCCCAGTTGCTGTGTCTTGGTTATTGCAGCTATACAACAATTGTCTGCAATCAGCTTCTGTACCGCGTCTCTGGAGGAAATCAAAGGTGATAGCAATACCAAAGCCGGGTAAAGCAGGAGACGATCCTAAAAACTTTCGTCCAATATCTTTGCTATGTCATACATACAAGCTATTCGAGAGACTCTTGCTGAAACGACTTATGGCCCTTATTGACCCAAAACTTATCCCAGAGCAAGCTGGTTTCAGACCCGTCAAGTCTTGTTGCAGCCAGACCCTCAAACTCGTGCAACACATTGAGGATGGATTCGAAGCAGGAATGGTCACAGCTGCGGTATTTGTGGATTTATCCGCTGCTTATGATACGGTGAACCTAAGACGTCTGTTGTGGAAGGTACAGACCATGACCAACGACCTAAACTTCGTGCGGATACTCCGTGAACTTTTACATAACCGCCGTTTCCAGGTCCATCTACTCGAAGATAAAAGTCGTTGGAGGGCGCAAAAAAAAACGGTTTACCTCAAGGTAGTGTCCTAGCACCGCTCCTTTTTAACATCTACACCAACGACCAGCCATCCATACCGAATACGTCCCGCTTTCTCTACGCAGATGATTTGGCGCTTACTTCGCAGGCCCTATCATTTGACGAGATTGAGGTTTATTTGTCTGGCGCTCTTGAAAGCTTGGCTGACTACTACCACGCTAACTCACTTAGGCCCAATCCGAGCAAAACCCAGTCGTGCATATTCCATCTTCGTAATAGAGAGGCGGGTCGAAAACTTGACATAGTTTGGGACGGTGTATCCATCGAGCACAGTTGCTTCCCAAAATATTTTGGTGTTACTTTGGATAGATCACTTACATTTAATAAAAACTGCAAGAACATCAAGCAGAAAGTGCAATATCTTGCAACGCCTTGTGCGCTATAAATGGGGTGCTTCACCTGATGTCATGCGGACTTCTGGACTGGCGCTAGCTTTTTCATGTGGAGAATTCGCGTGCCCCGTATGGAGTCGTTCAGCCCACGCAAAATTAGTGGATACCGCTTTGAATGAAACATGATCATCACTGGTTGTCTCAAACCGACGCCGCTCCAGATGCTATATCCGCTGGCAGGCATAGCGCCACCAGATGTTCGCAGAACCGTGGCAAGCTCCAACGAACGGTCTAAAATGAGCAACGATACACGGCACCTTATGTACAACAGTAAGCTTGTGGCACAAAGGCTTAAAAGTCGAAAAAGTTTCTTGAAGTGTGTGCTTCCACTCTCTGGTGAACGGTCCAAGACACGGCTCAAACTGTGGCGAGACAGTGCTTGCCTACCCATCCCATTCGTCCCTCCCGCTGAAAACCTTCCGCCCGGACACAAGTTGCCATGGCCATCCTGGAAGTCCCTGAATAGACTCTGGACCCAAGTTGGTCGAAGCAAGGAAAACCTGCTCAGGTGGGGGTTTTTAAACATTTCCAACCTAGAGTGCAAGTGTGGTTCTGTTCCTCAAACTATGGCACACTTGTTAAAATGTCCTGCGTGCCCTAATGCCTGCACGTTACAAGATCTAATGGACGCTACTGACAACGCTCAACGCGTAGCTGAATTCTGGGCTGACTTAATTTAGATTGCCATCGACACGCTAAGAAGAAGACCTTTGACAATTAGTTAGATTTTAATTCCCCACTTGAATGTTTATAACTCTACGCGCATCGCAGAGATTACTGCCGCCAATAAATATCTGGCAAAGACTGTGTAATTATTATCAGCAGCGCGAGTGCGCGCGAACCGAGCGTCGTATAGGTAAATGAAACACAGACCTACAAAAGTTACGAGAGTACAAAAAATACTTGCAAGTAATTTTTTTTTCTTATGTATTGAGTAATGTCTGAACTCGTATAACAGAAGTAGTTGGTTATGATGTTTGGTATCTAGTTCTGCGAGGTTGTTGGTGTTTTATAAGTAACGTTAACACACGTCAAGAGAGTTATGATTCCCAATCAGACGAGACGCACTCTCATAACACAGAGCGAAAGTTACTCAAAGAGTTCCTAAAGGGAGGTAAAAAAAAGGTAAACTTAACCATAACAAAGATCACTGAGCTCTGGCAGTTACTGACGAGGATAAGCATGGGTTGCTTACCCATGCTTAACACGGACCCATTATAGTTAGTTGGGTTGTTGGTTACCGCACTTAGACTCCTGATTGGGCTATTGTACGTGAACTTATTTGGCTCCTCGAACTATTTCAGTTCCATCCAGAAGTCCAAAAGGCCTCGATAGCTTAGCTTGAGTGCTTTCTGTAGTGTCTTCGGTTCACTTAGGAACTTTGCCCGTTGGCTGGCAATGCTATTGCAGTGTAGCAGTACGTGTGCCGGTGTCCCTTCAGATTCTATGCATCCTCTGCACAAGGGGCTGTCTGTGACGCCAATTTTGAAGAGGTGGTTGTTTAGTGTGCAGTGTACGGACCCATGACATAGAGTGCGGGTGTTATGTTCAAAAAACTAAAGACAACACCCGAACTCTATACCTATGCGATTTATACATATCTATTATTAGAGTTGTATGTATAAAAACAAATAAAACTTATTTACATACAAAAGTGCGGCCGCTGTAGGTAAGAGTGCTGCCATGACACCTGTCAGACGATTTGATGTCAATTCTGCGAAAATTTTACGTAATAATATGTTCTGAACTGATTCCTACAGTGGCCGCTCATGAATTTTATAAACTAGCCGTCACTCCGTCTACGTCGAATTCCGAGAACAGTTAACTACTTTTAACCTACTTGAAATAAACTCCTTGGTCATCAATTCGACCGTATGTTCTTTATAATAATAATAATATCATTTATTTGCATGAAATACGGTAGGCATAAGGTGTTATACAGTAGTAAGTAGGTGCATGACATATTTCACCCTCGATGAGGCTATGCAAAGTTTTGTTTAAAACATTAAATTACAGTGATGTTTATCACAATCCCATTACATATAGCCATTACAATTACAAATCTTGATTATTTAAATACCAATAATTCTAGTATAATCATAGACGTTGTAGGAAAAACATCAACAACAGCATGCAACATCAGCGTGCACCAAAGCTACAGGTGCTTTTATTAAAAAAATCTTTGATCGTATATTTTTTTTGTATGAATATCATCATCATTGTATGAATATATCTTTATAGTATGAGCAGTGGTTACCCGGGTGTCAGGTAATTATGTACAAGCCGCTCAGTAGGCCTCTGGCTGGGCTTAATGAATGATGTCTAACGACAACAACCGGGACCGACAGCTTAACATGCCCTACGAATCACGGTGACACTCAGAATTTAAACCACTTTGACGGTCACCGATCTATAGACAAACCGCTCATAGGTGCTTTATTCGCCGATCACTTACTGCTTGTGAACTGTATGAATAAAATACTTTATCTATCTATATTCTTCATAATTTGATATTTTTATCGATACGGAATGCTTTCGGGATGGTCCTATTTAAGTTTTGTTCCAATCGGTAAAAAGTTCTTTGAAACATTAATTATTTAAATGAAAAGAAAAAAGAGGGAGGAGGATTTTTTTTTATATTTGATACTTTTGTATTTATATCAATGTTTCACAATGATGTAAGGTAAATCTTAATTAAATAGGGCACGTTAAGCTGTCGGTCCCGGTTGTAGCCATTAGGCAACAGTCGTTAAGCCATTTCAGAGGCCTAATAGGCGGCTTGAACCACTCTAACACTAGGGTAACCACAACCCACACGATAAGTAAGTAATTAATTAAATAGGACGCAATTAGATATCAAGAACTGTACACATGTAAATAAAGCGGAATCTACGTCGACTTAAAAGCGACTTGCCTCGTTGAATAAATTTACCAGCATACCCTGTGAAAAATATCAATCTTCGCCACTAGTATTATGTGGTAGATGTGTGAAGTAATGTAATTAAACAACAACATTATAAGGTATTGTAGATATACATATTACGTAACGCCTACAGAACTTTGTTACCGCTAACTTCAGTGTCTTACCAAAATAAGCTACAACTTGCACATTATGTAGACACACTTTTAACGTAAAATCATTCTTATCGTTGACACGGTAAGGTTGAAATTGTTACCTGTAGTTTCCATGTATATTTATCTTGTAAGTCTTGTAAGAATTATGTGGGTATTGCGGGTACATAGATATTATCGAAGTTCGCGATCGCAATATCAGATAATGTTTGACGTGGGCTTTGTGGGATCTTGTCTAATCCAAGTTTTTGTGTTAGGTGAAATACAAACAATATGTTCCAGTGGCAAATGGTTCAAAGTACACTATTGCTATCGGCTTCCCTTTAGTAATAATATCAATTGTATTAGGCTGGTATGTAGTCCCTGTACAACAACTTTTTACCAACTCAACTGTGCAGTCAAGGTAAATTTCACTTTATTACGGTTGCCTAGATTAGCAATTACCATGACAAATTTAACTTTATTACGCTAAATGCTACCAACCTAATAAAATATATAATAACCAGAAAAGAAGCAGCAGTATATTTCTGAGTATGACCATAATTTTGCGATTGCTAACCCGTCTGCCAAGTGATACGGTATATCCCTCCCAAAAATGGACAAAATTCCATTGTAGGTGGTGACCTTTTCGGGAGGCCTTTATCGAGCAATGGACATCATTCAGCTGACATGATTATAATGAGGCTACGTTAGTACTAAGTATAGTACATTAGAGGAACCTATTTGGTATGTTAATATTATCGCAGTTTATTTAAATTTAATAAATAAAATAAAATACACTTGATTATACACAAAAAATAAAAGAACATTTAACAATGAAACATTAATTATAATGTACAATGGGCGGTTTTATCGCATAAAGCGATTTCTTCCAGACAACCTTTTGATGGATAGAAATTAAATGTCTAAAAATGCCGGGGATGGTGCAACAAAGTGTGGTACATAGATAAAAAATAAGCAAAACGATAAAAAAAACTAAAAATATGCTAATGATCACATTATTATTACACATACATATACACAAATAAAATATTATATTATACTATACTATCAATATAATACTATATTAAAATACTATATTCATATAAAATAAATAAATTATTATTATGATAGAGACAGATAGTGGTCTTTCACAAGTTTTTTGAAGCTAAATATATTCTGAGAGCATTTAATAGAAAATGGTAACTCATTCCACAAACGAGCTGCTTGGACTGCAAATGATTTGTCCATAAAGATGGAAGAGTGCGCTGGAATGTGCAATTTAAGGTTTTCTGATAATCTTAAAAGCCTCGAATGTGTGTCACAAAGGAATTCAAAACGTTCTTTAAGATATGAAGGAGTAGTGGGGTTGAAAAGTATATTGAATAATAAAGCGAGAATATGGGCATTCCGACGAAAGTGAATAGGCAACCACTTGAGCTTGGCACGAAACTCGGAAACATGATCATATTTGCGTAACTGTATCTTGAGAAATAAGTAAAACCATTTCAGTGTAACATTTTAAATTTTTATAAATTATCTAAACATAATATTTTAAAATTTTAATATTTAATATTCTAATAAATATAACCATTTACGATAATGGGTGAGTTTTAATGATATATCATTTGACGCCATGTCGCGCCCATACTGTTTCATATAGTTGTTAATTTCACATCGATCAATCTACCAAGTGGATATTTACAATTACATACTATAATTTTTATAACTATATGGCTTCAATTCAATCATAAACAATTCAACAAAAAGAGATAGACCAACGGACGGATTACACAAATGTTACAATCATTACCTGTATGAAAAATATATTTATAAAAACGTCCCCCCCTTATCTACCCATGAACAATACACAAAAAATAGTTTCGATATTAACATTAGCTTGACCACGACTTATAGAGTAATCGTCTTCGCTAGTAAAATATATTCCCCACGCCACTGATCAGCAAGTACTTACATACAGAAATACCAATACAATTCCAAATGTCAAATTGATGGATTTATTACGTGGTTTCTTCTAATGTTGTAATAACTGACGTAACTGCTAGTTACTTAAAACTCTGAGGTAGTCATGACAACTACATCTGAGCCCTTAGGTATATACATAGATTTATACTTAGCTATACATGTAGCATAAATAGCGTTAGATTATTATCTATCTCGCAATATTATGAACTGTCGAATCATTGTGAACCGTAACATAGTATAGTATTATTTAATTTTTTTATCTTGTTTCAGGTAAAGCAGTCAACAACAGTGGTGTGGAGTTGAAAAGGTTTAGACTTGTTGATCTTGCAAGTAAGAATAAATCTTAAGGCACTGTCAACATCTGGATTGACCCCTGTTGAGTCAATTGTGTTCTTGGGTATCACAATTGATTCAAAACTACAATGGGGCCCACAAATAGAAAAACTATCAGACAAATTAAGTTCTGCTGCATATGCTGTTAAAACTATAAGACGGCTTACTGATGTGGATACAGTTAGAATGGTTTATTTCAGTTATTTTCATAGTATAATGTCCTATGGAATTCTTCTCTGGGGTAGTGCTGCGGACATTAACACAAAAAAGAGCTGTAAGAGCCATATATAAACTTGGTCCGCGAGAATCTTTGAGAGAGAAGTTTAAAGAGATTAACATTCTGACTGTAGCATGTCAATATATATATTATATGCATAAATATAAAGACTCCTTCTTAAAAAGGAGTGATACTCATAATATAAATACAAGATATAAGCATAACTTTGTGTTACATACAACCCGTCTCCACAAAATAAGTAAAAAGAGTTACTGGGGCAATGTATAAGATTCTATAACAAACTTCCCAGTGATATCCGAGAAATGTCTATGAATAAGTTGAAAAGAATTATAAAAGCCAAATTGTGTAGCAGGGCTTACTACAAAACTTCTGATTATTTAAGTGACAAAACAGCTTGGGATTGAGTCGATCTAAATTAACACATTTAAATACAATGTAATTTTATGTAAGAAATAAATATTTTAAAAAAGGATTCCTACTGAGTTTTCTGGCAGTGTTTCTCAGTAGCTGACACGTCATGCACTGCACGGTAGGGTAAAAAAAATTGACGATTCCACACAAATGTAATATTTTAACGGAATAAATGACTATTGATTTTGATCTAAAATCGTTCGCAACATTTTAGCCAATACCAAGCTGAACGAAATACATTTTAAATAGTTTAAAGAATATCATTGATATTTTTTCCTTAGTAAACATTAACCAAATTTTTTACCAATGGCAATGGCAAAAATTGCCATTACCATTGGTCTTTGATTTGCCACAAAGTTTATATTTCGACTGGAATTGATATTTTTGAAGTAAAATCTTCTTTAGCGGCGTTGTGCACTTTTTAGGCTGGGTATAACAATGGTAAACAATGTTAAACTCGCGTCAGAGACACGTGACCTGATCGAATATTCGAAAGACTAACTTCTTCGGGTCTTTTTTTTAAATTCACACTGGCCGTTTAGACACTCTGACTGACTGCCTAACCAAATTTAGTTCTATTTTTAAAATGTATTCCCAACATAGGGAGGGAAGCAATTACTATGAGTCTTTACCGCCCAAAGGTGAGAATTAGCATCTTCCACTCACTACTCGGATCAAATAAACACTACTTTCCGAGTATGAGAAATTAAAAAATAGTTTTCTCTTCTATTGGCAGTTACGAGATATTGCCCCGCATGTTAAATTTTTCAATTTCTATGTTGTGTTTCTTAACCTGTATTGATAACCCGTACTTGTTATCAGTTACGGGCAAGACTAAAATTGGATGTTATTAGCCTCTTAACTTAAACAAATTTATGAAAAAGGTTCTTATCAATGCGAAGATTGATATAATATACACTTAATTAATTAAAATATTTTGCTCAAATTCACATTAATTTAGTTCACATAAATAAGCTAAGTAATAGTTTATAAAACCGCGTGTACCCTACATGCGGTTTTATACACTATTAGCTTATTTGCTCAGTAAAATGCCTTTGGAATTGTTCCGTGTTTTGGTTTCATATTTGACAACATAAAACATTATACTTTCTTATAAATTCTTATCTACTTATATAGCTTCAGTTTAAAATTATTCTTAGTTTTCAATAAGTAAGTATTTTATGTTTTAGATAAATTTATCAATAATATAATAAAAATAATATTTAGGTAAGTTCCATGTAATCTATCCATCGATTTTGGAGCATAAACATGTTCATTAAATCGATCATGACAATGATACTGATGTTTGCAAACAGTTCTGGGGTATACTTAATATCAATTGAGAACAGTTTGTATGTTCGGTCATCTTGTGAGATTAATATTTTAAAATATTCAGAATAATGTTCTATCGGGCAGTATTTAGCTGCAAATCAATAAATCTTTATTTTGTTATAGAAAAATGTCAGTATTCTAAGCAAGAATAGTAATTGCACAGCAAAATAATTATTATTAAAAATATAATAAGCTTAGGAACAATTTTATTAAATCAAATAGCGCATTGCTATTTATTTAAAATTGGTTTTTTTGTGTAAACTTAAAAAAAAAAGTAGAACTGCAAGATGAGATTGATTGATGATATACATACATACGAATAAAAATACACATATACATAAATATATACATAATTTAAAATAATAAACTACATAAAATACATATAACTATCTAAGACAAAGAGGAAAGGAAGTGTTAGAACCTCTTTTTAAATATAGAGATTATATTACATTTTTATTTTTAGTGCGAAAAAAACATATAAAAAGCTAAGGACTTGGTTTGAATATTTTGGAATATTAATCTCACAAAATTATAGAAATACATTCTCCAAAAGTACTGACTATAATTAATTATAAATCATATAATCTAAATACTTGAGCAAGATAGCTGTTTGCTGAATCTGAATTAATGATATGACAATAGGAAACAGCGGCGCTTATTCTAAATTTAATAGCTTCAGCGTTATTACACAGAGTACGCGTCGGTACTATTTTGGCTCGTACATTTAACGAAAATCGGTCGATAATTTACTATATGTATACTTTAAAATACAACACATTTTATTCCCTTCCGTGAATTAGTCAAAGTTATGTTTGATGAAAATCGGTCCAAAATGGCCGCCACCACAAAATGAGGGATAACATATTTTCACACAACTCCCACAACATGGGCATCAAATGAAAGGGATTGAGTAGTAGAAAACTATATCTATCTATAAGATTAATTTCAAATCCAAGATGGCCGCCATCACAAAATGGGGGATTACTATTTTTTTTCCATAAGTCCCTTAATATTGATATCATAAGAAAGGACTTGTCTAGTCCCTAAGACTATATGTCGGCAGCTTTGATTTTTTTTGTTATTTCTTTTAGAGTCCCCATCTCAAACGTTAATTAAGCAGCTTTGTTACAGAAACTGTGTTGCATTTCTTAATTTTTACGTGAAAAGCACAGCGCGCTACTATTGCCTATTTAAACGAAAAGACCCTGTGTAATAAGCATTACACTATGAAATCTAGTTAATCTAGGATTAGAACGGATGCCAAGATTCTCCAGGCCTTTCTTTGCCCGCAGTAATATTATAAAACTTATAGTCCTTTTTTAAACTGAGTACAATAAGATTAAATAACATTTTTCCTGCAAAGAAAAAACAGGCACAAGAAACTGGTATGTGGAAGAAAACAACTGAGGTATTTCAGATCCTGTATGACATGGCGTCACTGTGATCCAAATATTGCAGGAGTTATGAAAATGTAGCCAAATGCAAACTTTAGGAAATCGTTCCAAATCCAAATTATCCCTAATTTTCAAGATTTTTCAAACCTAGGAAAGTTGCTCCACTCTTTGGTTCGGGCATATTGTTCTTGTGGGAGGTTGCGCAGATAGACTTAATAATAAAGCCATCAACTGGATCCAATTTTGTGAGTAATAAATGTGTAGTCACATGCAACCTGTTGGATTTTGTTGTCATTTGATCCTAGATTACAAATTTTCTGGGTGTGGAATCGTTGTTACTCTGCTAACAAATTCAACTATACTTATATCATCATCATCATCGTATCAGGCAAAATACGTTCACAGCTGGACATAGGCTTCCCAGAAAGATCAGACTTTTATAATGAATTCAAAAAAATTAAACATACTAAAGTTTTTTATAAATTCTAGCTGTGCCCCGTGGTTTTACTCGCGTTAAATTTTATAAATTATCACAGCTCCTCCCCCGTAGGTGATAGCGTGATAATATGTAGCCTATATGTTGACCCGACCTCTTAGTAATTTTCATGCAAAATTTGAAGTAAATCCGTGCAGTACTTTTTGAGTTTAGCCCGGACATACATACAAACAAACAGACACACAGACAAAAATTCTAAAAACTATATTTTTGGCTTCTATATCGATTGTAGATCACGCCCCAAGTATCCTTTTAAAAAAATATTTAATGTACAGTTTTGACTTTCCTACGATTTTATTATATGTAGGTATAGATACGACGAGATTGTATGTATCATAAGCAACAATTATGGCATATCCCTCTAAATGATGAATATGCCATAATTGTTGCTATAACCTATTGTGGAAATCATTTAAGAACAATTGTCCAGCAGTTGACGTCATTCAGCTGACATGATGATCTGCAGCTGAACGCGACACTGCCAGTGCAATCTGTTTTAGAAAGGAGTTGAAGATCTCTGGCCGTATAGACTTGCCCGTCTCAGAGTGGGAGTGTGTAAGTGGGAATGCATAAGTAATACGAAAAAGCATATGTAGTTACTAGACAACCATTAATTAGTTTAAAGCCCAAAATAGTTCAACATTTAATCAGTTACCCATCAACGCAAACCACTGTAAAATGTTGCTAAAACTAATTCCAACTCGCTAACAGGCTAGACTAGCATTCACAAGGCCATTAATAGAAAATGTTTCGAACTAGTTAAAACGGCTGGACACGGGAGGTATTTAATTGTCAACGGTGTAAGGGTTACGCCTGTTTAGAGTTACTGGACTTCAATAATAACTTCGACTCGGGCTCACTATAAAAATAGATAGTACGGAAATTACCTACAAACGCTCGAAACGGAACACTCACACAAACATGCCTATCGATAAGATTCCTAAGCGGTTGTCGCGGTGCTGTCAGTAGTGAGTGCCGTATCAAAATGAGTGGTAGCGTATAGGTAAGTCTATCTCATATCAAGTATATAGTAGGACGGTCACCGTAGCCTAGTTGGTAGTGCTCCTGCCTACGAAGCTGGTGGTCCTGGATTCGAATCCCGGTAAGTGCAAATATTTGTGTGATGAGCACGAATATTTGTTTCTGAGTCATGGATGTTTTCTATGTATTTAAGTATTTATCTATCTATATAAGTATGTATATCGTCGCCTGGTACCCATAGTACAAGCTTTGCTTAGTTTGGGGCTAGGATGATCTGTGTGACATTGTCCCTATATATTATTATTATTTTAGTCTCCACAATCTTTTTAAAAATCCACGTGCGCAAACGCATGGACACTTTCTATTCCATCACTCTCATAATCCGATGGACGACTAGCGACACGACCGGAAATAGGTCAGGTACAGAACCGACGGCTTTACGTGTTCTCCGAGGCACGGGGGTATAATACCGCCAACTCCCAGACTTCGGGCTGATACTGAGAAATTTCTTTTTACGGAAAAATCGCTTTTTTGGCCCGACCCGGGATATGAACCCAGGACCTCATTGTTTGCGGTTGAACACGCTACCGCTAGACCAATGAGGCAGTTGTTTCGTCTACGAGTATTACAAACAGTTTCTAAATGGCTAATGTCTGAACAACACTGGTTTTTGGTGGCTAAACAAACCGATCCTATACGTATAGTAACATAGTCGAAGTATACCACAAAATAGTTAGTTTAGAACATTGTTAGAGGGTATAGATATAGGAGGGTTTGTTTATTCCCGAGGGTAGTGCTTCAAAAAAGAGAAGTTGCCCGTGGCAGGCTATTAACACAGTTTTGCTAATTTACTTTGTAAATGGTATGAGGTTTGTACAAGATTTTATCTTTTGTTTGATTAAAACCACTGCATTTTGTATATAGCACATATATACAGGGTGTAACAAAAATAGGTAACAGGACTTTCTAACTGCGGTTAAGACAAAGTTTTGAACCGTCAGTTGTACTTATGTTTATCTAGTACACCGCGCTACACAACTACTGAGGAATGTACCTTAAAAAAATAATGCCTACTGCTATAATGCTCCTGACCAAATTGCGCGTATGGCGCATCTCAATGGAGTCCAGCCAAATATCAGTGCGAGTGAAAGAAAGATATCCTCCCTAATCTTCACTTTTTTATTCCAATGGGCATCCCCAATGTCTAGTACTTCCTGACGCCGAACGCCTCCTCCAGAAATCCAAATAGAGCCCTCATTCCTTATGGTTGTTGAGCATAGGATTGCCGCCAACCTGAACATCGTGCTTACTTTCATTTGTCAATTGACAGCCATTCAAAAATAGAAATGAGCATAGCTTAAATAACTATTCTAAATACGAATTTAATTTACATCCATATAATATATACCAAATTCGTATTTAGAAACACTTTTGAATTTGAATTTGGAAGAATAAAGTCACTATTTTTAGCGATACCTACACTACACTCAACTTTCAAATTCAAAACGTTGTATGTGGGCCACTGTAAGTACATCTATACCAAATTAAGTTCCATAATACAAATTCAAAGGTACACGCACGATGTTGTTACGTCATATCATCATTGTAAATAATAAAATAATAACGGCTATTTCCCAAACAACCAAATCGCAGGTAATTTGGTAGTCAGGTAGCGTCCACGAAATTATTAAGCATAAAAATGATACTGTTTGACCGGTACGGTTTGGCAGATCACGTAGAAATGGAGCTATGAAGTGAGCGATTAACACGAGAGGGTGACTTTTAGTCTAGTAAACGATGACACAACCATGTTATCTTTGTCTGTAAACGTGTATACGTACCTTTTTTATGCTCATGGTAAGTGAAGATGTGGCCTAAGGTGGACCGCGCGTAGCTATAAGGCCTGTTCACTCTAGTCTTGAATGGAGCCATGTTATATGAGTCTGGAAGACGTTGTTCGGGTAGATGTTACATAGTTTAGCCGAGCGTATGATGAAAGGTGAAGCAAAGTGACTTCAAACGGTCTAACCTACACGTTATGAGACTCTTACATTTTTATATAACATTTAAGACACTAAATCATTTACGTATCACTGTCTCATGACACGGAACTTTTCTGTTTTTTTTTTGACAACAGAAAATATTTTATTTGTTATTGTTGTATTTATCATATTTCATTTTATTGTACGAATTCACTACATTTTTATAATTTGTTTTTAGTAAAGAACATCACAGTTTACTTATCTTCTTATCATAAACATCAAGGTAATATACAATAAGACTTTAAATTTGTATCTGACTTATTTTTTACCTTAATATTAATGTAAAAGAAACGTATTTTGGACCATTATATTTATTTACAATCAAGGAACTGTTTTTGTTATGCTCATATTATCCTAGGCATTCATTATACTTTATTATTTGATTTGTATGTTTTTCTTTACAAAGCTACAAAATATTTGACCAAACAGACCATAAAAAAGATAACTATTTTAGATTATACATAACTATTCTAATGATAATATGTAATGAATACCTACGATAATATGCGCAAACAAAAAAACAAAGTAGCTTGGTTGTCAAAAAGTCAAAATAGTTCACGATACGTTACATTAGTTCGTATAGTTACATTAATAATTAGGTAAAAAATATGCTACTATTTAAAGTCTTAAAATGTGTACCTATTGATGTACCATAATAAAATAACTTCATTGTAAAACACCTTCATCATCAGACCTAACAAAAAATAATCATCATCATCATATCAGCCAAAAGACGTCCACTGCTGGACAAAGATCTCCACAATTGCCGGTCTTGCGCTATCCGCATCCAGCGATTTCCAGCGACCCGCACAAGATCATCGGTCCATCTTGTAGGGGGCCTGCCCACGCTGCGTCTTCCGGTTCGTGGTCGCCACTCGAGAACCTTTCTGCCCCAGCGGCGGTCGGCTCTACGAGCTATGTGCCCTGCCCACTGCCACTTCAGCTTGGCAATTTTTACGACTATGGCGGTTACTTTGGTTCCCCTGCGGATCTCATCATTTCTGATTCGATCTCGCAGGGAAACTCCAAGCATAGCCCTTTCCATTACTCTTTGGGTGACCTTGAGCCGCCTGATAAGGCCCATAGTGAGCGACCACGTCTCCGTTCCGTAAGTCATCACTGGCAACACACACTGGTCGAAGACTTTCGACTTGAGACACTGCGGTATTTGGGACGAGAAGATACTACGTAGCTTCCCGAACGCTGCCCAGCCGAGTTGGATTCTAAGATTGACCTCCTTCTCGAAGTTGGACCTACCTAGTTGGATGGTCTGTCCTAGGTAAATATAGTTCTCTACAACTTCGAGTGCAGAGTCTCCAACCTTAACAAGAGTGGGTGCAACATGGATGTTTGACATGATTTTCGTCTTATCCATGTTCATTTTCAGACCCACTTGTTGAGAGACTCTGCTGAGGCCATCGAGCATTGTACCGAGGTCGTCAAGAGTCTCAGCCATGACAACTATATCGTCGGCAAAAAATAATACATTTTTGTAATTCATTCATCTAGAAACTATCAGCTAAGAATATGCAAATTTTCTCGAATGGTTGACTTGTAATTTGATATTATTTTGATTGTAATATTATATTAATATTTATGAGGCCTAAATATTTGGCAGGTGCTTCACACTTTCAATGTCATATCGTGACTATTTATCTAAATGTTTGCAATAAATCACCGTTTCACCATTTATGGTTCAGCTACTATTCAGGAATACATAATTTACATCAATATTATTTCTATTAATAAATTTAAACTTGTTAACCAAAGATTTATTGCAGTCTTTAGCTGAAAACATATTTTGTGTATAGAATATAACAGATTTTTATATTAGTATCCACATAAGATTTATCTGAAGTGAAGAAGACAGTGTTTGAAGGTGGAACAACATCAGGTATTTTCTATTCTTGGTCGTAAAATTGGAAATGAAATGAAATAATGAAATATGAAATATGATGAAATAATGAAATTTATTCAGCACTTGGGTATTAACATACACTTGTACTTGTCAAGTTCACAATGGAGTACATAAACATAGTCAAATACAGTATAAAAATTATAAAAATATAATTAGTCTAAAAAAATTAATCTATTATTTTGAAATTTAGTTGTACAATATTAAAATTAAAGAATTGAAGGCAATGAGCATTTGGCTAGCGCAGAAGGCTCTTAACCAGTAGCTTAAATTAAACAATTAATACCCGAGGCCACCCTTTTAGGGTTCGGGCCACAGCTCAGGGGGCCGCTGAAGCAAAGGGTTGGGTTTCCATACTCACACCTGTTTCCCAGAGGGGTAGGCAGAGAAAACGGATTTCCGTTTGTCACGATCTTTGCACATCTCTTTTGCCTAATTTACTGTCATTATTATATTCTACATACATGCTCGCCCGTTTAGCGTACTTCTGACCTAGCCTTTTTGGAGAACATCTCCGATTTGGCCAGAGAATGTTCTACGAGGTCTTCCCCTTCCGGTTGTACGATTCTCACCATGCACTAACCTGGCCGATCGCTTACCGACGCTAAGAACAATTAGTTATGAACGCCTCTATTAATTTTTCTTTTTCAATCACTTTAGTCCTGTTTTTCCTAAATATGGATGTCTTGAATAAATACCTAATACAAAACTCCAACCCGCTAGTTTCGAAGCCACACTATTAATAATACACTGTGGAACGCAACGCCGGAACCACAGTGACCCCTCGCCTTGGCATTTCCGTTCAATTACCTGAATCTTGTTCGATGCTAATCTAATGATTAATTCTGTTTATGGAAGCTTCTTCAATACTCGATTTTTTTACAATATTTGTAATGGATTTTAAGAAACCCCATGGCGATAATTAGGTTTTTATTTCCATTTTTGAGGGTAAAAAGATGGTGGTTTTTTCAAAGTAATGAGGAGAAAATCATTTCTTTTCCTTTTCAATATTCGTGGTGGTTTGAAAGATTGTTTATAGCAGCTTTTCAATAGCTTCTTTGTGTGGCTGGAGAACTTATAGTCACCCTCGCGTGTAAAGGTATATTTCTCATGTAATCAGTTTTGGTGCTGGCAGAGGAGTTTGCGCTTCATACGGAACGAACTATATATGTGGGTAAAAACAGGTGCACTTTCTATTCCCTCACTCCCATTATCCAATGAGACCAAATGAGCTAGGCAATACGACTGGAAAAAGTCAGGTCTAAACCAACGACTTTACAATCTCCCCATGTATTTATCTCATGAATCCAGGTTATTACTAAAAGATTCTCTATAGCGTGCAGAATTGAGTGAGTGATAGAAGATAAGGCAGCTAAATTTGCAAGAAATATAGATGTGCCCTAATTCCCGAAGTACTGGGCTTGTAGACTTTATTCCGTCTTTATGCAACCTCATTTTTCAACTAGTCGAACTCCAGAAACAAGCTAGTAGAAAACAATATTTATTGCGCAAGAAACGTAGCATATGTTTGTTCTGTCATCGAAAGACTGTGTGTGATCTATATAAATGTATTGTAGTTCTATTTTATCTGTACCGTACGTTTTGACAGCAACCACAAGACGAGCCTGTTACAAATGTCACCATTTATCATTTATGTTAATTGTAATGTGAAAACTGATTAGTTTTATTTTATTTCTGTATCTTGGAAAAAAGTTATTCTGCAGGGACTAAAACTTATATTACAAACCGAAATGTATTGATGAAAGGACTTTGCCAAGAGCGAGGCGGTCTTACGGGAGTAGGGTCATATGCTCTCACCGGTCTGTAAGTGATTGGCGAGGTTAAGTGACTAGGCCCGAGGACAGTCCATAGACGGGTTATGGACTGACCTCGGGCCTAGGACCGCCAATGTGGTTCCATTTCTGAGCGCCTCCGTGCTTTGAAGGGCACGTTAAGTTGTCGGTACCGGTTGCAGCCATAAAGCAACAGTCTTTAAGCCATTACAGGGCATAATTTCAGTAAAAAGAAAATTAAGCACGTTGTTTAAATAATTAGTTAACTTATACTGAACAAAAATGGCTCACGCTCATTTGTTCTCAATCGCTTTAAATTACTAAATGTTCTAACGGAAAATACACAATTTTTTTTTGTATTTTTTGTTAAAACTGAAACTAAATCTTACAACTTATATAGGGTTTAAAATTTGTGGTTAAGAGTAGTTATTTGTTAAAAAAAAATTAAGGAAGTTGAACCAAATTCAAGTTGGTTCACGTTCGTTTTAAAGGAGATTTTTTTGTTGTGGAAGAACGTACGTCAACTGTCACGCTCGTATTTATATAATTATAATTTTCTGTTTCTCTATTTTTACCCATACTTGTTAGATTATACGGGCGAAACAGGAGAGATACGATAAAATTGGGTGTTGTCAGCCTCTTAACAATCAATCGGAATCCCTAATTCTATATATTTTTTTTTACTGAAATCAAGTATTTTACCCTCACAAGCCATTTTACCAACGATTTCCTTGTCTCATCAACACCCTCGAAACTAAATGACAGGTAAAAGAAACCTGACGACTTTATAGCCATGTCATTACAGAAAAAAAAACAATTTAGCTAAGGCGGAAATAGAAATATATGACATCTCGATTTTATCTAGTTTTCTTTGTCACACTTATGCGTAGAGAGCGAGACAGTCTCCGCAGCAGGGATTTTTCCAAGCACGTCGTTAGGGGTACCCGTTGCGATCACAAGTATTAACATTACACTAAGTGAAAACATGGCGTTTCGTGTTCTTGGCTTCGACTTAGCCTAATTTGGGCTAATATCAACGGACATATATACAAATTAAGCAAAGAACTAATCCACTTATTATGCATATGCATAGTCATGGCTAAAGTATGGAGTAATGCTATGGAGAGATAGTGTAAATTCGGAAAAAATATTTATAATGCAAAAAAAATGCTTTAGAAATATTGCCCAAATTGACAATACTTACTCAGAATTGCAACCCGTAGTTTATTACAAATATAAAATATTGACATTCTCATCTATTTATTGTACATATATATACACGACTTACATAAGTCGTGTTTTTTTAGAAACGCTTGTTGACGGCGCGCTTTAATCCTACAGAGCAGTTTGTTTTTGTTTGTATCGATACTAACGCGATGCTAACGCGCGTGTGTATCGATACAAACGCGATGCTAACGCGCATGTGTATCGATACAAACGGGATGCTAACGCGCGTGTGTATCGATACAAACGCGATGCTAACGTGCGTGTGTATCGATACAAACGGGATGCTAACGCGCGTGTGTATCGATACAAACGCGTTGCTAACGCGCGTGTGTATCGATACAAACGCGATGCTAACGCGCGCTAAATAAACGTGGTCTGCATAGGCCTTAAAACCGCGGGGAACATCTGGTTATGGATAAATTAGAACCAGACACAGAACAAACAAGGGTGTCAACAACTTATCTCACCAAAGATTTGTTCTGGATCGAACTAAAGACCTCTGGTTTAGCAGTCAGTGTCACTAACCACTAGACCAACAGGCCAGTCGATTTAAAGACAGGGGGAGTAAGCAGTCAAAATCTGCTTCCCTTAGTAAGTGTTACGCATCGCCACCGGCACACTCCACGTCAATCTATACTTCTATGATGATGTCCTCCCTACCGAATTTCGGCCACGGCAGCCAGTCTTAATGGAGACTAGCCAATTGCGCAGGACATATTATAGTGCACAAGTGTGTGCGCAAACACATGGGCACTTTCTATTCCATCACTCTCATAATCCGATGGGACGCCTAGCGACACGACCAGAAAGACTTCAGGAGGACCGACGGCTTTACGTTCCTTTCGAGGCACGGGGGTGTAATACCGCCAACTTACAGACTTCGGGCTGATACTGAGGAATTTCTTTTTACGGAAAAATCCCAAAATCACTTTTTGGCCCGACCCGGGATTTGAAGCCAGGACCTCATTATCTGCTGAACACGCTACCGCTAGACCAACGAGACAGTCTTCTATACTAATAGGTATTATAAAGAGGTAACGTTTGTGAGCTTGTGACGTTGTAAGGGGTAATCTCTGGATCTACTGAACCAATTTGCAAAATTATTTCACCAATAGAAAGGTACGTCATTACGGAGTGTCATAGGCTATGAAAAAAAATTATCCCGAACTTTTAACCCGAAGTATTACGCGGGACAAACAGGCAGGGACAAAAATATTTATAACGCGGAACGAAGTACGCGCGCACTGCTATGGCTGATAAGGTCAGTTCACTTCATCATTCTTCTTCCCTTATCCTGCTTGTGGTCGTACAATAGCGACATGGCCACTTCCCATTTATCTCCTTCAGATGACATTTCATTGTTTTCCCCCATTGTAATCTTTTACACCATCCACATTGAATGGTCAGAATTATTTGCAGCAATTTACTTTCAATCGAACGAAGTGGCCAGCTAGTATATAAATTCTGCTATATGTATGGCGTAGGTATCACTTGTCTAGATGTGAAGTGAAGGAATTCCCTTGTCAATTGACAAACGAACCTTTGACCTTTGATGTGAACACAAATGACAAAGCCACCCGTCGTTGGTACCGGTTGGTGCTGTGACCTGTGACAATGGAGGTGAGACCAACATAGGCCAATGCATTGGATTTATATATACAAAACTCGAATAGTCTCAAGTAAATGTGGGTTGCCACGGAATCAAAACATGTTTTTGTACTCATATTTCTATTAATACACCGCGCACACCAGGGAATCTAATCCCTGTGCCGCGAGGTACTTTACAAACATATAATAAACGGACACACATTACATCCAGACTCAAAACAACTATTTATACGTCACACAAATAGTTGTCCAGCGCGGGACTCGAACCCGCGACACGAAGCGGCGAGGCGACAATTTTACGCTGCGCCACACGTTTCATTGTGCGTATTCAATACATGAACCATTGTAACAGTTATAGACAGGGGACTATACTTTTTTAGGAATTACGCATATTCAAAAAGTATCATATCAAATAGGTACATCTATAGGTACATATAATAAAATCGTAGGAAAGTCAAAACTGTACATTGAATATTTTTTTTAAAGGATACTTGGGGCGTGATCTCCAATCGATATCAAAGCCAAAAATATAGTTTTTAGAATTTTCGTCTGTTTGTCTGTATGTATGTCCGGGCTAAACTCTAAAAGTACTTACTACATGGATTTCTTTCAAATTTTGCATGAATATTACTAAGAGGTCGGGTCACCATATAGGCTACATATTATCACGCTATCACCTACATGGGAGGAGCTGTGATAATTTATAAAATTTTACGTAGGTAAAACCGCGGAGCACAGCTAGTATGTCATATATTTATATATCGACGCGGGCTGAAATAACCCAGGTTTATGGTCCGGTACACTTATCTTTATTAATAAATCAACTTTGGCCACAAAATAACAAAGGAGGCGCTAAATATTGTTGGATTACTTAAACTGTTTAAAATAATCACATGGAATTAAGTGGAGTTAGTTGCGCCGCGACACGAACGACCGTTCTTACTATGCACCGTGCGGAAATCGGGTCCATCGCGAGATAGAGGAGGGAAAGTATAATCTTAATATTATAAAGATTATACAACGTTACACTATTACCTAAAAATCTCTCCGACTATGTCTCACGAAATTCTGATAGATTTGGAAGCCACGCAGTATTTGCTCAATATTTTAATTTTGAAGAGGCGAAATTTTTTTTTTTTTTTTTTTTTTTTTTTTATATAATAATATCTGGGGACAATGTCACACAGATCATCCTAGCCCCAAACTAAGCAAAGCTTGTACTATGGGTACCAGGCGACGATATACATACTTAAATGATTAACATTTTAAAATGCAGGGTGGAAGACGCTGGCGGCTGTAACACAGTTTACACTAGTACAGCCGTCAACGACAACCTCTTATTAAGTATGTAAAACTTCATTTCTTAGATTCATGTTTATATATACATAAGAGAAACTGTAAACCTTAAGTGAATTTAATAAATTATTATTATTATTATTATATAGATAGATAAATACTTAAATACATAGAAAACATCCATGACTCAGAAACAAATATTCGTGCTCATCACACAAATATTTGCACTTACCGGGATTCGAACCCAGGACCACCAGCTTCGTAGGCAGGAGCACTACCAACTAGGCTATCGTGACCGTCACTGTCTTCTACTCGTAATTTATTATTCACTTGCGAATTTCCTGACGTTCTCTGACAACTAAAATGTGTTGCTAGCTTTAGTATTTAAATTGTACGACTTAATTTATTGCTTACAGACACTGTTATAATAGTTGATTTTCAGATATTGTTATGTCTGTATGTTCCACTTAGGTTTATATTTGAGCTGTCGTGAGACAGTTTTCTTGGAGCTATATTAATGTAATAATATATAATTTTTTGAATGATCATAAAAATAAAGAAACTTACGTAACCTAATAGTGTGTTTAAGAAGTTACATGACAAACGGTTTGCCGCATTATTTTACTGATAATCATACAACCTCTAAGATACTTCCAAAATCATATAAAACTATACTTTGGTATTTAGATAATAAGAAAAAATATAATAATAATACTATATCCTGAGACATTAATCACACACGGCCATCTAATTCCAAACTAAACAGAGCTTGTACTATGGAAACCAGATAACTGATATACTACATACCTATACTACTTTTCTTTTGTAAATACATCGTTGTACAGATAATAAAACCCAGACTCAGGACAAACAGTAATGGTCATGCACACAATCATCTGTCCTGGGTGGGAATCAAACCCATGATCTGCGGCGCGCGGCGGCAAAACAAGCATTTACAAACCACGCCACCAACCAGTTATCTTGTTTCCATAGTACAAGCTCTGCTTAGTTTGGGATCAGATGACCGTGTGTGAATAATGTCCAAAGATATTATTATTATAATATATCAATGACGATATACGTATAGGTAAGTCATATGTTTAGATGTCTGTTACTCAAATACAAAAAATTGCTGAAAGGATTTGCTGGAAATTTGAAATGGTAATATTTTATACCCTGAATTAACAGAGAGGTTTAATAAATTGCTAAACCGCGGGTATAAGAGAAAATTCAAGCGTAATGAAACTGTTATAATGATAGACAACCAAGTAATTAAATCAGGCATTGCTTAGCAATCATAATTATATATACATATTTTGTTTATTATTTTAAACAAAACCTGTTTATTAAATACTAGCAGTGCCCGCGGACTTCGTACTACTTCGGGTTCAACGTTCGGGATAAATAAAAATTATGATAATGAATCAAAGCCTATGACACTCCACAATAACGAAGCTTTCTATTGGTGAAATAATTTTGAAAGTCGGTTCAGTAGATCCAGAGATTACCCCTTACAACGTCACAAACACACAACGTCACAAACTCACAAACGTTACCTTTTTATAATATTAGTTTAGATGTAAAAAAATGTACCCCATACCTACGTAATGCAACAGCTGAGTACTTTTTTATCTATTTATATATCGATTCCCACCCGCACTTAAAATTTATACAATTCATTTTAAAGATTTCTGAAACATTGTTTTCAGTATAGCATGTTTAAAATGCTAAAAGTAATAAGAAATCATAGTTAATAATAAAAAACTATGATTTAATAAAAATATTTAAGAAATATCGAACGAATGGGTTGTATAAATTTTAAGTGTTCAGTACCTGGTGCGGTGGCGGAGCGGTTAACGCACATGGGCCGGATCCCCGTGGTCGTGGGTTCGATTCCCACCCGCACTTCAAATTTATACAATTCATTTTAAAGATTTCTGAAACATTATTTATACATAATTTGCGGGTAGAATAAGTAAGTAAACAAACAAATCCATGTTATCTCAGTTCGCTGGCTCAGTTATAGAGGTATCTATGATGATAAATCGAATGAACGAATCCCAGATATAGAGGTTGCTTCGTCCCATTAATAGACGTAATTCAGTGCCAAAATGGTGGGACCTCAGTATGAGTTCCAGTTATGGAGGTTTCTCACTTATCCAGGTCCCACTTAACAAAGTTTCATTGTATAATCTTTTTTTTTGTGACTTAGCAAGTTAATGTTCTACATATTGTTAGAATTGCTTACAAAGTCATTATAGGAAATTCCTTCTGATATATGATTCGTTATTTACTTGAGACAATAAAGATTTTTATTATTCTATTATTATATGCCTAATATTCCTTATTAGGCATATAAAAATCTTTATTGTCTAAAATAAATAACGAATCATACAAAATTGAGACATCCCCAATAAGTAATGTACAATACTTGTGCACCTACTTAGCTTATCGTATAGCCAGTGGCAACCTTATGTCATAATTGTTCAAGCCGCCCAGTAGTCCACTGACATGGCTTAAAGATTGATGTTAAGCATATGACAACAACTGGCATCGGCAGCTTGACGTACCCTCCGAAGCATGGAGACGGTCAGAAATCATACGTCTTTGCTGATCAGTTCCGTAAATAGCCTTTCCTGCACCCTATGAAAGCTTCTATAACTCACCCTTGTTTTTTTTAGATAGAGCGCGATGTTTTTTATAATTTAACATACGTTTTTGATGGAACTGGCATGTAGGTACGTATATGTATTGAAATCAGATTGAAATCGAGCATTTGGGGCGCAGCGGGACTTTTCAAGAGCAAACCGAACCGAAACCGAAAATGTCCTGCCTGGTCTGGTCATTTTTGCGCACCTCGCCTCGCCCTATTTACAGCACTGTTGTTGACCACCCTTCAATGGACTAGCCACATACCTAGATGCTCACGAATCACTTACGAACTGGATTTAGCATCTAGCTGTGAGGGTCTTATTATATCAATAGTTCAGCAATGTTTAATAATCTGGTTTACGATTTCCCGCGTGGTTTACCTTTGCGTTCCTCAACAAACATAACTGCCAATGAAGGAAATGTTAGTTTAGCATTAAACATGTAGCTTTAAACTGTTCCCATGTGTATAGAACAGACAAAGAAAGGAAAGCCGATATATCACTTGCCTCGCACATATTTGCACGAGCACCTGTTCTACTACGATATTTACAACGTATCGGTAGCCAATATACCTAATTCATATCCATTAAAGCGAGCTACTCGTGGAATATCAATTTGGCAAATACAATTCATGCATGATTTCACTTTTTGAACATAACATTTTGCTCACGTAAAAGTATATTTGGTGTGTACATTTCGGTGTGATAAAAAATATGCATTTATATATTTTTTATACCATAACTTTAGAATAACTAAGACGTTTTAATACATTAGTTTAATTATTTAATCGTCTATTAATTACAATTTATTTAATTAAGTGAGCATTCTTAGTGTCCGAGATTTATAGGTTTCTTTAAGTGACCCGGATTCTTTGCTCTCGAGTGTACAAAGTTTCATCAAAAATTCGTTCCGTAGTTTTCGCGTGAAACAGTAACAAACTTCCCTAAATCCTTACTCAAAAATTTTCATATTCATAATATTAGTAGGATATACGACATTGAATTCAAATTCAAAGTCATTTATTCCGTTCAAATATTACATTTGTGTGGAATCGTCATTTTTTTACCCTACCGTGCAGTGCATGGCGTAACAGCCGCTGAGAAAATCTGCCAGAAAACTCAGTAGGAATCCTTTCTTTAAATATTTATTTCTTTATATAATATTACATTGTCTGTACTAAAGTGTGTTAATCTAGCGCGACTCAATCCCATGCCGTTTTGTCACTTAAATAATCAGAAGTTTTGTAGTAAGCCCTGCTACACAATTTGGCTTTTATAGTCCTTTTAAACTTATCCATATACTTTTTTCTCTGATATCAATAGGAATACTTCAGCTATGTAAACAACACAACCCCTGTTCGTACCTTTGTACAATAAACCATTTTTGTGTCAGTTCGTGAATTTTTAAAACGAACTTTGATGAGATGAAAGGTTCTCAAAGGCTTTGGCTCCATTCGTAATCCTCTTTACCCTCTGCACTTTGATGAACTTGGAAATTCCTAACACTCCAAACCTCCAAAGGGATTTTTCTTTGTAACATATCGGGTTGAAAGTAACGTACAGCAAACAAATATCGTAACAGGGAATAGAAACAAGCGTATGAATAAGAAAAATCTGTGATTCCTGGGCAATAATCGGAGCTGAAAATCTTATTTGAACTTTACGAATAATAAAGAATAAGATATATAAGATTGAAAACGGTATGCTGAGATGATTTGGGCATTTAGGAAGGATGAATGGAAGTACATTTACAATAGAAGTATACCTGGCCTGTGTGAATGGTATAACCGGAAAGGGAAGACCTCGTTGAACATTCTCTGACTAAGTTGGAGATGTTCTTAAGAAAGGTCAGGTCAGAAGTATCGTAAACAGGCGAGTATGAAGAATATAATGAGAGTAAACGAGGCCAAATAGGTGGGCAAAGATATTTTGCATAGTTATGATTATTATATACATTTGTTCTGAGTCTAGGTGAGTCTTGTGTCCATGATTTGCATTATTAGAAAGTCCCGTGCGATATACATAGATAAAATAAAGAAAATAATTGTGCTCCAAGCCGAATTTCGGCTACAACGCCCATTATTAACGAAGTCTAAGCAAATACGCAGGTCGTACAGAGGTAATTCTTTATTATTATTCTCTCGACGTTTCAACCAAGTTGCATTGATCGAGGTGACGCGGCGGTGTTACTCCGCTACTGGGCGTTGCAATTTTTGACATACCCTCACTTTGTCATTTCTGACATAAGGCTGATTACACATTGCTAGACTAGATTTGGTCATGTTATGTTGAAGGCGTGTAAAGTGGAAAGTTTGAACAGAAGATTAAAATTTTCCATATTAAACTTAAACAATAACAAAGCCCAACTTTAATTGACCAGGACTCAAAATAACCTGTTAAGAGATTTGCCGACAGTTACAGAGGTGATGCGGTCCCGGAAAACGACTTTGCAAAAAACAAAGAATCTAGGTAGTAGGTACCTAAGGGTTAAGTGGATAGTTTTCCGGTATTGGAATCAGGTATTCATATTTAATGATATAGAAGAGCTAGTCCGAAATGGACAACGATTGAATGATGATTTTTTTGTTCCAATCATGTGAACCAGTTTTGTGTATCAACAAATTGTATTATAAATTAATTCGTTTAAGAGGCGCTCATAGCCAGATGCTCTCTCTAGTCCGTAAGTGGTTGAGGAGGTTAAGCAACTAGGCTTGCGGTCAGTCCATAGATGGGTGACCGCCAAATTGGTTTAATTTGTGAGCGTCTCCGTGCTTCGGAGGGCACCGTTGAGCTATCGGTCCTGGTTGTAGCCATTGGGCAACAGTCGTTAAGCCATGTCAGAGGCCTACTGGGCGGCTTGAACAACTCTGACACCAGGGTAACCACTGCCCATACGATAAGTAATTATATTAAAACAAAAATAAACTGAAATACTTGCTGCTACGGAACCCTTCATGTGCGAGTCCGACTCGCACTTGCTCGCACAATATTATCTAACAACGCCAAGCAGCCAGTCAAATTTACAATAAGTATTAAAAATCCTGAAATACCTTTAAACAATAATTTCAAGAAATTAGCTAAGTATACGAGTACTTATATCTCAACCATTACTATTAGGTATTCATTAAATTATAATTATATATGATCAAATACCAGACGCAAATCTATTAATCTCTTTGTCCTTAGCATTAAAGCCATCTTCTCTGGGAAGATAGACGCAAGAAGAAAGAGAGGAAGATCGAGAAGAAAATTTACTGATCAACTTAAAGAAAAATTACAAGTGGACAGTAAATTTTGGATGGATGGATTAAAGACATAGTTATCTAACTTGTAATACTACAATCCATTTTCTGACTATTTACAAGCGCTTTTAAACTCTTACACAGGGTATGTACTACACGAGACCACATCAATTTCAACCTTATTACTTTGGAATAGGGTTCAAAAATAATGAAATCCAAATATAACAAAGCCTGGTTAAAAGTTAAAGCCTATGTGAATGTAGACTATTTTTGTTTTAACACAGCGGCACGCTAGTTTTAATAGTATGTTTTTTATTGAGCGCCAAATTCCTAAACGGATTCAATATCAAAGTACCTATTGTACCAGAACGTATAACATTTATATAGGCTCGTAGGTTGTAACGGTGGACATTTACATATGTATAGTGTTAGCCCCACGTTCAGGACGGTATATTTTTTCTCCAAAGACTGCAAAGGACTCATTCTGTCTCTCTTTTATTCGCTAAAATTATAACCTGCCTGAATATGTAGGCGTCTTCCATTAGTCTATAGCCTCGTTATGTCATTCTGTCTCCCGCTTTGCTCTGAAGGCAGTGGAACTGTTCATTTTCTAACTCCTTCTTGTTTCTTTCTGATCAAATTCGTAGCGGGTACCAAGACAGTTAAAGTGAATCCCTGGGATATGCCTGAGCCTTCCCGCTCAGTGTCATTTTATTGTGTGCCTTTGTTGATCCTAGCTTACAGGAGATGCATTGGTGGGTATGAGGGAGGGACTAAACCCGACAAAAAAAATGTGTTATCCATCGGCTTCGTTTTCTAAAGACTTGGCCGACTGATATGTTCACAGCTGCATGTGAACATATCTAAGTCAGCCAATAGTATAATACCGACATTCTCCGGAAGGGTGTTAGCAACGGAATCCTAAATCTGATATACCCGTGCGTATAGTTCGTAACTTACCAGCAGTGCGCCTACCCCAGATTGGTAGAGGGTACAGCAACGGATCGAGACTCGCAGGATGATTAAATTAATGATTTTATGTCTTTAAGTTAAGCTTTGCAGTGCTATATAACGAGAAAATTATTCTTTGATATATATTAACATAATGAAAGGCTGTTTCTTCTATTTTTCACCATAATACAACAATGTGAGACGAGACCGTCTGATACTTTTTTAATAACGTTCTTAAGAGAGCGGCGTAGAATATTAATCTGCCAAAGTTAGGAACTTGCCCCACGGTAGTTTGTTTATCCTTGTGTAAGCGGTTGATGAGATAAGGGGGGTAAGTCTCTTCAAACAAAATCTCCGTATTTTTCCCCTTTTAGAAGCAACTTTTCACGTTTCACGTAAATCAGTATACCCTAGGACAAATTAAATCCTTGGCGGTCAGTTTGAGCGGTAGCTTGCCGCCCGTGTTCGACGTTTTCAAGTGTGTGCGCAAATAAAAGAACACTATGTATTCCGTCACTGACATAGATAGATAGAGTACACTTTATTGCACCAAAAGAAACAATACATGACTTACAAATAAGCAAATACAGGTACAATCGGTGGTCTTATCGCTTTGTAGCAATCGCTTCCAGACAACCGTTGGGTGGACAAGGAAAAAATTGATAGAAAAGGCATTAGTTGTAAGTATACTATCAAATAAATGTATTTTAAGTTGCATTGTGAACTGTCGATGGTGTATCATTTGTAACTAAATAAATATACAAAGTTATGTTCTTATATACAATTTACATAAAATCTTTTTTTTAGGACAACGCCCGCACTTTGGAGTCTGATCCCTGTGTCGCAGGGTATATTACAAACATATAATTTTGTCCCTTTTATACAGCATTATCTTTAATCCTGCTACCCCCTATTATCTTAAAGAACGATTTAAATTTCTAAGTGATACACATGCGAGATCATTGAGATCATCAGAAAACCTAAACCTGTCTTTGCCAACACATTCTACTAACTTTTTTAGTAAATCTTTTACTGTTGAGGCAGCTCGCCTCTGGAATGCGTTGCCTTTAGCAATTAGACGTGCTAAAACCCTTGCTTTGTTCAAAACTCTAGTGTAAAACCACTACTTGTCACTATGAATGCATTTCCACTGTCCTTCCATATTATATTGTTTATTATGTATGTATGTATCTATGTATGTATTATTATGTTTATGTAATTAAGTATGTATTATATCTAATGACATGGTAGTATTACTATTAAGTAAATGCCATTATTAGTTTGTAAGTATTTAGATTCCTACTTAAATTATTTTATCTTGCACTACCCTTATCGTGTTGTCTTTCTATATTTCTGCTTCTTATCCATCCAAAGGTTGTCTGGAAGAGATCGCTGACTGCGATAAGACCGCCTATTGTACAATTTGCTTTCAATGTTTCCTAAATTTTTGTCTGTAATTGGTGTGCAATAAAGAGTATTTATCTTATCTTATCTTATAATAGACGGGCTCAATTTACAACCAGACTCAGTACAACAATTTATGGGTCACACAAATAGTTGTCTGGCACGGGAATCGAACCCGGGACACGAAGCAGCAAGGTGGGTGTATGAGCCGCTGCGCCACACGTGCAATCCAGTGCAATAGGATGGGTTAACTGACACGGCCGAAGATAAATCATAAGCAGAACTGATGGATTTCACCTTCAAAACAAAAGTGGTATTATACAAAAATAGTATTTTGTCAGTATGACCGTTTCATGTTTTTGATGCAGTATTATGATTTATATCTAGGCCAGGTAATGAAATATAGTACTGCAATTAGCATTATTTAACAGTTGACCTATCTTACTTGTTGTTACAAACTGCAACTGTAATAATAAGTAATTTAGTTATTTCAAAAAAGGTAGAGGTATTTTAAAAAAGAGTTCAATAAAAATAATTTCGTATAATGCCACTTTTGTTTTAAAAGTGCGTTATGTGCTCTCTCTACATAATCGCAGATATTTGAGTCTACAGGCCAATCGCACCCGGGACCCAGCGTTGAGCGAAGATCGTAAGCTCTTCTACATCCGTATGAACGTATGCTATCATTTTTTTAACTTCTAGAACTAGTGCCTTGTAGCCGCTGGGTATCAAAAATCCTGAAAAACATGAAATGAACCATAATCAAAGAAAGCTGTTGATGCTCAAACTTACAACCACTGAACCATTGACGTTTAACGCGGGAATCGCCCCAGGACTACTCGACCGCGTAATTTGATTTTGTGATTCGGGTGCAAGGGTCTGCTGAGTAGGATGTGATAACAAACAAAATTATATGGAACAAGCCGGGATTTTTCCGAAAAGGATAATGCACGGGGAAAATAAAATGTTATTTACTGTTTGTCTATGAGTTCTACGATTTCCAAATGCAACTGAATTAGTGCTGATTGTTAGCGAGTTGGTAAATATTGTTTGCCCGTTTTTGTGACATTATAGCATAACCAATAATAATGTCTTCCCAGCCGAATTTCGGCCACGGCGGCCAGTCTCAACAGTGATTAGACATCTGCGCGGGACATATTATAGTGCTCAAGTGTGTGCGCAAACACAGGAGCACTTTTTATTGCACTATCCATCACTCTCATAATCCGATGGGACGCCTAGTGACACGACCGGAAAGAGGTCAGGTACAGGACCGACGGGGGTATAATAGCGCCAACTCCCAGACTACGGGCTGATACTCAAAAAAAATTCGTTTTACAGAAAAGTCCCAAAATCGCTTCTGGCCCCACCCGGGATTTGATCCCAGGACCTCATACTCTGCGGGTGAACACGCTACCAATAGGAAGAGTTTATACCTGAAGGCCAATTTGTCAAGTAAAAACTACCGTCAAGTGAGTTGCCGAGACTTCAAAACTAAGGAGAAGTTATTGGAATTTGAATCTCGATTCTTGTAGTAACGCCTTATTCTATTTTTATTATGCTATTCCCATTTCTTGGTAACATTTTCGTCGAATGGATCCATAAATTATATTGTATGCGTTATATAGGTTATATTGCGGTTATATATTGTAATTAAAATATTTAACAGTGATTTTAAATTCCGTAAATTTAAAGTTTGTTTGTTAAAGTAAACTCAAATTATATATTTTGTTAAAAATGTTCTCAAGTAAGTGAAATTTCTTATTGAGAAATAAAATTCTTGAACCTCAATAATATTACTCGTTACCAATAGAATACGAACATATGCATGGTTTCCCAGATGCCAAATTGGCAAGAAGCAAATTCAAATTTCCTTTATTCCGTTAAAATGTTACATTTTCGTGGAATCGTCATTTTATTAACCCCACCGTGCAGTTAAAAACGTAGCAACTATTGAGAAATACTGAAAGAAAACTCAGTAGGAATCCTTACTTTTTGTACTACATTGTATTTAAATGTGTTAATTTAGAACGACTTAAGCCCAAGCCATTTTGTCACTTAAATAATTTTGTAATAAGCCCTGCTACACAATTTGGATTTTATAATACTTTTAAACTTATTCGTAGATATTTATTTGATATGACTGGGAAGTTTGTTATATAATTTTATACAATGCCCTATAAAAAATTACTTATTTGGTGGAGATGGATAGTATGTAATACAAGGCTTATGATTATATCTAGTATTCATATTATGAGTATCACTACAAGGTCCGTCATAATAATAATACCTTAATCTAGACAGAACCATTGAAAATATCATCATCATCATATCAGCCGAAAGACGTCCACTGCTGGACAAAGGCCTCCCCCAAAGATCTCCACAATTGCCGGTCTTGCGCTATCCGCATCCAGCGATTTCCAGCGACCCGCACAAGATCATCGGTCCATCTTGTAGGGGGCCTGCCCACGCTGCGTCTTCCGGTTCGTGGTCGCCACTCGAGAACCTTTCTGCCCTAACGGCCGTCGGCTCTACGAGCTATGTGCCCTGCCCACTGCCACTTCAGCTTGGCAATTCTTCGGGCTATGTCGGTGACTTTGGTTCGCCTGCGGATTTCGACATTTCTGATGCGATCCCGCAGGGAAACTCCGAGCATAGCCCTCTCCATTGCTCTTTGGGTGATGTTGAGCCTTCTAATAAGGCCCATAGTGAGCGACCACGTCTCTGTTCCGTATGTCATCACTGGCAACACACACTGGTCGAAGACTTTCGACTTGAGACACTGCGGTATTTTGGACGAGAAGATGTTACGTAGCTTCCCGAACGCTGCCCATCCGAGTTGGATTCTACGATTGACCTCCTTCTCGAAGTTGGACCTACCTAGTTGGATGGTCTGTCCTAGGTAAATATAGTTCTCTACAACTTCGAGTGCAGAGTCACCAACTTTCAATTGAGTGGGTGCAACATGGACGTTTGGCATGATTTTCGTCTTATCCATGTTCATTTTCAGACCCACTTGATGAGAGACTCTGCTGAGGTCATCGAGCATTGTACCGAGGTCTTCCATGGTCTCAGCCATGACTACGATATCATCGGCAAATCGAAGGTGAGTGATGTACTCGCCATTGACATTGATGCCAAAGTGTTTCCAGTCCAGAAGCTTGAAGACGTCTTCCAATGCAGCGGTGAACAGTTTCGGAGATATAACATCTCCCTGTCTCACGCCTCGCTGCAAGTGGATAGGTTTCGAGATCTGGTCCTGGAGTTGCACTGACATAGTGGCGTTTTCATACAAACGCTTCATCAACTCGATATACCGGTAGTCAATTTGGCACCTTATGAGAGACCTCAGCACGGCCCATGTTTCGATAGAATTCTAAAGCCTTTTCGGAAACCGGCTTGTTCGGGAGGCTGGAAGTCGTCAAACTTGCGCGCGAGACGGTTCGTAACGACCCTCGAAAACAACTTGTAAACATGACTCAGCAGTGTGATGGGTCTATAATTCTTCAATAGGGTTTTGTCGCCCTTTTTGAAGAAGAGCACCACCACACTTCTGTGCCATGCTTGTGGCGTTTGACCATATAGTATGACGGAGTTAAATAACTTCTGAAGGGCCCGTAGGATTGGTGTACCACCCGCCTTCAGAAGCTCTGCTGTAACTCCATCATCACCAGGCGCCTTGTTGTTCTTGAGTTGTTTGAGAGCCATTCTAATCTCGTACAGGCTGACGTCCGGGATGTCTTCGGTGTAATGTCGGGTTAGTCGTGCTCTGGGATCTGAGGCATGACTTTTGACAGGTGGCTGTGTTATCGTATATAACATTCCGTAGAACTTCTCGATCTCTCCCAGCAACTCAGGTTTAGACGTGACGATTCTACCATCCTCAGTCTTCAGCTTCGTCAGTTGGCTCTGTCCAACAGACAGAGCTCTTGCGAACACTTTGGAGCCTTTGTTCCCCTCAATGGCCTCTTTAATACTAATTGTATTAAATTGCCGCGTGTCGCGAGTCAAAGACTTTGAGATTTGTCTGTTGAGCTGCCGATATCTGATAGCATCATCTGAGGATGTCAGAACCATTTTCCGTCTATCTTCCATAAGTTGCAGGGTAAAGTCAGAGATCTTTTTAGTTCTGTTTGTACGACGGGCCTTGAATACCTTAGACCCAGCCGTATGGACAGCTTCTACGAGCCTGTCATAGTATGAGTCCACTTCCTCGCAGTCTGCTAGGCATTCGAAACGGTTTTGCAGTTCGAAAATATGTTGAAAATATCGATTAAAAATATGTTGTAAAAATATTAGACTTAAACTAGATAATTAAACATAATCTCTTGACAATAACTTGATAGGGACTAGCTAAATATCATTGCTATAATAAAATACATTTTATAAATGTTTTCATACAATGTGTACCTAAATATCTATGTTACTAGAAATAATAATGTATACAACTATATTACTACAAACATGTTCTGACTATTTACAAGCGGTTTTTTAAAATCTACGTGAATAAAAACCTTTTTTATTTTATTTACTGCAATTACAGAAGGAATCTTTATTGTTATGTAGAGAAAGTAGATTGTCATATAAAGCATGATGCGCAGTAGTCACTGAGGTTGACAGCACTTAAAACCACTCTAGCTCGCATAGTTTTGGTGCCAATGTGGCAGCCACATTACATTTTAGCCAAAGAATTGTGAACCGTTGACCCGAAAATAAAGTGATAACCTGACGAAAATAAATGAATCAATCTCACACGATAGACACTCTGTCACTGAATACCGGCGTTTCAGTCGAGTTTTATTTTTTCTTTGGTAAATAGCCTCCACTATAGGTTGAGACCTCACTGTGTGTCAAATTCGTATTTAATATAATATACTTGATAATAACGTGAAGTAGTTTATTTCTCAGGATAATTATATTAACATTAATATACTAGATATTATCCATATTTCGCTCGCTTAAGGCGTGGGTGTCAGCCGGATGTGAAGCGGCTACTGGAAAAAGGCGTACTAGCCCGTCTTTTGTATGCGGCGGCTCTTTGATATTTGATACAAAATATATAAAACATGAGTGCCCTCAGCCTATCCGCAGTTAACAGTGGCATGCCGGGCAGTGACGTCGTAAAACCGATCTGCAGAGTGCATTAAATTTTCCATTTGAATAAAATTCATGCTCTTTGTTTCAATGTGTGGGTCCAATATCTTCTGATCTTTTGTAAATTATCCGATTGCTCCAGAGCTTGCAGATCCTCTTCATATGAGGAAGAAAACGTCATGTTATCGTGATAATACTAGAATGCCCGAAAGTCATTCCGCGAGGCGACTGTTCTTCGCCGAACCGACGAGCATTGCGGCGCCGCGCTCGTACTTCGCTCGCGCCTCGCCTGCGCTTCGCCCTTGCCGCACCTTTAGTATTTGTGCCACAATTTATACTTCGGGAACTACACTTTATGTGCATAAAAGTAACTTTTAACCTTTTCCCCTTAAATTCGTTATAAAATAAAATAAAAACAAAGACACTTGTTGTCCGTGCAAGACCGAAATGGCAAATACACATGTTGTTGTATTTTTGGTATATTTTCAGTTCTCTGAGTCTATTATTGTAGTACATTAAATATACAAATAAATACACTATCATTCCCTTATCAAAAGATTAGAATGCGTCAACATTTCATTGACCCCAACAATGTAGTTATTTTATATATAGTCAAATAAGACAATATGTTTATGATATGTTTTTTACTAGATTTACCATGTAGTATTGACTAAAACGTAGCGGAAATTTCCAATTTGTTTGTTGACAGATCGACTTAAGTGCGGATTTAAATAACTACTTAGTTAACTAAGTAATCCGTGGTTCTTATCACTAAACTGTCACGTTAAGTAAGGTCCATATTTCTAACTTTATATTTACCTACATTTTTATTTACATAACTTCTTGTTTATCCTGTTTATTTACAGACGCCAGCACATCAAGCTTCCCCAATCTGTCACATTCCCCCAATTGAAAGTGAAACGATTTGAATTTTGTTTTGTTTGAAAATTGAAAGCAATTTGACAAATTGGGGTAGCTGGATGTTCTGGCGACTGTACTTTGTATAAACAAGATACCTACTGCTTATAAGATTAGGACATGTTAATATTAATTAATCTAAACGTAAGTAACAATTATTGAAGTGACGAATTAGCAACACCTCATTAACGCTCGAATTAAGAAATGGAACTCATCTCGCAGTCGTGTTCTAGTTTAATTAAATTATATGTACTTATATAAAAAAAATCTTACAAACCTAATCCTCATGTTTGAAATGGAGTTATCCTAGGGTATGAGAACCACATTTGTTGTGCACGCAGTTTTGAAATACAGTTGAATATTAAATTCAATTTAAGTGTTAAGTCAAGTAATAATTGAAAAAAAAAGATTTTATAACTCATTAATAATCTTTATTTCCTTATCATTAGCATTTATTATACAAATAAATAAAATAAATATTAATAATAATATCTGGGGACAATGTCACACAGATCATCCTAGCCCCAAACTAAGCAAAGCTTGTACTATGGGTACCAGGCGCCGATATACATACTTATATAGAGAGATAAATACTTATATACATAGAAAACATCCATGACTCAGAAACAAGTATTCGAGCTCATCACACAAATATTTACACTTACCGGGATTCGAACCCAGGACCACCAGCTTCGTAGGCAGGAGCACTACCAACTAGGCTACGGTGACCGTCAAATCTGTCATAAATGCATAATTTTCAAAGATGAAATTAATCGTGCGAAAATCTTTAATCATGTCGGTCTGTCTTATACAAAAAGAGACTCTGAATTAATAAATTAAAAGCACATTTTGTACGTATGGGCGTATTTTTGAGAATATTGATGGTAATTAATACACATGAATATAGGTAAAAATACTAGGGAGTCTTCTCTCTCTATGTAAATCTTTCTTATTTGAATGGCCTCTTGTCCTGGAGGCGTACGATTGCCACCCGGGACTAATCTTTGTATGATGAACACGATTATTAGTTCTGTATCTAGGTATAACTTATCTATAATATGTATGTATTAAGAAATTCATAAGTGTGTTTATCAGTTGACAGTGTCTTAGTTGTCCTAAAATATTTATTAATTTATAAATGTTCATTTATCATCGAGAAGACGTACAGTAAAGTGATTGACAATGAAATTATTCTGAATTGTTTTTTTTTTATATTATTCCCGCTTTTTTGGGGAATAGGTTAACTGTACCCCTTGCATGGCCAGAGTCCTTTTGTGAGTCCGTTTTAAGCTTTTCTAGGTGAAGATTGAATTTGATGTTGAAGATGGTAAAATTTTGTTATGTTTTATTTTATAAGTTATCTTTAAATTTATATTTTTAAGTTTATTTGAAATATATTGCATGTTGTTTCTGAAATCTGGATGTTGTATTTAGTAAGTTAGCTTAGATTCATATTTTAAGTTTGTGTTTATTACGAATATATTGCATGTTGTTTGTGAGTTTACTATTACAAAGTTGGGTCTGTTAAAGTATTTTTGTTGGTTTTAAATATGTATTGTAGTTGAATTTTTAGTTTTCGTTTTTATGTTAACTTGTTTTGGCCATGGTCTGATATATAAGAGTTCATTTGGTACAGTCACTTTATTTTTGTTTAGGTATTTGTATTTTAAAGGATGCATTTCTAGACAGAATACGTTTTGGATGTTTATTTATGCGTTAAATATTATTTCATGGATATTTATGTATATATTTTATTATTGACAATATAATATATTTTTATTACACTTCCTTTTTTTTACGTATACTTAATTTTTACGTATTTTACATAATACATATTCTTGCAACCTTCTCTGTTATACTTGTCTCCATCTGAGTTTAATAGATTAAATATATGTATGAGTTTAATATATGTACATATGTAGATATTGATAGATAATTTTATTCATATTAATCTAAGTGCTACTTGTATTATTTCATAATCATTATGTTTTCTATACAAATATACCGGTTTTTATATGTTGTTATTCTGAATTGTTCTTCTTATAAACAAATCTAAAGCTAAGGATAAATTTATAATATATACAAATGATTCTGACATAAATATATATGAAATATGGAAATAATAATAAGATATTATCTAAAAACGAGATATTATACTCAAAATTAATGTTTTAAAGCTATTATGTCAGACAATTATAAATAATGGGTTTAAATAAGTTTTTAATTGGCCAATAAATATCGTATTTGGATTTACGTAATCATTTACATCTGCCGAGCCTATTACGGGAAATTCCACTTCATTATTGTATTTCTTTTCTTGTAGAAACCGCGTTAATCATGTAAATTACCTGTTAATATTGATAGTCTATTTGTGAATATTTAAATACAATATAGTATTTGGATATTTACGATCTTATACGAATCTTATCTCCGTTGTGGCTCTTGTTTACGTGCTCTTCCAGAGGTAGTCCACGAAGGGCACCCATCTGAACGGCACCTGCGCGAATGGCACCTAGCCTAGTCCACGAAAGGCACCTATCAATATTTTTGGCAGGTGCTCTTCGTGGATTCAATTTATTTTTACATTCTTGTCCACGAAAGGCACCTACGTTAACCATTACAGTAACCTATGTTATTAAATGAAAGATATCGATAAAAATCACTAAAACGTTAATTAAAACTACTAATATTACGCACGTTAAGACGTTAGTATTTTCTTATGTTTAAGCGAATGTTACACATTGAAATTAAACTACTATCAATAAATTGAATCCACGAAGAGCACTTGCCAAAAATATTGATAAGTGCCTTTCGTGGACTAGGCTAGGTGCCATTCGCGCAGGTGCCATTCAGATTCCTTCGTGGACTACCTCCTCTTCCATACCGGCCTATTTGTTGTTTAGGCGTATTAAAGGGCGGCTACCACCTTTCAGCATCGTGATCAGCGCGATGCGGCTTCCTTGAGCACATGTGACGTCATAAATGATCCGGGATCTATTTTCAACGTTGAAGCCGATTGAACGAATGATTTAGTCATATTTAACCTTTATCTATTTAAACGTCGATCATAATCACGATGATATACCGCCTATGTCACCGCGGTAGACCCTCAGGTATTTAATAGGTATAAGAAGTAACGCATCTGCCGTGATTATAGTTTTTGTTTTATTTTTACACATTAATGTAAGAGAGGTAGGGCACAGCGTTCATTCGCTCAAAGAGTAGCCCGACTGGGAAAGTACCTCCAACTTACGGAAGACATTCCTAAATAATAACATTAATAATTTTAATGTTGTGTTTTTGCGTGTGAGTAAGGTCGCCAGAGCTCATCGGGGCGGGGAGAAGGGTCAGCGACACTTGTTAGCTAACTCTTAAAGGCCGACAACGCACCCGCTACTCCTCTGGTGCTGCGAGTGTCCATGGGCGGCGGTGATCACTTACCATCAGGTGACCCATTTGCTCGTTGTCGTCCTCTGATATATATAAAAAAAAACAAACACATAGAACTCATGAAATAATTTTTCATTGCTTTTATGACAACTACGGGAAAAGAAGTTTCATAGGAATTCGTTCCATCATTTAGATGTAAGGGGTTACAAATGCACATACTGTCGAGGTTATAATACGAGTATCTCTACACATTAACCCCATTAGCTAGTTACTTTTATTTACATACGAACATTAAGATAAGAAACTTGTAAATAGACAAAACATTTGCACTGTTAAAACTACTTAAACAAAATTGCTTATATTAAAAGCGCTTGTTAAATTCGCAATGCATTATTTGTACCTACTATTAAAACGTCATCATCAGCCTAAAGTTGGCCACTGCTGGACACAGGCCTTCTCCCAAGATTTCGCCATTTGGAGGAGTTTGCTATAGTCACCGTGCTGGGAATGCGAGTTGGGTGGTAGGTAGTAAACAGGTGGCGCTGCTGCGCGACTACCTGGTATATCCCTATTAAAATTACGAATAAAAAATATTTTATGAAACCCGCCTTCTAGCTTAGTTTACTTTAAGTAGTAGTAAGTGTTTATGACGGTTAAGCATAGCAAGCATAGCAACACACGGTTAGACCACAGAATAAAAAAGTACTAACCGTTAGACTATGAATGAGCGACTACCACAGCTAAATTCTGAGCGTCTCCATGGTCCGACCCAATGATTTCTTTGTGTTGACAGGTTGACAAGGTTTTAAGTCTCACCAACAGATCACACAGTGTTCTCCATGTAATGACGTTTAAAGCCAAATTTTTAGACCTTACTTTACACTATCATAAAGTTCGTAGGAATCTAAATTAAAAAAAAATTAATATGGCCCATGTCAGTCACTGTTAATTTCGGTTAGGGGGCAACTGGCCTCTAGGCCGCGGCCCACATTACACGGAGTAGGAACACCGTGGGTCAGAATACCATGGGATAAAAGTATCGTAGTTGAATGGACCCATTGGGATTTCTTAGTGACAGTCCATGACTGTTGGTTGGATGGTTAGATTAGGTTAGAACATTGACAATTAGCGCGCGAAGGTGAGCGAGCGAAGCGGGTCGATTTAGACATAGACATAGATCATTTTATTGCCAGAAACTGTGTACAGATGTTATAACAATTTGATTGATCAACAGTTACCCATATCGGGCATGCAATATTTTTTTCTACCTATCTTAATATTAAATAATTAATTTTTATAATCTTGACAACAGATAAATAACACATCATGATAAATTCAATAAATCAGTTGCTTCGATACTTGGACATTAGCAAAAAACTTTTTGAGGTCATATAATACGTTGTGCAATAGCTATCGTTTCAGCAAAGATTTAAACATTTTACCATCGAGTTGTTTAATTTCAAGTGGTAGATGATTATACACACGTATTGCTGTAATGTAAGTACTCTTACAGTTAATCATGTTGCGAATAGATGGTAACTCTAAATTAAATCTATGTTTAGTACGAATATTAGGCTTAGATGCTGACTTTAAATTGAAAAAAAATCATATTATTTTTTAGCTACGATACCTTTATCCCATGGTATTCTGACCCACGGTGTTCTTACTCCGTGTAATGTGGGCCGCGGCCCAGAGGCCATTTGCCCCCTAAGCCGATAATTTAGCTGACTATTGGTGTCTTTTTTTTATTAAGTTTAATGGAATTTTTGCTATCCAGAACCAACATACTTTAAATAAAACTTTATCTCTTTGTAATTAGGATGTTTTTACGTTTACCGTGTAACTTACCTAACTTAAACTAACGATTCTGAACAACCAATCGGGAGAATGGACATCAATTACCTTAAACCCAATATAAATAAATAAATAAAATAAAGGGCTAGTAAAATGTGTCTCAGATTTTCTCTCCAGTAAAAATTGCTCGCAATTTGTGAGTATAAATGAAACGATTTTCGTAAATGTTTACTCTTTACGATTTATTGTATCATCTAATCCCCGAATTAAAGAGATTAGTTGGATTTAGAAAAGCTATATTTCGTCTTTTTTTAGGGCTACTTACCAAAATGCTAAAATGGGACACTATAATCATACTATTGTCTACTGATTTATAAAGGTTGCTAGACTTACTATATGTATAATTATTACACAAAACCATCACCCTTGCGACAAGCAGGTCAGCTCCAACAGTATCCCAAACATTATTTTATTTATTTTATTTTATTGCAAGTAAGTTGGCCTGCATTTACATAAGTCGTTGCTGTGTTGCTGTCCCGTCTCCCATGGCATGTCGCAGGCATAATGTTTTTGTTATATTAACTACTAGCTATGCCCCGCAGTTTTACCCGTTTTAAACTTAATAAATTATAGCCTATGTGTTAGTCCAGGGTGTCAGCTAACTCCATACCAAATTTAATTAAAATCGCTCTAGCGGTTTAGACGTGAAGAAGTAACGAACAGACACACTCACACACTCACAAACTTTCGCTTTTATAATATTAGTGTGATTGAATAGTTGGTAAGACTTACTCTTTAATCAAACTATATGTATTTACTATTAAGCTAATTACTAAGTTAACTTTATAATTACAACAAAAGCATCACCCCGGCGACATGCCATGGGAAATGGTACAGCAACGACATAATATACCTATAGGTGCAGTCCATACATACTTGAGACGTCCAGGATACTGTTGGAGCTGGCCTGCATCACTATCACTATCATTAAATCATTGTTGGGCCATGGCATGTCGTAGGAGTGATATTTTTGTTAATAATTATATAGCTAGCTAAGTTATTAGCTAAATAGTAAATATAGTTTATTGTAACAATTATTTATTTATTTGTCACCAACCTTACATCTACCATTACAGGATACATCCCAATGCAGTAGCGAAGACCCCAACTTGTCTACTTCCCATAACATATTTCTTTATATGCTGTCCTTGTAAATTCACTCAGTGTACAGTGAAACAGAAACTTAGTAGTAATTGGAATAGTAAGTAATTGGATCGCTGGAAACCGCTGGATGCGGATAGAGCAAGACCGGCAATTGTGGAGATCTTTTTCCAGCAGTTGACCTGTTTCGGCTGATATGATGATATGCCACTAATAATTATTGCTCATACCGATAGAGGTGCTCATAACCAGTTTTGCCTGTCACCGGTCCGTAAGTTATCGACGAGGTTAAGCATCTAGACACGCAGTCAATCCATAGATGAGTCACTACCAAAGTTTGACTGCCCGTGTTGGCGCGGCGGCTAAGACAGTCGCCTCGCCGCTTCGTGTCCCGTGTTCAATTCCCGCGCCGGAAAACTATTTGTGTGACCCATAAATAGTTGTTCTATATCTGGATGTAATTTGTGTCCAACTATTATATGTTTGTAACGTACCTCGCGACACAGGGATTAGATTCCTTAATGTTGAAGTAGTATTAAATTAAATAAAAGTAAATTTCTTTCTTTTTCTTTATAAATAATAATAATATCTGGGGACAATGTCACACAGATCATCCTAGCCCCAAACTAAGCAAAGCTTGTACTATGGGTACCAGGCGACGATATACATACTTATATAGATAGATAAATACTTATATACATAGAAAACATCCATGACTCAGAAACAAATATTCGTGCTCATCACACAAATATTTGCACTTACCGGGATTCGAACCCAGGACACCAGCTTCGTAGGCAGGAGCACTACCAACTAGGCTACGGTGACCGTCTTTAAAAGATTATTATTTTCAAAGCGTCACCTACATAGATTCGGAAGCTCGTTAAAGTCTCTCGGTCCCGGTTTTAATCACTGCTTACCCGTCAAGCTAGGTAAAAGGCCTACTGGACTGCTTGAACAACCATTGCTCTAGGTTAATTAGCATGCAGCTAGTACATGACAAAAACAAACAAATATTTTTGAAACTAACATTTTTGCGAATACGTTCATACATATGGACGGAACCCTAATAGAATGAGACCCGATTTTGACGTGGTCAGTTTTATTTATTATTTTAGTTAACGATAAATCTTAGAAGAAATCCTATTTATTCGTTATCTTATTTCTTATTTATGTGATTAGTAATTTAATTACAGTCTTTTATAAGCCACATCGGTCAATGGGCAGTTTTATAAGACGTCTTTATAAAATAAAGATATTATGATTTTCGGTAGATAAATATTTTAAGAACATCATATTTATTTGATTATTAGCTTGGCTTATTATTGGGGGAAGGGAGGGTGGTATCTGTGGCATCTGAAAATAAAGTGCACCACAAATAATAAAAAGGATGAATAAATTGAGTAGTATTTTTCCAGATTATTTTGTTGTCAAGTAATTTGTAGAAGTGAGGCTGTGCTTATTCTCTCGATCCTTAGTAGTTCAATAGTTGTTTGGGATTAATGTTCTCCCAAATATAGACATATTTGCCCTATATGCTTTTTAAAAAGGTAAACCCCGTAGTACTTACTTACTTATCGTATGGGCAGTGGTTACCCTGGTGTCAGAGTTGTTCAAGCCGCCCAGTAGGCCTCTGACATGGCTTAACGACTGTTGCCTAATGGCTACAACCGGGACCGGCAGCTTAACGTGCCCTCCGAAGCACGGAGACGCTCAGAAATTAAACCACTTTGGCGGTCACCCATCTATGGAATGACCGCGAGCCTAGTTGCTTAACCTCGCCAATCACTTACGGACCGGTGAGAGCTACTGGCTATGAGCGCCTCAAGTATTGCCTTAATATGGCTCTTAATATGATCATTACTGCGAAATGCTTTATATCTAGTATAACTTTGTATATTTACATGCAGTGTTTAAATAGTGTTACACGGTAGGTCTAGGCTCCGTTACAAAAACAGGATATTCAAATTAATATGATTACCAAGAATCTTGAGAAACCAGCCTCAAACGACTTAGTAAAATGTCAAGATAAGCGATATAAGGATAAAACTATGCAAGTGTATGCGTAATAAAATTTTCTTAAGAGGCTGGTAATACACAATTTTACTAGAAAACTGTCAAAACGAGTTAAAGTTAAAATTGCTGCCAAAATGTAAATTTTATAACAAATCGAAGACAATTGTCTCCCGGTTGAGAAAATAATAATAATAAAAGACTGTTTATTACTATATGAAAACTTAAATAATTTTACAATTTATACGTTAAATCTTATTTTTAAATACAAGATTTTTTAAGTTTCTACATTTTACCTATTTATTAAGTATGTTTTTAATTCGCTTTATGCTTATGGCTTTCGTTACAAGTTTATCGACTACTATGGCTTTCGGTAATTTAACTAATCTTAATATTACCGTATATACAATATTGTTTGTTTGTGTTATACAATATTGTTTGTTTTATTAATTGTTATTTTCCCAACGATTCAACCAAGTTTCATTGATCGTGGTTACGAGCTGACTGGCGCAGCGGTGATGCTCCGCTAACGAGGGGGTCAAGTTCTTTTTACTAACCTCACTGAATCGTTTATCGCACTACTTATAATTATATGTATATAACTTATTTACAATAACATACCCGGTGCGCATAATTGATGTGCTATTATTATAAGCAGTTTTAGAAGTTTGTGAGTTCTATATATGCCCTGATCTTATCATACAAGCTATATAAGAGTGAGATGTAATGACATTGAAATTATTAAGTGGTTTTAAAGATAGAATTTCTATTGCCTTTGCGATGTTTTCCTGTGAAGCACAAGTAGTGGAAGAACACTTGCGGAAAAATAAAACAATTTGACTGTTGTCAGCCCCTTAAATATATGTACATTCCTTTTAGTTCATTAGAATAACATAATAATAATAAATAATAGACTTTAACGTATTTTATAATTATTACCTACGTAGTAGGGTTGTAACGGAGGCCTCTTAGCGGAGGCGGAGGCGGATGCGAAGGTCACGGATTTCACCTCCGCGGATGCGGAGGTTAACGGATGCGAATGCGAAGGTGAAAGTGGAAAGTGTGAAAAAATAGTATTTTATGAGTAATATTAATATTTTTTTAATCTCAATAAATGAAGAATGAGCTGAAAGTGGGGCAATTTCAATTTGACTTCATAGAGAAGGATGGACGCTTTATGATGAACTCCTTTTTCAAGAAGCCGGATAACCGCAAATGGACCTGGGTAAGGTAAAACAAAAAACGAGATAGACTTTATTTTGTCGACGATAAAACAGATGTTCAATACGGTACGTCTTTGTGATCAATACGGTTAAAAGCGGGAGCGATCACAGGCGGGGCTCATTGAACCTTAATGTCAAGCTCCAGAGATCCCGAGTGGTAAAGTCTATGCTCCGGCATTTAACTGCAAAACCGAGTGGAGTCATACCACGACAGGTTCGTAGAAGCTGTCCAGACGGCTGGGTCTTTAAGGCCCGCCGTACAAACAGAACCAAACATATCTCTGACTAAACCCTGCAGCTAAAGGAAGAAAGACGGAAAATGGTTTTGACATCCTCTGATGATGCTACCAGATACCGGCAGCTCAAGAGACAGATCTAGACAGTCATTGACTCGCGACACGCGCCCAATTAATACAAAATGTATTAAGAAGCCATAGAGTGGAACAAAGGCTCTAAAGTGTTAGCAAGAGAACTGTCTGTTGAACAGAGCCAACTGACGAAGCTGAAGACTGAGGATGGTAGAATCGTCACGTCTAGACCTAGGTTGCTGGGAGAGATCGAGAGGTTCTATGGACAGCTGTATACGAGAACCCAGTCACCTGTCAATAGTTGTGCCTCAGATCCCAGAGCACGACTAACCCGAGACTTCACCGAAGACATCCCGGACGTCAGCATGTGCGAGATAAGAATCCCTCTCAAACAGCTTAAGAACAACAAGGCGCCTGGTGATGATGGAGTTACAGCAAGTTACAACTTCTAGCTCTTCTACGGGCCTTTCAGAAGTTATTGAACTCCGTCATACTAGAAGGTCAAACGCCACAAGTATGGCACAGAGGTGTGGCGGTACTCTTCTTCAAAAAAGGCGAAAAAACCCTCTTGAAGAATTACAGACCCATCACAATGCTGAGCCATGTCTACAAGTTGTTTTCGAGAGTCATTGCGAATCGTCTCGCACGCAGGTTTGACGTCTTCCAGCCTCCCGAACAAGCCGAATTCCATAAAGGCTTTAGTACCATAGACCACATAAATAAGACCGAAGTGTATAACCAGCCATTACGCTTAGTGTTTGTGGACTATGAAGATTCTATAACAAACTTCCCAATGATATTAGAGAATAGTCTACGAATAAGTTTAAAAGATTTATTAAAACCAAATTGTGTAGCAGGGCATATTACAAAATTTCTGATTTTTTAAGTGATAAAAGTGCTTGGGATTGAGTTGTTCTGAGTCAACACACATGATTGTCATTAATCTTAAGTATATTTTATTTTAAAAAAGGATTCCTACTGAGTTTTCTGGCAGTGTTTCTCAGTAGCTGCCACGTCATGCACTGCACGGTAGGGTAAAAAATATATGACGATTCCACATAAATGTAAAATTTTTACGGAATAAAGTACCTTTGACTTTGACTTTATGAAAAAGTCTTTGATTCGATCAGAACCTGGGCCGTACTGAGGTCTCTCCGAAAATGCCAAATCGACTACCGGTATACCGAGGTGTTAAAGTGTTTATATGAAAACGCCACTATGTCAGTGCGACTCCCGGACCGGAACTGGGAACCTATCCATTGGCAGCGAGGTGTGAGACAGGGAGATGATTTATCTCTGAAACGGTTCACTGCTGCATTGGAAGATGTCTTCAAGTTTTTGGACTGGGAAGGATTTGGCATCCATGTCAATGGCGAGTACATCACCCACCTTCGATTTTCCGACAATATAGTAGTAATGGCTGAGACCCTAGAAGACCTCGGTACAATTCTCAATGGCCTCAGGATAGTCTCTCAACAAGTGGGTCTTATAATTAACATGGATAAGACGAAAATGATGTCGAACATCCATGTTGCACCCACTCTACTTAAGGTTGGAGTCTGCACTCGAAGTTGTAGAGAACTATATTATTTACCTAGGACAGATCATCCAACTAGGTAGGTCCAACTTCGAAAAGGAGGTAAATCACCAACTCGGCTGGGCAGCATTCGGGAAGCTACTTAATATCTTCTCGACCCAAATACCGCAGTGTCTCAAGTCGGAAGTCTTCAACCAGTGTGTGTTGCCAGTGATGACTAACGGAACAGAGACGTCATCGCTCACTATGGGTCTTATCAGGTGGCACAAGGTCACCGAAAGAGCAATGGAAAGGGCTATGCTTGGAGTTTCCCTGCGAGATCGGATCAGAAATGCTGAGGTCCGCAGGCGAACCAAAGTAACCTACTTAACCCGAAGAATTGCCAAGCTGAAGTGGCAGTGGGCAGGGCACATAGCTCGTAGAGCTGACGGCCGCTGGGGCAGAAGGGTTCTCGAGTGGCGAACACGAGCCAGATGATCTTGTGCGGGTTGCTGGAAGGCATTCTCTGCCAGTCGACCTTTGGGTGATGCAGAGATATATGATTATGCCGTAAATAAACCTCCGTTATTACTCCGCAAAAAAACAGCGGAGGCGGAGACGGAGGCGAAGGTACAATTTCATGCGGAACTTCCGCAGTAACGGAAGCGGAGGCGAAGATCCGTTACAACCCTACTACGTAGAATATGTGCACTTATCATATATGTAATTACTAACATTATTATTGTATAAATACTTATACACGAGATTATCAGCAAATGGAGCGTCATTTAAATAAGTAAGATTTTAAGCTCTTTATGTATCCAAACTTAAGATAATTAAGAGAAATTGGAACATAAATAACATTAAATAAAAATAAAAACGGTTTTTATTCACATAGACTTAAAAAACCGCTTGTCTAATAGTCGGATCCATATCGACACAGACAAACATTTAAAATGGCGCTAAAATATAAAAACAAATAGATTAAACAGCCAGCATTTTAAAACCATAGAATTCCATTTTCAAATTTCGTAATTAGATTTCAACTATTGTTAATAATAAAAATAAGTTGGGTTTTCCTTCCTGACGCTATAACTCCAGAACGCACGAACCGATTTCCACGGTTTTGCATTCGTTGAAAAGGTCTCGGGCTCCGTGAGGTTTATAGCTAAGAAAATTTATAAAATTTAACGCGTGTAACACCGCGGGGCACAGCTAGTTGTTAATAAAAGTGACCCATTCCGGAATCTTTAAAAGCTCTCGATGTATTTTGAACTTATCAATAAATATAATATATTTATAAATTATTTATTCAAAATAAGAACTGTAGACAAGACAAGTGACAAAAACAAGATCATAAAATATATTATGTATATCATTACTTTATTTTATCTTCAAAATAGTAAATTTTAATGGCCTGATAGCCATATGAAATGCTACTATATTATTATATTTAAGTGTATCCATGATAGCCAATAGTTTCACGATTTTATAGAATTTCTAAAAATAGAGTTATAACTGAATGCTAATTGAAATTATGTTAAATAAAAGTGGAAATAGTGAGATATAATTAATTTTTAAATCGTTTGTGGTCTTGAGAAATATAAATAGGTATGTAGAACGTCCACAAAGTGCAATTGCAATTTTTACCCTCTTATAATTCTGCGTTCAGAAACACTGCGGGTGGAAAAGGATCTACACGTGTAAATCTACTTCATTATCATCACCATGTCAGCCAAATGATGTCAACTGCTGGCAAGCGCCTACCCAAGGTTGGAGGTGCCCGAGTTTGGCAGATGGGTTGGCAATCGCAGTATGTTTGCCATAGTTCCCAGACGTATATTTGCAAACAAATAATTATTCTATTCTATTCTTCACCTCTGCCCCACACGTGTAATCAAACATGGCGGTAGGTAGTACACACGGCTACATATCAAGCTATACATTTCCAGTATAAGCTGATCTCGCGTTGTATAGGATTTCCATACAATGAGAGTTCAGCTTATATTGGAAATATATAGCTTGATATGTAGCCGTGTGTACCTATATCAACTTCTCATCATCATCATATCAGCCGAAAGACGTCCACTGCTGGACAAAGGCTTCCCCCAAAGATCTCCACAACTGCCGGTCTTGCGCTATCCGCATCCAACGATTTCCAGCGACCCGCAGAAGATCATCGGTCCATCTTGTAGGGGGCCTGCCCACGCTGCGTCTTCCGGTTCGTGGTCGCCACTCGAGAACCTTTTTGCCCCAGCAACAACGTCTCAATATATATAAAAAATGGATTACAAACCGATCATTAAAACAACATAATGATTAGTAAATATTCAAAATCAATCATTAAGGCCCACCTACACAACAGCCTTGATATCAACGTTCAGAAATACAAAATAATCAGATGTTAAATACAACTTAAGTACTTAAGATTATTGTTGAGCAACACTTAATATTGTAATGACTCAGTTAAGGGTCATTTATCATTTTGACTGTTAAAAATGTGTGTTGATGACACACAACAAACGTTAATCAAGTGTGGTAATACTGACATTACTTGCATAGCTGGCAACCCTGCGGTGGATGTTGGACAATTAACATCACTTTATTCCATGTCACAGAATAGACAGATAAGTTGGTAAAAGTGATTGGGTTTTACTTAATGTAAGGGAATAAATTTTTGGACTGTGGTTTCAACTAAGGAGATTATATACTGCTTTCTTATTGGTCCAGCCTTAATCTAGTTAGTCTTAGTCTACCCTTATCTAATGAAGCTCAGAGTCTAATGCTTAGGCGTCGGACAAAAATTTTACTTATATATAAAATACGTATCTATCTGTTTAACTATGTAGTTTTAGTTTTTCTATCCAATACAGTTAGACTTTATCCATAAGTTGATTTCGATTACTAAGTTGTTTTGTTTTAAATATTCACTATAATACAATTATTTATTTAGATGAAAAATTTTAATACATACACTCACGCCTGTTTCCCAGAGGGGTAGGCAGAGACAACGGATTTCCATTTGTCACGATCTTTGCATACCTCTTGTGCCTCGATTACTGTCATTATATTCTTCATACATGCTCGCCGGTTTAGAGTACTTCTGACCTGACCCTTCTTTACCTCTCCGATTTGGTCAAAGAATGTTCTACGAGATCTTCCCCTTCCGGTTGTCCCATTCTAACAGGCAGGCCATCAAAAAATTTAATGTCCGAAATTAATCTTTAAAATAAAAGTATGGTTGTGTACAATAAATACACAAATGATTTATTTATATAAATATATTTATAATATAGATAAGGACACGGACAACGAAGGCAGCGACACAAAGTGGCGAGGCGACTGTCTTAGTCGCCTCGCCGCTTTATGTCCCGGGTTCGAATCCCGCGTAGGACAACTATTTATGTGACCCATAAATAGTTGTTCTGAGTCTGGACGTACTTTGTGTCCGTCAATTATATGTTTGTAACTAGCTGTTACCCCCGACTTCGTCCGCGACAATTTTGAATGATGATCAATGTAATCTACAACAAAAAGTCCTAACATACGTGAAGAACCACTTTTATAAAATGTAAATGAATGTTAATAAATAAAGAAAGGCCGTTCATTAAAATTCTGTATGCCGTTTCTGTCAGAAACGGTTTGAGAAATGATCCAATTAAAATGAATAGTGATAATAAAGTCTACAGGCTCATAGTGTCAAGTTACGTATTAAGTTCAACACTCAGAAAAAAAAAATTAACGCCACAGAAAAAACACGGCCATTTAAAGCATATTTTCATAATATAGGTTTCACTGACTCACTAATTAACACATAAGTATAGTTTTTCAGTCTATTTTCCATTGGCCTAGAATTTTTAAATTTTGCACCAAGATATAAAGAAAAAGAAGAGAAAATTATCGATTTTTGATACATGTCATTAGCTGTGAAGCAGTGTCAAAGTAAAATTGAGTTTCTTACTCTGTAAGAGCAAAAGCATACACACGCAAGAGAGGTCAAAATTGTCATGATAGTATAAATAAGCATTATATATATTAATTCCCTTCTAATCTTCCACGCATGATAAGAGCAAGGAAAGGAAGATTTTACAAAATCATGCGTTTAACTTAAAAACTGAGAGATTTTCATACAAACTTACATCCCCTATTTTACGCCCTTAGAGGTAGAATTCCCGAAATCCTGAGATGCATATTTTTAATTTTTAACTTCTAGGCCAAATAGCAATTTTCATTCGTTTAACTTCAAAAATTTCTCATTTTTCATATAATCTTACATCCCCTATTCTGCGAACCTTGGGGTGGAATTTCCAAAAATCTTCAGTATTTTTGGAAATTCCACCCCAAAGTCCGCAATATAGGGGATGTAAGAAAGATCTAATACCAATTTTCACGCTTTTGACTAAAAAAAAGACACATTTTTCATACAAACTTACATCCCCTATTTTACTTTTTAGGGGTAGAATTTCCAAAAATCCTGAATTACATATTTTTAATTTGTAACTGAAAGGCCTAATACCAATTTTCACGCTTTTAACTAGAAGAATCTCATATTTTTCATACAAACTTATATCCCCAATTTTACGCCTTTATGGGTACAATTTCCAAAAATCCTGACATACATATGTTTTATTTGTAACTGAATGGCTAAATACAGATTTTCATGCCTTTAACTTCAAAAATGACGGTTTTCATACAAACTTTCATCCCCTATTTTATCCGCTTGGGGATAAAATAATCAAAATCCTTTCTTAGCGGATGCCTACGTCATAACATCTACCTACATGCCAAATTTCAGCCCGATCCGTCCAGTGGTTTGGGCTGTGCGTTGTTAGTTCACTATATCAGTCAGTCAGTCACCTTTGAGTTATATATTAGGTCTTTACCTATGAAATTGCCGTTCTGCAGTACTGGCCATTTCAAATCAAAATAATTTTTGTTTGGCTAAGAATTCTAATTTCAAATTAATTTTATTTTAAAAACATGGATTCTTTTTTCCAAAAGTAGTCATTTCTTTATTGATTAGTGTTACATTTTCATCGCATTTCAATCTTTTTCGTCATCATGGATACGTTAAAAATTCGAGTAATTATGGAATATGAGTACCGTCGTGGCAGCAACGCGGCACAAGCGGCACGCAACATCAACGACGTTTACGGAGCTAACACTACAAACCAACGCACCACCTGTTATTGGTTTGCTCGCTTCCGTTCTGGAAATTTCGACCTGAAAAATGAACCTCGCGGTCGTCCGAAGACTTTGGTCGACAATGACGAATTAAAGGCGGTTGTGGAAGCTGATGATACACAATCTACGGCTGAATTAGCAGCAGCTTTCGACGTTAGCGTCAAAACAATATTGGTCCATTTGCGTCAAATTGGCAAGGTAAAAAAGCTTGACAAATGGGTGCCCCACGAACTCAATGATCGCCAGCGCGAAGTACGCGTCGAGACGTGCCTTGCACTGCTCAACAGACACACAAATGAAGGAATTTTGAACCGCATTGTTACCTGCGATGAAAAATGGATTCTGTTTGATAACCGCAAGCGCTCAGCAAGTTGGTTGGATCCTGGTTCAGCACCTAAACAATGCCCTAAACGAAAACTTACCCCTAGAAAAGTGATGGTCACTGTTTGGTGGTCTAGCGCCGGTGTGATTCATCACAGCTTCTTACCAAACGGGGTGAGCATTACTGCAGATGTGTACTGTGAAGAACTGAGCACAATGATGGAGAAGCTGGCGCATCTCCAACCAGCATTGGTCAATCGCTCGTCTCCGCTGCTCCTGCACGACAACGCGCGACCTCATACTGCACAGCAGACGGTCTCCAAGTTGCAAGAACTGGGGTTGGAAGCTCTCCGTCATCCGCCCTACTCACCAGACCTTGCGCCTACAGACTACTACTTTTTCCAGAATTTGGATAACTTCTTGGCGGGAAAAAAATTCAATACCCGAGAGGCAGTACAAAATGCCTTTGAAGAATTTGTTGCCTCCCGTCCAGCTGATTTCTTTAAGAAGGGCATCAATAAACTGCCACTGCGATGGCAAAGATGCATTGATTGCATGGGTGATTACTTCGATTAATACAAATAAAAAAATTCATGAAAAAAATTCGTTTAAATTTTTTCATACAAAACGGCAATTTCATAGGTAAAGACCTATTATATTTAGAAGTACCCCGCGACACAGGGACTAAATTCTCTAATGCAGGCGTTGTCTTAAAAAAATATAGTAGTGAAAGTGAGTAATGAGAATCATTTGTACTGTTGCAAACAACCTACACTATTGAGCGAACGTTCCATACCGTAATATTTCGCCGATGGCGTTTCGACGTAATACTTTCCATGTCCAGTTTGATCACACATAAAAATGAGAAGTCCCTAGGATTACCATGACTTGACTGTGACGGACTTTACTTGACATTAACCAATGACGAAAAGAAATGAAATAAAAATATATTTTAATGAAGGCTCATAAGGCCGAAGAAGCCAGAACCGTTAATATGAATTAAAAAAAAAACAAAAAAAAGTCAGGCATGTTCGTTTTTCTAAGATAGATGACAGATGTTTCAAATGTTTCCGTGTATCGCGGTATACTTACTTTAGGTAGGTATAACCATATAATTGGCGGACACTAAGCACACCTAGACTCAGGACAACAACTTCTGCATCATAAAATAGCTCTCCTTTGAACTCCGGACATGAAGGAGCAAGGCGACTGATTTAACTACTGCACCACATGTGCAGTTGTGACTTTGTGACCTATTCACAGCAACATATTATTGAGGGTCAACCTACTTGGCAACAAATAAATGGTAAACATTTTCCTATACCCGCAATCGAGGACTAAGACGAATGAAGATATAATAGATCTTCATTCGTCTTAGTCCTCGATTGCGGGTATAGGAAAATGTTTACCATTTTTGTTAAATCAGTCGCCTTGCTCCTTCATGTCCGGAGTTCAAAGGAGAGCTATTTTATGATGCAGAAGTTGTTGTCCTGAGTCTAGGTGTGCTTAGTGTCCGCCAATTATATGGTTATACCTACCTAAAGTAAGTATACCGCGATACACGGAAACATTTGAAACATCTGTCATGTATCTTAGAAAAACGAACATGCCTGACTTTTTTTTGTTTTTTTTTAATTCATATTAACGGTTCTGGCTTCTTCGGCCTTATGAGCCTTCATTAAAATATATTTTTATTTCATTTCTTTTCGTCATTGGTTAATGTCAAGTAAAGTCCGTCACAGTCAAGTCATATAGTCCTTGTCGTACCCCAGTAAAGCAATGGAGAGTTTACTAGAGGCTTATAGGGAGTTTTAGATTCAACACAGAAAATCGCAATTCACGACAATATGTAATTATATAATTGTATATAATATTTTCTCCACTTGTGTATGTTGACCATGATAAATATGGTGGATTTTTGGACATAACGTCTAAAAATCCACCATATTTACATAAAAACAAACACAGTTTTTGCAAAATGAAACAATGCCCCGATGCATCTTTTTCCACGTCAAAACTCTTTTTGGTGGTTCCTTTTGCAATGCTGCCCTTAATCAAATGAAATGAAGTAGCAAAATATAAACAATTTTGCAACTACGTATTATAAAAGAAATCATTTGAGGACTTTACAACATTATTGTGATAAGGAAATCCAACATCGACTTAAATTTAAATACTTTTTAATTCAATTTTATTAGTTCATTATGCAGTAAAATAATTTATCTAACATCATGCCCAGCCTGCCCTGCCACATGTTCATGGCAGGATCTTAAGAATGCCACAAGCAGGGCAACCAGTGTGGCCACGTTTTGGGTCACGTAAATTTGACTAGTTTGCCATCGACACGCTAAAAAGGAGAATACATCGCACCTGTTGTTAAACTGTATAAATCACGATTTGCTAATCATTCTTCCCTCCCCGATGTAAAGACGGATTTAACGTCTATGCGTCTACGTTTAATAGGGATGTGAAGACGCATTGCACTATTAATGTTGTGGTCCTTGTCACGTGTTGCCAGAGCACAAATTTCAAATTCAAAATTCGAAATCGATATTCAAATAAAAAATCAAGTATACTTTTTTAAATACAACTTCGAACGAAAAAAATTGTATACGGTTTATGGGGTGTTGTAAACTATTACATAGATCTGACTATATTGTCTTAGGTAGACAAGTAAAATGGTCTAAAGAACTACTAAATCACAATAAATTAAGTAAATTACCTTCACTATAATTACATAATTACGATTAAATATTTCAAAGAGCTCCAATTATTCATGTTAAATTATTTAATGATTTTTTTCAAATAGTATTATGTTATAGTTAATTGTTGAACAAATAATTCATCCATTTTATAAAAGTTATTACCCAGAAGCCAAAGTTTTAATTTTGGTCTCTATTTATTGGCTTTGTTCCTCTCTGTTCTGCCTATAACTATGTAGTCTCTCACCATTTCTAGTATTACTTGGAAATGTATTGTTAGGTGTAACAAACAACTATAAGTATGTTTTTACAAATACATCTATCTATTCTATCATCGGGAAATCAACACGTGTGTGACTAACGACATAGGCTACGGTAACCACATACCATCAGGTAGACCATATACTTGTTTGCTGACAGTTGAAAAACGGGTCACTTGAACTGAGGCTGTAGCAATGTAAAGCGGTAGCATTTGACGTTTTAATTAAAAAAATATTTGCTATTTTAATGTATGGGAAATGTGACCTCCAATGCCACCGGACCCTCGCTATTCATGTTCTATATTGAGGATCCTAAAATATACCACAATATCCTTTTTATAACAAAAACGTGGGGCAATATTGGAGCGTCGTATGCGTTTTCACATTGTGTCAATTTTGACGTATAAAAACTGTGCCAAGGCTGCTCCTTTCCGCGTCGACCTTTATGAAATGTCAAAATAAAGCTCATGTGAATACTTAGGCAAGTATTTAGCAATGAAACAGTACCATACGTGTAAAGTTAGGGCATTTAAAAAAACTACAAATAGAAAACGATATTTAGAAGTGAAACAAGAAAGATTAATATTGTAAAAAAAAATGTGTACCATTATACACAAACTCCAAAATTAATTTTACTAGATTCACTGTCCACGAGACCAACAGGCTGTATTGTCTGCATTTTCATCAAAATCCCCGTCTCTGAGTCCAGAGGGAACATAATTATCCGGTGAAGCAGTAAAAGTCTCCTAGGCTAACACTAAACGACATGAAAAAAAGAAGGTGCAAACATAGACATTTATACTAGCTGTGCCCGCGACTTCATCCGCGTGTTAATTAGTTTATTTAGTTTTTTTTGTTTTTAGTAAAATAAAAAACATTTTCTAAAATAAAAGTAGCCTAAGTTACTCCTTATTACATTAGCTACGTGGCAATAAAAGTCTCGTCACAATCGGTCCAGCCATTTTATAGATTAGCCGGAACAAACAGACAGACAAAAATTGTAAAAAAAAATATTTTGGTGTATGTACCGTATATATATTTATATTTATGTTGTAAAAACCGGTTATTTCAATATTACAAACAGGCACTTCAATTGTATTTATTTGTAATAGATATTTTAATTGTAAACATTCAAATTGTTACAATCCGAAGAACTAAACATAGAAACCTTCCCATTTATAACCTGGTAGAATTAAGGGTTAAAAAGCCAGAAATTCCTTCAAACAAACCCACCCGACAACTTTAATTTCAACCATACCAAAAACCTCCATAACAAGCAGTTAATTCATTGAGCAAAGTAAAGAAGGTCGGCCATTATGTTTACACAGCTACTTGTTTACATGTTTACATGAACTAATTAACTAGGAAACGACTGTAAGACCTAAACTGCTAAAATTAAATAAACAGACATATTAATGCATTCATAATTGAATTAATTATCGTACTTCTTGTTTATATGTACTAGCTGTCCCGGAAAAGGTTGTACTGCCTTAACAATAAAAATAAAACTCGGTATTTCATCGCAGCCCCAATCAAATACACAAAAATAATTCATCAAAATCAGAAAAAAAAGATATTAACATTGCATAAAGGTTGTATGTATTTTTCAATGCTAATTTGTTATTAAAATCTTTGACTCTCAGACCTACCCGATATGCACACAAAATTTCATAGAAATCGGTTCATCCGTTTCGGAGGAGTCTGGTAACAAACATCGCGACACGCCCATTACATATTAGATTTTCCCTACATCCAAACATATATACTTTTACAAACAAAAAGTATCCATGTGTTTATAATTGAGTTAATTTTCACTGTACCTACATGTTAACCGACTTCAAAAGAATGTTGTGAATAAAAGTGTTTGTGTATGTTACGCATTGTCTCCATTGTGGACCGATGTTAATAGTAATTTTTAATAGGAAATGCCGAATTTTAATGGAACTGTCGAAAAACATTCCCTATCGGAGGTTTATACCATTATACTTAAAATTTTTGAAAAAAAATCACAATTATTGTAAAACAGACTAGGTATTAAAGCAGTGACTTGGGAGACAGGTGGCCTGCTAAAGTCACAATTTGACAGTAGGTACAGAAGCACAAGTTACGGTATGTATGATACTCATACGTAAATAAATTAAATGATGGCTTAAATTATAATTATACTAGAATGACGCTGAACTATACTTACAGTACATTAACATTAGGTTGTTTTAATTTGCTTATCTATACATATAATAAAATCGTAGGAAATTCAAAACTGTACATTGAATATTTTTTTAAAGGATACTTGTGGCGTGATGTACAATCGATATCGAAGCCAAAAATATAGATTTTCGAATTTTTGCCTGTTTATCTGTTTGTCTGTATGTATGTCCCGGCTAAACTCAAAAAGTACTGCATGGATTTATTTCAAATTTTGCAATAATATTACTAAGAGGTCGGGTCAACATATACGCTACATATTATCACGCTATTACCGAAGGGGGAGGAGCTGTGATAATATTTAAAGTTTAACGCGGGTAAAACCGCGGGGCACAGCTAGTTGTGATGTATGACTAAGTGTATATTGAACTTTCCGTATATGGTGTACGCGTGCAACCTAATTATTGTATTTGTACCTAGCTCATAAGATCATTTATTTTAACAATATACTTTCATACGTTAAACTGACCGGTTGTCTTTTCATTTATTCGCCTTTACATAAATGTAGTAATCTACCTATTACCAGTGAAGCACGTCTAGCTTCGTATGGCGACCATGCCAGGATCTTTAGTGTTTCAGTTTTTCAGGATATAATAATTAAAAATTATAATGGGCAGTCAAGTATCCAAGGAATTCAAAGAGGAGGTAATAATTGCCCAACAGGGACAAGGAAATAAAGCGAAATCCAGTATGTCTGAGAGCGATTACTCTATGGAAATGCGATATATGATGGTTGCAGTTATTGTAATGTGTGCTATTTTCTTGGCGTACAAATTATGGAAAAAAGTACATAAATGCCTTACCAAGAAGATCGAAAGGCAAGCGACGGGTATTGCTTTGCAGCGAGTTTCAGTGTAATAGGACCCGGCTAATAACTAACGATGTGGAGAAATTTGGACAAGTGACGAATAAGTGCAAATGGTGACAAATAAATTCTGTAAGTGAACTTTATATTAATTATCTTTAAGTATTTAGGATACTTTCCGTTATGGTTATTTTTTTTTTACAAAACGTAATATTTTATTTTATAATATGTTTTACTGTTTTTCAATATATAGAGCTAATGTTAGAATTACAAAATATATATGTGCAGTTGGTAGATATAAGAACTTATTTAATTAAAATTGGATCGCATCGGCGACAGAATAGTGAAGCTGCGAATAAACAATTTCAAAAAGCAGTAAAGATTTATAAGAAGTATACCGAAATATTTGACATATATGTTAATAAGGTAGAAAAAGCCGAAATATCGTTAAGCGATGTTGATTTACACTTGTCAAATAAGATAGACTCGATTTATGCTGATATAGAAAGTTTAATGATGAGTATAAATAGCAGCGAAACCATGACTACCAAACCCAATTTTGATTTGAGAGTGGCGGTTAGTCTATTACCAATAATGGACGACACCGAAAAAGTTACTTTACAATTAATTGACGCAATAGAATTATATTCTACTATGATTTTAGATACGGATGCGTCACTTCTCATAAAATATGTTTTAAAAACTAGGCTATCACATAGTGCAAAATTGCGTTTGGCAGATTCATATGGTTCTGTTGACGAAATGGTTGCTGAAATGAAAACACATCTTTTAACAAAAAAATCGGACACCGCGTTACAAAAAAAGTTGCATACCGCTTATCAAGGTGGTAGGTCTATAGATCAGTATGGGAAAGACTTAGAGCAACTGTTTGTGGATCTAACAATTTCACAAGCCGAGGGCAAATCTGAAGCATACAAGATATTAAAACCCTTAAATGAAAAACAGGCTATTCAAAAATTTGCCGACGGGTTGCGAAATGAGCGGCTTAGTACTGTCATTGCTGCGCGTAATTATAGTTCATTAAAGGAAGCTATACAAGGTGCTAAAGATGAGGAGGTAAATATGCCTTCCACATCAGGACAGATATTTTCAGCTCGAGGTAGGATGTTTAATAATAATAGGGGTTACCCAAATAATGGATACCAAGGGCAGAGTGTTTCGAGGCGCGGTACCACTACACCGTTTCGCGGAAAACCATTTTTCAGGAACAACATAAATAATAATAGGACATTTTACGATTCGTCGTATTATCGTAGTAGCGGTCGGGGTCGTGGTAATTTTTCAGGCCGTAGTAGGTCCCGTGGATATAATAGCCAGCAAAATTTCAATTCGAAAAAACATCATGTCAATGTGACACATGAATCGCAAGATAGTTCTAAATCGGAGGAAACCGAAAAGTTTCAGTTTTTTCGCGACTAATTACATATTAACTTATCGTAATATGAACTCTATACATCTGTATATCGATGACTATATGTGTACATGGCTCATTGATACCGGAGCATCATTGTCTGCTGTGAAACAAAGCGTGATTCACGCATCGAGCGAGTTTATTCGCCCTAAGACGACACACATAAATGGTATTGGTGGTCAAATTACATCTACTGGGTGCATAGAGTTGATATTACGTAACGAAAATAATGAATCATTTACACATGACTTCTACATTTTTAACGATTTGCCATTAAATGTAGACGGAATTATAGGACAAGATTTTCTATCAAAATTTAATTCTATAATTAATTTTGAAAATCAAACATTAACGTTACAAAATAGTGAGGGAATTCCGATTATTTTACCTGTACAGTTATATTCGATAGGAAATACAAATGATAACGCATGTATAAAGTTGCCCGCGCGATGTGAAATTCAAGTAGATATTCCAACTAATAGGACAGGTGATTGTGTAGTAATTTCAAATGAGATTTGCGAAGGTGTATTTTTAGCTAATTCGATATGTAAGAGTAAAAACGGTAGGGTGACCATGCGTATTATGAACACACGGGAAACTGATGTTAATTTACGTTGTTTTACACCAGAAATTCGTGATTTAAAAGAATATCATTGTTATTCGTTTAATAGAATAGTAAATAACGCGGATAGGGTAAAATCTTTGTTTTCTTTGCTTAATCTTAATTATTTGATTAAAGAAGAGGAGACTTCTATAGCAAATATTTGTGCAAAATTTGCGGATATTTTTCATTTACCCGGGGACAAATTAAATACAACAAACTTGTATGAACAAAAAATTCATTTAAAAGAAAATATTCGTCCCGTTTATAAAAAACCTTATCGTCTTCCACATTCTCAAAAAGCAGAAATAAATAAACAAATAAAACAAATGTTGGAAAATGACATTATAGAGGAGTCGACGTCTGAATGGTCGAGCCCTTTACTGATTGTTCCGAAAAAGACTGATGCTAGGGGTGAAAAAAAGTGGCGTGTTGTGATTGATTATAGGGGATTGAATGAGTGCATACAAAATGATAATTTTCCACTACCAAACATAACCGAAATTTTGGATTCTTTGTCAGGGGCTATGTATTTCAGCCATTTAGACCTTAATCAAGGCTATTACCAAATTAAATTAGACCCAGAGAGTCGTAAATACACTGCATTTTTAGCTGACAAGGTATATCAAATGAAACGCCTTCCTATGGGTTTAAAATTAAGTCCGAGTGCGTTTACTAGAGCGATGACTGTAGCACTATCGGGTTTAAATTACGAAAAGTGCATTGTTTATTTAGATGACATAATAATAATGGGTAGAAATTTGCAAACACATAATAAAAACCTAATTGACGTTTTTACAAGGCTTCGAGACGTAAATTTGAAGTTAAATCCATTAAAGTGTACATTTTTGAAGAAGGAACTTTTGTATTTAGGTCACGTGGTAACACCAGAGGGTATAAAGCCAGATGAAAATAAAGTTAAAGTTTTACAAAATTATCCGATTCCGAAAAATGCAGACGAGGTCCGTAGATTCGTTGCATTTGCAAATTATTATCGGAAATTTATTCCGAATTTTGCTAAAATTACATTACCTTTAACGAACTTGACAAAAAAATATATAGAATTTAATTGGAGTAAGGAATGTTTACATGCGTTCGAGACATTGAAAAAAGCGTTAATTAGTCCTCCATTATTACAATATCCAAATTTTTCAAAGGAAAATGAATTTATTTTGAATACCGATTCATCGGGGTTTTCGATTGGGTGTGTGCTAGCAAATGGAGACAAAAAACCGATAGCATATGCTAGTCGCCCACTAAACAAAGCGGAGCGTAACTATCCGATAATTGAGAAAGAGCTTTTGGCGATAGTTTGGGCTGTTAAGTACTTCCGCCCTTATTTATATGGACGCCGGTTTAGGGTTATCACGGATCATAAACCGTTTATTTATTTATTTAACATGCGCGACCCTTCCAGTAGGTTAACAAAGTTTCGATTATGTCTGGAGGAATATGATTTTGTAGTAGAATATATGAAAGGAAAAGATAATGCAGCTGCAGATGCACTATCTAGGATTGAATTGACGAGTGAAGAGTTGAAGAGCATGTATGAGTGTGTGATAGGGGTCATGACTAGAGCGCAATATAGAAGAATGGAAGAAGAGAAAAATGAAAATGTATAGACTGATAAGAGTTCCGGCAATGATCGGTCTGATCAACCAAGAGTTGCGGAAATTTTTAAAAAACCATATCATTTTACAGAGTTAAACTTTGATGAAAAATGTTTACACATACATAATAAACAAACCGATAATTGTTATAGTAGAAATAGGTACCTAATATATTCACCGTCATTGTCATTAATATCGGTAAATCGAAGCTCTCGATCATGTTTCAAACGAGATTTGTTCGTGAGAGAGTTAGAGCAGATATGTAAACAAAATGATATAAAAGAATTATGCATAATTAGAAATAATGACAATAAAGAAATAATTACCGAGTTAGCACGTATTATTACGAAAATGAAAAAGTGGGAAGGTCCACGATTATGTATTATTAAAGGAGTGAGTAGAGTAGAAAATAAAGACGATCGTAAAGTTATTTTGAATGATTACCATATTTTACCCAGCAGTGGCCATGCTGGTATTCGAAGGATGACTAATAACATTAAAAGACTTTATTACTGGACAGGAATGGACCGTGACATAGCTAATTTTGTTAGAAAGTGCGAACAGTGTCAAAAACAAAAGTTCCATAAGCACACCCGAGAGCCAATGTGTATAACTACAACAGCGACGTCAGCATTCGACAAAATATATTTGGATTTGGTTGGACCGCTTAGTAAAGATTGTAATGACTATTGTTACATATTGACTCTTCAATGTGAACTTACAAAATATGTAGAAGCTTACCCGTTAATAAATAAAGAAACTCAAACAGTTGCCCGAGCTTTTGTTGACAATTTTATACTGCGTTACGGTATTCCACGCGAAATCGCGACAGACAGAGGTAGTGAATTCATCTCATCAACCATGAAAGATACATGTCAATTATTGGGTATTAACTGTATTCAGTCAACAGCATATCACCATGAGTCGATTGGTTCTTTAGAAAATTCTCACAAGGCCTTGGGAGCTTTCTTAAGGATACAAACAGATAACCAGGCTCATATGTGGAGCAACTGGTTACAATATTGGTGTTTTTCGTACAACACAACAGTGCATTCTGAAACTAGCTATATACACCCTTCGAACTTGTTTTTGGCAAATTATGTAACATTCCAAACAACCTTTTGAAAAATGTAGACCCAGTATATAATTTTGATGACTATCCCAAAGAATTAAAATTTAGACTACAAAAATCATGTGAAGATGCACGAAATAATTTAATTCAATCCAAAATTTGTAGAAAAACAAAATATGACAGACAATGTAATTCAGTTAACTATAATACTGGAGATTTGTTACTTTTAAGAAATGAAAATAGGGAAAAATTAGATCAAGTATATTTAGGTCCTTTTACGGTTATAGAAGAATTAGGCGTAAATGTTAAAATAATGCAAAAGGGAAAGGAAAATGTTGTTCACAAAAACAGAACTATTCCATTTTATATGTAACGAGTTATAATATTATTGTGAAGAGTGTACATTTATAAGTAGTTATGCATATCTATTATTATGTTTAAAGTTGCTATGTTATTCATGCTAAGATTAAGACAATGTGTTATTATATAAATAGAGTATCAAATATCTTTAGGTCTTTATGTACTCAGAAACTAGTTGTTAGAGTGATGATGCAATATGTATGCGTGTATTAATTTTAAGAAAAAAAAAAATGTTATTGTAATGCCATTATTTTTTTTTTTCTCAAAATCAGGGGGATGATGTGATGTATGACTAAGTGTATATTGAACTTTCCGTATATGGTGTACGCGTGCAACCTAATTATTGTATTTGTACCTAGCTCATAAGATCATTTATTTTAACAATATACTTTCATACGTTAAACTGACCGGTTGTCTTTTCATTTATTCGCCTTTACATAAATGTAGTAATCTACCTATTACCAGTGAAGCACGTCTAGCTTCGTATAGTGTTGAATATTTATGTTTTTTTTTAAATATTATTATTCAATTGAGCAGTGTGTGTATGTGTGTGTCAACTGTGAGCATATGTGAGAGATATCTATTTATAAAATATCTATAGATATATACACACATATGTCCATGTGTGTATAGGATCTATAGATGTTTAGCACGCTTAATATTAGTTTCACTTGTATGTTTGTTTGTAACACTCCTTTGGGCGCGATTCTAACCCACTTTAAACGGTCAGATTTCATTCAAACTTTTTAATTTATCGAGGACCGATGATAATACACTACCTGGGACCTGTGTTATATATTATATGTATGTATATCAATAAGTATTTTTTTTTCTTTCTATATTTTTCTTTAAATAGCAACGGCAAGAGGTGGGTAGTATTAAAATTATATCAGTTATTAATAATACTGGTTAAATGGACTCACGTCCAGACAGATTCCTTTCAACTGATAGGCCCCATTGTATGCAGAAATAAAAAATGTCTTGCTCGTTGTCACATTCTTCAATTTTAACGTGTACTTACTTATAAGTAGCTAACAATAATTACCCACAGTGTAAGATTAACCGTAGGATAATGGCTCATAATTGATTATGGCGCTTATAGCTCATTGCATATTCGGTACGTAAATGGTTAGTCATCATGTCAGCCAAATTACGACCAATGCTGGACAAAAGCCTCCCCAAAGAATGGGGGATATGCCACAATCGCCACGCTTGGCAGACGGGTTGGCGATCGCAGTTTGATAGTCATAGTTCACAGAAAAACGATGGTATTCTTCGCCGTCACCACACATGATTAGTGAGGTAAAGCAACTAGGTATGTGGCCAATCTACAGATGGATTACCGTCACAGTGGTTCAGTCTAGCGTCGCCGTGCTACGGAGGGCGTTCAGTGCGAGTTTTTGTCGTTAGACAGGTCAGTCGTCAACAGTTGTTAAGCCATGTCAGAGGCGTACAAGGCGGCTTAAACAACTCTGACACCAGTCCATACCATATAAAAATATTTACATTAAACGACAAACCAATCAAACCGTCTGCCGAGCGTTGCGATTATGGCATATCGGTCAAAATGATGGACACAACTTCATTGTGGGAATTTTTTGGGAGCCACCAGCCAGTGGACGTCATTTAGCGGACATGATGATTATTTTATCAGTACCTTTTGTCTATCCTGCTGAACATAATAACCTTAAGCAAGTGTAGTACTTCCAACGATGTGACTGTGTACTTTCGAAACATTGGCAGGGGCATACTGATATTCCTATACTGTCACGTTCGTTGTAGTTCATATCTAAATCTATCAGATTATGTTCGCGATTCACGAATTGTTTTACAAACAATGGGCCGTGCCGTGATCGGCAGTAATCTCGTTTATTAGCGATTAATACGTATTTGTGTACTTTGTCGTTCTGGGAGTCGGGACATTTGCATAGATTCAGCAGAGATTGGCTTTAGAAAAGCAATTTCTATAGCAACGGTAATGCTTTGATAGTTGCGGTATCTTTTGTATAATCAAAATAATATATAATAGCGCCTACGCCTGTAACGCCTACACTGGATTGGTATAGGGTGCTGTTTCAGTACCGGTTTTATTTTTGGGAGTCCTCAGTTCAAAGTTTTCAGTTTAAGTTTTGAGTAGGGCTCAGTGAAAAATCCTGCCAAGTGCGAGTTTCCATCCCAAGTATATTGGGCATTGAAAATTACGTGCTTTCTTTCCAACGAACAGTTACCTTAACTGTAACTCTCCCAAAAATAAAACCGGTTAATACATTAACCGGTTAAACATAAAATTGACCGCATAATTAAATTGTTAGTGAAGTGTTTGTCGTAATTAAAACCCAGGATTACTAAGAAATATCGTTCTATGGTTTCTGTAACATGCACCAGATACTTCATTATTTAATATGCTGCCTCGTCGGTCTAGCGGTAGCGTGTTCACCCGCAGAAGACGAGGTCCTGACCTCAAATCCCGGGTCGGGCCAAAAAGTGATTTTGGGACTTTTCTATATAAAGAAAAAATTCTCAGCATCAGCCCGAAGTCTGGGAGTTGGCGGTATAATACCCCCGTGCCTCGGAGAACACATAAAGCCGTCGGTCGTCCTGTACCTGACCTCTTTCCGGTCGTGTCGCTTAGGCGTCCCATCGGATCATGAGAGTGATGGAATAGAAAGTGCTCCTGTGTTTGCGCACACACTTTAGCACTATAATATGTCCCGCCCAGATGGCTCTGTTGAGACTGGCCGCCGTGGCCGAAATTCGGCTAGGAGGACATTACACTATAGATAATGTACCTCTATTATAAAAATACTACTAAAATCGTTTACATATAATATTAAATACGTATAATAATATTAATATCCTGGGACATTATTTACACACGGCCATCTGATCCCAAACTAAGCAGAGCTTGTACTATGGAAACCAGACAACTGATATACAGCATATACTACTTTATTTTAGTAATTACATACTTATACCTATACATTATTACACCCAGACTCAGGATAAACAGACATGTTCATGCACACAAATGTCTGTTCTGGGTGGGGACCGAACCCACGACCTCCGGCGTGAAAAGCAAGCATTTGCCAACCACGCCAACAGTCCCGTCATGAATAATAATAATAATAATATAATAGTAATATCTAAGGACAATGTCAAACAGATCATCCTAGCCCCAAACTAAGCAAAGCTTGTACTATGGGTACCAGGCGACGATATACATACTTATATAGATAGATAAATACCTACTTAAATAGATAGAAAACATCCATGACTCAGAAACAAATATTCGTGCTCATCACACAAATATATGCACGTACCGGGATTCGAACCCAGGACCACCAGCTTCGTAGGCAGGAGCACTACCAACTAAGATGGCCGTGAATAGAATACTTACATAACTATAATATAAATACATACATCATCAGCCTGACATCATCCACTACCGGACATAGGCCTCCCCCAAAGGGGTTTTAAAACGTTGTCATTTGGGGCGGTTTGCCGTAGTCACTGAGCTTGGCATGCGAGTTAGTGATCGCCGTTAGTTAGTAGCCAGTACACAGGTGGCGCTGCATAGCGGGTTTCCCCGGACAATAGAGGCAAGCGTTGCCTTAAGCCGTCTAGCTAGTTTGGAGGAGGTCTAGCTAATTTGGATACTAAAAGCCTCGATTTAGCCGAATTTAGTATTGTTATCCTTCTTACACATAATTGTGTGTGTAGAGAGTGAAAGGGGCAATAGGAATTCCTCTTAAAATACTTTGGGCCTCTGACTTTCCAATGTCGTTCTTTAGTCGAGTAAACGAGATGAAACATATCTCTTATCTTTTTCTAAATAAACACTCTTTTTGTAAATAAGCGGGGAAGTTTCCGTTCTATAAGATAGTTTTAACCGCAAGTGTCATATGCTCGTATTAAGTGATGTATGACTTTAATCACTCATTGTGATCATCATCACTTGCAAATTATTTAAAATGCTTATCTCAAATAAAATTATCTATAACTTCATAATTTCAATGGTACTCTTAAGAATACTTCTATTAACCCACTAAGCATCAGGGCCGTATCATCATCATCATCATCATCATATCAGCCGAAAGACGTCCACTGCTGGGCAAAGGCCAGGGCCGTATGCTTTAATAAAAACCTGCACAATATTATTAGTATTTAAAATATAAGTTTATGTTAATAAGTACTAAGTGTAAACTGTACATAACTTTAAACATTTGACAGTACACTTACAACTACCGCCTTTTCTATCTTACTTTTTTCCTTGTGGACCGCAAAGCAATAAGACCGCTGATTGTACCTGTATTTGCTTATATCAAAGTAATGTAAGTATTGTGTTTTTTTAGTGCAATAAAGTGTACTCTATCTTAAAATTATGCGATTATAGCATATCCCCGCAAGATGATTCTTGAGGGAGGCTTGTCCAGCAGTGGACTAAAAACAGCTGTAATGATGATATCTTAAAATCTAATAATTTTTCTATTATTTCGTTACGTTACATATGTATATATCACAGTACAAGTCTCTAGTCGGAAATGAACACAGAAATGCTATTTCCGGACAATCCTCTGGCGCATTTGAGGCTGAATTTGTAACCCTCAAAACGGGCCAACCTGAAATCCTAGTATAACGGAATTCTCGGAGCCTAACTGTGCATGCACGGATTTTATTGGATTTGTCATAGAAGATCAAGTAGTAACTACATAAAATGGAAGAAGATAGCACCTGTATAAATGTTGCATGGTCTAAGTCACAGCACTACAAGAGAAATCGGAAATTTACCCTAGTGTCTCAAGGGACACTTGAAAAGTAAAGTAAAATAGCCTTTATTGCACAAAAGAAAGAGGAAAACATTGATTATATAGCTAGTTTTATAAATATAATAGGTAGTCTTATCGCTGCTGCATTTTCTTCCAGGTTCCAATAATTAATAAGATAAGGTATATCTCTAAGAATATGAAATGGGTATTAAGAGAAATAAATAATAATGATACTCATTAATTATAACCTACATCTACAATACTTACTTATAAAATAAAACATATTTTGATAAAAATCATCATCATCATCATATTAGCCGCAATCCATTGCCGGATAAAGGACGTCACCTAAAATCTCCACAATTGCCGGTCCAGCGGCTTGCAACGACTTTCGCAAGATCATACCGGTCAATCTTGTAGTTGCCCACGCAGGGTCCTCCGGTATCCACCCGTTTTATCATTGACAAAATCATACATCTATACAAATACTAACAAATAATAATAAATTTAATACATACCAACGACACCATTTATCATTTACGTTACGTGAAATGGGAAAACTGATAAATTGTTATTTTATATCTCCAACGTGCAAAAATGTTAAGTAATAGTTATTCTTTAGAGACAAAAACTTCTTTTAAAAATCGTCTCCTATTCATAAAAATATCAGCCAAAAGTGAGGCGGACTTAAATAATTAGGGTTCCTAAACAATATGTTTTACACCACGACGACGGTCACCGTAGCCTAGTTGGTAGTGCTCCTGCCTACGAAGCTGGTGGTCCTGGGTTCGAATCCCGGTATGTGCAAATATTTGTGTGATGAGCAGGAATATTTGTTTCTGAGTCATGGATGTTTTCTATGTATATACGTATTTATCTATCTATATAAGTATGTATGTCGTCGCCTGGTACCCATAGTACAAGCTTTGCTTAGTTTGGGGCTAGGATGATCTGTGTGACATTGTCCTGAGATATTACTTGTGGTGCAGTGTTAACCTACCAGTTGGATAATCACTTCACACCCTTGTGCTTTGGGTTTTATTCCCGAGTATATAGTCATACTACGTGTATACTACATCATACTCATATTATAAATGCGAAAGTTTGTGAATAGGAATGTGGGAATGTACATATGAATGTTGTTTGTTACTCTTTCATGCAAAAACTTCCGAACGGATTTTGATGAAACTGTGTAGTATTTTAGTATATATACATATATCTGATTGACACATAAACTATAATTTTTAAACATTAACGCTGGTAAAACCGCGGGGCACAACTATTACAGTAATATATACATGTAACTTAATTTGTTAGACATATATATTAAACAATTTATTTAAAATACAGATAAGGAAACCGAAAACTCATTCATTACGTCAGTTGACGAGGGCAGCTAGTGGTTCCTTAATTGCTTTTTAAAATTCCCTTTTTGTAGGCAATAAGTTCTCTTAAAGGTGCACTGCGTGGTCAGTAAATGGTTTACTATAGATATTGGTGGAATGAATAGGCACTGTCAATTTAAGGTTTAAAGTTCGACAAGATTGACGGGCCTGTTGACGTGATTGATAGATACTTGCCTTTCACGCCACAGGTCGCGGGTTCGATTCCCACCCAGGACAGATATTTGTGTGCATAAACATGTCTGTGTCCTGAGTCTGGATGTAATTATCTATTCATCATCATCATCAGCCTGATATCGTCATACGACACGGGGATGGTATGGGGTGGCCCTGTTATTTCCTATATTCCTTTCTAGAACTTTCTAGAACACGACACAAGGTTACGATGAAATAAATAAAATTAAATACCCTTCTTTCTAGGTGTTTGGCGTTTTATTATATGCGTCCAATACGCCAATATCAGGTTATTTCAATATAATAATTTTCACAGTAATTGCAACATCATTCATATTAATGTCCAATTATTATGTTACTAATTTATTCTATTAGTCTACTAACCTACGTGCGTCATAGCTGCTGAAATAAATGAATGTTCTATTCTATTTTATTACGTATTCAACATTGTTATCCACAGGAAATGATTCACGTATGCAACATGAATTCAAATGGTATTATAACCACATTGAAAATGAATGCAGATTCTATTAAAATATGAGGGTAATATTTAACTTTCAGTTAATATTGATATTGCTGTGCTTTTCAGGACCGAATATGGTTGAGAGCCTTTTGCGCTAGCCAACTGCTCGTATTTTTTAATTCTTTAATTTTAATATACTTTTGCTAAATGTAACAATAATAGCTTAGTAACTTTATTTATTTAGGCATATTAAAATAGATGTGACGAAACAGACCGCACGGACGTACTAATTCATAATTTTGTTGCTTTAATTACTGTTTTAAACCGTGTTTATGTATTGCATTGTGAGCTTGACAAGTACAAGTGTATGTAAATACCCAAGTGCTGAATAAATTTTATTAATTCATTAATAAAATATTAAAGTCACTAAAAACAATGAAATCTTAGGTGTACCTCTGACGTACATCAAGCACCGCCCTTAACCACTTAACCACCCTTGCCATATAAGCCATCGGCGGGGTCAGATAGTGTTGGTGGAGCCGTTATTACAATTCAATGTAGTATTAAATTAAATAAATTAAAGGTGCAAAATTTCCGGATCGTTGGAAACTCACCCAGGTTGTACCACTGGTGAAAGGTAGGGGAGGCTCGGCACTCGTGACTTAAAATACTTTTATCAAGCATTCACTGTAGTCTGTACCCAAAAATAAACGCTCCGTAGTCCTCTGTAGTAAGTTCTCTGCCCTCCATAGGTTACTGTCAAGAACGGGGGAGAATGGGTTACTCACTGAATCTTGTGATACAATATGTAGTAATGGTGAATTCTGGTCATGCAGTAGATTTTGCCTACTTTGATTTCAGAAAGGCCTTTCACACTGTATATTGACGTATTTCATCGTATACTGTATAGCCTACGCTAGTCAATTTCGCTAGAAACGCACATCGCACACACCGCAAACTTTGTTATATTTTCGATTCTTATTGACTCGACCGGTGTCAGTACGTTAACTGTAGTGAGTAGGTTTCTTTAGTAGTAGGTACCCTAGTTTACTAAGTGAGGTGTGAGTCAAGGCAGTAATTTAAGGCCTGTTCAATTCAACTGCAGTAAATGACTTGCCGAAAGTAGTTAATAAGTCTTGTCATTTGCTAATGACTTGAAAAGTTCGTAATAAAAAGCAGATGGTGGATCATTCCGTACTTCAAGAGGATATAACTAGTGTTGTAGAGTGGAGTATTGTCTATAAATTATATTTCAAAGTAGCCAAATATTCTGTGCTATCATTCAGCAGGACAGTTGGCTGAGTCATTATCAATATTACATGAACGGAGCGTTCCGTTCAAACTCATGCTGTAATATGTTCCTAAAATAAAAAAAATCGTACTGGAATTTATATCGGTGCTTTATGTAGTATAAAAAGCGCTGAAGAAAAGTCATTGCTCATCAGATGAAGCTAAATATATATATTAATGATAAAACGTATCCAAAACAAAATTCTTAAGTTTTATATATTTAAAACAGTATGTACCAAATTAACCGATATAGCCCGAAGAATTTCCAAACCTAAGTGGCAGTGGGCGGGGCACATAGCTCGTATAACCGACGGCCGCTAGGGCAGAAATGTTCTCCAGTGGCGACCACGAACCGGACGACGCAGATTGGGCAGGCCCTCTAAAAGATGGACCGATGATCTTGCAACGGTCGCGGGATGCCGCTGGATGGAGATTGGGGGGAGGCCTTTGTCTAACAGTGAACATCATTCGGCTGATTCATATCAGCCGAATGATGTTCACTGTAATACTAATAATTACGTATTCATTCATTCATATGAATGAATGAATACGTAATTATTATGAAAAACGATTCAAAGTCTAAGAAATCGCGTAATAGCACAGAATAGATAAGTACAAAATTTAATAGAGAAAAACACCATATAGTGGAATTGACAACCTCCTTCTCTTGAAGTCAGTTAAAAACGTAGTAACTTTCAGCAATTATTTTACAATATCATTAATAATTATGAAACAAACAAGTTCCCAGTGGAAATTGATCCCTTTGGCTGAGTTACAGGTTGTAAAGTTTCACTTTGATTATTTTAAATTACATAAGTTAGAGCGCAATTAGTGAGAGGTTTCACGTGTCAAATGAGTATCCAAAAGATAACTTATCTTGTCAAAACAACAACAGCGACTTGTATGCTTTAATTGATGTGAATTTTAATTAAACAGGTTTGGGCGCGGTCCGCCTTTACGTAAAGTTAAAATAACGTAAGAATGTAGGAAGTATGTATACACACATCAACACAATCTAGGGATATTGAACATTTCATTGATTATCTAGAAAACTATAAACATTTTGTTATGACTGTAAATGGAAGAATTAAAGATAATTTCATGGCCGATATTTAAACATTAACAACACGATGCGATTTTGTTTTTCTAATTAATAAAAGTCTTAAATTAATTAAGCCATAGAAAATTACTGAGTGAACAAAAACATTTTATTCTTATAAAATTATTCAATCGAATTAAATGAATAAAAATCTTACCAAATCTGATAATCAGTAATCGGTATTTCCTCCTCTAACATTAATCACACAGCGGCAACGATTTTCCATACTTAAAATTAAGGTGTCAATGTCTTGCTGGGGTATGCAGTCCCAAGTTCTTTTTAAATGTTCGAAAAGTTGTTCTTCTGTTGTCAAGTTGGGCGGAAAATCCCTCAATGCTCTTCGCTGTAACATGTCCCAGGCGTGTTCAATTGGGTTTAAGTCTGGCGACTGTGGAGGCCAATCTAATACCTGAACATCGTGTTCTCGAAGGGCAGCCCTCACCAGCCGCGCTGTATGGGAAGGTGCATTGTCATGCATGAGCTGAAATTCTTGCCCCGTTAGGGCCCTGAGCGGGACAATGACACGTTCTACTACCTCCTCACGGTATCTATGGGCAGTCATGCTGCCCTGAATCCAAATGAGTTGGGTTCGTCCGCCGATTCGTATTCCTGCCCACACCATAATTGTCCCGCCTTGGTAAGAGTGGACCTCCTGTGGATGTCGGAGACGGCTGACCCTGCCTGGAGTTCTCCAAACGCGTGTTCGTCTCGAATCTGGATGAAATCCATAGCGGGACTCATCAGTGAACAGCACCAATGACCATTGTTGATCACTCCATGTCAAATGTTCTTGAGCCCATAAAAGTCGCCTACCGCGATTGCCACGTCGCAGCGCTGGGACTCGTAGCGGTCTGCGAGCATGAAGACCAACTTCATGCAGCCTCCTTCGCACGGTTTGGTCGCTCACCAGCAGCTGCTGACCCTCCTGGAGCCTTTGCACTAGTTGCATCGCTGTGATATTGGGTAGTCTTCTGGCGGTCATTTGGAGAAATCGATCCTGTCTCTGAGTGGTAACACGATATCTACCTGTGTGCCGTTCTGCCACATCTCCAGTAGCGCGATAACGTGACCACAGCCTGGATACCACATTTTGGCTTGTGCCCAGAGACTCAGCAACGACGCGTTGAATAGCACCGTTTTGTAACATGCCAACTGCCCGTAACATTTCATCTCGACTCAAATGATGGCGTGGCATGACGCTAAAAAGCTTACACAACCAATTGAGAAAAGAAAATAAAACAATTTATCAGGTTTTCTTCAATTAACACGCAAAAAAAATTTTAATGCAACTTCTTGAAATTAGATACAACTCAAGATTGCGCTGTGCTTTGCGTGTTTTCATTTGTTTCTCATTTTAATTTTTAAATTTTGAATAAAGAATAGACAAGGTTTAAATCTGTAAATAAACTTTTTAAGGAAACTAAATAGGTTTTAAACAATAAAGCCATGTTTGATTTCAAAATAACGTATCCCTAGACTTTGTTGATGTGTGTATACGCACAGGGTGCCCATATCTCCTTTCTTTTTAACGGGAGAGTCCTACTTATCCAACAAAGGTCAAGTGACAGTGTAATCTGTGGTCTTAGATTTGCATTCCTTTGATAGAATTTAAAAAGTGTTAAAGTTCGCGTTAAATAAATAAAAAAATATCGCTGATAAGCAATTAATAATATGCAATTAAAGATCAATTGTTGTGCATCTATTAACTGTTTTTTGTCTTTTGAATTCGGATAGTAATGTGACTTGTGGTTAACACGATAGGTATAGGTTTGAAACTTGTTTTTGTCTTTGTGTATGTTTCGTTGCCTAGCGTTTAACAAAATAAATACATTTTTTTGTTTAGTAACGTAATTGTTTATAATTCAATCTAGTAACGATAGAAAGCACTAAGGTAAATTTCGCTCGCTCATTTGGTTACACTCGAACTTATGAGTGCCGTCGAATAAGTCAGTCAGTCAATATAATTTATCCCAAAACACGATTCAGCTGGTTTCGCTCAGTAAAAAGATATCATGAAGTCACTTCTTAATAAAGCTTCACAAAATAATCTCGAAAAATTTCAACTCAAATGTAGGTACACGATGCACATTTTGATTAACAAAAACTTTATTGCATTAGATTTTTCTCGCATTTAATGGTACTGTTCACTTTAATTTGACCCGAATATGTTAGTTCTGAGACAGTATTTCATCAATAGTCATGGAGGATCCTAGAGGTGGCGAGGCGTTTGCAGTCGTTCGTATTCTCAGCAGGCGAGTACGATAGATCGGTTTGTACCTTACCACGACCGGATTGGCAGAGGGTGTGGGTTCGAGACCCACCGGACGATTAAATTTATGATTTCCCATTTTGAGTTAAAATTAGCGCTTTGCATTGCATTGCAAAATAAAATATAGTATGACGAACTTTTGTCTATATGACTACCTATTTATATTGCGCATAGTATAGCCGTCCCGCTTTGAAAGGAAACAAAAATGGGCACCGTAGATATATCGAACTATTAGGCCTATTAATAGGTTGAATAACCTCTATTATGTGACTTAAGGTCAACACGTTTGGAATTTGTTAGAAAAAAGTTAATTCGCCGCATACCTCACAAATTAATCGCTATATTTCTATTATGGAACTCGGACAAAATGCCTAGCAGAGATTAAAAATTATTCAGGGGTCAATGAACAAAATCTTAATATAGTAGTGGATGAATATATTTAGAGTGTAATAAATTATTATAACTATAAAACCGATAAAGTCAGAAATTTGACCAAAAGGGCATCCTTTTGGTCAAATTTCTGCCTTGGCGGCCAGTATCAATGGAGACTAGTCATTTGCGCGGGACATTATATAGAAGACAAGCGTGTGCGCAGACAAAGGTGCAATTTCTATGAGATTACTATCATCATCCGAGGAGACGCCTATATGATAATGATATGATGATAAGACCAGGAAGTATTCAGGTACAGGTCCGACAGCTTTCCCAGTCAGGTTCAATTTACTGAGATTTTTTCTGTTGTGGGGCATACTGCTCACAACAAGCTAATCTATCAACAAGTCATCATTAAACGAAAAATGATATTTTTCGTTTATTTATAGTTTGTCATGTCAGCCAAATAATGTCCACTGCTGGAAGTCCTCTCAAAGAGCTCCACAATGGAACTATGTCCATAATTTGGGTCCATGATATGCCATAATCGCCACACTTGGCAGATGGGTTGGCGATCGTAGAATAAGGGATATTATTTATTAGGTTGTCAGTTTAAAGAATTTTATTTCTCAGAAAGAACATTACAGTAGTTTACTTAACTATAAGAAACATGAAAACTAAATCTTATGCACTACTCAATAATATTAGTCCTCGTTCGATACCGGAACTTAAACGGGCTTTTATTTTTATTATTTACTAGCTGTGCCCCACGGTTTCACCCGCGTTAAACTTAATAAATTATCACAGCTCCTCCCCCGTAGGTGATAGCGTGATAATATGTAGCATATATGTTGACCCGACCTCTTAGTAATATTCATGCAAAATTTGAAGTAAATCCTTGAAGTACTTTTTGAGATTAGCCCGGACATACATACAGACAAGCAGACACACAGACAAAAATTCTAAAATCTTTATTTTTGGCTTCGATATCGATTGTAGATAACGCCCTAAGTATTCTTCAAAAAAAAAAATTTAATGTACAGTTTTGACTTTTCTACGATTTTATTATATGTATAGATGTATGTAGGTGCTTTTTTATGTATATATTTATAAATAGGAATATTTATTACGCCCCCACGGGAAGAGATGAAATGTCTCTCGCTCATTAGGTTACACTCAAACTTATGTATGAGTGCAGTAAAATAAGCGAGTGAAATTTTCGTAACTTAGGTTATTTAGGGACGAGAATTCTTTGCCGTCAGTCACGCATTCAGTAGATATAGTTAGTTTAACTTTGTACTACATATAGAAAAAGCACTTTGTCAAGAATAAATAGTGACTATAAAGATCAGACAATCTCGTGCAGGCGCCGTTTGCCTTTGATTTAATTTCCCATGCGTGTTTCGCGCGTGTGTTCTGATGTAGTAACTGCGAGACATGTGCTCTGTCCATTTGTTCTTACTTACTCTATCACTAGGCAAATCATACGGATTGAGCCCGCCGTGACAACGTAATAAAGTTGGTCGCACGAGCAAATTCCCCGTCTCTGTATCTGTGTTCGAATTTAAGATCCGATCTGTTTGCGGAAGAATGAATGAATATGATAGCCGATATATATATTCATTCATTCTTCCGCAAACATATGGCATCTTAAATTCGAACACACGATTCGTACTTGAGATACTGTTAGAATAATGTCTTTCTTTTTTGCTTATTTCAATTTGAGTTCAGTACACTGTACACACGGCTACATATCAAGCTATACATTTCCAATATAAGCTGAACTATCATTGTATGGAAATCCTATACAACGCGAGATCAGCTTATACTCGAAATGTATAGTTTGATGTGTAGCCGTGTGTACGTGTGGCGCAACGGTTAAGACGATTTCCGATCCGTGTCTTCTGATTTCCGCACAGGCCAACTCTTCGTGTGGACCCATAAGTAGTTATGCTGTGTATTTGTGTACTTTGTGTATATCAATGATATGTTCTTAAAATAGACAAGGCCGCGAAATAGAGATTCAATCGTTCTCTTTAAAAATTAAAACAACTGTAGAGCCATATTTATTATATAGCAATCAATTATGAAATCCTTACCCAAGCTGCTGCAATTTAATGTAGACAATGTGATAATTCTGGGCCTACTTATTGCCATTCTAAAATTAATTAAAATGCGTTAAGGCGTTTAAAGTGATTTGAGTAAAAAATATCCAAACAAATCATCATTATATCAGCCGAAAGACATCCACTGTTGGACAAAGGCCTCTCCGAAGATTATCATTTTTGGATATTGGCGATCGTATTATGATGGTCAAAGTACCTAATCAGGAAACGCTGTTATCCCTTCAATGGAATTAAATCCTACGTGCCGACTTCTGGGATGAGATGGGTATGATATTCGATGCAGTTTTTATTAGTACTGTAAAACAGGTGAATAGATTTTGTTCCCGTTTCTTTTGTTGTTGTTTCTGTTTTCTTATACTTTGCTTATTGCCGCAATAATTCTTACTAATATCTATACGTATAATAAAATCGTAGGAAAGTCAAAACTGTACATCGAATATTTTATTAAAAGGATACTTGGGGCGTGATCTACAATCGATATCGTAGCCAAAACTATTGTTTTTAGAAATTTTGTCTGTTTGTCTGTATGTACGAGTATGTCCGGGCTAAGATCAAAAAGTACTGCATGGATTTACTTCAAATTGCATGAATATTACTAAGAGGTCGGGTCAACATATAGGCTAAATATTGTCACGCTATCACCTATGGGGGAGGAGCAGTGATTATTTATAAAGTTTAATGAGGGTAAAACCGCGGGGCACAGCTAGTTATGTGTAATGAAATAGTAACTCTGTCTGTCTGTCGCGCTTTCACGCCAAAACTACTAAACCGATTTAAATTAAATTTAGTACACAGATAGTCTAGAGCCCGAGTAAGGACCTTGGCTACCTTTTAACGAGAAAAAAGGCTGTAGGGGGTGAAAGGGTGGGATGGAAAGTTGTATGGAAGTATCGTTATTTTTAGACTTAGCTTGAAACTTATTCTTCAATATGTTGATTCGGTATATAGCAAGGCGTGGCAAGTGGGCAAAGATTCGTGAGGGAAGACGACTGTGCCGCATGCATGCGAATACAGATTTTCTAATACTACCCAAAGACACTATTCCACACGGACGAAGCCGCAGGCACAGCTAGTTGGAAATAAGTTAATAATGATAAATACAAATTAATGATGACAAGCAGTTACGTAAAGCAGACGTTGAGACAATCTTGCACAACCGATATGACAACACAGAGGTGTCAATTAATTTGAAATCATACATAATATCTATTAGTTTATTATAATAACAGACCTATTAAACAGGCACGGTTTTGCATATATTATCAATAACCGTTAAAATCGATATTCGTTGACATGCGACCTTAGTACAAACGCCAGCACATCAAGCTACCCCAATATGTCAAATTTCCCCCATTGAAAGTGAACCTTATGCTTTTGTGATAAAGTTGAAAATCAATAAACGAAATTTGACAGATTGGGGTAGCTGGATGTGTTGGAGTCTGTACATTCAGTGTACTTTTTTTTAAATCCTAAAATATAATGTTTTTATTAAAATTAATTTTATCATCCTCATAGTAGAGATCATTTGACTGCCTCGTTGGTCTAGCGGTAGCGTGTTCAACCGCAGAAAATGAGGTCCTGGGTTCAAATCCCGGGTCGGGCCAAAAAGTGATTTTGGGATTTTTCCGTAACAAAAAATTTCTCAGTATCAGCCCAAAGTCTGGAAGTTGGCGGTTTTACACCCCCGTGCCTCGGAGAGCACGTAAAGCCGTCCTGTACCTGACCTCTTTCCGGTCGTGTCGTTATTCGTCCCATCGGATCATGAGAGTGATGGAATAGAAAGTGCCCCTGTGTTTGCGCACACACTTGTGCACTGTAATATATCCTGCGCAATTGGCTAATCTCCATTGAGAATGGCCGCCGTGGCCGAAATTCGGCCGGGAAGACATCATCACCATCATCATCATCAGAGATCATTTTAACAATCAGTTTACCAAAACACGGAGAAATTGGGTAACATACATACATAAAAATAACCTACAGCCCTTATTCCCTTCGCAGTTACATAGTAACTAGTACATAGGTGGCGCTGTTGCCCGACTACCTGTTGTATCCCTTAGTTGCCTTTTACGACACCCACGGGATGGCATGGGGTGGCCCTGTTATTCCTTCTAGGCCGGAAACCACACGGCTAATGCTGACGGCTTTTTTCCCTTTACTGGGCAGTGGTCATATAATTGCCACCATATTTTGAACTCTATTGGCTTGTAATAAAGTTCAAGACGAATAAATTAAAAATATACCTACTGCCTTATAAAGGGTTAATAATAATAAAGCCTTTATTTAACAATCTTATAAAAATTTATACAATCTCTTTGATATCGACACCAGTTTCGCGAAGATTGTCTTGCTAAAGCAAGATGGCAAGCTTTAGGGGAGGCCTAAAGGGTTAATATGTTGCATTAAATCCAAAACATTTAATTCATATTTCATAGCTAGATGCTCTCATCGGTGCGTAAGCGATCGGCGAGGTTAAGTAACTAGGCTCGCGGTCAGTCCATAGATGGGTTAATTTCTGAGCGTCTCCGTGCTTTGGAGGGCACGCTAAGCTGTCGGTCCCGGTTGTAGTCATTAGACAACAGCCGTTAAGCCATGTCAGAGGCCTACTGGGCGGCTTGAACAACTCTGACACTAGGGTAACCACTGCCCATACGATAAGTAAGTAAGTATTTTAATTTGTTCCTATAATTTTTATCATAATTATGTATGCTACTGCCAAAGACTCTCGAAGAGTAGTAATTTCCAAAACTTCAGTCGCCTATTCATTAATAATTTACTGTCCTCTTTTACTATCCTACTAGTATTAATAAACGCAAAAGTTTGTAAGTATGGATGGATTAACGGATGTTTGTTACTCTTTCACGTAAAAACTACTGAAGGGATTTTAATGAAACTTTACAATAATATAGCTTATACCTCAGAATAACACATAGTCTACAATTTATAAAGATGTTGTGTGAATTGTCCAAAATATGACGATAAGTGTCAAGTAAGTTGGAAAAAATCTACCATTTTCGAGCTATTCCGGCGTGCACTGCCAAAACAGCTAGAGATACACAGGGACACATCCTACTAATATAAAAAATGCGAAAGTTTGTGAGTATAGATGTATGTTTGTTACTCTTTTACGCCAAAACTACTTTAACGCGGGTGAAAACGCGGGGCATAGGTAGCTAGTTTTATTATAATTTTCTATCCCCTTACTTAAAAGTCATTTTATTTGAAAATATTGTTTTTCTTGAAGCACGAAACGCTCCAATCTATAATTATACCAACAATTTTAATGTTCAATTGGAGTGAGAACCCAAATGTAAATAAACATATACCTACACATTTACAAAAACACATACATTAGCTTATTGTAGGGCATAAACAAACACTTCTAACATATCATTGACTCTGCTGACTGAACAAAATATAGTGGCAGACTAATTCACTATAATTTAATTTCTAGTGAGGTGACAAGCGACTCTGTTTGATGTGGGTCAACGGGTTCCTACAAGTAAAAAATAGTGCACAGTCAGCAGAAGAAATAGCTTAAGAGCTTAATTGTTATTCTTACGCAGACACTTGTGTTCTTATTAACGGTACACGAACTAATATTGGCAACACTTCGAATTAATAATAGTCCTGGGACATTATTTACACACGGCCATCCGATCCCAATCTAAGCAAAGCTTCTACTATGGAAACCAGATAACTGATATACTACGTTTTTCGTAAAAACATATACTTATATAGGTAATTACACCCAGACTCAGGACAAACAGACATGTTCATGCACAAAAATATCTGTCCAGCAAAAAAACAGGCATTTGCCAACCATGCCAACAGGCCCATCAAAATTATTTAAAGTATGTTGAAAAGGAAATTATTATATTAAATTTGCACCGTTATCGCGTTATAACAATAAAACTGGGTTATTACATATTAAACATTTTAACCTGTTTCATATTTAATTGGAAATACTCAGTTCAATTTACTACATAAAACATAAATACATAAAACATAAATAAAATTGCTATATAATTTATTAATAGAATGGGAATATCTACCAGAGGACGGGCAGCAGCTTCCTTCTGATTACTATGACCATCTTACTGCGATCGCCAACCCGCCTGCCAAGCGTGGCGATTATGGCATATCCCCCCCAAGACGATTCTTGAGGGAGGCTTGTCCAGCAGTGGACTCATTTAGCTGTAATGATGATGATGATGATGATGATTTATTAATATTTGATTGTTAATGTGACATATTACTGGGTTTCTTAAATAATATGTTAATAATTTAATTAATTGTATTAATATATTTCTTACTAGCTGTGCCCGCGGTTTTACCCGCGTTAAACTTTATAAATTTTCACTGCTCCTCCAGCATAGGTGATAGCGTGATAATATGTAGCCTATATGTTGACCCGACCTCTTAGTAATATTCATGCAAAATTTGAAGTAAATCCATGCAGTACTTTTTGAGTTTAGCCTGGACATACATACAGACAAACAGACACACAGAAAAAATTTCTAAAAACTATATTTTTGGCTTCGATATCGATTGTAGATCACGCCCCAAGTATCCTTTTTATATGTGTATAGATTGTAGCTATATAACTTGATTCTTAAATATGTGTTATATTTACACACCGAGAACTCGGCAGAATGTGCTTGATCCATCAATATTACTGTAACTCCTTTTATATTCAGTAAATAAATGAATTGAATTAAATATGAAACATGCTAAAATTAATTTTATCGTTTCACTATTGTTATCGAATGTAAGTAGAATGATTTTGATATGCTAATTAGTGATCAATTGACTCAAATAGCCATTACTGGGTTCAGGCAGTTCACATAATAATAATAATATCCGGGGACAATGTCACACAGATCATCCTAGCCTCAAACTAAGCAAAGCTTGTACTATGGGTACTAGGCGACGATATACATACTTACATAGATAGATAAATACTTATATACATAGAAAACATCCATGACTCAAAACAAATATTCGTGCTCATCACACAAATATTTGCACTTACCGGGATTCGAACCCAGGACCACCAGCTTCGTAGGCAGGAGCACTACCAACTAGGCTACGGTGATGATGATGATGGATGAATGGTCAAATTGAATAAAGTAGAAGAAATAGTGTGAAGCGAAAAGTAGATATAAGTCAACTTTAAGTTAGAAAGTTATAACCGAATTGTGAAGGAAAGTTTAACCAAGATATTGATTTGTGTATTGTGAAGGGGTATCTAATTAATCAATTATTATCATACACGTATTACTCATTTTCCTTCTTGGGTTTTAAGATATCTTTAGTTAAATAATTTCGCGCAATATTTATATTAGTAATATATAAATATTACACGATTACTACTTTTGGTGGATGTAACATTTTTTGTTGATCATAATATGTTGGCAAACAACCTTATTAATCCACAGCTGGTAACCAGAAGGCTGAAAAGAAAAATTCCCCAAGATCTGATCATGTAAAGGTTTAAATACTAATAGACACATCAATGGATGTGTACCGAATGAATGTATCCCACACAAGTCAAGAATACGCACTGACCTATTGCTGAATATCGGGCAAGCGGGACAAATGGTAGATTGCAAATAAAAATTGGTAAATTTATAATCTTCCTAATTTCTTCCTAAACACACTTCTGCAACAGCATGAAAAGTGGTGGCAAACTTAGAAAGCGCAACCTTGTAAGACATCTTGCAATGTTAAACTAATTTCAGTGATTTACTCAGTCTCAGTTTGCATCCGGAGTTCATAATCAAAAGTTATTGCATTAGTTCCCTGGTTGTCATACACGGTTTAGTTTGTTTGGTGTAGCAATTATACTTTACCATTTCTGACAGTTCGCAAGCCGTTCCATGAAACTTTTGGCACAGAATATAATTGTTATGTATAGTAGTTTAATTTCAACATTGTACTACTAAACGCGGCAAAACATACCGTATCGCTGAAACTACGTTTTTCTCCCGGTTATACCTCACTAGGTTTCGTAAGGCAATACATACTTTACACATGCTTTTTATTTTATTATTACGTAAAAATAACAGTAAAATTAATTTTATGTCATTATGTCATGTCAACCAAATTAAGTCCAATTAAATTGTACCATTTAGAGGGATATGCCATAATCGCCAAGACTGGCAGATGGGTTAGAGATCCCAGTATCTGCTGACCGTTGTCTGGTTATTGGACGACATCTACGCCCCCACGGCATGAGATGGAACGGTTATATCTGTCGCCGTCAGCTACACAGCAAAATTTTTCGTGCTTGTAATGTAATTTTGATGCATCAATCAATACGTTAAAACTTATACTATAATTATATATATAAGTATGTATTCATGAAAGTAAAGTAGTTTTACTCGCATTATACTTTATAAATTATAGCCTGTGTGTTATCCAGTATGTAAGCTATATTACTATAAAGATTCATCAAAATCCGTTCGGGAGATTTTGTGTTAAAGAGTAACAAACATTCATACATTCATACTCACAAACATTAACATTTATAATGTTACTTCGATGTCGGTTATCTGGTTTCCATAGCACAAACTCTACTTAGTTTGGGATCAGATGGCCGTGTGTGAGTACTGTTCTAGGATATATATTAATTAATTATTGGACATAAAGTACTTCTACACTTAACAAATATTTGCATGTCAGACACGGTTGAAAAAGGAAAACCAAGCAATTATTATGTAAACATTTTGTACTTGCCACATAAAAAATGTATATAAATATTTTATGAAATATCTATAATGCATTTAATAATACATTTTTTATTCAATTACGTTCTTAGGCGAATCTATAGTTCAAATAATCTTGACATTTACATACGTTACATATTACTTATCTCTTCAAAAATTCCGAAGATTAACTACTGTATGAATGCAGTTCTGTGGCTCTAGAGCCATCTATTTGCATATCACTGTTGTAACAAACTTTTCCATTAACTCATAGCGGTAACTGTCCGCGAATAATTAGTACGGATGGTAGCAACATTTGGAAATTAACATTTTAATGTTTGGAGTGGCTTTAATTACAAGTTATAAAGACCTCCATTTTCGATTTAGAGAAATTTTGCCAAAGTTGTATAAGATAAGATAAATACAAAGTGTATATTGTACACCATTTACAGAACATAATTTACAATATAATTATAAAAAAGAATAAATATATATACTAAAAATATATAATATAAATATAAATATATATGTCGGAGATTCTGACGGATTTAACTCCGAAACATCGTCGGTGTCCGCCATCATGCACGTGGTTAAAAGAATCAGTGCGCACACCCGGCGCAGTCGAGCTCTGGATGCCAACCGTGTCGTGTCGCTAACACACTAATGTCACTTAGACAACTGACAGACGTCAAACGTCACATGCGACAGTTCATAGACAACCTCGACTCGAACTACTGACTCAGTGAGTAGTGTCTTCCAAACGCTAATAGATGGCGTTACTAGAACGTAAACAGTCCTTATACTTAATTTCTCCCACATATATATATTATAAATATATATATTAAAAAAGGTACAATTGGCGGTCTTATCGCTTACAGCGATCTCTTCCAGACAACCTTCAGTTGGACCATATTGTAAGGAATTTGGAGTAGGGGGAATGATGTAAGAATTATAGGTGATAATAACTTAACACTAATAGTGATATCTACTTAATTGTAGTACTATTACTAATTAAATACTAACTATGTTAAGATACTTAGGACAAATATTAATATTTCGCCCCTAGCTAGATGCTTTCACCGGTCTGTAAGTGATCGGGAGGTTAAGTAACAAGACTTACGGTCAGTCCAAAGATGGGTGACCACCAAAGTGATTTAATTTCTGAACGTATCCGTGCTCCGGAGGGCAAGATAAGCTGTCGGTCCCGGTTGTAGCCATTAGGCAACAGTTAAGCCATGTCGGAGGCCTACTGGGCGTCGTGAACAGTTCTGACACTAGAGTAACAACCGCCCATACGATAAGTAAGAAAGTAAATTTTCGTTAAGAGACTTTTTATTTACATACAACATATACAAACATGGAAGTTTCTAAATCTCTACAAATTTAATTTTTGCAAAAATCTAACTCCACCTAACCAATTGAATTTTCTTTTCAGATATCTTCATAGGACCATGAAACACTGCTTCAGGAGATGAGACCGCGCACGTAGTTACGGATGTGTGGAGCTACCAGTTCGTTCAACCAATGAGAGCGCAGAACGAGAGCATGGATGGGCCGTAGAATGCGCCCCACTCCGGCGCTCATATGTGTATTACTGCTGATCTGCACCGGTGGCTATGCTTTTATTCCTGGAGTTGACGGTAAGTGCATCTATACTCTAATTAGAGATCAATAGTTCAAGGCAGCCCAAAAGAGTCACGATATCCTATTTTTGCACCTATAATAATAACTCAACCTACCAGAAGGAGGTTTATTGATAACATGTAGTTTAAAACCCTACAACTTTGAAAGGAATCCATAATATTCTTTCTATTTCAACGGTAAATGACACCAAAATTCTACTTAATTAGACGCATCAGTGACAAAACTAGTAGAAATTTCTTCTATATTTTAACTCAAGGTCCCAAGGACTACTCTAGTATTTTTTTTTGTTTAGTTGGTTGTTTGTGATTATAGAAAGCCATATTTAAACCAAGTCTAAGAAAATATAATTAAAGAGGCCAGTAGGTATCACTGGGGTATTATTTGAAAATGCAAATCGATTCCGGTTCATCCTTGTCAGAAGCTACCATCTATAAGTGTTTTTATTTCTTCCGCAGGTCCCGTATCAAACGTAGAAGCACTAGAGGGCGGTAATGTCACCCTCCTCTGCGACTCCACCCCCGACGCTTCCGACGATGAGTTTATGATATTAGTCTGGTACAAAAATAATATGCCAATATACAGGTGAGTGAAACTTTTTCTAATAGCGTAAACTACCAATAAATTCCAAATGTTAAATTTCAATAAGTTACGAACATATGAATTTTATTATTATTAATTTGTTGAATGCCCCTTTTATTTTATTTAATGTTTCTGTGACGACGTTTACTGAAATTAATTATTAAAGACATATTTAATAACAAAATGACAAGCATAGCTGTATTTATAAGTAAATAACGTAATTTAACTTAAATGCTGTCAACTTATAAAAAAAGCCATAAATTAATTTAATTGAATTCAAGCATACGGCTGCATACATACATGCAACTGTATAGAAATGAGTTAAAATTACAATTCTCACTTATTTTAACATAGATCTGTCACAACTCACATAGTAAACGCAGATTGAAGACGTCTAAATATATCTCTATTTTGTAAACACGAATCAATCTTAAAACGCTCATAGCACCAATTCTCACAACATGCAACACTCCAAAAATGAGGACAACACTAAACAGATCTGTAAATAAACAGCTAACAAATTAGTAACAGAGAGATTAAAGTTTCCGGAGAAGTGGAGCTTTTCTTTAAAGCGCTTTGTAGTGCGGTGTCCATCTCAACGACTTGACAGAGTCGTGAGGTTCACTTGTTTTAATATTAATAACATGATTAATAGTATACGAGTATGTTTTAACATACTCGTAGACGGGCCGGTTAGTGTGATTGGTAAATGCTTACATTACGCCGCAGGTGATGGGTTCGGTTCCCACCCAGGACAGAAATTGGAGTGCATGAAGATGTAATTATCAATATAAATATGTATGTGCAAAAGAAAAGTAGTATATGTATAATGTTGACAGGAACTTCATTAGATTCCTTTTATTGTATCACAGCAACTCATTCCCAAGATGTTTCGTCAGTTATATAATCAGATATCTTATACATCTAGTAGATAGTAGTCTTGGTATTACTTCGGTGCCCTCGTATTTGGAATTCGATATCCACACGGGACATCTATTTGTGTAGCCCATATACAGTTGTTCTGTGTCTGAGGCTTTGTGTACCGTTGATTGCGTGTTTGTTAAATAGCCCTTTGATTCGAAGATGAAGGAGAAATGTATACCTATGCTTTTTTATACAAGTTTCTCTTGGTGGCGACTTGAAAATAATTCACGGATCGATGACATTAGTGACATAAGAATATTTATTAAAAATGTAGATGTAATTGCCCCATCAAAGAAATAATTGAAATTATTAGGGTCTTTTATTACACTGTATTGTCATTATCTTTCTGAAAATTCTTATGTTTTGTGCCTTTTGTCTAAGTTGGTAGATGTAAGTCGGTTGACTGGCCTATTGATCTACTAGTTAGTGACCCAATTTAATAGAAATAGATCACATTTGACACTTCATCAAAATTCAAAAACGTAACCTTAACCTTACCGGCGGGTATAGAGCTTTTTGTGGTAGAACCACGCTGTAAGCAGCATGAATGGGCTGGCTCGACCGGGGAAGTACCACACTCTCGCAGAAGACCGGCGTCTGAGTAGTAGCGTTTCGTTTCGCTACCGCGCTTCGTACGGTGAGCGAGAGGGCCGGAGGACCCCCCCCCCCCCCCCTTTTCTAACATGGGAGCGGAATTTAAAGAAAAATTACCCCAGGAGGGTACCAGTACGCTACGTAATGGAGAATCCCTGCTTGAGCATTCTGCAGGCTGCCCAGTGTATTATGGGAAGGGCAAAATCCCGCTCGCAAATTCTGCCTCAGGCAAGAGCACAAAAAACATGGCACTACCACCTGAACTCCATGTACATTTTTGCAAAATCAGGGGATTACACACCAACCTAAACCCTGTTCACCACCCTCTTGAGACGGAGAAGCCGGCTTTGCTCTTTTTGACGGAAACTCAGATCTCATCTCCTGCGGATACATCATACCTAGACTACCCAGGCTACAAAATTGAGCACAGGTTTGTATTTAGAGCCGGTGTATGCGTATACATGAGGGATGATATCTGTGTCCGCCGCCTACGCAAACTTGAAGGCAGGGACCTCTCCTCCATCTGGCTGCGTGTTAATTGCGACGACCACCCTCGCATATATCCATGCCTCTATATGCAGAAACAGACCGACTCTTTGAGCACGTCGAAATGGCCATCGACTCCGTGCTAGAACAGACTTCGTCAGCCTCGATTGTGGTACTCGGTGACTTCAAAGCGCACCTCATTGAATGGCTTGGTTCACAGGGAACTGACCATACGGGTAAATCTGTTCATGCCCTTGCCATGGCCTATGGTTTAACACAGATGGTTCCCTCGTTCACACGTGTGCCAGATGTGGAATGCCTTCACTGTTGGATCTTCTGCTGACCTCTCATCCAGACGGCCTACAAGTTACCGTTGGTGCTCAGTTCAGAGAGCAAGGGGGAGGCCATGGCAGTAAGTCTAGACATTGCAGAAGCCTTCGATAGGGTGTGGCACAAGGCGCTACTTTCGAAGCTTCGTTCCTATGGGCTGCCCGAGAAACTCTGCAAATGGGTTGCCAGCTTCCTCACGGAGCGCAGCATCAAGGTCGTTGTCGACGGTACATGCTCAAACTCCAAGCCCGTGAACGCTGGTGTCCCATAAGGCTGTGTGCTTTCACCAACCCTGTTTCTTCTGCATATCAATGATATGTTACAATTCCATGACATTAATTGCTATGCAGATGACAGTACGGTGGATGTCTCTTACTTTGGCCACTGCAATATTTCTCGGGCACACGTCGTTAAGGGTCGGAGCAATCTTGTGTCTAAAATTGAGACAACACTTGACCAAGTCTCAAACTAGGGGCATATCAACCTAGTTCAATTCAACCCCCTAAAGACACAAGCTTGCGTGTTTACTGCCAAAAAAGCTCCCATTGCCATACCTTCTCAATTTCAGGGCACTCCCTTGATATCAAGCCGAAAGTAGGGATTCTCGGCGTCGACATCGAGAGTGACGTCAAATTTTGTGGTCATCTGGAAGACAAGGCCAAATTGGCCTCCAAAAAGCTGGGTGTCCTTCGCAGAGCTAGGCGATACTTCACATGGGCCCATCGCCTCAAATTATATAAAGCGCAAGTACGGCCGCATATGGAATATTGCTGCCACCTCTGGGCCAGGGCACCACAGTATCAACTTCTTCCTTTTGATCGTATACAACATCGTGCAGCTCGAATGGTCGTTGACGACGAGAGTCCCACTATTTGGCTTGATCCTCTGAACCTGCGGAGAGACGTGGCGTCTCTATGTGTCCTCTACCGCATCGTTTGCGATCCTATTATATAAAAAAAATAAAATTTTTTTCGTAGTTAGAACTGCGCATTTGCTTAATTTTTTTTCAATTACTATTTATTTTTATTGTAATATTTACCAAACAGGGTCATTTTATAATTCACTTTACTAGTATCTGGCAGATGTCAGATGTGATCTATTAAATTAGCTCTACTATAACACACAGGTCGCGGCTTCGATTCCCACCCAGGACAAATCTTTCTGTGACGTCCATTACTTGTTCAGTGACTGGGTAAATTTCAGTTTCATAATGTCAGCTTATTTGCCTGTTGTCTGCCTGTCATAGTACAAAGATCAGATTTCTTTATTATTTATTTATATTTTTAAAACAGTAATTATTTTTAAACGACTTTGAAAAGGAGAAGGAAGAGTTCGACTGTATCTATGTTACACGATTTCTCCGTTATTTTCAAATCCATTTTATAATTCTTTTATTTGATATGGAAATAATGATTCATTTGTTTTTTTTAAATATTACGATACAGTATAAAATTTTACTAATTAATACGCTTGTACCATTCTTTGATAGCTTCGAGATTCCGGACAAACAATGGTCGGAGCCCACGTTCAACACGAGTGCCCGCATGCAGGCGGACATTCGCGCCAACCCTACCACCGTCACCATCTCCGACCTGACAGAAGACGACCACGCGTTGTACCACTGTCGGGTGGACTTCAGGCTTTCACCCACGAGGAATATTGGCATCAATGTCAGCGTTATAGGTAAGTCAAAAATATACCACCTTATTTTCACTAATTGAAAAATGAAAATGAAAAATGGAAAGTCATTTATTCCGTTAAAACATTACATTTGTGTGGAATCGTCAATTTTTTTTACCCTACCGTGCAGTGCATGACGTGGCAGCTACTGAGAAACACTGCCAGAAAACTCAGTAGGAATCCTTTTTTAAAATATTTATTTCTTACATAAAATTACATTGTATTTAAATGTGTTAATATAGAGCGACTCAATCCCAAGCTGTTTTGTCACTTAAATAATCAGAAGTTTTGTAGAAAACCCTGCTACACAATTTGGCTTTTATAATTCTTTTAAACTTATTCATAGACATTTCTCGGATATCATTGGGAAGTTTGTTATAGAATCTTATACATTGCCCCATAAAAGAGTTACTTACTTTGTGGAGACGGGTGGTATGTAACACAAAGTTATGCTTATATCTAGTATTAATATTATGAGTATCACTCCTTTTACAGAAGGAGTCTTTATATTTATGCATATAAATTAGATTGTCATATATATACTGACATGCTACAGTCAGAATGTTAATCTCTTTAAACTTCTCTCTCAAAGATTCTCGCGGACCAAGTTTATATATCACTCTTACAGCTCTTTTTTGCAATACAAATATGGTGTTAATGTCCGCAGCGCTACCCCAGAGAAGAATTCCATAGGACATTATACTATGAAAATAACTGAAATAAACCATTCTAGCTGTATCCACATCAGTAAACCGTCTTATAGTTTTAACAGCATATGCAGCAGAACTTAATTTGCCTGATAGTTTTTATATTTGTGGGCCCATTGTAGTTTCGAATCAATTGTGATACCCAAGAACACAGTTGACTCAACAGGGGTCAATCCAGCCCCATTAAGCTGTACATTGGTAGCCACCTTTTTCACATTAGGTGTAGAGAATTTGATGACTTTAGTTTTCTTGTCATTTAGCAAAAGATTATTAGCATTAAACCAATGAACAACTTTAGAGATTGCGTCATTTACTTCGTCAAAATTGCGTAATTGTCGATTTATTTTAAACGTCAATGAAGTAGCATCCGCAAACAAAACAATCTTTATCCCTTACATAGTAGGGTAAGTCAATAATATAGATTAAAAATAAGAATGGGCCGAGAATCGATCTCTGTGGAACGCCCATTACCACTGGGGATCCCGCAGATTTTTTACCATTTATATCGACCTTCTGAATTCTATTGCCCAAGTAAGAAGTCAAAAGTTCGAGAGCCTTGTTCCTGATACCGTAGTGGTGTAGTTTCCTGACAAGAGTGTCATGATGAACACAATCAAATGCTTTGGACAAATCGCAAAAGATACCTAATGCATCCTGCGAGTCCTCCCAAGCCGCGAATATACTTTTTAACAGATTGACTCCTGCATCTATAGTTGAACAATCCTTCGTGAATCCAAACTGTTTCCGATGAAGTAAATTAAGTGACTGAGCAACTGGCTAAGCATTAGCTTTTCAAATTTTATTACGCGTCGAAATGTTCGACTTCGCTTATCCATCCGTATTTTCGGCAGTCACAGCGATATAGTTCTTTAGCAAGTTAGCATGGTTGGTAAATGCTTGCCTTTCACGCCGCAGGTCGTGGGTTTTGGGTGGGATTTTTCAGGACAAATATTTGTGTGCATAAACATGTCTGTTTGTCCTGCGTGCGGGGGCGCCGATAATTAATGTAGTTTTTTTTTAAAATAAATTTCTATCGCTTCCTTAAACCTGAATCAGGCCCAGTGCCTCTCTCCATGCGTATCGGCTAGCCAACCGACGGATTACGAAACTGAGGTAATAGAGGTATCACCTGTGGTTGCGCACCGCATTCCTCCACTCCGTTGAAATTGGCTGCTGGAACGTACATTAAGCCAGGAGCAATATTATAAGATTAAATGAAAACTTACTTTCCTGATTTATTGACGTTTGTAAAATTATATGATGAGGCATTATCAGCTAGTGTAAACAGAGTGTCTAAGGTCATTATTAGAAAGAAAGTTATAAAAGGCTGGAACAAGCATGTCAAAGATTTTCATTCTCGAGCAAGGTCTAAGTTTAAATTGTGGATTTGGTATGGGGAACCCAGTAGTGGGCCTATCTATGAGGACATGATATTAAGCCGTAAAGTATTTAAATCAAAATTGAAATGGGTTATTAAGAACCAAGAAAAAATTGCAATGGATATACTGGCCTCGCTCCATTCTAAGAAATGTTTTTCGTCATTCTGGAAAGGTACTAAAAAGCTCAATGTCTCTCCAAGCTTACCACATAGCGTGGAGGGTGAGAGTGACCACACTGGGATAGCTAATATATTTAAAAAGCAGTTCATTGTGAGCTCACCTCTTGAGTCGGTGGGAAGGGTGAACGATGCTGAGTCTTATCAATCAGGATCACCCTTTAAGTTTACGTGTACAGAAATAAAAGCAGTCATTAAGTGTATGAAGCGGGGAAAGTCTCCTGGGCATGATGGACTCAGCATCGAGCATCTTCAAAATGCTGGTGTGCACTTGCCAAGAGTATTAACCATGTTTTTAAATCTGTGTATGGGCCATTCTCACCTCCCACAGGAGATGCTCGATACGTTAGTTGTACCTATTGTAAAGAATCGGACGGGAGACATAGCTGACAAAGGGAACTATAGGCCAATATCATTGGCAACTGTGATAGCCAAAGTGTTTGACAGTGTGCTTGACGGGCACCTAAGTAACTTTACAAAACTACACGACACACAGTTTGGTTTTCGTGCGGGGCTGTCTACAGAGAGTGCAATACTTGCGTTAAAGCACACTGTCAAATATTATACGGATAGGAAGACACCAGTGTATGCTTGTTTCCTGGACCTTTCCAAAGCGTTCGACCTGGTTTCATATAAGGTTTTATGGGAGAAGCTTCGGAAGGAGGGAGTTCCGGCTGCATTGGTGTCAATATTATCTATCTGGTATGAAAAGCAGAGGAACTTTGTAAAATGGTCCAATGCATTATCAGACCCATATATATTGAAATGTGGTGTTAGGCAGGGGGGTCTGACTTCCCCGAGATTATTTAATATTTATATTAACAACTTGCTTGTTGAGCTCAGCAGCACTCATGTCGGATGCCATTTAGACGGAGTTAGTTTAAATAATTTAAGTTACGCAGACGATATGGTGCTGCTGAGCCCCTCAATCGGGGGAATCAGAAAGTTACTCACTAAGTGTGAAAGATACGCTGAAGAGCATGGGCTAAAATATAATCCCATGAAAAGTGAGATATTGGTTTTTAAAGGGAGAAATAAAAGTCCCTCAAGTGTCCCGCCCGTAGAACTGAACGGTTTACCTTTGAACCAGGTGTCACAATTTAAATATTTGGGCCATATTGTTACGGAGGATTTAAAAGATGACTTAGACATGGAGAGAGAGCGTAGGGCGCTGGCTGTGAGGGGAAACATGCTGGCACGCAGGTTTGCTGCTTATTCAGCACCGGTTAAAATAACACTTTTTAAGGCGTTCTGTCAAATATTTTACACCAGTAGTTTGTGGGCTAATCATACCCAAAAAGCAGACAGCGCACTGCGCATTCAATACAATAACGCCTTCAGGGCGCTGTTGAGGCTTCCACCTTACTGTAGTGCGTCAGGGATGTTCGCGGATGCGCACACTGACGATTATTTCGCGATCATGCGCAAAAAAGTGGCATCAGTGATACGCAGATTGAGGGGAGGCAGCAATAGCATTCTGAAGGTGTTTGCAGAAAGGATTGAAGGGCCTACAATGGATAGATTTATCAAGCTTCATGTCAGACATGGGACTTGATAAATCTTGCTCTAATCTTGGCTGTTTATTATTTTATTCTGTATTTGTGTTGTTATTTTTGTACCTATGTGTGTCTAAGTGTTACATACTAACATAGTTTTTAAGTTTGTACTGATTACTAACATGCTATGGGCCGTCGATGCCTGAAAATAAACGATTTTTATTTTTATTATTATTATTATGTAGATTTGACTTTAGGACATTCTCAAACGTTCAGAATTATTTTTAATTAGGTTCTAGTAGACAATGTAGTTTATAAATAGGAATCCTTTTCTCCTTTTAATAGAACTGGGGTTATCATCAACCATGACGTAACTGATCACTAGACGAATCACGGATCCAAATATTATGATTTCAGTTAATCCAAGTCTCTAATACAATCTAATACTTTCCTATTCCATACATTGCAATACAATACAATCCAATACAATTATTCATAGGTTATTGACAATTATAGTTAATTATTATTACTTCAGTTATTTATTCTTTTAGATTATTTTATTTCTAATTCAGTAGGAGGGGTGAAAGGGTGGTTGTTACAAATACTGAACCCTCGTTTTCGACTTGCACTTGGCAAGTTTATAAACAGTTCATAAATGGTCACCTCTCTGCGTCGTCAAGCCGTCTCTCGTCTATTGTTTCTTTTTACTGAGTTCGTGTTAATTAGTCTATACTTTACGCCTCTCGCTTTGTTTGGGTGTACTAACTTGTATATAACTAAAATAGCTATGTAAAGATACTAAACTAATATTATAAATATATAGACTGGTATGTTGGTTAGTGACCCTGACTGCTTAGCCAGAGGTCGTAGGTTCCATTCCCACCCGGGATAAATCTATGTGTGATTAACACAATTATTTGTTCTGTGTATGGGTGTAATTTATCTATAAAATACAGTTGTATTTAGAAATATATTAGTATGTGTATCAGTTAGTCAGTCACTATGTACAAATGGTAGCCATACATAGTACATGCTCTGCCTAGTTTGGGATCAGATAGGGGCGTGTTACTTGTCCGTAGATATTTATTTATTACTAGCTGTGCCCCGCGGTTTTACCCGCGTTAAGCTTTATAAATTATCACAGCTCCTCCCCCGTAGGTGATAGCGTGATTATATGTAGACAATATGTTGACCCGACCTCTTCGTAATATTCATGCAAAATTTTAAGTAAATCCATGTAGTACTTTTTGAGTTTAGCCCGGACATACATACAGACAAACAGACACACAGACAAAAATTCTTAAAACTATATTTTTAGCTTCGGTATCGTATATAGATCGGGCCCCAAGTGTCCTTTAAAAAAAGTATTCAATGTACAGTTTTGACTTTCCTACGATTTAATTATATGTATAGATATATTTAAACGGAAAAGATTTGTTTGTGTTTTATATAACAAACAGAATTATGTTTAAACTTTTAAATTACTATTTCACCTACAGTAAGCTTCATTATCGCTCAGTAACATGAGTGGTATTTAATTATAAAATAGAGACCCCCTACGGACATTACAATGATGTAAAGCAAGGTATCAAAAATATGCCATTAAAAGTTATTGTTTTGCTTAAACTACAGATGCCAGCACATCCAGCTACCCCAATCTGTCAAACTTCTTTTATAGATTTTCAACGTTATCACATAAGTATAAGGTTCACTTTCAATTGGGGAAATTTGACAGATTGGTGTAACTTGAAGTGCTGGCGTCTGTACTAATACACAATACTAATTAATCTTTCTAACTATCTTCGAAGCCGGGATAGTTATTAAACATTAGGATGGGTTAAATGGAGATGTTTCTTCAGTGTTAACATCATCATATCAGCCGAAAGACGTCCACAGCTGGACAAAGGCCTCCCCCAAAGATCTCCACAATTGCCGGTCTTGCGCTATCCGCATCCAGCGATTTCCAGCGACCCGCACAAGATCATTGGTCCATCTTGTAGGGGGCCTGCCCTCGCTGCGTCTTCCGGTTCGTGGTCGCCACTCGAGAACCTTTCTGCCCCAGCGGCCGTCGGCTCTACGCGCTATGTGCCCTGCCCACTGCCACTTCAGCTTGGCAATTCTTACGGCTATGTCGTTTACTTTGGTTCGCCTGCGGATCTCAACATTTCTGATTCGATCTCGCAGGGAAACTCCAAGCATAGCTCAAAAAAGCTCAGGTCACCCAAAGAGCAAGGAAAGGTCCTTGCTCTTTGGGTGACCTTGAGCCGCCTGATAAGGCCCATAGTGAGCGACCACGTCTCTGTTCCGTAAGTCATCACTGGCAACACACACTGGTCGAAGACTTTCGACTTAAGACACTGTGGTATTTGGGACGAGAAGATATTACGTAGCTTCCCGAACGCTGCCCAGCCGAGTTGGATTCTACGATTGACCTCCTTCTCGAAGTTGGACCTACCTAGTTGGATGGTCTGTCCTAGGTAAATATAGTTCTCTACAACTTCGAGTGCAGAGTCTCCAACCTTAACTAGAGTGGGTGCAACATGGATGTTCGACATGATTTTCGTCTTAACATAGTTCTCAGTGTTAACATAGTCATATAAACTACATTAATAGACTCACACCTGTTTCCCAAAAGGATAAGCAGAGACAACGGATTTCCATATGCCACAATCTTTGTACATACGTTTACTCCATTATAGTATTTATTTAACAGCTCGTGGGTTCGAATCCCACTCAGGACTATATGCAGGGTATCATTTATCTGCTTTCCATAGTACAAGCTCTGCTTCGTTTGGTATCGAATGGCCGTGTGTGAATAATGTCCCAGGATTATACTCTTCGTACATGTTCGCTCGTTTAAAAATACAACCAAACCCTATATAGCAGCAAAATAATTTATCAGTAAAATTGCCTGGAACCACCCCTTTTATTTTAATTGCAATATTAATAAAAACAGTCCAGAGAGTCTTACAATAAATTCACATCACAGTCACCCTTTTTCCACCGAATATAAACCCCAGGTAACAAGCCGTCAGATATGTCAAGTATGTTCAAATAAATAAACTGAATAAAAGGCTTTCACGTTGAATTATTACTATTTATATTATAGGGTTAAAACCACCTTAAAATATAAATATTTATCAGATTGGGCTCCATAAAAAATGGTAGAAACAAAACCTGGTGCGATTTAGTCCTGTTTTTACTTGATATTTGATCATCATATCAGCCGAAAGACGTCCACAGCTGGACAAAGGCCTCCCCCAAAGATCATCATTTTGGGCAGGTTTTGCCATAATCGGTTTGGCGATCGCAGTATTGTGGTCATAGTACTCAAAGAATCGCTGCTGGACATTCTTTGGTATATAGTCTCTCGGGCCGACTTCTACGCCCCCTAGGGAAGAGTAGGTTTGATGTTTAACTGCAATTATTCTAGTATGACTTCCAGCGACCCTCACAAGATCATCGGTCCATTTCGTAGGGGGCCTGCCCACGCTGCCTCTTTCGGTTCGTGGTCGCCACTCGAGAACCTTTCTGTCCTAGCGGCCATCGGTTCTACGAGCTACGTACTCTGCCCACTGCCACTTCAGTTTGGCAATTCTTCGGGCCTTGTCGGTTACTTTGATTCTCCTGCGGATCGCAGCATTTCTGATTCGATCTCGCAGAAAGTCCGAGAAAGAAAGAAAGAAAAAGAAAACATTGCACAGACATCAAAAATATAAAATAACAATCAAAACCAAAGATAAAATAAAAAGAATAACAAAGGCACTTGTTGTCCGTGCAAGTCTGAAATGGCACCACCTCAGCATTTGCTAGAACAGTTTATTGTTCTAGCGCCGGTAATTCTGATGGTGCCGAGTGACTTTCACGGAACATTAACATAAGTATACAAATACAAGTAAATCACAAACAAAATTAATGATAAAATAAAAATAAAACAAACACAAATTATTATCATTAAAGCAAAACAACATATTTTCTACTTCCTAAACAAATAAAATAATTAAAAAAAATGTGAGCCGTCACGGGACGCCTGGCAGATGTGAAACATCGACATTATTTTGTAAAAGTAATATGCAGAAAAGAACATATTGTGATAGGAACTACATATGTCATAATGATAAAATAAAAAGTCGATTGCGCGCATGCGTCACGGCATGCGTCGCCACGCCAGAAATCTGTTTTACGTGCGGCTATAGATGTTTCACATCAAAAACTGGCATATCACGAGCGAGTATCCTCCCAAACTCCAAGCATAGCTCTTTCCATTGCTTTTTGGTTGACCTTAAGCCGGCTGATAAGACCCATAGTGATAAACACACACTGGTCGAAGACTTTCGACTTAAGACACTGAGGTATTTGGGACGAGACGATGTTACGTCGCTGCCAAGCCGAATTGGATTTAACGATTGACCTCCCTTTCGAAGGCTGGAAGTCGCTGGATAGCTTAAGACCGGCAATTGGAGATCTTTGGGAGAGGCCTTCGTCCAGCAGCGAGCGTGTTCTATACAGAAAAGAATAAATAAATAAAAAAGGTTATTATTCACGTAGACTTTAAAAAAGCGCTTGTAAATAGTCAGAACATGTTTGTAGTATTATAGTTGTATACATTATTATTTCTAGTAACATAGATATTTAGGTACACATTGTATTGATTGTATTAAACATTTATAAAATTTATTTTATAACAGCAATGATATTTAGCTAGCTCGTATCAAGTTATTGTCAAGAGATTATGTTTAAGTTTAATTATCTAGTTTAAGTCTAATATTTTTAATACATATTGTCAATGGTTCTGTCTATATTAAGGTGTTATTATTATGACGGACCTTGTTTTAATAACGACGGTCGCGCTTTAATGCTACCACCGGATCCAATGCGCCCCAACTGAGAAAACCCAGCGAAACAAACTCAGCGGGTCTCTCTACTACCGGTTTCAACACGGCCCAGTTGAGACGCTCCGGCGAAACATACTCAATGGGGCATATACACGAGATTTTGTCCACTTACTGTAATTATTTAGCAGGCAATGCGCATAATATATTAGTATATATTATTATTGTGAATATCTACTATTGACCGGTGAAACACTAGCTAGTCTATATATCTCTAGTAAAGAGATCGATAATCGACAAAGCAACTTCCTGCCCCGAGCAAGTTGCTTTGTCATCGTATCAGATCAGACTTTGTAATAATTCTGTATTACAAATGTTCTTTAAAAAATAAATTGTATTGCACACACATACATACTTTAAAGGAAATACCAAACATGCCAGTTTAACTTCGACAATAATAATTCACCAAACTATTACAAACTACAGGACATGCATGTAAAAACCACAGTAGCATGCCGCACATACATAGTTCAGACTTAGCTCAAACTTAGCCCATTACAGGATAGCGCATTAGTGTATAATATGAATTATTAATACCCGTAGGTTTGAAACACAAGCCAGTCTATATATCTCTAGTAAAGAGATCGATAATCGACAAAGCAACTTGCTGCCCCGAGCAAGTTGCTTTGTCATCGTATCAGATCAGACTTTGTAATAATTCTGTATTACAAATATTCTTTAAAAAATAAATTGTTTTGCACACACATACATACTTTAAAGGAAATACCAAACATGCCAGTTTAACTTCAATAATAATTCACCAAACTATTACAAACTACAGGACATGCATGTAAAAACCACAGTAGCATGCCGCACATACATAGTTCAGACTTAGCTCAAACTTAGCCCATTACAGGATAGCGCATTAGCGTATAATATAAATTATTAATACCCGTAGGTTATAAACTTTAACCTAATTTATTTTATAGTCCTTAATTATTAGAATCTTGACTAATAGTAGGAGAGACGTGGAAGATCGTCCTTCACCGATCTGATAACCAGATGAGACGTATTTTTTATTAAATATTTTTTATAAACAAATATGCCTATAATTGCTTGCCTATCGAAAAGTGCTCATGGCTATTTTTAATTAAATTAACTTTTATCGATTTTTTTTCATCACCTTCATACTTTTGATAACCAAATAAAATTTATTTCACTGATAGTTTTAAATACACAGAATATGCCTAGGTATGCTTGCCTACTCATTTCTGTGTATAACTACCTGGCAAGCAGGTGTAAACAGGTAAGTCAAAATAGGTGACTCCATCGATCTGCTAACTTATCAAAAGTTATCTCAAATTTTAGATTATTTTATTTCAAAATTAGTCATATAAACTTGCCTGCGAAAAATCGTACTTAAATTACTGTTGCCAGGCTAAAACTTTTAGAGTTTTAGCCACTTGATAGGTGCGACAGAGAAAGTAGAGCGTCCGAGGTCCGTGTGCTAGAGCAGGACACAACATAGCAGCTGTTCGCTACCTGACTGTAGAACGTATCCGAGTGCGCATGCTCGTGTATAGTCGGAGTCGAAAATTATTTATTAGTGACAACACGTGCTAAATAACATTAATTTTCAAGAATTGTGATTTTAAAAATGAGTAAAAATGGTTTTTTGAGTGGTGAAAAAAAAAACAAATGATTGACTTTAATGAACATTCATTTAAAACATTGCTGGTATGGAAACATGGCTGTATGGAGATATTGAATTAAGCAAAGAATCGGTGGATTTTCTTGGTTATCATTACACGTGTTACAACAAAGTTACAGTAATAAAAAAAAATTTGGACCGCTAGGAAAATTTCGGGTTACGGGATATTTTATGTTTTAATTGGTGGTTAATGTGATAGAAAAGGCATTTTTTATTTCTTAGATTTTTAGAACTTGGGATATAAAATTTATAACCAGTTTTATTTTAAGGTTACTTTTGGTAATCTGTGGGTCAACCCCATGACCGTGGAAACGTTGCAGTTCGAAAATCACTCTTACCGCCTAAGTAATAAAGATACTGTAAATATCAAAGTGTGTCTACTGATGTGGCAAATTATTTATTTTCAATTATTGCATAGCTGTAAGTATGTATAGCGTAAAATAATATAAAAATTGAGATCAAAATTAGTTGTAATAAATTGGAGTTCAAAATTACTGACAAGTGTAAATAAATGCTGTCTCTGTCACTCACATGTGCACGAGCATGCGCACTCGGATACGTTCTACGGTCAGGTAGCGAGCAGCTGCTATGTTGTGTCCAGCTCTAGCACACGGACCTCGGACGCTCTACTTTCTCTGTTGCACCTATCAAGTGGCTAAAACTCTAAAAGTTTTTAGCCTGGCAACAGTACTTTAAGTACGATTTTTCGCAGGCAAGTTTAAAGGACTAATTTTGAAATAAAATAATCTAAAATTTGAGATAACTTTTGATAAGTTAGCAGATCGATGGAGTCACCTATTTTGACTTACCTGTTTACACCTGCTTGCCAGGTAGTTATACACTGAAATGAGTAGGCAAGCATACCTAGGCATATTCTGTGTATTAAAAACTATCAGTGAAATAAATTTTATTTGGTTATCAAAAGTATGAAGGTGATGAAAAAAAATCGATAAAAGTTAATTTAATTAAAAATAGCCATGAGCACTTTTCGATAGGCAAGCAATTATAGGCATATTTGTTTATAAAAAATATTTGATAAAAAATACGTCTCATCTGGTTATCAGATCGGTGAAGGACGATCTTCCACGTCTCTTAGACTATAAGTTTAGTTATAAATTTATATCTAAGTTTATATTCGTCCATAAAGTATTATGTTTAATAATAAGATAATACATTTTGGCAGCCAACATTACAAGCTCTGTGCCTAACCAACGGGATATTAAAAGATAAAAAAAGGTTTTCTGTGACCTTGTTTTAGGAATTTTGTAAAAATATAAGTTTATTATATGGTGTAATATTGTGTTATTTTACGTTTATTTATTTACTAGCTGCGGTTCGTGGTACTAACCGTCCATTACAATATAAATACAGTTATTTTATGTATAATGGAATATATAATCTGTCTCCGTTCCAAATTTAAACCCACTTCCGTCAACTGTTTTTGCCTGATTGTGGTATTTTATTTTACGTAAAAACTTCTTCCACATATGTACGGATGCGGGCTTAATGCCAAAGGCATTCCCTCGCAGTGTGCCTTTGAGTGTTGTAGATAAATTACAGTAAGTGCTCTATTAATTGAAAAGCCTGTCTAGTGGACATGCAAATACAAATGAAAAAAATAAGCTACTAAATAAGCTAGACAACAGAAAATTGTTAACTACATTATCATCATTGACAGTCACCGTAGCCTAGTTGGTAGTGCTCCTGCCTACGAAGCTGGTGGTTCGAATCCCGGTAAGTGCGCAAGACCGGCAGTTGTGATTTTTTGGGAAGCCTTTGACCAGCAGTGGAAGTCTTCCGGCTGATGATGATGATAATATAATAATAATATCTAGGGATAATGTCACACAGATCATCCTAGCTCCAAACTAAGCAAAGCAATACATACTTACATAGATAAATACTTAAATACATAGAAAACATCCATGACTCAGAAACAAATATTCGTGCTCATCACACAAATATTTGCACTTACCGGGATTCGAACCCAGGACCACCAGCTTCGTAGGCAGGAGCACTACCAACTACGCTACGGTGACCTATGAAACTAAACAACGTCTACAATTTTGTCAATGGGTCGTTATCATGCTTTTGATGGGAAAATAATTTAGAAATTAATTTGAATATTTGAATATAATTAAAATTAAATAAAATTTTGTTGGCGTATAAAGCCTTATTTATTAAAATCTACAGAGTTTAGGCTACAAAAGTCCCAATGAACCTCATGTGATTTTTTCCAGATTCATCGTCATAGTTTGTAGATGCCAGTGAAAAAGGCATTTTGGCGATTCACACCAATTCCGAACACACGCGGCGCGAGTCCCAAATTGAAAAAAAAACAGAAAAGGCAGCACTAGTTCGTAAAATATATGCCATATTGTGCGAAACACAATGAATATTATCCTGGGGCTCTACTGGCTAAGTCGCCGAACATCGATTTCTTAAATGGCGTTCAAATAAATAAAGGTTAAAAATGACTTAATCAATAGTTAAATCGGCTTCCATGAGCACATGTGAAGTCATAAATGGTCCGGAATCGATTCTCAACGTTGAAGTCGATTTAACGATTGCTTAAGTCATTTTTAACCTTTATTTATTTGAACGCCATTTAAGAAATCGATGTTCGGCGACTTAGCCGATAGAGCCCCTGTTCCTAGTAATATTATAGGTGTGAAAGTTTTTATATTTGGATGTTTGTCACTCAATCACGAACAAACTACAGAACAGATATGGGAAAAATTAAGAATAGAAATAAGTATGAATACTTATGCCATGTTGTATCATCATCATCAGCCTGATATCGTCCACGGACATAGGCCTCCTCCAAAGGTTTCTATAATGTTACCATTTCTAGGGTTTTGCCGTAGTCACCGCGCTTGGCGTGCGGGTTGGGGACCGCAGTTAGAATACCTAGTACACAGGTGGCGCTGCTGCCCGACTACCTGGGATTAGGCTTGCCAGGTGTCCGGCTTTAGCCGGACATGTTTGGCATTTTGCGGTCGCGTCCGGCCAAATATGTGCGTGTTTGGCCTGTCCGGCTTTTGTCAGAGTGGCGATTCGTACGATGGGATGAATATGCATATATCTGGCACATCTTTGATCTCATTCTCACTTCACATCACGTATAAATACTTTTTTCAACAGCCCAGCCGTAAAACAAAATGTTTGGCAATAAAAAAAATAAGTCCGGCTTTTAGGGCAAAATGTCAGGCCTTATATAGTGCGCAGTCCAGCCTTTGCATTGTATGGCCTGACAACCCTACCTGGGATAGTAGATATAGGTTATTCTTTCGCGGCCGGAAACCACACGTTTAATATTTTTAATAATGGTGTAATGTTGTACATGGTAACGGTAACAAAATTACTTGACATATATGACAGTAGATAGGATTTAACACATAATCAAATTCAAATTCACATATAGATTGCCATCATATGTACAAACAGGTGTTGTCAATTACTAGTGTATATAGTTTAGCTAGACCGAAGGCTACACCGAAGACATCCCGGACGTCAGCCTGTACGAGATTAGAATGGCTCCCAAACAACTCAAGAACAATAAGGCGCCTGGTGATGATGGAGTTACAGCAGAGCTTCTGAAGGCGGGTGGTACACCAATCCTACGGGCCCTTCAGAAGTTATTTAACTCCGCCATACTAGATGGTCAAACGCCACAAGCATGGCACAGAAGTGTGGTGGTGCTCTTCTTCAAAAAGGGCGACAAAACCCTATTGAAGAATTATAGACCCATCACACTGCTGAGCCATGTTTACAAGTTGTTTTCGAGGGTCATTACGAACCGTCTCGCGCGCAGGTTTGACGACTTCCAGCCTCCCGAACAAGCCGGTTTCCGAAAAGGCTTTAGCACCTAGACCACATACATACGCTGCGGCAAGTTATACAGAAGACCGAAGAGTATAACAAGCCACTGTGCTTAGCGTTTGTGGACTATGAGAAAGCCTTTGATTCTATCGAAACATGGGCCGTGCTGAGGTCACTCATAAGGTGCCAAATTGACTACCGGTATATCGAGGTGATAAAGTGTTTGTATGAAAACGCCACTTTGTCAGTGCGACTCCAGGACCAGATCTCGAAACCTATCCACTTGCAGCGAGGCGTGAGACAGGGAGATGTTATATCTCCGAAACTGTTCACCGCTGCATTGGAAGACGTCTTCAAGCTTCTGGACTGGAAAGGCTTTGGCATCAATGTCAATGGCGAGTACATCACTCACCTTCGATTTGCCGATGATATCGTAGTCATGGCTGAGACCATGGAAGACCTCGGTACAATGCTCGATGACCTCAGCAGAGTCTCTCGACAAGTGGGTCTGAAAATGAACATGGATAAGACGAAAATCATGTCAAACGTCCATGTTGCACCCACTCAATTGAAAGTTGGTGACTCTGCACTCGAAGTTGTAGACAACTATATTTACCTAGGACAGACCATCCAACTAGGTAGGTCCAACTTCGAGAAGGAGGTCAATCGTAGAATCCAACTCGGCTGGGCAGCGTTCGGGAAGCTACGTAACATCTTCTCGTCCAAAATACCGCAGTGTCTCAAGTCGAAAGTCTTCGACCAGTGTGTGTTGCCAGTGATGACATACGGAACAGAGACGTGGTCGCTCACTATGGGCCTTATTAGAAGGCTCAATGTCACCCAAAGAGCAATGGAGAGGGCTATGCTCGGAGTTTCCCTGCGGGATCGCATCAGAAATGTCGAAATCCGCAGGCGAACCAAAGTCACCGACATAGCCCGAAGAATTGCCAAGTTGAAGTGGCAGTGGGCAGGGCACATAGCTCGTAGAGCCGACGGCCGTTGGGGCAGAAAGGTTCTCGAGTGGCGACCACGAACCGGAAGACGCAGCGTGGGCAGGCCCCCTACAAGATGGACCGATGATCTTGTGCGGGTCGCTGGAAAATGCTGGATGCGAATAGCACAAGACCGGCAATTGTGGAGATCTTTGGGGGAGGGGAGGCCTTTGTCCAGCAGTGGACGTCTTTCGGCTGATATGATGATGATGATAGGCCTTTGTCCAGCAGTGGACGTCTTTCGGCTGATATGATGATGATGATGATGATAGTTTAGCTAGTATGTAGTTTATAAGTTAGTAAGTATTAGATTCAATGTTTTGCAATCACGCAAAACTCCATGAACTCATTTCGCACGAATGCAGTTTTATTATACCCTGAATTAACACATAATGCTACGTCGCAGTCAGCGACACGGGGCGCCACAAGTCTATCATATCATTCTTGGAAAACCATTACCACCAATAAAATGACACAAAGTGCAAGAAATATATACGCCAGTAAGGACGCCATGACGTAATATTACAAACTGACAAATCACTTTAATTAAGGGCTATCCAACTAGTATAAAGACAATTGAAACAAACGAATGATTTAACACTTTAACACATATATTAATTGTACAGACGCCAGCACATCAAGCTACCCCAATCTGTACAATTTCCCCAATTAAAAGATGAACCTTATGGTTTTGTGATAAAGTTGAAAATCTATAAGAAATTTGACAAATTGGGGTAGCTGGATGTGCTGGCGTCTGTACTCTGGTCCGGGATCCCTTCTTTTCGCATAATGTTTTTTGTCCTAATATACTTCGGCATAACGATCCTGGCACAATTTGTTTTGGCATAATAATACTTTGGTATACTTTTTTTAGGCATACATTTTATGTTGGAATAATCATGTTAAAGACTAACTTGTTTTGGCATAAATTTGATTCCCATAACGTTAGTAGGCCTAATGACTATTAGCATAACGTTAATAGGCCTAAAGACTCTTAGCATAACGTTAGTAGGCCCAATGGCTATTAGCATAATAATATTTAGGCATACAATTAATCTGTAACAATCAAATAATATTGTTGGTTAAAAAATTAATATGCTGTGCAACAAAAGTTAGTCACAGAACCGAATTGCTGCAAAACCGACTTCACGTAGTCTTGTTTGTCCTACCCCTAGAGTGTTATTTAAAATCGCGTAGGCGTGTAGGGGCGAGGCGGCCCGCGGGCTGAGGAGCAGGCGGCTGCGAGCGAGCGGCCGGGGCTGAGGCTGGCCGGCCAAGCCGGCCAACAAGCCGAAGCTGCGGTGGTGAGCGAAAGCCGTCTGCGACGATTAGCACGCGTGGGGCCGCCGGAGGGCCGCAGCGCCGGAGCCGTCACAGAAACCCTGCCTGCTGCATGCTGCTTGCTTGCTTGTATGCTTGCTTGCATGCTGCATGTTTGCGTGCATGCTGCATGTTTGCGTGCATGCTGCATGCTTGCTTGCATATATAAACGTGTATAGTGTCTAATATTCTAGGTGTTAATAATTATTTCACTGTTATACCTATAAAAATATGTTTTAATATTTTTATGCGTTATTTATGCTTAACTTTTATGCTTTAGGATATTATGCTTAAAAAAGTTATGCTTTATAACTTTATACTTAAAAAAGTTATGCTTTAGAACTTTATGCTTAATAAGTTTATGCTTTAAAATATTATACCTAATCATTATTATGGTTACAGACATAATGCTTAAAAAAATTATGCATGAGCTGTTATGCGTAATTATATTATGCGAAAACATAACTATGCCAAACAACATTATGCTAAGTTACATTAGGTCTTAAAATTTTATGCTAATGGATAGGGAACCCTCTGGTCCATACAATACGCAATCTAATGGAAATACCTAATAAAGGGCATGGGCAAATCATGTCTCAGCAAATGACAGCCAAGTGGTCACCATTTTGTGTCACAATAAAGTAAATCCAGACCTTCACTGATTGTGTTACGAATTTATTCTATGTATAATTTCAGAATTTGGTTTACATCGGTTTCGTATTTTTCGTCAAAATTGCCAACATACTCTATGCGACGACATAATTATTTTTATATAAAATAGGATGACAAACGATCAAGTGGGTCACCTGATGGCAAGTGATCATCGCCGCCCATGGACACTCGCAACAGCAGCATTTAAGAAAAGAATAGGCTCGCTTCTTGAAGGTTGCCATGTCATACCGGATCGGAAATACCTCCGCAGCTATTTGATTCCACAGAACGGTAGTGCGCGGCAAAACGTTTCTTGTGTAACGCACAGTGGTAGATGACCGTTCATCCAGGTCATAAGGATGTAATTTCCACTTTTGGTGAGTGGGTTTGTGGCGGAATGCGGCAGGTATAAGCTCGAACGATTCCTCTGAACACTCCCCGTGATAAATGCGATAGAGGACACATAGAGGCGCCACGTCTCTCCGCAGGGTAAGGGCATCAAGCCATATGGTGGTATCCCCGTCGTCAACGACCATTCGAGCTGCACGACGTTGCATACGATCAAAAGGAAGAAGTTGATACCGTGGTGCCACGGCCCAGAGGTGGCAGCAATTTTCCATGCGCCTTATACTCGTATAATTGGTGGCGATGGGCCCATTTAATGTATCGCCTAGCTCTGCGATTATATGTATAGAATTACCAAACAACTAAAACTGTGCACTTTTAAGCGCACCGGTCCTTACATGTCGCTTACTTACTTTTGCTCAGTATTTCGCGCCGAAACTAAAATCTCACAAGTAGTCACAACTAAAGAAACGCCGCGCCGCGCCGTCCTTATCATAATAACTATGTTAAAAAGAAATGCACTGAAATTAGTTTTGTTGGTATTGCATTAGACTTAGATTCTTTTTTTTTATAAAAAATATTTCTTACAGAATTACATGTTAATAAAAATAGGTATTCTTTTGTTAGTGTTAAAAATTAAGTTTAAGTTATTAACTTATGTATATTATGGTTCTTATAGAATCTATAAGAACCATAATATACATAAGTACGTATTCAATATATCTATAATATAGATATATTGAATACGAGGAATAAAACAAAATTAACTATCTTATGGTGAATTTACTCTGCAAGAACTCCTCTGCAGGTAAAGGCCTCCTCCAAAGTGTTCCAGTCTTCTTTGGATTTTGCGGAATGCATCCAGCTGGGACCCACAATGCTTTTGATTTCATCCTCCCATCTGTTCCGATTAGACATGAGACTTAGATTACAATAAGTTTTTTGTGTTAATCAGTTAAATAAGATCATGCGAGAAGATCCTAGTGTCTACAACAGCTACGAACACATTAGGCCTTAACAATATGTTTGGAACTTCTGTCTACAAAACTTTTCCTCGCTCCTTTATAATCCCTGCTAAACTTCAATATGAATAGACAGATCGTTCCAGCAACGAACAAAAAGGTTTTTGAAAACTTCAGAGAAGTTCTAGGTATCGATATAAGCTTACTTATTAATACTGCCTCGTTAGTGTAGCGGTAGCGTGTTCAAACGCAGACAATGAGGTCCTGAGTTCAAATCCCGGGTCAAACCAAAAAAGGATTTTGGCATTTTTCTGTTAAGTAAATTTCTCAGTATCAGCTCGAAGTCTGCGATTTGGCGGAATTATACCGCCGTGCCTCGGAGAGCACGTTAAGCCGGCGGTCCTGTAGCTGACCGCTTTCCGGTAGGTGTCCCTATTCGACCCACCAGATCATGAGTAGGATGGAATAGAAAGTGCCCCTGTGTTTGCGCACACACTATTGCACTCTAATAAATATGTCTTACGCTGATACTAGGGAAACTAAAAACAAAGACACGTGTTTATTATTTTGCCTAAGATAATAAGTAGAACATGTGTAGGTTATTACATAAGAATAATTGTATATTAAAACATAAAAATTATTTTAAAAAAATGTCCTACTGGTCGAATTTCGGCCACGGCGGCACAGTATAAATATGGACACCAGGGTAACTAAGCCTAGTTGATGAAATAATTACCTACGCTCTATTGAAGCAGGATTTTTACTTTTAATGTTTTAGGTACCTATTATTATTTTTTATTAAAACATATTTGTTTTATAATTCAGCAGAACGGTTAAAATACGAAAGCTCCCTTTTTGATGAAGCCAAGTTCAAACAGCCATATACTACGCAATACGTACATCGATAAGACGTCTAAGCGGTTGTCGCAATCTTTTTCTTAAAATCTATTAAGAAAAAGATTGCGACAACCGCTTAGACGTCTTATCGATGCGCATGTTTGTGTGAGTGTGCCGTTTCGACCGTTTGTAGGTAGTTTCCGTACTGGCCATTCTTATACTGAGACGGTGGACCGGGTAGTTTTATAATAAATAACCCACGTATTTTTGTTTTATGTATACCTAAGTAATAAGCCGAGTTCAAACAGCAATATACTACGCAATACGTACGTAGATTTTAAGAAAAAGATTGCGACAACCGCTTAGAGATCTTATCGATGCGAATGTTTGTGTGAGTGTGCCGTTTCGACCGTTTGTCTACCTACAAACGGTCGAAACGGCACACTCACACAAACATGCACATTTCCGTACTGGCCATTCTTATACTGAGACGGTGGACCGGGTAGTTTTATAATAAATAACCCACGTGTTTTTGTGTGTTATGTATACCTAAGTAATAAGATTTAGATATCTCAAAGTTACTAGGTTAAGTAGCTTTAAGATGTCATATTTGAAATTCGAGAATAATATAAATCTTGGAAAAAATATTGTATCGTGAAAAATGTTATTATCTACTATATAAAAATAAGTCGGGTTTTCCTTCCTGACGCTATAACTCCAGAACGCACGAACCGATTTCCACGGTTTTGCATTCGTTGGAAAGGTCTCGGGCTCCGTGAGGTTTATAGCAAAGAAAATTCAGGAAAAAATTCAACAAAAAAGCGGGAAAATCTTCTTTAACGAGAGTGAAACCGCGGGGCATAGCTAGTGTACTATATAAAAATAAGTCGGTTTTCCTTCCTGACGCTATAACTCTAGAACGCACGAACCGATTTCAACGGTTGTGCATTCGTTGGAAAGGTCTCGGGCTCCGTGAGGTTAATAGCAAAAAAAATTAAACGCGGGTAACACCGCGGGGCACAGCTACTTCCTTTATATTTTACAAATGCGGTCTGCCATTACAGTGCCATAAAAAATGTTGACAGAACAAAAGTGTCCTGTGTGAATATAATTACAGTTTTAAAACAACGTATGGCACAGCAGTTAGGACAGACCTCTCGCCACTTAGTGAAGGTTCTAGTCTATCACAGGGCAGCTATTTGTGTGGCTCATAAGTTGTTTGTTGTAAACCCCCGCAACACACGGATTCAATGCCATGATGCGGACGTAGTAATTAAGAAAAACACGTTACATCCGAATTCAACTATCCCGATAATTATCAAAACCGTTTCCCAAAAAACGGGGAAATTATATAATACTAGCTGTGCCCCGCGGTATTACCCGCGTTAAATTTTATTTGCTATAAACCTCACGGAGCCCGAGACCTTTCCAACGAATGCAAAACCGTGGAAATCGGTTCGTGCGTTCTGGAGTTATAGCGTCAGGAAGGAAAACCCGACTTATTTTTATATAGTAGATTAGGTACTTACATATAAAAAAGATACAGTTGAATTGATAAACTCCTAGTTTTGAGGTTGGTTAAATAAAATTATAATCTTATTTTGTTATCAATACCTAAGTACCTCATATTACCTCGTGAATTCGATCACTACAGTATTTCAGAGTACCTACCTCTTACTTACGAACCGGTACAATACATTTTGAGTAGTACTCAACTCTTAAGGAGTCTAGACTCAAGAGTTTCCTCTCTATTCACTCATAAATATCGACGTTTGATTCCTAGTAACGGATATGTCATTGAAGAGAGGCAAAGAAATTCAATATAGATATTAATTATTGCGTGTGATGACGATTATGAACTTCCTACCTAATCCCGTGAGAGGTATAGAAGTTCCCCCACCAATCATAATGATCATTCGGGGAGGCCTTTGTCCCGCAGTGGATGTGTTTGATGATATTGTGACGTTCTCCATGGTCGTACACCTTAGTTCGTCCAAGAAAACGTTTTAAAAAGAAATTATTCGAAAGTTCAAAATTAGGGTTTGGGCTCAGGACTCATAAATTTTTAAAGTATCAAAAAACAATTAATAGGAGGAGATTATGGTTTATGATTCGGATACTCCTCATCATAAAGTATCTAAATTTTACGTTTGTAGGTCAACTCCTCCGCCACCCTGTATATAATATTCTTGTTTAAGTTAGTTAGCCTGTACTACTGAACTAGAAGTAGTTTAATACCTTGTATTGCAGTAAACAGCGCCTCTAACTTCGGATCTCATTAAATTATATTGGCTGAAAACACAAAGTTTCTTTGCAATTTTTACCTCCTTCCGTTATAGTTGAAACCTTGGAAGTGTAGGTAATTCGAATAACAATTCAATGATTACGTACTATCGAGCTTTTTTGGTGACTTTGAAGGCGGATTGTAGCAATCCTCACACTCAAATGTGTCAAAGAATGACGTGTGAATAGTATAACCGTAAGGAGAAGACCCCGTAAAACGATTCTCTAACATAATCGGAAACGTTTCAAGAAAAGCCAGGTCAAAAGTACCCTATACCGGCGAGCATGTATAAAGAATATAATGACAGTAAATAAAACCGGCCAAGTGCGAGTCGGACCCGCCCATGAAGGGTGCAGCAAGTATTTCAGTTGATTAAATGAAAGGTAAATTGCGGTTTACGATTTATGACGCATTAAAAAAAAAAACGACTTACTAGATTTCGTTCAAACTAATTTTCGTTGTTAGTTTACATGGTAATGTACATCATATATTTTTTTTGTGTTATCATTCTCTTATTTTAGAAGTTACAGGGGGGAGACACTCATTTTTCCACTTTGGAAGTGTCTCTCGCGCAAACTATTCGGTTTAGAAAAAAAATATATTAGGAACCTCAATATCATTTTTGAAGACCTATCCACAGATACCGCACATGTACGGATACGAAGAAAAAAAATTATGAGTTTCAGTTCTATGTATGGGGCACCCCCAAAATTATTATTATTTTTCAATTTGTGTAAAAATTTTAATGCGGTACAGTACAGCTCTTATAGTTTCGGCAAAAAATGGCTGTGACATACGGATGGATAGACAGACAGACATGGCGAATCTATAAGGGTTCCGTTTTTTGCCATTTGGCTACGGAACCCTAAAAAGGTAAAAGATATGTACAAAGATTGTGACAAATTTAAATCCGTTGTCTCTGCCTACCCCTCTGGGAAACAAGTGTAAGTCCATATATGTATGTATAGCCCATCTAATGGTGAGTTACCGTAAATGCCTAGCTCACGCCCGAAAATTACATGGTAAATCTCACGGGAGCCTTAGCCCTCCGCAATGAGCTCTGGCTATCAATTATATTACCTGGAGTGTATTCTGGTATGATTACAACACATATCTAATATTTCACGTAAAAATGCTCGCTCAGAATTAGCACGCTATACTCGGAAATCAAGCGAATAATATCATCGCCCGCCAACCTCTAATTAACCGCTACAGAACTCCGCAAAAAGGATTAAAAGGATGAACGAAACAAAAAGTTCCCGCCAAATTGATTTCTGGATCACCTGGTACAGTCTAATAAATCTTTAGGGATCTAATAAAAGCGTGGTTTTAAGGTTTTATCTTCCTGCAACAGCTTACATTGAGAAATTACTTGAAAAACTCGAGTAATCAGTTCTCTTGTGACAGGACAGCAACAAACGGAGCCGAAAATTGAATACGAGCGCTTTTTGTCTTTGTTTTCAATATGTTTGATGTAGCAAAATTTACTGCATGTATTTTAGAATGTTATTTAGGAAGTAGTACTGAAACTTCGTTTAAATTGTAATGTCTCTTTCGTAGTTTAGACGGCGCTCCAGGATGGTCGGCTTGATAGCTGCATCTTTATCTCATTTTATTGGCTCCTATTATAACATAAAACTTCATTTCAGTTATGACGTCTCTTTCGTAATTTAGACAGCGTCCTAGAGGGGATGGTGGATAGATGCGTCTTCTTGCCTTCCAATCCCATTTTTACTGGCTCCTACTTTAAGTTACAATGACTCTTTCGTAATTTAGATGGCGCCCAACAGTGTACGGCTTGTCTTATCCCATTTTTGGTGGCCTCCCAGTTTAACATGAAACTTCGTTTAAGATATAGCTTCTTTTTCGTAATTTAAGCGTCTGTTTTGTAATTTAGACGGCGCTTCAGCGTGGACTTCTTGCTAGCTGCATCTTCTTACTTGCTTTTCCCCATTTTTATTGGCCTCCCAGTTTAACATGAAACTTCGTTTAAGATATGGCTTTTTTTTTCGTAATTTAGACGTTCGTAAATTAGAGGCGCTCGTGGGTCAACGGCTTGATAACTGCATCTCCTTACTTGCCTTATCCCATGTTTATGGGCTCCCAGTCTAACATGAGACTTCGTTTCAGTTATAGCGTCTGTTTTGTAATTTAGACGGCGCTTCAGCGTGGACGGCTAGATAGCTGCATCTTCTTACTTGCTTTTCCCCATTTTTATTGGCCTCCCAGTTTAACATGAAACTTCTTTTAAGATATGGCTTCTTTTTCGTAATTTAGACGGCGCTCCTGGGTCAACGGCTCGATAGCTGCATCTCCTTACTTGCCTTATCCCATGTTTATGGGCTCCCAGTATAACATGAGACTTCGTTTCAGTTATAGCGTCTGTTTTGTAATTTAGACGGCGCTCCAGCGTGGACGGCTAAATAGCTGCATCTCCTTACTTGCTTTTCCCCATTTTTATTGGCTCCCAGTATAATATTCGTTTCAGTTATGACATCTCTTTAGTAATTCAAACGGTGCTCCAGGGTGGACGGCTTGATAGCCGCATCTTTTTCCTTACCCTGTCCCATGTTTATTGGCTTCCAGTATAACATTAAACTTCGTTTAAGATATAACATCTCTTTCGTAGTTTAGACGACGTTCCAGGGTGGACGGCTAGATAGCTGCATCTTCTTCCTTGCTTTATCCAATTTTTATTGGCTCTCAGGATAACATCTTCGTTTAAGATATAGCATGTCTATCGTAATTGAGGCAGCGCTCCAGGGTGAATTGAGAATCTATTAGACTTAGGCTTAGGTCTAGACCAGACGCCGAAACAAATGATTGTGTTTATACTATAGGCTCATATGTCATGTGGTGATTATAAAAAAATTCAAAATTCAAAAGTCGTTTATTCCGTTAAAATATTACATTTGTGTGGAATCGTCAATTTTTTTTACCCTACCGTGCAGTGCATGACGTGGCAGCTACTGAGAAACACTGCCAGAAAACTCAGTAGGAATCCTTTTTTAAAATATATATTTCTTAAATAAGTTTACATTGTATTTAAATGTGTTAATTTAGAGCGACTCAATCCCAAGCTGTTTTGTCACTTAAATAATCAGAAGTTTTGTAATAAGCCCTGCTACACAATTTGGCTTTTATAATTCTTTTAAACTTATTCATAGACATTTCTCGGATATCACTGGGAAGTTTGTTATAGAATCTTATACATTGCCCCATAAAAGAGTTACTTACTTTGTGGAGACGGGTGGTATGTAACACAAAGTTATGCTTATATCGAGTATTTATATTATGAGTATCACTCCTTTTACAGAAGGAGTCTTTATATTTATGCATATAAATTAGATTCTCATATATATACTGACATGCTACAGTCAGAATGTTAATCTCTTTAAACTTCTCTCTCAAAGATTCTCGCGGACCAAGTTTATATATTGCTCTTACAGCTCTTTTTTGCAATATATATATAATATAATATTTATATATAATCATAATGTATTGTAATACCCAATTAATACATAAATAAGTGTCAATGCCAAATAAGGTTCTGATACAGGTGTCAATTATGAAGTAGTTATTTTCATTCGTAATTTCGTTTAATATGGCGGGGTAACATCCTGTATTCGATGAAACCATTATTGAAATATGAGTTAACCCACCTACCCGTTTTGTTATGTCATTTGAAGTTTGTTTTGCTCATTACAAATGTATTTATTTCTGCGTTTGTACAGCAGAAAATATACAAACACATACTTTGCGACCATTTTTACTTTTCCAATATTCTCACCCCAAATATTGAAGCGATTGCGGAGTAACATAAATAATATCAATTATTCCGGAAAATAGTTTCTCAGCTGAGATTCCACGCGGGTGTAGCTTCTATAATATTACAGTGGGCCTATGTTACACAGCACTATCGATGCAACCGGACAAGTACAGACGCCAGCACATCCAGCTACTCCAATCTGTCAAATTTCTTTTATAGATTTTCAACTTTATGACTTAAGTATAAGGTTCACTTTCAATTGAAGAAATTTGACAGATTGGTGTAGCTTGGTGTGCTGGCGTCTGTACATCAAAGTGCCCGTCAGACCCAACCCGTTTCGTTTTATTTTAGTGGGCGGAAGAGGAAGGATCTTGCAAAGGTCAGAGCATAAGAAGCTCTCTTTCATAATTATTCGGTACATACTAATGTACTTGCGTAATTAAGGTAAAAAGAAAACAAAGGCACACAGCGTCCGTTTACTCCTTACTTACTTTGCGTTAGTTAGTTTTTTTAGGTATGAGATTACCTATCTAAATAAGTGCCTAATTTATAATGAACGTGTAATCTTTTTAACCTATAGCCATAATACATTGATATGTCCCTTTATTTATATTTGATTTATTAATTTAATTTTATATTTTCTACAGCTATTATATATTAAATTTAGATCTTATTGTAATTATATTCATTAACTTTGTATATTAATAATAACAATATCCTGGGGTATCATTTACACACGGCCATCTGATCCTAAACTAAGCAGAGCTTGTACTATGGAAACCAGATAACTGATATACTACATATACTTAATACTTTTGTTTTGTAAATACATACTTATATAGATAACTAGCTGTGCCCCGCGGTTTTACCCGCGTTAAACTTTATAAATTATCGCAGCTCCTCCCCCGTAGGTGATAGCGTGATAATATGTAGCCTATATGTTGACCTGACCTCTTAATAATATTCATGCAAAATTTGAAGTAAATCCGTGCAGTACTTTTTGAGTTTAGCCCGGACATACATACAGACAAACAGACACATAGACAAAAATTCTAAAAACTATATTTTTGGCTTCGATATCGATTGTAGATAACGCCCCAAGTATCTTTTAAAAAAAATATTCAATGTACAGTTTCGACTTTCCTACGATTTTATTATATGTATAGATTACACCCAGGCTCAGGACAAACAGACATGTTTATGCACACAACTATCTGTCCTAGGTGAGAATCGAACTCACGACGTCCGGCGTGAAAAGCAAGCATTTACCAACCACGCAAACAGGCCTGTCTAATTATTTTTAAATTGATGTTATATTATGGACTAATTCTGTCTGAAAACAAGATTATTATTATATGCATCGCGGTCAATCTGGAGAATAGCTATATTTGCGGGACATATTGTAGTGCACAAGTGTTTGCACTATTTATCTCACTCCCATGATTCGATGAAATGACTAGCTGATACGACTGAAGAGATATCAGGTACAGGACCGGCGGCTTTATGTGCTCGTCGAGGCACGGGGATGTGTGAGACACCATCAACATCCAAACTCCAAACCGACAACTAGAATAGAAAACTCTTTATTGTACAAACGCCAGCACATCCAGCGACCCCAATCTGTCAAATTTCTTTTATAGATTTTCAACTTTATCACATAAGAATAAGGTTCACTTTCAATTGCGGAAATTTGGCAGATTGGGGTAGCTTGATGTGCTGGCCTCTGTACACACAACCAGGATAAATAAGTTTTTTTTTTTTTATATCAGAGAGCGTCTAACGAGCAAGTGGGTCACCTGATGGTAAGTGATCACCGCCGCCCATGGACACTCGCAACACCAGAGGTGTCGCAGGTGCGTTGCCGGCCTTTGAGAGTCAGCAAACAAGTGTTGCTGACTCTTCCCCCCACCCCAATGAGCTCTGGCGACCTTACTCACACTCGGAAACACAACATTAAAATGATTAATGTTATTATTAAGGAATGTCTTCTGTAAGGTGGAGGTACTTCCCCAGTCGGGCTGCTCTTTGAGCGAATGAACGCTATGCCCTACCTCTCTTAACAAAATTGGACAAAATAATAGACTCTTGTACAATGGGCGATCCTATAGCATTAAAATCTATAATATACAAGGTGTAACTAAAATAGTATTGTAATAATATGTAACATAATTTGCTGTGTGGTTAACGGCATAGAATATCAATCCCCATTTCTGCTAGTGGGGGGTGTAGAAGTCGACCCAAGGGGATATCTCCTAGAAAACGGGCAGCAGCGTCTCTCAGTGTACTATGAGCATCATATTGCGATCGCCAACCCGCCTGTTGAGCGTGGCGATTATAGCATATCCCTCCAAATTATGGACACAACTCTATTGTAGAAGTCTTTTGGGGAGGCCTTTGTCTATTAGTGAAAACCTAAATAGTGGTAGTAACTTTACGATAACTTATCGTACACAATTTGTCTATGATACTGACTGCCTCGTTGGTCTAGCGGTAGCGTGTTCACCCGCAGAGAACGAGGTCCTGGGTTCAAATCCCGGGTCGGGCCAAAAAGTGATTTTGGGAGTTTTCTGTAAAATGAAATATTCTCAGCATCAGCACGAAGTCTGAGAGTTGCGGTATTTATACCCCCGTGCCTCGGAGAGCACGTAAAGCCGTCGGTCCTGTACCTCACCTCTTTCCAGTCGTGTCGCTAGGCGTCCCATCGGATCATGAGAGTGATGGAATAGAAAGTGCTCCTGTGTTTGCGCACACACTTGAGCACTATAATATGTCCCGCGCAGATGGCTAATCTCTGTTGAGACTGGCCGCCGTGGCCGAAATCCGGCTAGGAGGACATTATTATTATTATTATGATACTGAGTTGAGTTTCAGTTAGAGAAAAGTTTAAAGAAATAAAAATTCTAACTGTGGCTTCACTATATTTACACGAGAATATACTGTATGTGATAAAAATATTGATCAATTAAAAAAGAAAAGTGAAATTCATAATGTAAACACTCGAAATAAGCATACTATTGTTGCACATGCTACTCGTCTCCATAAAATCAGTAACACTTTTATGGGGCAGCGTATACCTACGCTTCTACAACCAACTTCCCAATGACATCAGAAAATTTTCAATCAATAAATTTAAAATTAAAACCAAATTGTGTAGCAATAATAGTATATTACAAAGTTTCTTACTATGTTAATAATAAAACTGGGAATGAGCCGATTTAATTCAATGCATTTAGATCATACAATTTCTAATCAGATGTTTAGTTGATTTTGATATTATTTTATAAAAGGATTCCTAGTGAGTTTTTGAAGTTATACTTCTTTTGGCGCGATGGAGCAAAATGATGAGAGTGAATTTTTACGATGCGCGCGCACACCGACACCAAAAAATTTAACAGCATGAAGTTAGTTCTAGGTGGTATGAAAATTGATAATTATGTTCAAGTTGTATATTAAGAAGTATAACTTCTAACGCGTGTACATAAGTACACACAAGTTTTTTTTAGCAATGTTTCTCAGTAGCTGCCACGTCAATCACTGAAAGTAAGGGGCAAAAATGTGACGTTTCAAAAAAAATATATTTGTATTATTTTTTTCGAATAAAATGTATATAACTATGACTACACTAAACAACCAGTAGCACATCAAAATGCAAAATACACACCATAAAAGATTAACCACGGATTCCACATACCGGTTTTGTTTCATTTGTTCAGTTTCAAGGGTAGATAGCGCATCTAAAGTTTCTCCTATTAAAGTTTTCCTAAAGTTTCTCTTCCTATTTATGTTATACTATATCTATAATTACAAAAATGATGTCTTTACAGTTAATTTTGCTACACCATACCTATAGTAAACGTATTACACGTCGTTTTATTACGAAAAAGATTTATTTTTACAAGGGTAAAAGGAATTTCAGGCGTGAATATCAAAAAGATTTGGCTGTGGCTCTCATTGCTGGCAGTAATCCCATCCAACCCATCCTACTATTAATAAAACAGTGAAGGGTTTGTTTTGTAGGTTTTCGTGTCATCTCTTGCGAAATGTGAATTCACTTTGAGAAGTGAGTTTTGGCACACAAATGGTTTTTACACACGTATTCAGAGAACGATACGAGGTCGGATGGTACGCGTATACACTAAGTATACACGTACTATATATATGTGTAACATTTTACAATAATATATAGATATGATTTTAATATTGGTGCACAATAACTGACTGCATGTGTGCCGCAGCGGCTTAGACAGTGGCCTCGCGGCTTCGTCTCGCGGGTTCGAGTCCCGCGCCGGACTACTATTTATATGACCGATATGTAGTTATTCTGAGTCTGGATGTAATTTGTGTCCGTCTATTATATGTTTATAAAGTACCCCGTGACACAGGGTATAGATACTCTAGTGCAGGCGTCGCCTTTTTAAAAAATAAACAAAATCTATCAACTATGTATTGTACACCAATATTAAAATCATAAATACTAAAATATCTACTATGTACAGGAGCATATAATTAAAAAAAACTTGTGTGTACTTATGTACTTACACGCGTTAAAAGTTATACTTCTTAATATACAACTTGAACATAGTTATCAATTTTCATACCACCTAGAACTAACTTCATGCTGTTATTTTTACGATGCGCGCGCATCGTAAAAATTCACTGTCATACCACCTAGAACTAACTTCATGCTGTTAAATTTTTTGGTGTCGGTGTGCGCGCGCATCGTAAAAATTCACTCTCATCATTTTTCTCCATCGCGCCAAAAGAAGTATAACTTCAAAAAGTATACAAGGTATGTATACTTTTTTAAGGTATATGATCTCTTCCAGAAAACCAAAGAATGGACAATAATAGGGATTATTTAAGAGGGCAGTTGTCGGTGTACTTAAACTTTGTTAACAGTCTTGTACTGTTACAACTACATACATACCTATAATAGATAGATACTTACATGTATATTACCCTACTTGTTCTTTCAATGTATCCTATTGTGATAGGTAGTCCACCAAAATAATGACATATAAATAGCATACAACCGCAGATGATGAGGGCAGTTCTGTCGTGTCCTGGGTTCTGGGTTCGATCCAACCCGGGGCACGAAGTGACGAGGTGACTGTCTTGACCACTGTGCCACACGTGCAGTCAACTTACCTATTTACTAGTTACTACCTAGTAACTAGATAGTAACTTGTGCGTAAGCTTACAAGTTCTTCTCATATAATTATCATATCAGCCGAAAGATCCCACTGCTGAACGAGGGCTTCACCCAAAAATGTCCATAATTGCCGGTCCTATACAACGTGTAACAGAAAGTGTGAACGTAACTTAAGGGGGTTATAGGGTATCAGGACGGCTACCTATGGACGAAAATTCCAACAGAAATAATAATTTTTTATTCAACTAGTAATTTATTTTTCTATCGACAACCTAAATCAACAAGTAAGATTACCGACATTATGAACAACACTAGCAAAACTCAGCCGCAAGGGTAATGAACCTTATAGCGTAAATCAGAATCAGCTGTGCTGTGTTAGTACGGATGTTCGTTATATCGATAAAAATACTTGTCGATATATTGAATGGTATATTATTTTACGATCAAGATTAAAATGATGGTATTTCGGTATGAGATTTTGTGTATAGGTAGGCTTAAGGAGACCGTATATGCCCCTTAAGTTACGTTCACTCTTTCTGTTACACGTTGTATAAAAGGTGTAACGTACAAGATCGGTTCAGTGCTAAAAATGTTTGCCATACGCACTATATACATACCCGATACAATCGTGACGAACGTAATAGGCACACCGAAGGATGTTTTGCCGCTACAAACACCAGGAGTCTACAAATTGAATTGCAGCTGCGGCAGTTCCTATATAGGCCAGACTAAGCGGACCATCGCGGACAGAGTCAGAGAACATGTCGGAGCGGTAAACAAGCGCCAGACTAACAAGTCAGCAGTTGCCGAACATTTATTATAACCCGGCACTAATCACTGGATTGATTTTGATCAGCCACAAGTCCTTTCCACCGAGCGTCACTAATAGGTACTCGCGAGTCGTGCGTGAATTGCCCTCCCCTATTGCTGAGTCCGGCACAGCGACAGACACAAACAGATCGCTGTCTTCCCGGAGCTTCTCAGAGTCGAGGCGAAGTCGTAGTCGTAGTCGTAGTCGTAGTCGAAGTCGTAGTCGAAGTCGAAGTCGAAGTCGAAGTCGAAGTCGAAGTCGAAGTCGAAGTCGAAGTCGAAGTCGAAGTCGAAGTCGAAGTCGAAGTCGAAGTCGAAGTCGAAGTCGAAGTCGAGGTCGAAGTCGAAGTCGAAGTCGAAGTCGATCGGCGCGGCGCACGCCGCCGGTCAATTTAGCCACGCCGACGCCGCCGCCGATTTTTATCGGCGTAATCGGCGTTAAAATTTAAATTGTCCTGGGCCCAGAAAATCTGTGTCCAGGTTACACGTCAACGGAGGGACCCACGATCTGAGCGTGCCCAGTAGGTACCATTTTGTACGGGCGCCCCCATGATCCCTATTCAGTCCCTTGATGAGCTTGTTCCAGGAGCGAGGTTTGGCTTCCGCTATTGTGATCGATAGCACCTTGACAGCGACTTTATATGCCCTATACGCTCCGGCAGCCTCTTCTGCATTGCATCGCCTCCTCCGTAAGGCACGCTGGTGCCGGAGACGCGCTGCGACTTACTCCGATCAGAAGTGAAAGCTCCTGGTAGTAAAGTGGCTGGGTAGGATTATCCTGTAGTGGTCGAACGCTGGAAATACTTAAGAGAATTGGATGCTGGATGCTATACAACATGTAACTTAACTAACGCACATCCTGAAAATAGTTTGTTCAGAATCGTTTACTGATTCGATTAATATCATTTTTAATATAGGTAATTTTTTATTCCAATATAATTAAAACTACGGAATTTATTGTAGAAATATTGTCCATTACAATTTGTTTTCACTCTACAGGGTTACTGTAGAGTAATGGACCGTAACTCAAAGTACACTTTTAAAATCGCAGTTTATTTGTATTAATAGAAATTTCATAATTAAATACAAAATAAAAAAAAATAAACTTTATTCCAAGAAACTAATTTAGTAAATAACAATGCATATACATGTTAAATTAAAAATGCAGTGTATGTATTATGACTAGAACATAATATTCTAATTGGGGTGTTTGAGGGTGTGCGTTAATTACGTTACATATTGTATATTGAATTAAAGCAATTTTTACTTATTTTCACCATCCACGCCGATTACGCCGCCGCCGAAGCATCGGCGCACATGTATAGTTCCTACAAGGAAGTGAAAATGCCTTTAGCGGTTTCGGTAAATTCAGGATACCCTGAATTTACCGAAACCGCTAAAGGCATTTCTTGTTATTTCATCTGATATATTTTCATTCCCCAGAAAGCGTTATTAACAGTAACACTGTTTATACCATTTTTACACATAGCTAAATATGGAATATCACACGTGTATTACACTAATATACCATAGGGTTGCCACTCACTAATAATATTTATTACTGTGCTACGGTTTGATAGAATGTTGACTTCAAAAAAGAGTCGTTTATCAATTCATTTGAATATTTTATATATGTTTCTTGTTGTCTGTGAGCTGATTATGGTTGAGATTTTTCTGTCAAGAAAAATTCTCAAAATCTCATTATCAGTATTGGAAGTGCCTCGGACAAGATAGGTATGTTTCCTATTGGATCATGATGGTTGTGAACCAAATAAAAGTTACCAGCGTAATTACAGCAAAGTGTATCATATTTAGCAGGGTAATGTCTTAACAAGCCAGACATACAAATATATCTTAACATGAATACCGAGACCGAGAAAAAAACACATGCTATATTAGAGGTATAGAATAGAATATATTTAATGTATAAAACATAGTGAATAAAATAGCTCTTACTGTAAATGAACATTTCACATATTTGGCAACAATCAGTATACAAATGTTAGGCAATCTCTGGTTAATACAATGTTTTATTGGTACAGACGCCAGCACACCCATCTACCCCAATCTGTCAAATTTCTTTTACAGATTTTCAACTTTATCGCATAAGCATAAGGTTCACTTTCAATTGGGGAAGTTTGACGGATTGGGGTAGCTTGATATGCTGGCGTCTATAGATACCAGAAAAACTACAAATATTGCTTAGGTAATACCAATAGAGGTGATGGTGACATGAGTATAGGTCTCAGTACTTAATGAAGAGTCTTACGTCCGGCAAATTAATTTCTTTCCACAATTTTTTTATCAATATTACTAGGTTTCCCATAAATAATGTTATTTAGTAAGGGAAACCTAGTCATCTTCATCATATCAGCTGAAAGACGTCCACTGCTGGACAAAGGCCTCCCCAAGGATCTCCGCAGTGGCCGGTCTTGTGCTACCTGCATGTAACGACTTCCCACGACTCTTCATTCTTGGCATAGTTGGACCGACGGGTCCAACTTGGCCAAGACTGAAGGTGGATGAAGTGGATATTATGGCATTTCTCCTCAAATAAATAAACAAGATATGCATATTATGTAAATTTATACCACATTATTAATCATTAATATCAGACACGTTTCAAATACATTTAACTCCATCTAAAATATCGCTGTCACTTCTAAATTTACCACACATCAATTTAAATTGCTAACGCATTCCTCATTCATTTCCACATATCAATTTAACTTCCACCGGTCTAAGGATTATGTTTCACGTTTATTAATGTTTTTGATCAATTCCAATTCCTCGGTTTTCAACTTGTTTTGATAGATTTCTATTCACTTTTCCTTTAAGAACTTGTAAACTTATACGGGCGACATTGATGTGAAACGACAGAATTTGGAGTCAGCCTCTTAATGTATTGTAATGACTTAAGCTCAGTGTAATTTAATATTTTGCATTTATATAATGTATTTGTTTAATTCCACTCTGTTTTTAACTCGTATTCATTGTTTTACATTTACATGTAAAACAATTAATACTCTATTTTTATGTAAGTATGTACTTGTAAACTTTTATGAGCGAGATTGGTGTTAAAATTGGGTGTCATCCTCTTTATGTTTTATAATGGCCCAAGCTCAGTGCACTATATATACAAAAGGGTTTGATTGGCTTCGTATAGAAGTTAGACTAAGCTTTTAATAACTTTTTTTTTTAGCAAAGACAACGCCCGCACTAGGGAATCTAATCCCTGTGTCGCGGGGTACTTTACAAACATATAATAGAGGAACACAAATTACATTCAGTTTCAGAACAACTATTTATGGGTCACACAAATAGTTCTCCGGCGCGGGACTCAAACCCGCGACACGAAAAGGCGAGGCGACTGTCTTAGCCGTTGCGCCACACGTGCAGTCAAATTTAAAAAAAGAGAACGGTACTTCTGAAATCAGTGCGCATTTTGTAAAATTTGACCCACTACAAAATTAAATGATCAAAAGTACTTATCTATATTTCTATATTATTTTTGATCTAAATGTTGCGCGATTTCTTCTGTTTGCGAACCGATTTTAATAATTCTTTAAGTATGGTGTCCATATAGTCCGGTGTTGCAGAAACTGATTAATGTTATTGGAATTTTTAACATTACGTTTCCAGTTATCGTAGAAGGCTATCAAGGAGAATTAAGTCTGAGCGTGTGTGTTTGGCTGCTTGGTTGTTAACAAGCTCACAGCTAAGTCCAGCGCCATGCAGTTTTGATGTGTCCCGTCGAGAGCCAATGTCTGAATGGGCATTTAATTGGGCCGGCAACGCATGAGTGGCCTCGGGTGTAGCAAGCTATACATAAGCTCTCACCATTAGACAGCTTTGGGGTTGTTTGTCAACTAGCTTGTATTAAAAATAGTACTGAGTTTTAGTTCCATGAATTTGCTAGCTGAGAATTTTAACTTTTTAGTCTCTCGCCATTAGTAGTGTACATTTCTAGCTCTTTTGATACTGAATCGTGGTACAGTGACGAAGAGAGGTTATTTATCATGTTTCTTTTAGCATTTTCTTTGATATTAAATATAGCACTCGTAGTACACATGGCATCACTGACGCGTTGCCAATCCTTCCCCCTAATACAGCTGAGCTCTGGCGTCTTCTGTCTCCCAGGATAATAGATTTACTTGTGTGCATGTATGTAATCCGCCACTAGAAGGACAGTGGAATTTGAATTTAGTGGCCATTCTCAATGGACACTATGTATCTGCACGTATCTTGTTCATATTATAGTGCACCAGTGTCAAAAAGATACAAGGGATAGGGATTTTTTGCTTATGCATTTGCAACGCTTTGTGATGAGGCGAGCTGCGATTACCTTATCGTACACTATACACTATTCGAAACCGGCCTGCTAGTGATACACTTGCACATAATTAATTAGATATATAGCCTATATATATCTAATACATTATGTTCAAGTGTCGCCGTATGTCGCGTACCAGCTCGACTCATCACAAAGCGTTGCAAATGCATAAGCAAAAAATTCCGCATCTGAATGTGAAAACACGTCACTCATTACGCGAAAGCAAAAGACCTTCTCGGACATCGTGGACGTTAGAATAACTATACGCTCCCCGTTATACTGACACGGCGTGTTCAGTGACCAAATAAAATCACAATTAAAAAGCAAAGAAGTCCATACACGGGGTTTTCCCTCTGCCGTCATTGTTCGTCACCATGAGAGTTACGCTGGGCTTATTTCATCTATTTCTAGCCGTATTCATAAGAAGGTAATTATCAATTCGATTATATGTGTGATTTTATTTTTATTCAATAAGAAATCCTTTTGAAATATTTCCATATAGATTTTATTTAAAGCGCTTGTTGTTAAGATTTTTTTGTATTACAGTTAGTAATTATTATATCTCAGTGATTAAACAATGTTAGACAACCCTACTATACATATTTATCAATGGAAGCATGTTTATTTTCGCCAACGTTAGATGATGAATGAATGTTTCAGCGTAGCATTAGCGGTGGTAAAACTTTGGAGGTATATGCACCTACAGGGAACGCTTCGTAACATAGAGTTGCGGAATAAAAGAAAAAAAAACGAGTGATCTTTAGACCACACGACTGAAGTAAAACTTAGATATACGAAATGCAAGTGGCTATGAGAGAAAGAATATGTCGGCTCGCATCTTTCTCTTTTGCTCCTATAGTAATTTACGAAATGTAACTATTTTCATTAAGTTATACCTCCCTCTCAACTTCCGTTCTCCTCGCCCGATCACACTTTTCGTAACGCTCTCGTCACGCATTCACCAGCTTACTTCCCAAGTCAAGCGTGCGTTAAGAAGTTTAGTGCAATTGACCACACGACTGAAGTAAAACTTACAAGAAAAAACGTAACTGGCTATGAGAGAAACCTTTCTCTTTTGCCCCTACAATAATATACGAAACGTAACTTTCTCTCTTTCTATCTTCACTAACTTGTATCTCCCTTCCAACTTCCGTGCGCCTTGTCCGATCACACTTTTCGAAACGCTCTCGTCAAGCATTCAATAGCTTACTCCCCAAAACCTTAAAAAGTTAGCCCACCAATAAAAAATAAATAAAAAAAAACTATGCGTTTAGAAGTATTGCCTACTTTAATGACTGCTCGTGTGGCGCAGCGGCTAAGACAGTCGCCTCGCCGCTTCGTGTCGCGGGTTTGAGTCCCGCGCCGGACAACTATTTGTGTGACCCATAAATAGTTGTTCTGAGTCTGAGTCTTATATGTTTGTAAATAGACGCGACATAGGGATTTGATTCCCAAATGCGGGCGTCGTCTTAAAAAAACATAACATTGAGAGATTCTGCAAAATACGCTCGCTGCAATTTGCTATTTTCCAATTTGTGTTTGTTTGATTCGACGCAAAATAAAGCATGTGTAGTGTCAACACTAACAAAAACACGTAAATAGTTATGAATCGCTAATTTGAATGACATGTGACTTTTTTGGGTTTCCAAATAGTTATTTCTGTTTTACTTTTACATGGAGAGAATGGAATACTGTTAATTGTGAATTCTTAAACAGAACAAATGACAATCACGTATAATGGGCGGGTATAAATAAAAAATATTGTAATTAGTATATGAGATTTAAGAAAAACATGTTGTATACTTCCATTTCTATTTGGATCGCAATCTATACCAAAGAGAATAGAACAAACTACGTTTATCTATACATTAAAAATGTATAATGTCAAATTGGCAGTTTTAACTTTCTTATGTACAGTCCCGCAAACTTATCTGAGCCGGTGGCAGCGGCGCTATTATCGCATTTAGTGTTGCTAGTAACTATTGTTTGCAATAAAGTGGGTAAAAATAATATGCACATTGTAACGTAAATGTTACTTCACTAAAAAGCAAACAAATACTGTCATGTACAAATCTTTATATTTTTATACAATAATTTACATCAAATAATGATCATTTACATAAAATGTATGCTGAGTGTTCTCTAACGGAGATACTCCAGGTATTATTATGTCACCGGAATGGTTTAATTCAGAAATCATTTCATCATCATCATTATCGGAATCACTGCTTTCACTATCACTACCTAAATGAATGATGAAAGGCTCGTCTAAGTATCCATCCCTTTTTCGATACACATTTTTAATATTTTTTTAAATGATTGTAATTGTCAATGTATGGCAAAAAAAATTTGCCATTCATTGACTGTTATTTTATCAAAAGCTTCTGCAATCAATGATAGGATTTCAGAATTCGATCTACCAATATTCTGATCGCTATAAATTTTTGCATCTGCTTGCTCTTTTTCTTTCAAAGGAAATAGCAAAAAGGAGACGGGGATTTCTGGGCCTGACTGTAATAAGTTGAGATATGGTTTAAAAAAAGCGTTACATTTTTCTATTTCAAACTGTAAAAAATTGACCCAATTTACAATCTGGAAAACGAGAAATCTCAAAATAAGTTTAAGTCACGAATTAAATTGGTTGTTGATTACTATAATCGATTAACATTAATGAGTTCAAACAATGTAATATAAAAACTCTTGCACCAGATAACTGATTTAATCATAATAATTATTAAATACATTAACATAATGTCAACAGTAAAAAAATAAATATCAACAAAATAAATAGAAATCATAACATTGGTTATCGTTTAAATCGATTTATTAGTTATTGGCAACTATATTTTTAATCTATGCTGACAGCTGGCTCATAAGGCCGAAGAAGCCAGAGCCGAAAACATTATAAAAAAAAATCTATGCTGACAGTGACTGGTGACAGATTTTGAATCCTAATCTATGATATGATAGACTCGTTTCTTGTATCGTTTAGTGCGTGTGTGATTTGAGTATTTTTTTATTGTTTTGTTTATATATCCCTCGACAACTGCATTCTCTCTACGGACTTCTGATATTGCTTAACGTGTACGACTTTTGCTAACATCCTGGACACGGATAACTATTAAATAGCAATCGCTCTTAAAAATCAGCTGTTAAGTATAGGTTGGTACATAACCTCTCTATTAAGTACTAAATCTTTTATAACTCTGCTCACAGATTGAAAAAATCCATGATTTTTTTTGTGATTGGCTGATAATTTATAGACCCAATATTTGAAACCACTTTTATCTTTTTACATCCTAGCCCAATATTGTATGAATAGGTTTCCGTCTCCTTTAATAAATAAATAATATTTTAATTTAAAGTGCGAGGGGGATTTTCGTATTTTTTCAGAAGCTGACAACACTAACCTGTAGCAGCAGCTACGCGTTTATACAACTTATTGAAGGGTATAATTGGTGCCTGAAGGCGTTTTTCTTCCTTCATTTAATTCAAGCCTTGTAATATAACGTCCTTCGCATCAGTTTTTAAAGCTTTCGACATTTTTCACAATTAAAAACCACATAAAGAAAAATAAATACGCGCAACAAACAATCAATGGCAGGAATGTCATGGCATAACAGGCCGATTGACATTTCAAACTGGCTTGTTAGTTCTACTTTTGGCCACCGGGTCAGATAAGTTTGTAGAACTATACATCTTCTTGCGGACCGTTCAGTCAGGTCAAAATTTAAATATAGAACGTCATAATAGTCGGTTAAGTTAAAATTAAAGAATCTAAAAACAAACTTCAATAATGGAAACCGTTCTTCTAAAAAGCTTAAAGTAAGAGTATACACGTTACTGATAGAGGTTTTAAATATACAGGTTGTATTTAGTAACTTTTGCTTATACATTGTCATACTTGTAGATTGTGAACAGATTAGTAGTCCAGGACAATTTCGAGGACCACGAGGGCCCGGAAATTAACCAATAACAACCAAACAATGAATTATGAATTCAGTTTTTTATTTAAAGATATTTAAGATTAATATACTGTAAGTTTGGATTATATGTTAGTATCATTTAAAATGGTTAAATTTTGAACAAATAAATCGTATAACAAGTAATTAAACTAAATAAAAACAATCAAGCAAAATTTCATAATTAAATATAGAAAGAGAAAATATATGAATATTATTTTTCAAACTCCGCCGAAGAAATTCTATTTAAGTTCTCTTTGTATAAACGAAGAATACTTAGAATGTAATTTCTTCATAATATTATTCACTAATACTTAACTTTACTGGCAATAATATTTATTCAACAAATAAAACAAACATAACTCGACTATGTTATAAATTTCTATGGTAATGGATTAATAGAAGTTCCCTAACTTCTATTAATCACATAAACTAATACATAATAATAACAAGTGAAAATTACTACAAATTGACTGGGTACGTACTTATCAGTGATTATTAAATTTAATTTCTTAAGTTCCAAGTTCTCATGTCTGTATGTATGTATTTTAATGTAGGTTATTATATGTCTCATAATACTTAAGAAGACAAACGTCTGATTAAAACTAGTCGATTAATTATAGTATAATGTAATATAAATAGTGGAATAAACCGGGTCCGTAAGGAAGTAGCGAGAGTCATATTATGTTAGATGAACCGAAAGTCGACTGAACGATTCTTCGAAAATGTATTAATCGATGGACTGCTCTTTCGAATGTTACATTGAGAATATGCAAATTGAGTTATAGAGATGACGAAATTTTCCACCAATCTTCACCAACAATAGAGTATCTAGCGCTTTCGCGGCCGCTGCTTAGCCAGTCTGTACTTTCTTATAAAATACTCAAGTAAGAAGTAGGTAAACTCAATTGTCAATGGTGGGACCTATTTTTATATTCACCTTGCTATTAATAACTGGCTTAAAACAAAAGTTCACTGCGTTTGTTTAATTATGAAGATAAAACTTAATTATCACTTTCTTAGTATCCGTATACCGGCATTATTCTTTTAAACAGTCATTGTTCTATTTCGTTCCTATTACGGCTTATCCCTTTTAAGTTTGCATTTACCGAGTCCCTACAAAATACTCCAGTGATACATTAGTTTTGTTTACAAGAAAGCTTTCAGAAATCCCTTTGATATTCACAAAGGAATAGAACCATTCGTAATAAGGATGTAAAACGTCTTCCTTCACAAGTGTTAGATGAAATTACTTTCTATTATTTTAAAAAGCTTTTTGTGAGGATGTTAGTCTAAATCTAGCGCGGTAGGTATACAAAGTGTATTAAAAATAAAGTGAAAAGCAAATTGATGTCTCAAAATATTTTAATAATGGATCTGGTTACAATGGAAAGTAAACATAACATCAGTATTTTTATTAACCGACTTGAAAAAGGAGGTGGTTATCAATTGTATTGTACGTTACGCTTTAGGCAAAGTGGAACCGAAAGGTCATTAAGTACTTAAAGAAACCTAATTAGCATTAACCAAATTGAGTTGATTTCTACCAAAAGACGCCCACAGCTGGACAAAGGCCTCCCCAAAGATCTCCACAACTGCCGGTTTTGCGCTATCCGCATCCAGCGACTTCTAGCGAACCTCAAAAGATCATTGGTCCATCTTGTAGAGGGCCGGTATCATCTTTCATATAATTGACAACATTTCAAAACTGACACCACCTTAAAACAAAAATACTATTTCTTTATCCTGAGTTCAAATATATTTTTTGTTATATTATTTAATTTCTTCATTTCTGAGGAAAAAAATTAAAACTATAAAAGATGTGATGACGTCAATTATACGGCGGACGAGGTAGTTTCCTTTGCCTACACATTCCAATGTTTTAAACGAAAACATTAATGTCAAACAAGACATGTCAAGTAGTCAATTATCACTCAGGGTTATATATTTCGAAACTTTTATGGTGACTTAATGAAACATAATGAGCATAATAACACTGGAAACGAATTTAATATTGACGATTTTAATTTAATTTTAAATTGAAAACATTAAACAAACGTAAACAAGTTTAGGCGCCAACGAGTTTGACAAGACAACTAGACAAATACTCGTAATAAATGACATTCTTATTCTTCTGGTTGCGGCTATTTCCAGTCTCCGGAGGTCCTGGTAACACTGCGTCCAGTGATGAACTATTGTGCTCGCCGCTCCAACTAAACTTCCCTGTCTAACCCTGCAACATAGATAAATTGCAGAATCTTTTTGGCAGGAGTGTCGATAACATCGTCCTGGTGCAAGAAGTGTTGGCCCAGGACGGTGTTACGTTTATGCATCAGTGGCTCACAGTGGCAGAGCAGGTGTAGAGGTGTTTCGTCTGCGTTATTGCAGAATCTGCACACTCTACAGTCTCCGATGCCCACCGTGGATAGGTGTTTCCTGAGACGGCAATGTCCCGTTAACATCCTAGTTATGATGCATAAGTTCCTCCTATTAAGCGCGAGGACTTCGTTCGCAGTTTTACGGTCGTAGCCCTTGATACCTTTTTTGGAGTGAGTTAAACCTGGAAGTTTGTGCCAGCGTTTAACAGCTTCTTGTTTGCAATGGTTCCTTAGGGTGAGTTGGACTGTGCTTTTTGGTATTCCGCATATCGGCTCAGGGCCGTATTGGACCAGTTTAGCTCCAGCCCGTGCAAGTTCGTCGGCACTTTCGTTGCCCTCGATACCCGCATGAGCCGGTACCCATCGAAGTATCACCTTGTTCCTAAGGCACAGGGTATTGAGACTGTCAATGCAGTTCATAACCAGCCCTGACGTTATAGTGTCAGAATTCAAGGCTAGGAGGGCCGCTTGACTGTCTGAATGGATGTAGATTGTATGATTGACATAGTCTTTTTGCAAGTTGGCTTCTGCACATACAATGATGGCATAAACCTCTGCCTGGAAAATTGAGGCGTATTTACCCAGATTTTTACTGGCTTTGAATCTGGGTCGTTCCCCAAAAACTCCACAGCCTACGTCATTTCCCATTTTGGAGCCATCGGTGTACCAAATTAGGCTCCCCTTCTTCCGGGATACTTTGTTGTTAGTCCAGTCGTCCCTGGAAGGTATCTCCACACAATAATTCTTGGTGCTATTATATTGTGGGGACAAAAAGTCTAATTTCATGCCTAGTATGGGGTCCTGTTGCACTTGGTCACATAAAGCCCTCAGTGCCTTTGAGAGCCACGTCTCGGTCCCCTGTGCTGCTGCTCTCAGCATGCCGGCCTTCGCCTCAGACTGTATGAACAGTGAAAGAGGCGGCAGGTTCAGCAATGCCTCACGTGACGCTCCAGGAGTGGAGGACATGGCTCCCGTGACTACCATACATGCAGATCTTTGCAGGCTATTTAGCCTGTTTATTACTGTCGTTTGGCTGGTTTTACTCCACCAAACTACGGAGCCGTACGCGATGGTCGGTCTCGCTATAGCAGTGTACAACCATAGGAGAAGTTTGGGGTGGGATCCCCACCTTCTCCCTACCAGGCGACGCCCTATACCTAAGGCAATTTTTGCCTTTTGTATAGTTTTCTTGATATGTGGGTTCCATGTGAGCTTTTGGTCAAAAATTATTCCTAAATATTTAACCTCATTGGAAAACTGTATCTCGCTAGAATAAGAATAAGAATAAATGACATGAATTTCAAAGTTGAAATTATGAATGAAAAGTTCATAATTTCGCAAAACGGAAAAATATGGGTGCCCTAGTTTTGGATTTACTCTTAAATAACGCAATAATACCTGCCAGTTAAAAATATGAAATGTTGTCAATTACAATGTACAATCTTTAGATCTCAGATATATTGTTATGTACAGACGCCAGCACATCCAGCTACCCCAATCTGTCAAATTTATTTTATAGATGTTCAACTTTGTCTCAACAACATAAGGTTCAGTTTCAATTGGGGAAATTTGACAGATTGGGATAGCTTGATGTGCTAGCGTCTGTACAAAGCCACCCGCTACAACAAAGTGTACAACAATGGCCAATCAGTATACTCATAGTACCTACACCATTTCCATGACACGCTTTAATCTGATTCTATTTAATATTCGGTTGGAAAGTTTCAAATTTCGGAATTTACAATGTTTTATTACTCGAAGGCAATCAATGGAATTAATGTTACTTTTTAATTCCATTATTTTTATAGGTCAGCGCTTTTGATACGACATCCACTAGTCTAGACCGATATTATCAAAATCAATGATCGGAATAAATATTGAGCTTTTTAATTTCACTAATGTACTTACCTAGTTGGAACCTAAATATTGAAATGTAAGCAGCTTTTACTGAAATTACATTGTATTTGGTAATTTAGTCGTATCACGTTGATAACAGGTAGATAAATCCACGTTAGGTACACGCGGCTACACATCAAGCTATACATTTCCAGTATAAGCTGATCTCACGTTGTATAGGATTTCCATACAACGACAGGTCATCTTATATTGGAAATGTATAGCTTGATATGTAGCCGTGTGTACAGACGCCAGCACATCCAGCTACACCAATCTGTCAAATTTCTTTTATAGATTTTCAACTTTATCACAAAAGTATAAGGTTCACTTTCATTTGGGGAATTTTTACTGATTGGGGTGGCTTGATGTGCTGGCGTCTATATCATTTTATTAGTGGAACTTTGCGGGCCGGTTGGCGAGGTTAGTAAATACTTGCCTTTCACGCCGCTGGTCGTGGTTTCGATTCATGTCTGTTTGTCCTGAGTCTGGGAGTAATTATCTATATAGGTATGTATTCACAAATGAAAAGTAGTAGGTATAAGTAATATAACAGTTATCTGGTTTCCATAATACGTGTTATAAAAATAAAACATTATACAGTGGCAAATATTAATATTAAATATGTATGATGTAGTGTTAATATGAAAGTGGTGTGTGAGCGTGAAAGAGTGAGGAAGCGATATTGTGTTATGTGGGTACTGAAGTATCGATAATGGGGTTTTGCGCATTTATTTATTTCGAGTGGATGCTTATACGCCATATTAAAATAACTAGATAATAGGATTCAAAAGATTTTCAGTCTCTTCATAATTTAATTATTTTAACCATTTGCTAGCGTTCAACTTACAAGTTTTCATCGTTATCGGATATATTGAGAGCAATTTATTTAGTTTGTGGTACAGATATTGGGCGAAGAAGCGAAAGAAGACACCAGAAAGCTTTGTACGGAACCTTTGAGTGGGGTATACAGTACCTTTCGGCATTTGTCCTTCATAATTTCAGGATGGTATGGCAATAGAGAATGCTTTCTTAAGATAATCTGTAGTACAAAGATTTCCTGACAGTAAGTACATCCCATTTTGCAAATAGAGCTATATAAGAAGCGGTATGGCAGGCCTGCACTAACCTTCAGAATCGCTCTTTGGGCCCGCTCTAGTTCCAGTAAATGAGTTTAAGCTGCACCACCCCAAGATGTAATACAGTATTCAAAAACTGACTGGCAGAATGCATGGTAGACCATTTTAACCACTCTGCTCTCTATATTTCTAAGTATCTTAAAGATATAAATAAGTTTTCTAAGTCTAATGACAAGGACTTCAATTTGATGTTTAAAAGTCGTTTACTGATCGATTATGGCTCCAAGGTATTTGATGGAAGCAGTTTTATCGAGGGAAGGGCATGTGCAAGTGGGAGCCATTTGTTTGCAATATATCTATGTTTTCGTAAGGCCACTTTGGCTCATACACTCGTGAACTTGTTATTTCTAGACATAGAGTGAGTAGCTTTCCAATCCCATACTTGTAAATCAAAACCATTAACATCTGTGTACGCTTATAATCATCCAAAAAAAGGAATTCGCTGACCGCTTGCTTTTTTAATTTCTTGTATCTACTACATACGATCTGGGGCCATCCAATCCCGATTATCTCCCGGAAGCAGAAACCGGTTTTGCGAACTAAACGGACCGTATTTTTATTATCCTACTACTTACTGCAGGCGACAGACTGAAATAAACGATCCTGGTGTAGTCGATAGTGTATTTCATTAGGATTATCTTTGACCGGGAGATTTTGGATGCATGCAGTACTGACCATCGACAATTATCCGGAGCTTGAGCTACAAAAGAGATTTTACTAGGACAAAAAAATAACGGTGACCTTATTTGGCCTTTTTAGTAGTATTCGATGGCTATTACTATGTATAAGTCCAATGCATGCAGTCCTTCTGTCACCAGGTTGTATCTCATGAACCGTAATAGTAGTAGACAGTTGATATTTGCATAGAATAAAACTAAATCATAAATTAAATCCCAATACAAGGCAAGTATATATTTTTTTATATTTTTGCTTTTCTGACTGTCAACCTGGTACATTGGTACACAACCCTTCGTGTGCAAGTCTGAGTAACCCTTGACAGATGTTATTGTTTTAATTTGTCTTGTATACCAAAGTAACCGACATAGCCCGAAGAATTGCCAAGCTGAAGTAGCAGTGGGCAGGGCACATAGCTCGTAGAACCGACGGCCGTTGGGGCAGAAAGGTTCTCGAGTGGCGACCACGTACCTGAAAAGTGGTGACCACGTATCGGGGTGAGCAGGCCGCTTACCGGATCGATAATCTTGTGAGGGTCGCTGGAAGCCGCTGCATGTGGGTAGCGCAAGACCGGCGGTAGTGTAGATCTTTCGGGGATTTGTCCAGCTGTGGGATGAGCCTGAGTCCTGCTAAGCCCCCACTGGCCGTCCGTCTGGCAGCAGGCTGTATCCCATGAACCATAAAATCTAAAAACTGCACGGGGTGTTTATTTCAAATTCCGCTATAACAACGAATAATAAAAATGAAATAACAAATTAAAGGGCCTCCCATACAAGACACGTAATTTTGTTTTTATGTTTTTTGCTTTATGACAGTCAATCTTGTATTATGGCACAGAACCCTTCGTGTTCCAGTCTGACTCACATTCACAGCTTATTTCGCATACTACCAAGTCGGCAAAGAAGCATACGGCCCACTTCGTGGAAAGCGATTAACAACTCATTTGATAGGACCCTTAAAATGCTTACTTTTCTGCATCTGGCTTCTGTAGTTGAAATTCCCTCGTTTTATAAGGGTCTAGCATCATTATATGATACTGTCTCCCGCTTTGCGCAAGAATCAAGTGGCACTACTATTTTCCATCTCCTTGTTTCTTTCTGATTGAAATCATTACGGGAACCACAACAGTTGATGTGATGCCCCGGGACTTGCCTCAGGTGAGTCTCAGCCGCGTTACAGCGGATCAAACACACACGAGGTCTTGATGCAAGCGTTAATTGGTTTGTCACAAACAAAAGACTTCGATTTTTCTTTATAACACCACAGATTTATAATTTTGACAAATAAGTGAAAAAGCGCGTTGAGACTCAAACCAAATATATGCGGGTCATACAAATAGTTGTCCTGTGTGGGGATCGAACCCGAAACACGAGGATGCCGAGGTAGTAGCGTGACGACTACCATAACCACTACGCCACACGTACTATCAATGTTAACCGAGTTTTTACTGAACGCTCCTTGAAGCGTTCATTTTAAAAGTAAACCAGTGAACCTATTTTAAAGCTTTTTACAATTTCATCAGAAAAGAATCGCCAAACCATTTTTCTAAGCAAACTAAAATAACGTTGCTGTACACTTTTAAAGCAAAGAATGAAATTTCATATTTTCTACTGAATAAATTGGAGTGGCAGACAATTTGTGTTCTCTTGGCATGTAGTAGTATACATGTTTTCCTAAGAGATCTTGGCTTGTAGATTTTGGGTACGAGGGGTAGGTATAACGCTTTGACAATGTTTCTATGTCGCTGGGCATAGAACTCTTAATTATCTATACATATAATAAAATCGTAGGAAAGTCAAAACTGTACATTAAATATTTTTTTAAAAGGATACTTGGGGCTTGGGGCATCCTCTACAATCGATATCGACGCCAAAAATATAGTTTTTAGAATTTTTGTCTGTTTGTCTGTATGTACTCGTATGTCCGGGCTAAACTCAAAAAGTACTGCATGGATTTACTTCAAATTTTGCATGAATATTACTAAGAGGTCGGGTCAACATATAGGCTACATATTATCAAGCTATCACCTACGAGGGAGGAACTGTGATAATTTATAAAATTTAACGCGGGTAAAACCGCGGGGCACAGCTAGTTATCTATACATATAAATAAACTTGTGTAAAGTTTACTTTTGTTATTAAATTTGTATTATTATGAAATTTAATTCAACATCATTTTATAACTATCCATGATGGCATGGCAAACGAGTATGTGGTTCATCTGATGGTAAGTGATCACCGCCGACCATGGACACCCGCAACTATAGAAGAGTCCTACGTTGCCGGTTTTTAATAAAAGAATAGGGTCGCTTCTTGAAGGTTTTCATGTCATAACGGATCGGAAATGCCACCGCAGTTAATTGATTCCACAGAGTGTACTGCGCGATAAAAGTTTCTTATGAAATCACCTTTGTAGACGACTAATCATCCGGATCATATGGATAAAATTATTATGTTATTGTTGTGATCTTCAGTGGAAGTTGTTATATGTGTCGTAACCGCGACCCTCAAACGGTAATAGTTCTTCCTTCTAGTCTCCACTGCAACTCCTGTAAGCCACGGTCTACTACTGAATGAAATGACACTGAGCGGTAAGGTTCAGGCATGTCCCGGCGGATTTCTTTCACTGTGGTGGAACCCATAACGATTTTAATCAGAAAGAAACAAGGAGGATATGGAAAATAGTTCGTTAGTTCCACTTGCCTCCAGTGCAAACCGAGAGACAAAATGATATAACGAGGATAGATCCTTATAAAACGAGAGAATTGCTACAAGAGAAGTCAGGTGCAAGAGTATATTTTAAGGGTCCTACCAAGTGAGACGAACAAACGGTGGGTGCTTCCGCGCACATTTAAAAAGCTGTTGGCAAGAAGAATACGGCCAACATGATAGTGTCCCTTACTATCAAATGGGTCGTATGCTTCTTGCCATCTTGGCAATACGAAAAACAACCAGTCAATGTGAGTCAGACTCGAATACGAACACGCTTGCAAAACTCGGAGCGCACTCACGTGTTACGCACCCTAATGACCTCTGTTCATCCGAGATGTGAGATAATGACTTGTTAATTTTGTAAATGTGCGCGAATGCACCACTTGTTCGTCTTGCAAGAGGTTATTCTAATTGCTTAAGTGAAATTTAATGATATTGTTTATTAACTACCAAATATTTTGATGAACACACAATCACAACCCAAAATCACAGTGCAAAATGCAAAATATAAAAAAAATCGAAAACAAAAGGCAAAAGGAGACGAAAAAAGCAAGCCCGGAGTTTCTTTCTGGCTTTCTTCTCCGGATCGTTCTCCCACATCTAGGTAGCTAGAGAATGACGCTGGTTAGCTAGGATCTTTGCCGGCGAGGCCGCTAGGATCGCGTGGGCCCCTTAATTAGTGATCCCGTGCCTGTATTCTAGTCCTCTTTTTGAAGATGCACAGAAACACAACAATGTTTTATAGGTACAGTATACTGAACGGTAAACCACGCATCGCCTGCTCTCTTTGAAAAAAAATGTTAGCGTGTATTACCATAGTTTGTTTGTGTTGTTTAAACAGTAGACGTAGCGTTGCTCCTCATTTAATTTATGTTCACGTTTACAAGTTAGCAACTACGTGCAAAATATACATACGGCTACGTGTACGTAATAACTATGCCTACAGAGTGTTTCCTAAGTCATGTAAACCCCTTAATCTGAACCATACTACGGATAATGCTGAATATATCTTGCAAATTGCAATCAAATTTTGACGGGCTGGTTGACGTGGTTGCTAAATGCTTACCTTTACTAGATTCTGGGTGTAATTATCTATATACCTAAGTATGTATTTACAAAAGAAAATATTATCCTACTAATATTATAAATGCGAAAGTTTGTGAGTATGGATGGATGTATGGATGTTAGTTACTCTTTCACGCAAAAAACTACCCAACGGATTTTGACGAAACTTATAATTTATAAACTTTAACGGGGGTAAAACCGCGGGGCACGGCTAGTATGTAATATATCAGTTATCCAATTTCCATAATACAAGCTCTGCTTAGTTTGAGATCAGATGGTTGTGTGTGAATAATGTCCAAGGATATTATTATTATTACCAATAGATGTACAGAACATTTATTTTAAATCATATTTGTAGAACAATTCTTACATTATATCATCTTATAAGTAACTATTATTTCATTTTTACTTACTTAAGCATATTCACTACATACTCAAGCTTCAGACATCTTTAAACTAGGTAATATACATTTTAAGTGCAGGTGGAAAATTTATTTTTATTTTGTTTTTTTATTTGTAACCAACCTTACATCTACTATTACAGGTTAAATCCCAATGCAGTAGCGAAGACCCCAACTTGTTTATTTCCTATAACATATTATTATAACTTTATATGGCTGTCCTTGTAAATCCACTCAGTGTATAGGGGAACACATCCAATTCTGAAGCAATATTGTTGAGACTCCGCAGTGCGCGTGTCAGTGGCGCCTCCTTCAGTAGGTTAGTGCGCGCGCGCGGCAGGCTCAGCAGGCGGTGAAATAAACCCTTCCCTTGTCTATCCATGGAACTCTTGGTTGAGTCAGCGTATATTTGTAAGATTAACTACTATACGTCTGTACACTGTGATAATAACGTGAATGTTTCCAGTTCTCCCGAGCCCGCCGTTCTTCATGGATGAGTTGAGCAATAAAGTCGTCGGCAGAGTGGGTCCCTACCACGATGGAGACACCCTAGTGCTTCGCTGCTTAGTTATTGGAGGTAAGAGATTACATTATTAATTCATTTATACATACGGACACAGATAATCCGGAGGTAAGGCGTCAAAGTTATTCAAGCTACACAAAACAAAATAAAGAACATTCGTTAATAGAAGTAAGAATCAGGCGTTGCTTTGTGGAAATCCATAACAATCCAAATACAAAATCAATATGTAGTGTTAATTCAGCTAATTGTCAGTTTAATCATCAGGATGCAATTTGCACCGCCCTCCGCCCGCAAAGATATGCACATGTAAGAAGGATAATATAAAAAGCAAATTACATGCGCCAGTACGATACCCAACACGTGGCTGATGTCCTCCACGGACCATTTTCAACGGGTTTCATTGAGAATGTGTCGTAGACTTCAGCACTGGAATATAAAAAGCTAGAAGACATAACCCATAAAGATAAAAAAAATAAGATAAACAAATAAATTACGAGCAAACGTTGAAGCTTGTCTACCCCTTTCATTATTTATACTTTTCAAGCAACTGTATTAAATATATATACAACATGTAACGTAATTAACGCACACCCTCAAACACCACAATTAGAATATTATGTTGTAATCATAATACATACACTAAAATTTTAATTCAACATGTATATGCATTGTTATTTACTAAATTAGTTTCTTGGAATCAATTTCATTTTTCTTTATTTTGTGTTCAATGATGGAATTTGTATGAATACAAATAAAACTGCGATTTAAAAGTCTTATTACTTTGACTTACGTCCATTTCAATTATTTTTGACTGTACACAGTTAAAATAACGATAATTTCCGTAACTTCAATTACTTTGGAATAAAAAATTACCTATATTAAAAATGATTTAAATCGATTCATTAAACGATTCTTAACAAACTATTTTCAGGGTGTGCGTTAATTAAGTTACATGTGTCTATAACATCATCATCAGCTTGATATCGTCCACTGCTGGACATAGGCTTCCTCCAAAGGTTACTATAATGTTGCTTTGGAGGGGTTTACCTTAGTCACCGCGCTTGCCATGCCAGTTGGTGACCGCAGTTAGGAGGTAGCTTGTACACAGGTGACGCTGCTACCCGACTCTCTGGTGTATGTAGTATAATGGATTTAGATTATTTAGACAATTGTTAATTATAGTGATTATCGTTGCATTATATCGAGACAAACTTTTAATTACTAATATTTATATCACCCTAAAAATATAATGATATAATCAAATAACGTAATTGAGATAAAGGACATTTATTCCTATCTTTAATAATTAAACTTTTATATTAATAAAAATCCACTCCACTCAAACAAACTTGTATCCAGTATAGGACTTACCCGCCCAATGCTAAACCGTCGATACAAGTACGTCACTAAGCTACCACATCACTACGCACTCGGACCGGTCCAGCGGCCCGTCTCAGCCAATACGGCACGCGACGTCACTACAACTTTGTGACAAACAGGTGTTTAGTTTGTCCTTATATAATCACCTTCAGATAAATGTAATATGAATAAAAGTATGCTTAGTTAAATTGTGTTTAGTTAAGTTATGTAAATTATTAAGTTATTTAAATAAAAGCCCAACCTGAAACTGATTATTAAGTAAGTACCTAAGTAATATTCTTAATTCTGTTTATTTTGAAAAAGACTATTGACGAGCTATTACTACGTTTTAGAAATAAGCATATTTGTATCTACTTTAACTGGCATCTACTTTAATATTTAGCCGCATGGGCCAGCGGTTTGGTACCTACCTACTGTTACCGTCAACATTCGCCGTACGTAACAATATCAAGGTATATTATTTACCTCTGTGCCTTGGTAATCGTGACATTATTACGTTCTAGAGGGTAATTCTTAGTCTGTGATATTAGTGTATAAGTAGTCTGTAAGAATTGTTTCAAAAATGTAAACTAACTAAAGTATGCATAGCAATAAAGCGCAATATTTTGTTTAAACAATATCATAAAAAAAAAATGTATATGTATAACTATATCATGCTATATATGTATAACAAGCAACAAGCTTGAAGAACATAATATTACATCTTATGATTGTTTGGCCTAGGATTGATATGTACACTGGGTTGCTAAACATTGTAATAAATGGAAATAAAGAACCTTGAAAAACAAAACAATAATTAAACTTGCAATGCCTGCAAAAGGCCACTAAGAACGAAATTTGTACCTAATATTATTATTAGATAAGGACTGTACAACACTTAGTCGCAAATAAACTTTTGACTTTGACTTTGTATCGCTTAGTCGCCTTTTATGACACCCATGGGGTGGTAGGGGGAGTCCATGTTATTCTTTCTAGACCGGAAACCACACGACCTATATATTTTTAGATCTTATTTCACAACATTATATGCATTTTCAATATAATTAACGATGTCAAATTACAACCTTTTTAGTTGGTTGGTTGGTTTTGCTTTATTTCTCTTAAAATGTCTTAAAACCTAATTAGGTACAGACGCCAGCACATGCCACTACCCTTGGGGTTAAAAAAGGTTGAAAATCTATAAAATAAATTTGATAGATTGGTCTGTCAAATTTATTTTATAGATTTTCAACTTTATCACAAAAGCATAAGGTTCACTTTCAATTGGGGAAATTTGACACATTGGGGTAGCTTGATGGGCTGGCGTCTGTACATAGCCCCACAAAACTGCTTACACAGTTTAACTGTGAGTTCATTGCGTCTATATTACAATAATAATAACATAATATCAGGTACATCTACAACCTAATACTTAATAACTACATTTTACATAGTATCTAATAAGTACGAAGAGGCTCTGAGTTAAATCGCTCACAGACGGATTTGGCGTAACTAGAGTAGTTCCTATTTTTACCACCGAGTAGGAGTGCCTAATGCCGCCACTGTATCGTTCGTGCAGCTGATGTCTCCCGGGTCGCATTGGATTAGCGTCTCATCGGATTAAAGTGAATGATTCAATGGAGAATGCGCCTTGTGCACTATTGTATTGCGCAAGTGGCTCGCGCCATTGAGATTTTGCCTTTACGTAAATCGGACGTCCATTTTTAGGGTTCCGTACCCAAAGGGTAAAACGGGACCCTATTACTAATAATAATAAAATAATAATTATGCGTTATGTGACACAGGCATTCGCCGGTACAGGTACAATACCGCGTGATTATACTGCCGGTGTCACGGAACGCATAGACTACCTGAAGCAGAAAGTTTCTGCGTGGGCTAACCTTATACGGCGGTAAGAGGAACGGGCGGATAGGTTTCACCAAAATCGATCTTTCCAAAGTGACCATAGAAAAGTGTTTCGAAGGTGGGAGGGAACTTCCAGTAGTGTGACTGATGACTGTTTACCAAATATGGACGAAATGTCCTCATTTTGGAAAAATATTTGGTCAGCGCCCATACGTCACACCGATGGACGATGGATTGATATAGTGAAGCGCTCATGTGAACACTTGCAACCTATGCAAGCTATTAAAATTACCCCCTGTGATGTGGGAAATGCGGCTCGTCCGACTCATAACTGTCAAGTCCTGGGCCGGATGGACTGCATAATTTTTGGCTAAAGTGGTTGCGAAGCTCGTATGCGTGCTTAGCTACTCAATTCCAAGAAGCTATCGATACTGGCTCCCTCCCCCCTTTTATGACAAACGGTATAACTTTTCTGCTCCATAAAACTGGTAGTACCACGGATCCTAAGAATTATCGATCCATCACGTGCTTACCCACTATATATAAGCTCCTTACATCCATTCTGGTGTCAAAATTAAAGGAGCATTTATATGCCAATCATGTTTTAGATCCTGCTCAGAATGGATGTAGGGTTGGGTCCCGTGGTACTAAGGAGCTCCACCTCATAGACATGGCCGTTAGCCAACAGGTTCGCAAAGGTCGAAGAAGTCTCTCCGCTGCCTGGATTGACTATAAGAAGGCATATGATTCGGTGCCCTATACATGGTTAAGACGGGTACTAGAGTTGTATAAAGTTGATGCAGCTCTATGCGCCTTTCTTACCTCGTGTATGGGACTGTGGACCACGGTTCTCCGTCTTTCAGGAACCGGAGTGACTCCTTCGATATCCGAACCTATAAGGATTGAGCGAGACATATTCCAGGGTGACAGTTTGAGTCCCTTGTGGTTTTGCCTGGCCTTGAATCCTCTGAGCGCTGTGCTGAGGGATTCCGGGTTAGGTTATCGGTTGCGGAGAGGGGGTGAGACCATCATTTCTTATCTTCTGTATCTGGATGACCTCAAGTTATATGCACCGAATAAACCAAACCTGATATCCCTACTAAACCTCACAGAAAGATTTAGCAGTGATATTGGAATGGAATTCGGTGTAGATAAATGTGCGGTCATACATGTACAGAGGGGTAGAGTTGTAAATTCTGATAATTTACAACTCACCGAGAGTATGACTCTCAGATCCCTCTCTGAAACTGAAACCTACAAATACCTTGGTATGTCTGAGTGTCTAAATATCCCAGATGGGGTCATTAAGCAGTTGGTGAAGGAACGCTTCTTTAATGCGTGCTTTCAATGGCTGGGTAATGCCTCTACTGGTTTACACCTTCGGCATACTAAGGTGGACTCAAACCGAGTTAGATGCCCTGGATCGAAAAGTTCGGAAACGCCTAACGACGTACCCTATGCACCATCCACACTCTGCACTAATGAGATTGTATATCCCACGGAAGTGTGGGGGTCGAGGCTTCCTCAATGCCAAGAACCTACACAACCGTGAGGTATGCAATCTCAGGGAATATTTCCTTGGTGTTGAGTGTGGGATGCATCGAGATGTCGCCGCCGTTGACAACGGACTCACGCCCCTCTCCTTGGCTAAAGAAGACTGGAGAAAGCCCGTCGTACTTAGTACTCGGGATCGAATTGACGTATGGAAGAGCAAGGTGCTTCATGGTAGGTTCCACCAGGCCCTACATAGTGTTCATGTGGACTTACAAGCATCTGTGGCATGGCTACGTTTTGGTGACCTATTTGGGGAAACTGAAGGTTTTGCTTGTGCAATTGCTGATGAAGTTGTCAAGACGAGGAACTATCGGAAGCACATCTTCAAGGACGGTACCATCGACATTTGTCGGGCGTGTCACCGTCCCGGAGAGTCTGTCAGACACATTGTTTCCGGTTGTTCCTATCTTGCCAACGGCGAGTACTTGCACAGGCATAATCAAGTTGCCAGGATTATCCACCAGCAACTTGCTGTTCGGTATGGTCTTGTAGACTCCGAAGTGCCGTATTACAAGTACGTACCGGAACCAGTTCTAGAAAACGGTTGTGCCAAGCTCTACTGGGACCGCTCTATCATTACGGACAGGACTATTGTTGCCAATAAGCCTGATATCGTTTTGGTAGACCGGTTGGAGCACCGGGCATTTATTGTTGATATCACTGTCCCATTTGACGATAACCTCGTAAAAGCCAAACCTCGTAAATGACAAGTTGTCAAAGTATTTAGATTTGGCTTACGAGGTTACCGCCATGTGGGATGTGAACTCAACAATAATTGTCCCAATAGTCGTCTCCGTAAACGGTCTCATAACAAAGAGCCTCGACCAACATCTTAAGAGGCTCTCACTAGATCACTGGGTCAAGAGCCGGATACAGAAGGCGGCAATTATGGGAACGGCACGCATCGTGAGGAGGTTCCTCACTCTGTCGCCCTGACCACCGGCGGCCTAGGGCGTATAACCCCGCCGCCGGGGGAGCTCTGTTTTTTACGTATTTATTTGTGTATTATTGTTTTATATATCGATTTTATAAGAATAAATATGTATTAAATATGAAAATAAATAAATAAGTTGGAATAATAATAAGACTTTATTTTCAGACCAAATTAGTGTCCAATAAGTAAGTAACAATTTTCTTATAAACTAGTGTTAGTAATAAGTATTTTAAAATATGTAACAAATTTACCATTCATTGCTGCGTCATGCATACTAAGACTTCGCTGTCTGCCTGTTTGTCTATCTGTCCGTCTGTCACCAGGCTGTATTTGATGAACCGTGATAGTTAGACAGTTGAAATTTTCACAGATGATGTGTTTCTGATGCCGCTATAAAAATAAAATAAATATTGAAGGGGGCTCCCATACAACAAACATGAATTTCTTGTAGATAATGGTACGGAATCCTTCGTGCGCGCGTCCGACTCGCACTTGGCCGGTTTTTATAATCATGGTCCTACGGAACTCATATTGAGGAACAAATATGTGTCTCGTGAACTAAACCTTTTTCATCATCATCATATCAGCCGAAAGACGTCCACTGCTGGACAAAGGCCTTCCCCAAAGATCTCCACAATTGCCGGTCTTGCGATATTCGTATCCAGCAGTTTCCAGCGACCCGCACAAGATCATCGGTCCATCTTGTAGGGGGCCTACCCACGCTGCGTCTTCCGGTTCGTGATCGCCACTCGAGAACCTTTCTGCCCCAACGGCCGTCGGATCTACGAGCTATGTGCCACGCCCACTGCCACTTCAGTTTTGCAATTCTTCGGGCTATGTCGGTGACTTTGGTTCGCCTGCGGATTTCGACATTTCTCATTCGATCCCGCAGGGAAACTCTGAGCATAGCCCTCTCCATTGCTCTTTGGGTGACCTTGAGCCTTCTAATAAGGCCCATAGTGAGCGACCACGTCTCTGTCACCTTTTTAGTATTATATTTTTCAAAAATGTAGTATATTCATATATACCTACTTAGGTTTTGTCAGGTCGTATTTCATATTATAAGTAAGTAGGTACTCGTACTCCGGTCACAATAAGTTGCTCTTTTTCCCCGATACCTATATAATTTGGCAACATTTTTATGCTCCTCTCGGGAAATCTGGATCGTTGTCATAAATTGGCAAGAACGATGAGATTGGGGTAAAATAAAAAAAATGATAACTTAATAAAGGAAAGTCACTGGACTCCAATTGCTTTTCGTCTCGTTTTTGTACCTAGTAATTGTAATATAAGTAGGTATGTCCACCAAAGACGATTAAAATCTGATTAGATATAAATATACGTATGTATATGTAATATACGTAATGAATAAACGTATCTTTCACAATTGGGCATTGTACAAAGCCCCATAGACCTGTTCCACTGCACCGATGGCGCAGCAGTTAAGACAGTCGCCTCGCCATTTCGAGTCCCGGGTTCGATGTCCGTGCACGACAAATATTCGTGTGACCCATAAAAAGTTGTTGTAACTCTGGATGTACTTTCCGGCCGTTAATTAAATGTTTGTGCAGGATTAATTTCCCTAATGCGGACGTCTTTAATCAAGTAGTAATGTCTTTTATCAAGACATAAGAAAATAATGAGAAATAAATTCAGATACATCTGAATGATGAATAACGCTTTTAACCAACTTCGCTGTAAGAGGCTGTTCTCAATTGCACTATGTGTCATTTTTGTTTATATTTTGTGCGAAATGAACCAGTCACAAGGACCAGGAGTCCTAGTGACCTGCGGCTAGGGTTGCCAACTATACTGTTTTGAACAGTATTATACTTTTTTTACTAAATTATAATTTTTACTGTTGAACAAAAATAAAGTATACAAAATACTGTTAACATTTATTTAGACAGAGGGCGTTCACTGCTCAGTGCAGCGCAGCCACAAAGGTTGTAAATTAGCAAGTTGCGTTATAATTATTTAAGCTCTAAAAATATGTATTTAATAAATGAATAATGTTATTTTTTCTAAAATACTGTTTAATATTCTTCATAGACCTGAATATACTTTATTTCTAGTAAAAAACAGTTGGCAACCCTACTACTGCGCCACAGGTGCTGTCAAATCTGCTATATCCACTGTATGTGCATAACAATATTTATTTTAAAAACAATATTGACACCCATAACATAAATACTCAAAAAAGCATAATAATAATATAACATTATGTCACATGCGACTCTTAAAATCATAAATCAAATGTTATATCTAAATTTTTTCATACACTCCGTGTACTTAAATATGCATATGTATGTATGTAAAAATAATTATGCTTACTTAATTATACCACCAAGTTCTTACTTTACAAGCGTTTTTTTATAGTCTACGTGAATAAAAACCTTTTTTATTATTTAACTTTGTAAAATATCATAATTTTACAGGCAAATTGGTGATATGTTTTGCCTAATTATAAGTACCTAATACACATAATACTAGGAAAAGAAGGTTGTGTTCGCCAAGAGGCTTATTGGAACGAAGTTCCTTAGCGCGCGTTACGAAAGGGGGCTAGACGGAAAAAATTAAGACGAAAAGTTGTAACGACACTTTTTGCTATAGTAAGTATATAATTATAAGCCATGCGGTATGCGCATGTTTCTCTGTCTGTCTCTCTCTCTTTCTCTCTTATAGAAAGGAACTTTGTTCCATCCGGGTGTCCCTTGACACCTCTCAAGTTTTTAACCTTTAGACCGCCACAATGCAGCTCAATGTGCATGTGCCCAGGACGGATATGAACCCAGGCACTCATTGTCTGCGGATGAACACGCTACTGCTAGACGATCGAGGCAATCAAATTATATAGGTAGATGTCTATGTAGGTAGTTCGTGTAATACGGTTTCCATTATCTTTTATTATGTTAAAAATGTGAAATCTATGTTGATATATGGAATAATTCCAAATATTCTTACGTGTACAAAATTGGGACATTTTAAAGATGGAATATACAGTTGGTGGTCCCGAGTGGCGACCACGAGCCGGAAGTCGCTGCGTGGGCAGGCCTCCTACAGGATGGACCGATGATCTTGTGCGGGTCGCTGGAAACCGCTGGATGCGAATAGCGCAAGACCGGCAATTGTGGAGGCTTCTCTTTGGGGAAATTCAGTTGACAAGGAGATTGCTTTTAAAAACCAAAAACGCTGTATCCGACCCATATTTGGACTAAAAGTCACAGACAGCTGCAAACCGATGTTTATAAAATATAAAATCTTAACCCTACCATGTCCATATATATTCTTGAAGTAGCTTTATTTGTAAGAACAAATTTAGAATTGTTTCCTCATCAATCTGATGTAATTAAACGCAATAGACGTAATGGTAATAGACTCTGCTTGCATAATTCCCAAACTACACTTATGTGGAGAAGTATTTTCTGTATGGCGCCACAAATCTACAATAAAATACCTTTTTCATATAAAACCCTAACAATAAACTTATTCAAAAAGAAATTTAAAGAATTACTTTGTAAAAAAGGGTACTATAGTGTGAATGATTTTTTACTAGATAAGTCTATTGTGCCAAATATGTGAAATTATTGTGTTTTAAATTCCGGCAAACTATTTTACATATATTATAAATTTTAAGTCATTTGTACGCCTGATTCGGCAGGACATGTTGATACCACTATAACTATCATTGTAACACCACATGTAAAAAATGTAACGCATGTTTCATACAAATAAATGCATCTTTATCTTTATCTTTCTGTCCAGCAGTGGACGTCTTTCGGCTGATATGATGATGATGATGATACAGTTGGTTATAAAAATCCTAGTATTTTTACCCGACTGCGCGATGACAAGTTGCGAAGGTCATCCATCAAGCACAAAACTAAACTTTACTACAAACTGAGTAACCCGCGAAGAATGGCTTACTATACGTCGTCAGATAGGAACTTAATGCTCGTACCTTAGACACCACGCTCGACGTAGTATGCGCTACGATACTATAATCTAGTTACGCTGTAGCAATGTAGCATGCCCCTACAGCTTAGCTACGCGTAGAATTGCTTCGTAGTTTTATTATTTACTACGCAACCATATACATACTACGCAACCATATATATATATAAGGTGTTACAAAAATATCTGCCACGGCTTTAATGGGAGGTAGTATTGTGTTTATAGATTACAATAGTGTAGAGCTTTCGTACCCCGAAACAGTTATTTCAATTTGAGAAGATAAAGTAGTTAAATAAACATCGACTCTACTGCGCATAAAACCGTTCACAAATTACGCGCAATGTATCGCTTCGTCAATGAAAACAACTGCTCTCTCTTCTACTACTACTGCTTCTCTTCGGTGAATGAAAACTGAAATCACAATCTGTAATAATACGCAGGCACAAGTGTTTTAAAAGTGAATTTACTTACCAGCTACTGCATTCTTCCAAAAAACTTACGTAAATAAGATGATAAACTTCCCATCACACTTATAACAGGCTTTGGACTGTCAAGTTAGTGTAAGAATCGCATTTTATTTCTTATTATTATTAAACAATAGGTAAGTACAATTTAGATTAATATCAAATAATGATGAATTATAGTAACTTGGCGTGTTTAAAAGTTAATCATCTTATTTACAACAATTGCACCATATTCACAGTTATTTACACACTCCCTACCTACTTATCTACAAAACTGTTGCACAAGTCCACCTTCGCGTTGTACACAAATGAAGGCACGCTTACGTACATGTCTCTTAACTTTATTTAATGTGTCCGTTTCACTTTTCACTAGTCTAAATGCGCGTTTGATTCGCCTTTTTAGTTCTCCTACACTTCTAATATCATGTCCAGTTTGGCCGTACACTAGGTCCTTTACACGACCCCACAAAAAAAAGTCTAGAGGGGTTAAATCTGGCGAGCGAGGAGGCCACGGCACTGGCCCTCCTCGGCCTATCCATCTTTCACCGCCGTACCAGACACCGTTTAAAAATTCCCGTACGCTGATGGCGAAATGAGGTGGTGCTCCGTCATGTTGAAAGTGTAGCCCTCTTATCTCTTCAAGAGGAATACGTTCCAACATTCTTCTTACACGGGTTTGTAGTAAGCGCAGATACGTCTCTCCGTTCAGTCTGTCTAAGAACACTGGTCCTAGAATTCTGTTCCCCAGTATCCCAGCCCACACATTAACACTGAACCGAGTCTGAAAGTGATCAGGCCGCACTACACGAGGATTCTCCTCAGTCCAGTAATGCGCATTGTGTATGTTGAACATACCAACCCGTGTGAATGTGGACTCGTCAGTCCACAGAATATTGCGTCGTTCTTCCGTAATCCAATTACAAAACGCGAGGCGGGCCGCGTAGTCAGGTGGATGCAGTTCTTGGACTCTTGTAAAGTGGTACGGATGGAGCCCTTCCCGATTTAAAAGCCGCCACACGTAGGCGTGGCTCACTTCGAACACTCGAGCAGCATCTCTGGTGCTCGCAAGAGGATGATGTCGGAAGAAGTCCAACACTTCCTCTTCGAGTTCGGCAGAATATGGAGGCCTGCCTGCGTCAGCCGGAGGTGGGTCAAAACGGCCGTGTTCTCTAAACCTGTACACGGCATCCAGAAGGGTATGATGACTCACTCGCACACCAAACCTCTGCTGGTATAAGTTCACTGCATGCGCAGTTACAGAGTTACACTCGCGGTAGCACAATACCATTTCATGGCGTTCTTGATTAGAATACCGTGGTCTGGAAGGCATTTTTATTAAAGGCGCGCGAAATTCCGGTTATTGACCGCTCGGGCGGGGGGCGAGGTGCGACTGGCGAACGCCGCGCCGCCGCGCCGCGCCGCGCCGCGCGCGCCGGGCGGTTCGGTAGCGCGTGCGACGAGCGGGGTAACCTGCGCGGGGGGCTGCGCAGTGAGAACAAAGTGGCCCGCGCGCAGCGGCATCGTTTAGCGGCAACAACTTATGAATGAAGTCTACAGAGTGGGTTTATGCATTATGAAATCAATTCAAATTTATACGTACAATTTTTTGTATGAAAAAAAATATGTCATATTATCAATAATTTAACTTTACTATTGTAATCTATAAACACAATACTGTCTCCCATTGCAGCCGTGGCAGATATTTTGGTTACACCTTATATAAAGCTTAACACATTTCATATAATCAGTCCGGTCAATTTTATCATGACAATATTTTTTTAATAAAAGTCACTTATTACTCGTACTTGAGCAGTTAGTAATTATAGGTATGCTGGTAACTACACGCACTGTTAATATTTGTTTATTCAATTACATACATAGACTCACGCCTGTTTCCCAGAGGGGTAGGCAGAGACAACGGATTTCCATTTGTCACGATCTTTGCATACTTCTTTTGCCTCGATTACTGTCATTATATTCTTCATACATGCTCGCTAGTTTAGGGTACTTCAGAAAATATTCGACGTGGTCTTTCCCTTCCGGTTGTCCCATTCACACAGGCCATGTATACTTCTTTTGTCAATATTCTTTCATTTATCCTTTCTAAATGGCCAAACCATTCTTATTCAATTATTGTTTATTCAATTACCCGCTAAGTATTACAAGTATATACTTATGGAGATACTTTTTGTACGTTTTCTTGGATAATCGTTGGTGTGGGACTGCGATAGTCTCAGTGCGGTATTTAATCACACCGAATAGGAGAGACATGGCACTGTGGCACATTTTATTTATTCTAATGTTCTTGAAAGCCTTATAATTTTGTCGAAACAGTAACATAATTGAAGGTTCTATTTAGAAAAATATAGTGGATCACATAAAGCAGTACATGTCATAATCTAGTGTTCAGTGATTTTCTTCATGTATGCTGTAAATCAGCTTATAAGTAAACTACGAGGTCATAGAGAAAAATAAGATTAAATATTTATTAAATTAAAGTTATATTTAATCTTACCTTTTCATTAATATGTAAACTTATTCATGAAGTGCGTTAAAAAAATATCGAATGCATTATATAAATTCGGGACTGAGATCCACGGTGCGGCGGCGGATGGGCTAACACAAATGGAGCCGGATACCTCGTGGATCGTGGGTTCGATTCCCACTTACTTAAACTTTTACAATTCATTTTAAACAGATATCTGGGATTTGTTTTCAGTTTAGCATGTTTGAAATAATAAAACTAATAATTAAAATTATAGTTAATTATTAAAAGTATGATTTAAGAAGTATTTAAAAATAAATTTATTATATTAGATAAATTTACTTTTGATTCGGCCTCCATCTTGGTCGTTACAAGGTAAACTAAATTAAATTTATTTAAAAGTAAAACTAAATATCATTTTCTTTTATTGAAAGTGTCTTTTTGCTACCGCTTGAAACTACTCCCATCTCCCCTATATGTTTACAACCCCGTTTGTTTGTTTAAAAGTCTCTTATGTATGTAGTCCACGTAGGAAAACTGTACTAAACTCAACTTAGTTCTGTATTTAGTGCCCAATTTGGACGTATAAACTCGGAACAAGTTAGTACAGGGATGCACAATCTGCATTTTACATTGGATTAAGTATACATTACAGATACAAAAGTAAAACAATCTGCATTTCGTTTGCATGATTGCAGCATATATGTATTTGGTGCTTGGTTACAAATTAAAGGCCACATTTCCTATCTTCATCATCATATCAGCCGAAAGACGTCCACTACTGGACAATGGCTTTCCCCAAAACTGTCCACAATTGTCGGTCTTGCTCTGTTCGATATCTCCAGAACTGCTAAGCTGAAGTGGCAGTGGGCAGCAAGGTTCTTGAGTGGCGACGCAGCATCCTAAAAGGCGACGCCTGAAGACGCAGCGGGGAATACCCTACAAGGCGGACCGATCATCTTGTGAGGGTTCCTAAAACTCCTGAATGCGAATAGCGCTTTACTTACTTATTTTACATAATTATTTATTTTCTTTCCTTTGGGAGTGTGATCTCTGGCAAAATCAGCGAGATATTATGTTAAACAGCTTGCAACCAATATCTGGAGTAGTTTATTATACGGATCTTGTGGCAACAAGGAACAACTTCCGTGCGTTTAAGCGCTTTTGCCATACCTACCATTGGAATCAAATATAACAGCTCACTAAGGACCCTTAAATTAATCCACGGTGCTTTTGCAGCTGGCTTCTCTAGTTGCAAATCTCTCATTTTATGAGGCTATAGCCTCTTTACATCATTCTATCTCCCGCTTTGCTCTGGAGGGAAGTGGAACTATTCATTTTCTAATTCCTCCTTTTTCTCTTTCTGATTAAACTCGTTGCGGGATCCAAGACAGTTAAAGCGATTCCTCGGGACATGCCTGAGCCTCACCGCTCAGTGTCATTTCATTGTGTGCCACTGTTGATCCTGGCTTACAGAAGTTGCAGTGGTGGGTAAGAGGGAGGGACTAGTCCCGATAAAAAAATAAATAAAAGAATAATTATTTTGCTTATACAGATTGTCGTAGAAAACTGCAGAGTATATATTTTTTAAAGGCAACGCCCGCATTTGTGAATATAATCCCTGTGTCGCGGAGTACTTAACAAACATGTAACAGACGGACACAAATTACATCCTCAGAACAAAAATTTACGGGTCACACAAATAGTTGTCCAGCGCGGCACTCGAACCCGCGACACGAAGTGGCGAGGAGACTCTCAAGCCGCTGCCCCACACGTGCAGTCAAATTACGTACTTGAAAAAAGATTGAATAAGAAATATACATACATAGACTCACGCCTGTTTCCCAGAGGGGTAGGCAGAGACAACGGATTTCCATTTGTCACGATCTTTGCACACGTCTTTTGCCTCGATTACTGTCATTATATTCTTCATACATGCTCGCCGGTTTAGGGTACTTCTGACCTGTCCTTTCTTGAGAACGTCTCCGTCATAAGAAATATAACCTATATTATTTTTCACATATGAACTAAAGAAGTTAATATATCGAATGTCAGCAAATACCACATTGTACATCATGATAATTAGGTCTGTTATTGGCCACTGCTGGACTAGGTTTCCACAACGTTGTCATTTGGAGGACTTTGACGTAGTCACCGCGCTATCATTGCGATTTGGCGACCGCAGTTAGGTGGTAGCTATTTCACAAGTGGCGCCACTGCCCGATTGCCTCGTGTATCCTTTAGTCGCCTTTTACGACACCCACGGGATGTAATGGGGTAGCCCTGTTATTATTTCTGGGCTGGAAACCACATGGCTAAAAATAATTTGTAAATTGTACATACATACAACAGTTGGAGTTTCCCTGCGAGGTCGAATCAGAAATGTTCAGATCCGCAGGCGAACCAAAGTAACCGACATAGCCGTAAGAATTGCCAAGCTGAAGTGGCAGTGGGCAGGGCACATAGCTCGTAGAGCCGACGGCCGCTGGGGCAGAAAGGTTCTCGAGTAGCAACCACGAACCGGAAGACGCAGCGTGGGCAGGCCCCCTACAAGATGGACCGATGATCTTGTGCGGGTCGCTGGAAATCGCTGGATGCGGATAGCGCAAGAGCGGCAATTGTGGAAATCTTTGGGGGAGGCCTTTGTCTAGCAGTGGACGTCTTTCGGCTGATATGATGATGACATACATACAAATGCCACCGTATGAAATACAAGATGATGATGATTAAGCCATTTTTAACCTTTATTTATTGTAACGCCATTTAAGAAATCGATGTTCGGTGACTTAGCTGGTAGAGCCCCTGGACAGATATTTGTGTGCATGAACATGTCTGTTTGTCCTGAGTCTGGGTGTTAGTAATTATCGATATAAGTATGTATTTACAAAAGACAAGTAGTATATGTAATTACTTATCTGGTTTCCATAGTACAAGCTCTGCTTAGTTTGGGATCAGATGGCTGTATGTCTATAATGCCCCAGGATATTATTATTATGTCCTTTATTTCGTGTCTTTCTTATTTCATACATTTACAAATATATAGTTACAAAAAAAATACTTTTATAAATATAAAAAATAGAGGTCCAACGGGAGCAGGGTCCATGCTACCGATCGTCAAGGCCCCAGAGAGAGGAACCTCCTCAAATACGCGACGTCTCCAAAAGTACTGCATTCTGAACCTGATCCTTGACCCAACTGCCTAACGCGAGCCTCTTAAGGTGACGGTCGATCAAACCATGGGCAGAAACGACAATCGGTACAATGATCGCCGAGTCGACGTCCCACATGTCAACAACCTCGCGTGCTAGGTCAAGGTATTTAATTTCCTTGTCTTTTTCAGCTTTCACAAGGTTGTCATCATGTGGGACAGCAACATCGACGATCACAGCCCGGCGCTCTTGGCGATCCACCATCACAATATCAGGCTTATTGGCAACGATAGTCCTATCTGTGATGATGGATCTGTCCCAGTACAATATAACAGGGCCATTATTATTATTATTTGGTTTTCTTTAATTTCTCCCTTCCTGGAGGGGTTCGTTAGTCATCACACGGGCCGTAGCCAAGCGTGACAAGAAGATTACGTTATGGTATAGGCTGAAGAAACTGAAGAAGAAGTTAGGAATTTTCGAGTAAGACGACACGTGTTCAAGATTATTGCTTTTATTATTAACTAGCTGTGCCCGCGACTTCGTTCGCGTGTTAATTAGATTATTTTGTTTTCTTTTTGGTTTTTACTAAAATAAATGTTTTTTTCTAAAATAAAAGTAGCCTAAGTTACTCCTTATTACATCAGCTACCTGCCAATAAAAGTCCCGTCAAAATCGGTCCAGCCATTTCAGAGATTAGCCGGAACAAACAGACAGACAGACAAAAATTGTAAAAAAAAATATTTTGGTGTAGGTACCGTATATATATTCATATTTATGTAGAAAAAACGGTTATTTCAATATTACAAACAGACACTCCAATTTTATTTATTTGTATATATGTATATATTTCAATATTACAAACAGACACTCCAATTTTATTTATTTGTATAGATGACATTCCTATGAAGGTTTGATTTGTCACTGTCTATTAAAGTTATTTTTAAAGATGAATGAATATGGATAAATAAACCTGGATTATAACATATATGACAGAATAGCTGATATATCCCTGCTTTAATAATATCGATATCGTTAATTATATATTACCACTTGGGATGTCACCGGATCTTCACCGAAAGCGGAACATCCCGTATGTGAAAACACACGGGAAGTTCCGCTTACGGTTCAATTATTGAAGCTATAATAAAATGTCACGTTATAAACTTTGATTAATTATTGCTGAGTTATAATGTAACTTCCTTGCTATCTTCGGTTACGTTTTGGAGCGATTGACATCATATTTAAGAACCATTTATATTGAAATGAGAAATAACGCCAAAAGAGGGGAGTTATAAGTTTGACGTCGATGTCTGTCAGTGGGTCGGTGTGTGTGTGAGTGTGTGTGTGTGTGTGTGTGTGTGTGTGTGTGTGTGTCTGTATGTGTGTGTGTGGCATCATAGATCTCAAAAGGATGGACCGATGATGCTAAGGTCAAAGTAGTGTATCCATAAAGTGGGATCGACTTTACAAAGGTTTATTTGATAAACAAGTTTGATATGTACAGACGCCAGCACATCCAGCTACCCCAATCTGTCAACATTATTTTATAGATCTTCAACTTTATCACAAAAGCATAAAGTTCACTTTCAACTGGGGAAATTTGACATATTGGGGTGGCTTGATATGCTGGCGTCTGTACTTAAGTACTATCAGTGGATAGAATTCCACTGCGAAAAGCGCTCTTCCTGTCCACGCAATAAAAACGCAGACGACGTCAAAGTGAATCTATAAGAATTAATTACGAACTTATACTTAGTGGCCACAATTAGTTGCACAAGTTCCTTCCGTAATTTTACAAACACAAATAAAAGTTAATCCAATTCTTGGAAATGTTAAAAACTTTTCGTTTCCGCCACTGTTTGTAAAAGCCGCCGACTCTCCTATAATTAAGCGACGTTATTGAACTTTTCTGTATCATTAATGAGCAACTTACCTTTACCTTTAACGAGCAGCCGTGCCTACCGTGAACAGGGCTACCATGTTTCATAAATCATTGAATTAATAGATTAGGATAAAGAAAATAGTCGTCATCTCAGCCGAATGACGTCCACTGCTGAACCTTTGTCTCCGTCGTCATAAGATTTAAACAATAGAATTGTGTCCATACCTGAAGTGACATACCGGAAGTGGACACACCCAGATTACTGGGTGTTACCATTAATAAACAGCTAAACCAGAAAGAACACATATGCCCTTTACAAATTAGCTCCAATAGTAAACATTGATACTCTCCTGATTGCATACTATGGTCTAGTAGCATCAGTACTTCGGTGTGGTATAATCTCATCTTTTGGGGAAACCCATAATGATATTATTTTTAAAGCTCAGAAACGTTGTGTTCGAGCAATGTTTGGTTTGAAATCAAGATATAGCTGTGTACCATATTTTATTAAATATAATATTTTAACACTCCCATCTCTATATATCTTGGAGGTTTGTCCACGCCAATACGCAATTATTTGAGCGCATATCTGATGTTGTAAAGCGTAACGGACGAAACAATATTAGGGATAGGTTGTGTGTACATAATGCCAAAACCAGTCTGATGAGTAAAAGCTTCTTATGTATGGCTCCTAAAAAGTACAACAATATTCCGAATGGTTTCAAAACAAGCAGTACTGACATACAAATGAAAATGATACAAGCTTCTGATCATATGATATAAGCTTCTGACTACTTTGATACCATACCATAGTTAAAGTAGACAGAAGCTTATAGAATCTGACAGCTACCCTAACCACCTCGGTTACTGGTCTCCTAGCAGATCTCAAGGTCAGTACTATTTGAATTCTGGTAGTTTGTCACAATACACTACATACTGGGAACCGACTCTCAATAGAAGTGAAATAAGGCAATGTAGAAAAATAATCGTTTATTTCTCTTTGAATATACATTGTGATGTTATGTTAAACCAGCATTAATTGAGAAGTTCAAAACCTGTACAACAAATCTCCAGGATTCCCGGCTTCTTAGAAATATAGTTTAGAAGCTTCTACACAAAGTACAAATTGAACAGAGTTTCGAGGAAAACTGTTGGGAGATTAACATATTATTAAAAGGTAGGTATTAGGTATTACTAAAAGTTGTTGGCTGTGTGGTGACGGCCTAAGAATATCACCACCCCCTCTCATCCCGTGGGGGGACGTAAAAGTCGTCCCGAGGGAAATATATACACCAGAGAACGGGCAGAAGCGTTCTCTTGAGTACCATGTCCACCTTAATGCGATCGCCAACCCGTCTGCCAAGCGTGGCGATTATGGCAAATCCCCTCAAATGATGGACACAACCAAACCGCGGCCCCCAGTCCCCGGCAGCCCTGCTATTCCCAGCCGTGGTAACAGCTGTGGTTACGGCAGGGCAGGGGGTGCTAAGAATCCCCGGCAGATTCCGCGTTACCAGCACCGATGACCTCTGGCCCTGGCAACATATAACACACGTACACTGCGGGCCGACGAGAAGATAACCGAACTGGAGGAAGAATTGAGCAGGTTACATTGGGATATTGTAGGATTATCTGAAGTCCGAAGAGAGGGGGAGGACTCGATAATACTGAAATCCGGAAACCTGCTCTATTACCGGGAGGGTGACCAAATATCCCAAGGTGGTGTCGGGTTCATAGTCCACAAGTCCCTCGTGAACAACCTAGTGAAAATCGAGAGTGTGTCGACGAGGGTTGCGTACCTTATACTCAGAATCAACAAGCGGTATTCGTTGAAGGTTATACAGGTATACGCACCCACTTCGACACACTCCGACGATGAATTCGAGGTTATGTATGAGGACATATCCAGAGCCATACATACCTCTAACTCGTATTTCACTGTGGTCATGGGGGACTTTAACGCGAAGTTGGGCAAACGATTCGGTAATGAGCTGAGAGTGGGGCAATTTGGAACTGGAGACCGGAACCCCCGGGGCCAAATGTTGGCCGACTTCATGGAGAAGGAGGGACTCTTTATGATGAATTCCTTCTTCAGGAAGCCGGATCACCGCAAATGGACCTGGGTGAGCCCCGATGGTAAAACTAAAAATGAGATAGACTTTATCTTGTCGACGAGACGACAGATGTTCAATGATGTCTCCGTGATCAATGCGGTTAAAACCGGGAGCGATCACAGACTGGTCAGAGGCTCATTGAACCTTAATGTCAAACTCCAGAGGTCCCGACTGATAAAGTCTACGCTCCGACCTTTACCTATCCACGTCCAAAACCCCGAATCATTTCAACTCGAACTGCAAAACCGTTTCGAATGCCTAGCAGACTGCGAGGAAGTGGACTCATACTATGACAGGCTCGTAGAAGCTGTCCATACGGCTGGGTCTAAGGTATTCAAGGCCCGTCGTACAAACAGAACTAAAAAGATCTCTGACTTTACCCGGCAACTTATGGAAGATAGATGGAAAATGGTTCTGACATCCTCAGATGATGCTATCAGATATCGGCAGCTCAACAGACAGATCTCAAAGTCTTTGACTCGCGACACGCGGCAATTTAATACAATTAGTATTAAAGAGGCCATCGAGCGAAACAAAGGCTCTAACGTGTTCGCAAGAGCTCTGTCTGTTGGACAGAGCCAACTGACGAAGCTGAAGACTGAGGATGGTAGAATCGTCACGTCTAAGCCTGAGTTGCTGGGAGAGATCGAGAAGTTCTACGGACAATTATATACGACAACACAGCCACCTGTCAAAAGTCATGCCTCAGATCCCAGAGCACGACTAACCCGACATTACACCGAAGACATCGCGGACGTCAGCCTGTACGAGATTAGAATGGCTCTCAAACAACTCAAGAACAACAAGGCGCCTGGTGATGATGGAGTTACAGCAGAGCTTCTGAAGGCGGGTGGTACACCAATCCTACGGGCCCTTCAGAAGTTATTTAACTCCGTCATACTAGATGGTCAAACGCCACAAGCATGGCACAGAAGTATGGTGACGCTCTTCTTCAAAAAGGGCGACAAAACCCTATTGAAGAATTATAGACCCATCACACTGCTGAGCCATGTTTATAAGTTGTTTTCGAGGGTCGTTACGAATCGTCTCGCGCGCAGGTTTGACGACTTCCAGCCTCCCGAACAAGCCGATTTCCGAAAAGGCTTTAGCACCATAGACCACATACATACGCTGCGGCAAGTTATACAGAAGACCGCAGAGTATAACAAGCCACTGTGCTGGACTATGAGAAAGCCTTCGATTCTATCGAAACATGGGCCGTGCTGAGGTCTCTCATAAGGTGCCAAATTGACTACCGGTATATAAAGTGTTTGTATGAAAACGCCACTAAGTTGTAGAGAACTATATTTGCCTAGGACAGGCCATCCAACTAGGTAGGTCCAACTTCGAGAAGGAGGTCAATCGTAGAATCCAACTCGGCTGGGCAGCGTTCAGGAAGCTACGTAACATCTTCTCGTCCAAAATACCGCAGTGTCTCAAGTCGAAAGTCTTCGACCAGTGTGTGTTGCCAGTGATGACATACGGAACAGAGACGTGGTCGCTCACTATGGGCCTTATTAGAAGGCTCAAGGTCACCCAAAGAGCAATGGAGAGGGCTATGCTCGGAGTTTCCCTGCGGGATCGTATCAGAAATGTAGAAATCCGCAGGCGAACCAAAGTCACCGACATAGCCCGAAGAATTGCAAAACTGAAGTGGCAGTGGGCGGGGCACATAGCTCGTAGAACCGATGGCCGTTGGGGCAGAAAGGTTCTTGAGTGGCGACCACGAACCGGAAGACGCAGCGTGGGCAGGCCCCCTACAAGATGGACCGATGATCTTGTGCGGGTCGCTGGAAACAGCTGGATGCGAATAGCGCAAGACCGGCAATTGTGGAGATCTTTGGGGGAGGCCTTTGTCCAGCAGTGGACGTCTTTCGGCTGATATGATGATGATGATGATGATGAAAAGTTGTTGGTAACACCAACATAAAATTATATATTTTTATGATACGTCAACACGTGCTCTCTCTCTCAACAATTCTTCCAGTGTAACGTGTACTTTAGTGTGTGCGAGAAAGAAAATTATTGTGGCAGGGTAAGCCTGGTTTAATTGGTACTCCATCGATCTACAATCTACAATCCACTAAGGAATGCCAGTACACTCCTTTACAAAAGTAGAAAACGAGTATATATGAAGGGTGTTGGGAATATGTGTGTGACGTAGGAAACGTTGGGCCATGGTTGTGTGGCCAAACTTGGCTGCTCAGGCTACCGCGTGTCTAGATACAGACACGCGGTAGCCTGACCAGCCAAGTTAAAAAAGGGAACTGGTAATGCGCCGTGTGTAACTTTATATAACCAACTAACTAATCTAACTAATGTGGAACTTATTTTAAGACTCTCCATCCATCTGTCTGTACCCATATTTTTTGATATGGTATATAAAATAATTTGAATTTGAATTTGAACTATTTGAATCAAATTATGACCCCTTTACAACTCGTAAACTATTTAATCGAAATACATGGAGTTTAGAATATTTGAAAGCTCTTAGCTTGTAAAGAATTTAAAATTTCATTAATTTAGCTCAAAAGGTATTGATATTAACGTTTAAAAACATTTTTATGACTGAGTTCTAGATGAACTAGTAACTTGATATTTGGTATTAAGGTAGAATATTATGCTTATACTACAAAGGAAAAATAACCGAAAATGGTTTACAATAACGTCCAATATGAACGTTAGGAAAGCCTCTTAAAAAAAAGGAAAGTTATGTTACGAGACTAAAATAATTTTAATAATAAGAATATATTAATGATTAATAGTAATAATTTATTTACAAAAAGTTATGACATCCAATCAAAACACATATGTAAAATGAAAGCCAAGTTCAATATTCAATAACGCGTCGACTTGACCAACACAAGAAACGAGATCCAAATGGGTGTCAATTTCTGTGTTCACTCGTGATGACATTCATAGTCAAGAATTCACTCGGCTATTTTTTTCCTACCAACCAAATATATGAACCTAAAAGTATATACCAGTACCTATAGACCGGTACAAACAAGAAATACAATAACATAAAATTTTTGGACTGAAAGGACGTTACATTATTTCTTTAAATATATTTGGCCAACTGACACACTGTCATATGGTCCCAAACTAGGTAGAGCCTGTACTATGGCAAACAGACAACTGATATATCTACATCCTTATATATTTAAGCATGCAATTCGCAGACAATGGACGCACCCCCGACTTAGCAAGCAAGACAAATAGTTGTTCTATGCGGGAATCCAACCCGAAACAGGAGGAGGTCACATAAAAAAGGGCAGTAAACATGTTACATAACTAAATAAACTTCCTGTATATTCTTCGGCTACGCTGTGTGACAAAGCCTCCTTCGCCCGATGCCCTAATCAAATTGATTGACAATTGTTGATAGAGGTGTTGATATGTAAGCCCAATCCCTCCACTTATATCAAAAACATACACGTGAAATTTACAGAACAAAGCCGTACCCGCGCGCCGCAACCCTATTCACGACAAATTAAATTAATACGAACAGGTATTTCACTTACTTACCTACATTAACTTGGCAGAACTTACGTTTATTTAATACCTCCGTAATAAAGCCCTTTAGTAAAGTGGAATAAGAAATATTTAACAATGTACAGACGAGAACAAAGTGTCTTCCTGCTGCCCGCTCCATACCGTATCTAATTACGATAATAAAATTTAAAAAGCAGTAGTGCTTTCTGAGTGTATTAGTAAAAGATTTTTCCCTTGAAAGTATATTGCTTCAGTTTCCATGTAGGCCTATGTCATACTATTGACAAAATCATAGTAGGGAAGAGAAGGCCATCTTATAAAAAAAGAAACAGATCTTCCTTTCAGCTAAATACCGTATGAGTGTTTATTCACCTATTTTTGTGCGAGTAAGAGGTTATCAATTCTAATTTTTTTATATAACATTTTTTTGTTGCGTATTTTCCTCGATTTAATCCTGGCTTGTAAACCGATTTTGATAATTCTCTGATAGATATACCATTGAAACGCCCCCCACAGTGAGATATTCGTCGCGGTTACCTCACAGCACAACCCACCGTAAAACCTCTAGAGTAAGCTCATAATAGAGCTATCTATAATCTTGGCCCGAGAGTGTCTCTAAGAGAAAAGTTCAAAGAGGTTAACATTCTAACTGTACCATCTCAGTATATATATGGAAACTTACTATATGTGCATAAAAATATCGATTCCTTCTGTAAAAGGAGCGATACACATAATGTAAATACTAGATATAAGAATAATCTCATATTTCATACTACCCGTCTCCACAAAATAAGTAACTCTTTTATGGGGCAATGTATAAGATTCTATAACAAACTTCCCAATGATATTGGAGAATTGTCTACGAATAAGTTTAAAAGAATTATTAAAGCCAAATTGTGTAGCATATGGGCATATTACAAAATTTCTGATTATTTAAGTGATAAAAGTGCTTGGGATTGAGTTGTTCTGAGTCAACATACATGATTGTAATTAATCTTAAGTATATTTTATTTTAAAAAAGGATTCCTACTGAGTTTTCTGGCAGGGTTTCTCAGTAGTTGCCACGTCATGCACTGCACGGTAGGGTAAAAAAAAATGACGATTCCACATAAATGTAAAATTTTTACAGAATAAATAATGTTTGACTTTGATAATCAGGTAGATTCTCTGATGCTGGATAAATTCCAGCATTTACCGCACAGAGTACATTATAGATTTTCCGGTAACTTACCAGCGATGTCCATTTAACATGAACTAAATAAAATAAATAATATTTAGGGACAACTAACACACTGCTGTGTAGCAAACTAGGCAAAGGCATGGCCACCATATAACTGATAAAAATATATTCTAAATACATTCATATTATAGATAAATTACACCCCGAAATAGAACAAATAATCGTGTTCATCACACAAAGTTTTGTCCCGGGCGAGAATCGCACCCACGAACTCTGGCTTAACCGTCAAGTCACTAACCACTAGGCCAAAGGCCAGTCTCTTTTACACAAGAAGCAAGTCATATTTTTAACGTAACATACAAAAATACATCACCATTCGCCACTAGTAACCGCTAGGGTGGTTTAATTTCTAAGCGTCTCGGTGATTTGGATGGTGCATTAAGTTGTCGGTCCCGGATATAACCATTAGATAACACTCATTAAGCCATGGCAGATGCTTATTACTGGGTAACTTGATTATCTCTAACATAAGGGCCACCATTGGCTTACAAGAATTAATAAACTACATGGATGTGTTGTTGTTACAAGTAAAATAGAGGGGATTAACGAAAGTGTTCTTACTTATTATATATCATTTTATACATACATACATACATAGACTCACGCCTGTTTCCCAGAGGGGTAGGCAGAGACAACGGATTTCCATTTGTCACAATCTTTGCATACTTCTTTTGCCTCGATTACTGTCATTATATTCTTCATACATGCTCGCCGGTTTAGGGTACTTCTGACCTGCCCTTTCTTGAGAACATCTCCAATTTGGTCAGAGAATGTTCGACGTGGTCTTCCCCTTCCGGATGTCCCATTCACACAGGCCAGGTATACTTCTTTTGTCAATCTTCTTTCATTCATCCTTTCTAAATGGCCAAACCATCTCAGCATGCCTTTTTCAATCTTTGTGACTACATCCTCTTTCACACCACAACGCTCTCTTTACGTAGAGACATATTCATGAGTTCTTCTTCTTTTATGCTTTTGTTATTTGTGTTATTTGGGCTATAAAGCTACATCCAGTAGGAAGAAAGGATGAAAGAAAGGAAATTAGTTTATTCGTCAATCGACTTACAAGAAATTTACAAACAAAACTAACTAAATACATATGGAAACAAACAATGACATATATGATATGAAGATTATAGTGCAAATTAATGTGTGGGAAGTTAATATAAATAATTAAGTATAATTAACATATGTGTTATGTAAAACAACAATAAAATAAGGAATATTATGTACAAAATAAAGTAAGTAAATGCAATATCACAATTAAATATAAAAAGTACTTAAATAAAATCATATTATTAGTGGCTCATACCTATAATACCAATCTACGCCTGAATAGCAATATAGGGTTTTTGTTGCACTTGGTAGTAATATAAATAAGCATTTTTCAATCACCCTTAACACATACTATATCTTTATTCATTTCATCTTTTTAATGTTCGAATGGATTGCTCTGAAGATTGACATGTCATTATTAATCATAGTAATCTTTATTTAAAACTAGCTGACCCGGCAGACTTTGTACTGCCTCAATCGATAAATAAAAGACCTAAACGTTTGTTTTAGAAAACATTTATATGAGTAAAATAAAAGGTCTAATTTTAGGGGTTTTCCGGCAATTATTGGATTTTTTCTCACCTTTTAAACCTTCCCTAGACCTCCACGAATATTTCAAGACCAAGATAAGATAAATCCGTTCAGCCGTTCTCGAGTTTTAGCGAGACTAACGAACAGCAATTGATTTTTATATATAGGTAGATATAGATATATAGATAATCGAAGATTTAACATGGATGGTAAGTAATGGTAGGAATTAGTACATAGTGCCTACAGTTATAACATCTTAACTTAGTAAATATCAACATAAATCTCCACTAACAGTCATGTAACCCTGCCTCCTAAACTAGGTAGCACTCTAGGAGGCATCTTATTGATTATAAGTTGCGAATAAACCTCATTGGTAGCAATCCAATCAGCCAACAAGCAGACATAAATTTCAGTTTTATTGCTTTCTTCCAATTTTTTCGCTAGGCAATAGAACTTTAGCTAAAAACTCAATGTATAAACTTCCCTACCTTTACAATTGTATTATAGTGAAGACTGCGTAACTCGTGTTGCTAAAATGCTGCAACTTAAGTTTATCCTGACTTAAAGTTCTCCATTACAAGCCTGAATATACAGAATGACATAAACATAAACGTCAACTCCTCGGCCATTCTGTAAATGGCCGAGGAGTTGACGTTCAAACGCAAAATTTTGATACTTTATGAAATATGTCTCAAAATGAATAATGTTATTGTTTCGAAGTTTTTCTTTTGTATACCTAAATATAATCTAAAATAATAAGCATTCAGACAACCGATCGAGCATATATTGTGTTTGCCTACTAAATAATTACTCTAAGTGGACCGAATCCCGTGTTCATGCCCGCTTGAGTATGTTTCGCCGGACCGTCTCAACTAGGTCGTCTTGAAACCGATAGTAGATGAACCCACTGAATTTGTTTCGCTGGGTCTTCTCAGTTGGGGTGCATTGGATCCGGTGGTAGCATTAAAGCGCGACCGTCGTTATTAACATGAGGTCCGGCGTCCGCCATAATAATAATACCTTAATATAGATAGAAGCATTCAGATAATATGTAGTAAAATATAGCTAAAACTATAAATTTTGATAATTAAACTTAAACATAATCTCTTTGACAATAACTTAATACAAGCTAGCTAAATATAATTGCTATTATAAAATAAATTTTGAACCTAAATGTTTTCGTACAATCCGTGTATCTAAATATCTATGTAACTAGAAATAATAATGTATACAACTATATTACTACAAACATGCGCTTTTTTAAAGTCTACGTGAATAAAACCTTTTTTATTTTATTTTTATTAAATTTATTTAGCACTTGGGTATTTACATACACTTGTTCTTGTCAAGTTGTACATAAACATAGTAGAAAGTACAGTACACAGTAAAATAAAAGTAACAACAAAAAATTAAACATAGTCCGTCCATATAATATAAAAAAAATATGTGATAAGACAGACCGCACGTCTGTCTTATCACATATTTTTTAAATCATTCAATAAATAACAAGTTTCTAAGCTAAAACTTTTAAATTTAGTATTACTATATTAAAATTAAAGAATTGAAGACAATGAGCAGTTGGCTAGCGCAGAAGGCTCTCAACCAGTAGCTTAATTAAGTTTGATACTATGATCCAGATGAGAGTATCCAAATCACCCCCATGTATATTCTACGATATTGCGCTTTTTTGATACTTTGAAAATTTATGCCTCCTGAGCTCAAACCCTAATTTTGAACTTTCGAATAAATTCTAGGTCAGTTCTACAATGATTAGATAAACCATACTTCATAGGGTGTTAGGTTAAACTATGCTTATTAGTTATCACAAAAAAAATACTGAACCAGAAATGTTCAACAGATCGAGAATAGAATCAAGAACTGATGTAAGGAGAAATTTACGAACAAAATCATTAAAAAATATCTATCTCGAAAAGCACACCCTGTATGAACTGTCTATACATTTTATATAATCATGCTCATGAGTTTTAACTAATTACAGCAGCTTGTTGAAAGCTGCTGTAATTAGTAACAGTACACACAGTTACTCAAGCGATTAAAACTAAAATGTTGGAATTATTTGGATAAAATATATAACATGTGTTGAGTATCGTTTGCTTATCACTTTTAAAGTCGACTGTATCAAATAAATGCTTTTTTTTCCGTACGTCCTTTCCACTTGCAAGTCAAATCAATCACTTATCTATTCAACTGAACAATCCACGCCATGACACGGTGACCTTGACAGTGACTTAATTAACTCTCATCCTGAAAATAGTTTGCTCAGAATCGTTAACTGAATCGATTTATATAATGTTTAATATAGGTATTTTTTTATTTCAAAATAATAAAAACTACGGAAATTTTGTCATATTAACCCTGTATTGTTAAAACAAATTGAATGGTCCGTAAGTCAAAGTAATAAGACTTTTAAAATCGCAGTTTTATTTGTATACTAATTCCATCATTCAATATAAAATAAAGAAAAATAAACTTTATTCCAAGAAACTAATTTAGTAAATAACAATGCATATACATGTTAAATTAATAATTCCGTGTATGTATTATGATCCCAACATAATATTCTAATTGGGGTGTTTAAGAGTGTGCGTTAATTACGTTACGTGTTGTATATATTTGAACTTACTAAAATAATTGAAAAATTTCGATCATATGTTTTACCACCGTTTAGTATCCCTTGCCCTTTTAAAGTCGACTGTATTACTATTATACGTCCTTCCCACTTTGCAAGTCCAAATCAATCACTTTTCTAGTGAACTGTACAATCGTCACCATGACACTTTGACCTTGACTTATTACGTAAGCTATAAGGGAGGTTTTCGTAGAGCAACTGTATCCACTGACTTGGCGTCGACAGTACAAGCTCATCTTCGCTAGAAAACCTTGTAAATGTTTTGCTGAAATGAACAAACGCTAATATTATTGTAGACATAATATTACGTGAGCGAAATATTATTTCTTCTATTTTGTATTGCTTACGTGATGGATGGCCATACACTCGACAAGTGGCGTGAGATATAGTGGGGAAAGGAGCAATGGAGAAGGGTCCATGTAACACTATACATTTTGACTTTTTCTTTTAAATCGACTTACTTCGGTATAACGTGCAATTTAACTATGAATTGTATCTGAGTTTATTTTTTTTTTTTTTTTTTAGTTTATTATTCAATACATTAATTTTAATTACATAAATACAAACTCAGAACATACCACACAAACCATCGCGGGTTTAACAGTGGTATGTCAGACACGCATCTCGGTGCCGTAGCATGAACACACCCAAATACACAAGTTTACAGTGTTTAAGAAACAGTTCCATTTAAGAAATATTTCTTAAGCACTGCAGCGCAATTTTTATCATTCAATTTTTCATGGATTTCGATGGGTATCTCGTTCATTAAAGATGGCAGCATGCATTCCCACGTCCGTCCGAGTTAATTCAGGGCTACACCTATATGCTCTCCAAATTTTGACCAAACAACCCATTGAGGCGTGTTTAAGTAATTAAGTAGCCAATTGACTACACGTGTGGCGCAGCGGCTAAGACAGCCGCTTCGTGTCGCGGGTTCGAATCCCGCGCCGGGCAACTATTTGTGTGGCCTATAAATAGTTGTTCTGAGTCTGGATATAATTTGTGCCCGTCTATTATATGTTTCTAAAGTACCCCGCGACACAGGGATAAGAAACCATACTGCGAGCATTGTCTTAAAAAAAAATTTACTGCTGTCGCTTTACCAAAGCTTGCAAAGTTCGTGCGTTCGAAACGTAATTTTCAATGTAGGCTTACGTCGGATTCTGTTATACATTCTCTTTTTTACATCCATAACATGTGCTCACTTGCAAACTCTATCGGTCTGAAATCGTTATAAACAAAATAATTATTAATTTGATTGGGATATTTGAATTTCTATTCGAGCGAATTAGTCGAGCTCCCATTCAAGCTTTACTAACGGACCCTATATCTGTCAGTACATGAAACATGACATTGGCCAACTATACGGAGTTTATCACATTACAGCCTATGCTCAAATATAGGTGAGCTCTTTTTTCCTTTGAACATTATAGTAATTGCACAACCTATTCTCTGCTCTCTAAACTAATCTACTGAGAGTATTGGTTGAGAAACTCTCTCTCCTCTACCAATGTACAGTTTTTTTGCCCATAATTTAGTCTATCACGTCATCTACGGATGACTTGCACTTACGTTTAAGACTTGTATTTTTTAAATCATCTCACTATCTCAACTCGTTTCTGAGTTCTACTTTAACCTTTAGAATTCGAAGTAGTCAGAGCAACAATGTCTGATCTATGAAGAAACTACTATGCCGGAATGGAGGTAATCTGCACGTAAATGTACGCACTAGAAAACGAAATACATGTCTGTAATCTATACATATAATAAAATCGTAGGAAAGCCAAAACTGTACATAGAATATATTATTAAAAGGATACTTGGGGCGTGCTCTACAACCGATATCGAAGCCAAAAATTTAGTTTTTAAAATTTTTGTCTGTGTGTCTGTTTGTCTGTATGTATGCCCGGGCTAAACTTCAAAAGTACTGCATGAATTTACTTAAAATTTTGCATGAATATTACCAAGAGGTCGGGTCAACATATAGGCTACATATTATCACGCTATCACCTACGGGGCAGGAGCTGTGATAATTTATAAAATTTAACGCGGGTAAAACCGCGGGGCACAGCTAGTTTATAATAAGTATTTAGGGAGTGGAAGTCGCAGCTACGGAGATCTTTGGGGGATCTACGGAGATTTTTAACCTTTATTCATTTGAACGCCATGTAAGAAATCGATGTTCGGCGACTTAGCCGGTAGAGCCCCTGGTCCAGATTACAATTAACTATTATTCCTTCCGCAGGTCGTCCTCCACCACGTATAAGCTGGTACTCCGGCGACACGCTAGTGGACGCGTCTGATGGCGACAGCGACATTCCTACAGTGAGAGAAAACGAGCTATACCTGCCGCTGACGCGAGACAACGCTGCAGCGCTGTCATGCAGAGCGAGCAACACGCATCTAGCACCACCAATAGTCGCCAGCTTGGAGATTGAGCTGTATTGTAAGTTGTATTTTATAAGTATGGGACAGCGTTCATTCGCTCAAAGAGCTGCCCGACTGGGGAAGTACCTCCACCTTACAGAAGACATTCCTAAATAATGACATTAATAACTTAATGTTGTGTTTCTGCTTATGAGTAAGGTCGCCAGAGCTCATTGAGGTGGGGGAAGGATCAGAAACCCTTGTTTGCTGCCTCTTTTAAAGGCCCGCACCCATAACTCCTTTGGTGTTGCGAGTGTACATGGGGTGACCAGCTTGCTCGTTTATCGCCCTATGACAAAAAAAACCCTTAAGATAATGACTTTTCTACCGTAACAATAGACGAGGTATACTTGCTGTTGACGTATGGCAATACTGCAACGCTGTCGTGTAGATCCAGCAACACACACTCAATGTCGCCTATTGTCATCAGTTCGTCGATTGAGCTGTATTCTAAGTAGTAGTTTCTTTAACTGTAAGCAACAACATTCACACAATGATGAGATATACTTAATGAGATATACCTCAGTCGGTATGTCTCGTTTATTCTCACTGTACGAACGACAGCGATGCAGTGTTGTTTCGTGGCAACAATTTGCCTCACCGCAGCGCTGTCGTTTAAAGCAAGCAACACGCATGTAGCACGGTCGATTGGGTTCTAATTTAATTTTATTGTAAGTTGTAGTGTATTTAATAGTTATTACGACACGACCCTCAACGAAAAACAAGAAGCTGTGCCAGCCACTGGCGCTGGTTTCGACTGTAGTACTGTACACTGACAGTAGCTATGGCATTGAGCTGTTTCGAATGCTGTAGTTTATTTACTGTGTCAGCTACATCCAACAATAAAAAAACGCGGAGCAGTATTTAGGGACTGCTGATACAAGTAAAATATATTTTTTACGCTTCTAATCTAAATAATCTACAATATAATAGTTATACATTTAGCTCACGGGAAGCGTGACGTGACTATGACGCGAGTTTCATGCTTTTTGTTCAACCAAAAAATGGTCTCCGCACCTAAAGAAGTGTTCACTTTAAAAAGAACACCGTTTCCCAAGACTTCGCTTTGATTCTTTTAAGTAGTTCATATATTATGTTCATATACTATGTTATATTGCGCGTGAGCCTAACGTTCGGTTTAAAGATAAACCGATCTAAGACCAAGATGATGATTGTAGATCGCGTCAACGACAACTCGCCCGAAGTGACACAGATTGCGAATTGCGACGTGGTTCAGACATATGTATACCTTGGAGCTCTAATCTCAAACAACGGCAGCTGCGTAGATGAAGTAAAACGACGCATGGCCAGTACCAGAACTGCGATGGAAAAATTAAGAAAAGTGTGGAGTAATCGTAACATTACTAAAAGCACCAAAACCAGACTCGTGCGTACACTTGTGTTCCCCATTTTTCTTTACGCGGCAGAGACATGGACAGTGCGCGAGTTGGAAAAGGGGAAGATAGATGCTCTGGAGATGTGGTGCTGGAGGAAGATGCTCGGGATATCGTGGACGGAGTTCCGCACTAACAAATCGATACTTGGCCATAGTACGGTCGCGGTTGTGCAAGGAAAAGTGGACGGAACCAGATCACGTGTCAGGGCACCTATGCGCTGGACTGACCAAATAAAATCCGCAGTAGGAAGCTGCGTATCTGACTGTGCCAGACAGTCCGCCAACAGAGAGAGATGGCGGGAGATCGTGCGGAAAGCTGTGCCCACCCTTACCACCAACGTGGATGCCTCGATGTGACCACGACCGCTCTGCCAAGAGCGTAACGAAAGAGAAGATACTATGTTATAGTATAAATTGTAGTTTGTAGCCACATCATGTTGGCAGATTCAAACTTGAGATACATTGCATACCCGAATAGTATAAAAATCTGAGCTAAAAAGTAAGGATTCAACTTCGTTTTGGCTACAAAATCTGTATTTGAAATATTTCGGCTCCTCGTCTTGGTGTTCGTATGGATACGGCTCGAAGGACCATCTGAATATGAATAAGTGATATCCTTAATGAATTGTAACTGTAAGTATTTTGTTTTCATTTTACAGTACCCGCCTACAACGTATCAATCCACTGGGTTCGAGGCACGATAGGCGACGCGTTGCGTGCAGGTGGAACAGCCCTAGCGCAGTGTACTGCCCGCGGATCCTACCCCCAGCCTGAGCTGTCATGGTGGCTGGACCATAAGCACCTCACACATCATAGCAACCAGGTACTTACAATAATTGTATGTCTAGATTTTTTATACCACTTGATCAGCAAAGCAATATTATTATTAAGCCTTTATTGGCAAGAAGGATAAATAATAATACAGAGTATATATAATTAAATACGGGTATATATAAGTTATTGGGCGTTGGCGTGTCTTTGTGCCACGAAGGCCTCCTCCAGCGCTTTCCAGTCTAATCTCTCGTGAGGTGTTATCTCCCATAGTGGACCTGCAATCTTTTTTTTGTCTTCAGACCAACGTTTTCTTTTTCTTCCTCTTTTCCTCTTTGTTTGGAATTCCCAGATTCCAAACAAAGCAAAGCAATATATGGCCCATTAAACGTTAGCTAATTTTCTTCGCCGGAGGAGGCTTTAAACAGAGCTAAAGGTGACCTACTATTTTAGAAGTAAACCGTTGCGCCACCTATGACCCAAAGAGGTATTCAATATGATAATCCATCACCCAGAGACTATGATCATCAGGATATCAACAATCAAATATCTAATCATCAATTGTATGTTTTCCTATATAATCAGCAGTATATAATGACAATTTACCACTTATATCGATTTAAAATTTGTCTGTACGTACGGCGCAGCGGCGTAGACAGTCGCCTCGCCGCTTCGTGTCGCGGGTTCGAGTCCCGCGCCATACAACTATTTGTGTGTCCCATAAATAGTTTTTCTGAGTCTGGATGTAATTTGTGTCCATCTATTATATGTTTGTAAAGTACCTCGCGACACAGGGATTCCCTAATGCTGACGTTGTCTTTAAAAATATATATACATATATAAGAAAATGTCAATTACAATGTTAAAAATAACGTATTGTGTGAAGTTTAGAATTATGTGAAGAAAATATTAATTGTGGTCAAGACTCTTCGCTGGGACACGAAGTGTGATTTCCGCACGGAACAACTATTCATGTGACCCATAATTAGTTGTTCTGAGTCTGGGGGTAATTTGTAATTTGTGTCTATCAATTATGTGTTTCTAAAGTAACGCATGACACAGGGATTCATTTAGCCTAGTTCGTTGTCTTTAGAAATAAAGTATATTATGGTTAGTGACAATCAGTTTTTGGAAACATAATTTTCCACTAGAAATTACCACAATAAAATTAATAAGATAGACAAAACTAAAATGTTATCTCGCAAACGGAGATAAGCACTGCTTTCATTTAGAAATGTTTTGTATTGAGCGTCCCGGCGGGGTAAAAGAGCTTGACAAGGGTTCTCTCTCAAGGACTTGTAAGTAAGTAACGATCACTTTTACAGTATAATATGTACTTGAAATAGATAAACCTACCAAACATTTACAATCACTACTCAATCATACCTGCACGTCTGGCGCAGCGGCTAAGACAGTCGCCTCGCCGCTTCGTGTCGTGGGTTCAAGTCCCGCGCCGGACAACTATTTGTATGACCCATAAATAGTTGTTCTGAGTCTGGATGTAATTTGTGTCCGTCTATTAAGTTTGTAAAGTACCTCCCGACACAGGGATGAGATTCTCTAGTGCGGGCGTTGTCTTTAAAAATAAAAAAATACCTTTATTCTGACTTCCAATCGCCTACCATCAAGCATTGGATGAGGCAAGTATTTAATCCACATCCCTTAAATCCTAACTAACCGGGTGACGAGATCATGACTTACCAGAAGAAGTCTAGGCTATTAGAAACTCTCGTTATACAACAAAATTCGATATATCGTAATCTCCAGCCGAGCGGGAGAACTTTTCTCCTGTCTAATAAGCTCTGACGATCTTACGTATGCGCGAAAAGGCGCGTTCCAGGCCATACCATTAATTTGCCATGGCGGTGTAGCGCATCTGGGATGTTTGCCTAGAAATAGAATATTTATTATTATCAAAACAATAACCTTTATGACCACCTGCCCGTGGTCTCTATCGCCAGATTTCGAAGCGTTTGGTTAACGCTTCCCGTGACCAGAGGGCTGGCTTTTTCTTTGGCCAAAGAATTAGTAATTCAACGTTGTAATGCAGCCAGTCTTCTGGGCACATTTTCTCATGGCCTCGATTCGGAGGAATACTACGACGCCATCTGCAGTGTATGTATGTATATAATTAACTTTTTCCTAGATTTAGTTTTTCTTTCTATTGTAGATAGTTATGTATATTCATAAGTTTATTTAGGTTCTTTGTTATTATGTTAGTCATTGTCTTAAGTTATATTCCAAAACATTTGTGAACTATACGTAATAAATTTATCACCTATATGAGGTGGTATTACTTCCCCAGTCGAAGTAAAAGATCAAAGAATCACTACGCTCTGCCTTACATAAGGCTCGATTCATACCGAGCCTTATGAAAGGCTCGGTATAAACCTACATCATTTAAATTATCGTCATAGGTTCTACACTACATATTTCAATGTCGGTGATAATTGAAATATATGATGTGGAACCTTGATTGTAGCCTAACGAAAATTAATAATACCTACGGCTAGAAAAGAAAAATACCGAGAAGTTCAAATTACTGAACACAAATTAGAATCGAAGCTTACCATAAATTCAAAATTTACTGTATTAAAATAAATTACGGTTTCCAAATACAATTACCAGCGATGACTTGATACTTATAATATTTTGATGTTTACAAATTAAATTGCTGTTCTATTTATCACCATATCAGCCGAAAGATGTCTACGGTTGGACAAAGTCCTCCCCAGGGATCACCACAATGGTCTAGCTAATCGATTATTATAATGAAGTAACAAGGAATTCTGTTATTTAATTTATATATAACTAACTGTGCCCGTGACTTCGTCATTTCGTAGTGACTCCGTCAATTTTACATCAGAATATCTCTAACATTTGACTAAATCAAATGTTAGAGATAGTCTCTTGTCGCAAACATTCACAGAAACCTTACATATTTCCATATAAACATTCGTCCCCATTTAGTTATTATACATCCTTGAGAGTAAAAGTTTTACAAACTTTGAATGTTATATTTATTTATATCGACTCAACTGCAACAGTCTAAAATATAAGTTTCGAACTTCGAGCTCTAACAATGATGATATTTCCCTACTACTTCTCATCCCCTCCTTTCAACCCCTTACAACCCTTTTTTAGCATTAAAAAGTAGCCTATGTCCTTTCTCGGGCTCTAGACTATCTGTAGTTATAGCAAATTTAATTTTAATCGGATCAGTAGTTTTGCCGTGTAAGCGCGACATACAGACTGACAGAGTTACTTGCGCAGTTATAATATTAGTAGGGATTTTACAATTTATATATATAGAAAAATCTTATTGGTATCACGGCTTAAAGAGGAACGCAAGTTTAAGAATAATATTCTTAAACTTTCAATAAGATTTAAAAGACGTGGAGTCGGTTTTAAAGAAAGTGCGAGTCGGACTCGCGCACGAGGGGTTCCGTACCGTTAACTATAAAAACGAGCAAAAAATTCACGTTTTTTTGTATGGTAGCCCCCTTAAATATTTATTTATTTTGTTTTTTAGTTTTTGTTTTTGTTGTTATAGCGGCAACAAAAATGCATCATCTGTTAAAATTTCAATTGTCTTACTATCACTGTTTATGAGATACAGCCTGGTGACAGACGGACAGACAGACAGACAGCGAAGTCTTAGTAATAGGGTCCCGTTTTACCCTTTGGGTACGGAACCCTAAAAACGGAAACAACACAATACTGTGAAAAACAAACTCACGTTCTGACCACGATGACTTATGTAAAAAATGTAGGTATATAAACTTAACAAGCGTGAAAAGGCTGGAAATCAATTAACGAGCGTGAGGTAGTCATTCCGTGTCAATCATAGGATGAATACCTCGTAATCGATTTGCTGACGCTACTATTGCACATGACGTACAATTTAGACCACAGTTTGTTCATGAAATTAAGTTTACAGGTGGCTAATACGGTCAGCAACAGAAATAAATTCACAATCTTATCGCCTTACATCCCTTTTTTAGCATTAAAAAGTAGCCTATGTCCTTTTTCAGGGTCTAGACTATCTGTGTACCAATTTTCATTCAAATCGGTTCAGTCGCTTTTGCGTGAAAACGAGACAGAACTGTAGCAGTAAGCTACAGTTCTTTTTAAGGGTCAGCAAACTAACTTAAATAGAGCTTACGCTGCTAAATGAGAGCGAGCTAAATACAACATGTAACTTAATTAACGCACATCCTGAAAGTAGTTTGTTCAGAATCGTTTACTGAATCGATTTATATCATTTTAAATATAGGTAAGTTTTTATTCCAAAAATAAATAAATCTACGGAAATTATTGTGATATTAACCCTGTACAGTCAAAACAAATTGAAATGGACCGTAAGTCAAAGTAATAAGACTTTTAATATCGCAGTTTTATTTGTATTCATACAAATTCCATCATTCAATGAAAAATAAAGAAAAATAAACTCTATTCCAAGAAACGAATTTAGTAAATAACAGTGCATATACATGTTAAATTAAAAATTAAGTGTATGTATTATGATCACAACATAATATTCTAATTGGGGTGTTTGAGGGTGTGCGTTAATTACGTTACATGTTCTATAAGGATTAACATCTCAAGTATACTATATAGGTAATTAACCTATTTCTTTATAATAATAATATCCTCCTAGCCGAATTTCGGCGACGGCGGCCAGTCTCAATTGAGAGTAGCCATCTGCGCTGCATATATTATAGTGCACAAGTGTGTGCGCAAGCACAGGGGCACTTTCTATTCCATCACTCTCATTATCCGATGGGACGACTCTGGAGTTATAGCGTCAGGAAGGAAAACTCGACTTATTTTTATATAGTAGATAACTATCATATCACCGCGCATTTATTTTTAAACCATGAGGGTAAAACTTTGAATCTTCTTTATATCGAATCAACAGCCTACAAAACAAGTTCCTAACTCTATAAATGGCGATACTTCCATTCAACTTTTGAAAGCCCATTTCAACCCCTTACATCCTTTTTTAAGCGTTAAAAAGTAGCCTATGTCCTTTTTCAGGCTCTAGACTATCTGCTGTATACCAATTTTCATTCAAATCGGTTCTGTAGTTTTCGCGTGAAAACGCGACAGACGGCCAGGAATTACGTTCGCATTTATAATATTTGTAAGGATTGATGATTTAGCCCGTACTCAAAGGCTATAAACACGAAGTCAGCAGATATAGGACGTGGCGGGGGTGGCGCGGAGAGCGGCTTCCCAGACGTAGATCTCGGAGAGAGCATTTGATTTCAGGGAAACTAAGGGCCGTGAAGGGTAAAATGAATAATATTTTGTCGCTTTACGATAGCACAGAAAAGCTGGAAAGTAAACATCTTGTGAAAAATATACACTTGTGCTGCCGACCGTACATACTAAGAGTGCACTTCTGTTCACACGTCGTTCATTAAACTCAGTAAATTACAGTAAAAGTTTAGAATATAAATATTCCGAAGTGGTCTACGGCGTGTATAAAGGTGGAAATGGACAATAAACGGTAATAACCTTCTAAGTTCGTATCCTGGGATGTACGAACGAATTGCATATCTACAAGTTTGGGTAAAATATTTGATCTGCCTTGCCTTAAATTGCGTCGTTCGTCTGGGGTTCAACTCCCGTATCGGGCCTAAAACTTATTTTAAATTGGGATAATTCTTAACAGAACAATTCTGATCTGAGAATTTTACAAATAGTTCGTACATCGCAGGTAACAAATTTGGATTGGGGGAATGATGGAATTTTGTTTAACTACATATTTATGATTTTCAGATTATTCCTTTTACTTTTATTAGAAAAATGTTTGTTCGGAGTTTGGAAGTAAAGTTATCAGTCCGGGACCTGACCTCGTTCCGATCGTGTCGGATCAAGAGGGTGACGGAATAGAAAGTGCACCTGTGTTTGCGCATATGTCTTTTAACTACATTGAGCCTGGCAGCATCTATGACCGAATTCTGACCATGGGGCCATTATTTAATCATTCATATCGATTTCATAAAATTGAAATTGGTTCCAAATATCAATTCATACATTAAATATTACAAAGTCAATAAAATAATAACCTGTGTCATCAGGTTAGTTCAATAGAGAGACCTGAACCTCTGACCATTCATTGGTAAAAATAAGTATTTTTGCAATATTTTAGGTTGACCTACCTAAAATATTGCAAAAATACTTATTTTTACTCTCGAAACAGGTGAATCAGAGTATCTATGTAAACCACTTTTATTTAAAGACAACGCCCGCTTCGCATACCTATATGGCAGACACAAAATACATCCAGACCGAGAACAATTATTTATGGATCACACAAATAGTTAGCCTTAGCGGGAATGTAACCCAGGACAGCGCTGAAGCCAGTGGCAAGGCGACTGTCTTAAGCGCTGCGCCGCAAGTGCAGTCAAACGCAAACGTGCAATCCGAATCACCGGTTGCTAGAGTTGCTAGTACTAAATTATTTTAATAACCTTACCGTAAGAAAACCCCCGACTCCAACTATAGTTACATCATTTTGGTAAAAAAGCTGATATTCTTAACTGCTGGACCGATATTAACCAAACATAGCTAAGAATCACCGCCAGAACTGGCTATTAAATGAAAAAAATAATCAAAAACGGTCCATCCGTTTGAGGGCTACCGATGCTACAGAACGCACACAGATAGACTGACAGACATCGACGACAAACTTATAACATGCCTCTTTTTGCGTAGGGGGTTAAAAATACGTTTCTCTTCGAATGAACGGTAAGTTAGGTCACGGTAAGTTCAAAGAATTGAAAATTCTCAATAACGTGTTAGATCAGTTCATAGAATTTGGAGTTAGGACACTAATTAAAGATCCGCTGTATATAAGTAGTCAATTTATTATTTAATGCTCCAAATTATTAATAACATTCTTCGTAATAGAATTATTTAGAATTTCAAGAAACATTTTATATTGGTGCCATTCCTGTCTAAAGTTCGTTAGTACAGACAGCACCAGCACATCCAGCCTTTCCCAATCTGTCAGATTTATTTTATAGATTTTCAACTTTATAACAAAAGCATAACATTCATTTCCAATTGGGGAAATTTGACAGATTGGGGTAGCTTGATGTGCTGGCGTCTGTACAAAGCTTTACCTCCAACAAAAGCACTTAAAATATTGTAATACTTTCTAAGAACCGAATTCAAGGAATTACTTGCCCGAATATTGTAAACGCTTGATTCCATGAACTGTAAAATTAATTTTGTTAGTTGAGAAATATAATCCAATAATGTTTATCCAATAACACCTTGTCCTATTAATAAAATAAATTAATTTCTACCGCTTTTATACCTACGTTTTAATACTAATGCCCCCAGCCGGGATCAAGACTCAAATGCACACTAGTAAAAATATAGCTAAAATTTTAAATTTCGATAATGGATTCGATAATGGAGATCATGTGTAGGTTTACACATGATCTCCTTTACAATAACTTAATATATCATAGCTATCATAAAATAAATCTAACTGTATTTTTTTTCATACAATCCGTGTACCTAAATATCTATATGTACCTAGAAATAATTATAAATAAATACTACAAACATGTTTTGACTATTTACAAGCGCTTTTTTAAAGTCTACGTGATTTTTTTTTTTTACTTATTTATTTACTATAGACTATTTTAAATCAGTTTTTTTAATCGTACACACGGCTACAGATCAAGCTATACATATCCAGTATAAACTGACCTCTCATTCTATGGAAATCCTATACAACGCGAGATCAGCGTATACTGGAAATGTATAGCTTGATATGTAACCGTGTGTATACTTTACGTGCTCAACTTAGATATGTTGTCTTTGCTTATAGCCCATTGCTACAGCCAGCACGAGTTCTACTCTAGCTAGTCTGTTGTTCTTTGTAACGAACTAATGAGGCTACTTAGTTTAGCCCGCTTCTTGCTAGACTACTTTATACAACCATGACGGCAGGAGTTCTACTGTTTCAAGTCTGCTGTCCTTTATAAAGTAGTTCAGTAACAGTTAAGACAAAACAATACTAAAGCAAATGTACAAAACAAATTAAGTGTATTTTTTAAATATATTTTATAAACTCGCACTTAATACTTACTAAAATGTACACACTGCTACATATCAAGCTATACTTTTGCAGTATAAACTGATCCCGCGTTGTATAGGATTCCCATAAAATGAGAGGTCAGCTTATATTGGAAATGTATAGCTCGATATGTAGCCGTGTGTACATATGAGGTAGTGTCAGTAGGTAAAAAGGTCATTTAACGAATTTCCTCCTATTCTGCGACCACACTTTAGTACGGAGTATCATTGCCTTGAACTGTTTAATATCTAATATGAAAATCAGATGATTTTTGAAGTTAAACGTGTTATTTGCCGTACCCTTGGGTATACTTAGTGTGTTTTTAAATTAAAATTTCTTCTGAATTGCTACACTATTTCAATAGTAGATATCATACCGTTTAATCTTAATTTATTCATTTTATTTAATAAAAGACAACACAGGGATTAGATTCCCTTGTGCGAGACAAGGGAATCTAATCCCTGTGTCGCGGGGTACTTTACAAACGCTTTATAATAGACGAACACAAATTACATCCAGACTCAGAACAACCATATATCGGTCACACAAATAGTAGTCCGGCGCGGGACTCGAACCCACGACACGAAGCGGCGATGCGACTGTCTTAGCCGCTATATAATATACCACGTAATAATTGAAACATATTCCTAAATACATAAAAAATTAGGATTTTTCGTTAAACAAAATGGACGATAGAGTTACGGCACTCGACACATATTAATTTGGAATTCAATGAAATGAAATGAATGGAAGTAATGATGTTAAGGCCCTCTTGTAATGCAGTTTTCGTATGTAATATGTAGAGTAAGGGCTGGCGAACTAGACTTTATATAATTTTTAGTAATAACCTAGTAGCAAGAAGGTCACAGAACTGGGGAGAGATCAAGCGCAGAAATAACAGATTAATTGCTCAAGGCTCTCTAAGCCCCCGTGGCTTAGAGACCCTTGCGCTCAAATATGGGCTGTAACACTTTTTTTTTTTAATTATTATGTTACATTAAGAAATTACGAGTATGTATGTGAAGTTTTTAAATTCTAGTTGGTGCAAGGACACCAACTAGAATTTAAAAACTTGACATACTGATAATTTAAAACAATATACTTACCAAAGAGCTGTTGACGTGGTTGGTAAATACTTGCCTTCCACGCCGCGGGTCGTCGGTTCGACTTCTACCCAGGACAGATATTTGTGAGCAAGAACATGTATGTTTGTCCTGTATCTGGATATAATTATCTACATTTGTATTTACAAGAAGAAAAGTAGTATATGTAATAAATCATTTTTCTGGATTCCATAGTACAAGCTGTTAAGCACAGCTTGTACTATGGAAACCAGAAAACTGATATATACTACTACTGTTGGGCATTAGATGGCCGTGTGTGAATAATGTCCCAGCATATTTATTATTATATAATTATGTTTTGGAATTCTTTTATTGCAGACTTGGATCAACTCATCGCTCACTGCGATCTCCTACTTAGAGCTGAACCCCATGGTTAGCGAGAACGACGCGACACTAGCCTGCGTCGCAACAAACCCCGTAATGGCACCCAACCGGGGCTCCAAAGCTGACGTCATCACACTCAATGTTACATGTAAGTATGCTATCATCATCATCATGAAGTTCAGTGCTGGACAAACCTCTCCCAAGAATCATCTTGGGGGAAATGCCATGGGTTGGTGATCGCAGTAAAATGGCCATAGTACTTAGAAGGAAGCCGCTGCCCTTCCTCTGGTAGATATTTCCTTGGGGTTGACTTGTCCACCTCCCACGGGATGCGATAGGCTGATGATATTTTGATATTCACCGCCGTCACCACACAGCCAGTGAGTATGCTAAATGTGCTAAATTAAAATAAAATTAAAAAGGCTTTTTATTCACGTAGACTTTAAAAAAGCGCTTGTAAATAGTTCGAACATTTTTTTAGTAATACAGTTATTATTTCTAGTTACTTATTATAGATATTTAGGTACACGGATTGTTAAAACATTTTTAAAATTTCTGCTTAGATGAGATTGTTAAAACTATTATAAAATATAATAGTAGTGATATTTAGCTAGCTTATATTAAGTTATTCTCACGAAGATTATGTTTAGGTTTAATTATTGAAATTTATATTTTACTACATATTGTCTGAATGGTAAAATAACTAAGCAATGCTGGGAGTTATATCTACTAATTATATCTTTTCCTTCTTAAATATTACGTATATTTAAGGTAAGCAGTTCTATCTACTAATTATATATTTTAGCCTTAAATATAACGTATATTACGTAATAGACGACGGCGAATATCAAAATATCATCACAGAATTAGAAAAACAGAGCATTTTTGAGCGCATTAGTAGACAAGTGGTATAGTGACGCTTATTTCTGCTCAGCATTACGTGACTTAATTAAATAGAAAACTATAAATCGGTCACCGTAGCCTAGTTGGTAGTGCTCCTGCCTACGAAGCTGGTGGTCCTGGGTTCGAATCCCGGTAAGTGCAAATATTTGTGTGATGAATAATATTTGTTTCTGAGTCATGGATGTTTTCTATGTATATAAGTATTGACCTATCTATATAAGTATGTATATCGTCGCCTGGTACCAATAGTACAAGCTTTGCTTAGTTTGGGGCTATGATGATCTGTGTGACATTGTCCCCATATATTATTATTATTATTATATAAATGTCCCGCTATAAATAATTTTCTACTTTGCATCGTTTGTATGTTAAAATTGCTGAGTAGTTTGTACTGAACTAAGGAATGATAACATACTAGGCATAAGTAACTAGCCTTAAATATCAAACAATTACTGGTTTGATGGGAAAATCACGTATAATCACGTATATAGTTTACATAGAAAATTAGCTATGGCAGCCTTCTCGGAAGGACGCCGTGCCGACTTTGGAGTTGAAGAGGTCGTCATGACCGAAATAGGTCGGACCAATTATCACTGTTAACATAAAACTGACTTCATCTTTATTATTTTAGACAACCGTTTGAAACAAATTTCGTTTGGGACTATTGTGTTAGTATTCTCTATGATATCAAAATCAATAAAGTTCGCAAACAACGGTCAAATCTCGTAACAACAAAAACATACAGTCATACTAGTGACCTCTTTTGGAGTCGAGTAAAACATGCTGGCACCTAAAACGATAAAAATAATGTAGTTTTAAAAGTAAAACATTCACGAGACGAGCCGATACTAGTGTAGAGTCTATAATTAATTAGTGCCTAATGTAATTTTTAGGGTTCCATACCCAAAGAGTAAAACGTGACCCTATTACTGAGACTTCGCTGTCTGTCTGTCTGTCCGTCTGTCACCAGGCCGTATCTCATTAACCGTGATAGTTAGACAGTTGAAATTTTCACAGATGAACAATTCCTGTTGCCGCTATAACAATTGTTTCTAAAAAGAATAAAATATATATTTAAGCCAACGTAACGTACGGATCCTTTCGTGCGCTAGTCGGACTCGCACTTGGCTGGTTTTTGATCATACATTATTTTATTTTAATGAACTGCCTACGAGAAACATCGATGCGAGACGCCAGTACGTAGAAATTCCATACAATAATGTGTTAGATTCTTCAGGAAAACTCGTCTTACTAATTTAAAACTCGTAATTGGCGAAGGTGAGTTGAGAGCATAACACGGACTAGTTAGCGGAAGTTAAGTTGGTATGATACATGGCAATTAATAATGTCTATAAATCAGGCTTCCCCATACTTATGACATGGAGGGTACATGAAAATTAAAAGTTAGAGTTAACTTTTATTGGCGCCCTAGCAGGGGCTCACTGAGATGAAACACTGTTAGGTAATGTTATTTGTATTATCGGCCTGAAATCATGTTTTTATTGAAATTAGAAACCTGAAATTTTGCCCGCTTTATTTCTACGCATTTTTTCACATATAATCTAATTCCATGTTAAACTACAATAGCATCATTATATTATTCTACGTAGTGTAGTTACCGTAATTGTAGGCGTATGTAATAGGCTAAAGCTAACGTGATTACCTTTAGTTTTGTTTATGTGTTTAATATTCTAGAGCTTTAATAACACTTAATGTTTATGTTATATCGTCGTAAACAATTATGGGTTCAACTTCAGAATATTATTGATAAAGTAGACAATATCTAGAAACTAAGTATGTAGAACACAAATTAAAGAAATATATTTACCAGAGTGATCGTGAAATCGACAATAATGACATATGAATACTTGAGCAGTAACTCTCGTCGTGCACAGAAATTGTCCAAATTTTTCTAATATAAATGCAAGACCTGTGAGTAGCATTTATTTATTTTTTATTGAAGTTATACTTCTTTTGGCGCGATGGAGAAAAATGATGAGAGTGAATTTTTACGATGCGCGCGCACACCAACACCAAAAAATTTAACAGCATGAAGTTAGTTCTAGGTGGTATGAGAGTGAATTTTTACGCATCGTAAAAATAACAGCATGAAGTTAGTTCTAGATGGTATGAAAATGTATGAGAGTGAATTTTTACGATGCGCGCGCATCGTGAAAATTCTAGGTGGTATGAAAATTGCTAACTATTTTAAGTTGTATATTAAGAAGTATAACTTCTAACGCGTGTACATACGTACACACAAGTTTTTTTTTAGTAATAAGTGTTGCGAAGTTTACTACTATCGTAACTTCGCAACACGAATATTTACTAAATAAAGCATACTTATGTTAGCTGTAGAATAGTATATAAAGGTGTATCCTACCTGCTTTAATTACTTTATCATACTGAAACTACATTAGCTGTGTAATTTTCGGCCTAGAAAGAATAACAGGGCCATCCTATACCATCCCATGGGTGCCGTAAAAGATGACTAAGGGATACAGCACAGCAACATACAGCATACTGCTATATCCCTTAGTCACCTTTTCTTTTTCTTTCTAGGCTGAAAACTTGCCGCTTGGTATGCGAGTTGGCGACCGCAGTTAGTACCACCTAACTGCAGTCGCCAACTCGCATACCAAACGCGGCGACTACAGCAAACCTGGAGGGGTTTGCTGGGAATGTTTAAGAAACCTTTGCGGGAGGCCTATGTCCAGGAGTGGACATAGGCCTCCATATCTGGGGCTCTACCGGCTAAGTCGCCGAACATCGTTTTCGTGTATGACGTTCAAATAAATAAAGGTTTAAAATGACCGAATCAACGGTTAAATCGGCTTCCATGACCTCATGTGACGTCATAAATGGTCCGTGATCGATTGTCAACGTTGAAGCCGATTTAACGATTGATGAAGTCAGTTATAACCTTTATTTATTTGAACGCCATTCACGAAAACGATGTTCGGCGACTTAGCCGGTAGAGCCCCTGGCTGATGATGATGTTACTGAAAGTATGCAAAAGTAATTGTCTGTATGACTTTCACATAACATACAATTAAATATTGCATTTCTACACTTATAGTGTACTAACATTTTTAGATCATCTTTTCCGAACGTCTTTTTCTGAATAAACTATATTAATAATGTTCCTTTGGTTATACGAATGTTGATGCCAAATGGTTTGTCAATTTATTAAATTCCGTGTGGAGAGGTCATCAATCATCATCCTCACAATTATCTACTTTGTATTCCAGATAGTCCAATGGTGGATGTGATAAGGCTGGGCGATAGCAACCTGAATGAAGTTGTGGAGCTGGACTCTTTGCATTTGGAGTGCGACGTCCGAGCCAACCCACCGGTTGAAAGATTCATGTGGTATTTTAATGTGAGTTCTCCTGCTTTCCTTCTTATCCGTTTTGCTTTTCCTGGGGATGGTTCAGAGATATTTTTGGGTTCAACTGCTTTTATGTGTTGTTTTTTTCTACTATTATAATTATAGACGATACGTTATGAACTTTAAAGATGTCGCAAGTTCTGAGGGTCTAGCGATTATCACCGGAGCAGAATTTGACGCTCACCGTAGCCTAGTTGGTGGTGCTCCTGCCTACAAAGCTGGTGGTCCTGGGTTCGAATCCCGGTAACTGCAAATATTTGTGTGATGAGCACGAATATTTGTTTCTGAGTCATGGATGTTTTCTATGTATACGAGTATAAGTATCTATCTGTCTATGTAAGTGTGTATATCGTCGCCTGGTACCCATAGTACAAGCTTTGCTTAGTTTGGGGCTAGGAAGATCTGTGTGACATTGTGCCTAGATATTATAGATATTAGAATACCCGCTTTCACGGGGCTCCCCCAGCAGGTACCAAGAGAAGTCAACGGTATTAGGTTAAGTCGGTGCCTCGACCGACAAACCCACTCGCCAACATGTTTAGAGGTCTAGCAATATGAGCGTGTAACGCATTGGTCTGTTCGGTGTACGTCATAAGATACACCTACGCTCCAAAAACCGTCGTTACTCATAATTAAGACGCTGTCAAGGTTTAAGTAAGTGCATCCACCGACGTAATCTTGACTGTAACAATGCAGTAAAAGCATGCACCTTTAAAGGTTTATTTATCCTTCCTCAAATCGAGTATCCTATGGATCAGCTATGCATTGCATAATGAATGATTCTGCTACCTCTTACACGTGGCTACAATGCATCTGCTGTGTTTATTCAAGTCCAATCAAAGTCAGTCAAATCCAATTACATTCCTGGTATTTTCGGCAGGAGGAAGATATGCGTAGCCGATTTTGCGGTAGTACCAATTCCCCTGAAGTAGTACCAATTCCCCTGAAGAGTTCTAAGTAAATTAATATAAATAATAACCTCTTATTTCCAGGATATAGAGATCAAGCCTGGTGGAATCTGGGGTGACGCTGTTAATTCCTACACGTTGCTGGTGGAAGAGGCGACGCGCGCGCATGCGGGGCGGTACTCATGCGCCGCTGAAAACGTCATCGGCGCCACCAGATCTGATACCATCAGTGTTACTGTCTTTTGTGAGTTTTTTTTTTATTTTTCAATCTCCTAAAACATTGTCTGGCCAAATGTTATCCACACAGCTCCGTTAAGTTTTAATTATTTATATAAATGAAAATAACTAACGTATTAATAACTAACGTATAAATGAATATTGCAAAAACCTCATTATAGAATGAAACAGTCGTGTGGAAGACTGTATGTGTTGGTCTATTTACTGTTTACAAATAAATAATTTCCGGCAGGATCATTAGCCATTGGACGACCTATCAGTAACCTTACAATAGGCATATTTCTTATTCCAGACCCGCCAGAATGCACCGGCCACGGAATCAGAATAGTCCGAGAAACCATCCACTGCGTAGTGAAAGCGTTGCCTACTCCTGACACCTACTTCTGGCACTTACAACCTGCTGGCTTCGACGTTCAGCATCTAACAACTGGCTCTCCTATACTACCCCTTGATCAAATCACGGGGCCACTAGCAGAGACGTTGAAAGCAAGTTGCGAAGCCAGCAATGGGGTAGCTTCCCAAGAGGAACCATGTGATAGGGTCTTCAGTTTTGAGCAGTTGAGGCCTCAGCAGCCGCAGCAGTGTGATATCGCGTATGAGTTTGGAGAGTTCCAGATGAGATGTATACCAGGTAGATATTAGTTTACTTAATTGTAATCTAACAAAACAAAAGTAGTTAATATATCTTGCACAACTTTTCTTTTGTTCACATTTTTATATTTGGTAGAAAAATTAAAAAGCATAGGTACATTCAACCTAACCATAGCCCTTGAACCTGCGTTTTACCCGCGTTAAACCTTATAAATTATAGTCTATGGTTATTTGGATATACGTATAATTTATATTACTACAAAGTTTCATCGAAACCCGTTCGATAGTTTTTGCGTGAAAGAATAACAAATATCCATAAATCCTTACTGAAAAACTTTCGTATTTATAATATTAGTAGGATTTATCCTGTTTGAGTGTGTATAATAAATAGTAGATATTCTGTTCTTAGTGTATAATTACATTGTTTAAGTCAAAGCTTTTTATACACACACATACATAAGCTTTTACGACCTTTAATAAAACATGAAAAGCGGATTAAGCCAGCGGATTAGTATATTCGCTTTTGTTTTTAATAAAGAGCCCCCGTGCCTTATCGTCCCCAACTATATTTTGTACACTCCTAGTCAATATGAATTATAATTTAAATATCAATCTAAAATAATTCATGAACATGCTGTGACTATGTACATACAAGTGCTTTGTAATAGCTATGTAAATAAAAATCTATGATGTATTTATTTGTTCATTCGTATGGACAGTGAAATAATATAATTCGAATTTTGAAAATGCATTAGCAGAACGACAGTCTTACCTGCACCGTGTAAATATTATTTCATGTATTTTCCAGTTGAAAACGCAACTTACTACGAAGTGTCAGTATGGAGGATGTCAGAAAGCAATTCCTCCTTAGTCCTGGAACGTCGAGCTAGCATGGGATTCGGCAGTGGCCGGGCCTTAGCCGCTGCGGGGCCCGGGGCCCGCGCCACCAGGCTCGCGGTGCGCGCCGCTCTGGGGAAGGTCCACAGAGGGGATGAGGCGGGAGCAAGGGCTTGTAATAGATACGGATGTTCAACACCGTTGCTGTTGAGGCCCACGGATAACTTGTTACATGAAGCCGATCCGCCGTGGTGGCATTGTAAGTACATATCAAAAATATTGATTTTATTTTAGGCTCTAATTTACGGGTACAAACCACATCTAGATACGTCTAGATGTGTTCTAAGGAACAAATAGTTCATCTGTGAGGAAACAAAACGCATAAGTACGCCCTGAGGCCACTACGTTAACCAAAACTTTGCGTCATAAAGAAATACATACTACAAAATATTGTAAAATAAACTACACAAATTTAGAGTCTTCCTCCTTTTTAAAGTTGGTTAACTATTTAAATCAACGATGTCATTGCAATGTCCTACATTTTCCTTGATATCATAAAGCGCCCTCTACATTGTAGAGGGTGTATCAATAGCCCGTTCATACCGCGGGAAAACGGAACCAAACAGAGCCATCTAGTACCGTCCCATAAAGTACTAAATGAAGCGGTAGTCATATTTATGACAGTTCATAAACATTTCTATTTAACTATAGATGGCGTTAGTAAATAATTATAGGGTTAAACAATTTGTTCCTTCCTTTATTTCGATAAACAAGATGTACTTAACCTAATTAGTGGGGAAAATTTGAGGAACGCAGTCTATTCAATTCAATTCAATTCAAATATATTTATTTCGGAAAAATATCCATATAATGTTAGTATAACTTAGCCTAATGTTAGTATCAATTAAATTAATTATGCTAAGGGTGTCTGGACTCTTACCCACCTGTGTAAAAGGGGAGAGTCCCACCGATCAGAAAACACATTCAGGATGCCATTGGAGGAGAAGCGCAAGCGCTCCATCATGGAGGCGCAGCGCCTCCGCACGATCGCGGCGAACCCGTCGACGCACGACTCCGCGAACATCCCCGACGCGCTACACCGCCACGGCAACCCCAAGAGCACCCTGAATGCGTTATTGTACTGTACGCGCAGGTCACTGTATGCCCGCTGGGTATACTTGATCCACAGACTGCACGTGTAAAACGACTGGCAGAAGGCCTTAAAGAGCGTTATCTTAACAGGGTTAGTACAGCGTGCAAACCAGCGGGCCAGCATGTTGCAACGGACAGCCAGCGACCTGCGCTCCCTGTCTATGTCTACATTGTCTTTCAAGTCATCAGTGACCCAGTGACCCAAATATTTAAACTTCGAGACCCGGCTTAAAGGAGACCCAGAGAGTGAGAGTTCAGGCAGCTGTTTGTAGGTTAACGAACCTGATTTAAAAACCAACCATTCACTCTTATCGGTGTTATATTTGAGCCCGTGAGACACTGCATAACTTTCACAAATTTTGAGAAGCCTTCTCAATGCACTAATAGATGGTCCCAATAGCACCATGTCATCAGCGTAGCTGATGCTAGTCTATACATGAAACTAAGAAATTAAATATAACCAGATTTTTAAATACGAAAATAGTTTCTCATTTTGTGTAAGATTTTTGTAAATGCAAGTCCTATACGTCGCTCAGTTTTATTGGCAAAATTAAACTCCTTAAGCCCACTTTGCCACTACATATGTTAATGTCCATGAACTTGGCAGATCATTTGTCAGCAGATCAAAAATAAATAAGAGTTCTCGTCGCATGCAGGTGAGTTCTATAGTTCCTGATACTATTTAAAAATAGTTCTGGCATTTTTAGTCAGAAAAAGTCAATCAAAAAAATGATCTGCTAACTTCCCGTAGCAGATCATTTTCAAAAAACTTACAAAAAAATGAGAGTTCTCGATGCATAACAATGAGTTCTGGAGTTCCTGATACTTTTTATGAATAGTTCTGGCCGATTTCCCTAGGAAAATAATTAAAACAAGTGATAGATATTCCAATTTCCCGTAGCAGATCATTTCCGAAAATGTTACCTTATATTTTTATTTATTATCATATTTCGATGAGTTCTAGAGTTCCTGATACTATTTAACGATAGTTCTGACATATTTCCTATAAAAACATTAGCCTATCACTCGTTATATGTAAACTTCCCGAAAAATTACAAGTAAAACAGGATAAGGCGACATGTTTAAGAAAGTCGATTGTAACTAAGAAGTAACGACGCATGATGATAAGATATATTTATTTTCTGGTTAACTAAGGACCCAAGCACACATTCTGATACATTTAAGAAATAGTTCTGCAACTTTGACGACAAAAAAAATATTTGAAGATTTATTTGAAATTCAGAAAATCACGACTTCAAGAACATTGCAATTAAACACAAAGTTCCACACATGCTGAAAAGGTCTTTAGTATTTAAAGTTGAGACAAACTTTGGGCATACAGCGAGATAGTTGTGACAAAAAGTTCAGTTTACCTGGATCAAAAACGCATGTCAGAAAAAAAAAACTATATCAGAAAAAGACAGTTTTTTTAAAAAGAGGTCATAAATTAAGAAACAACGACGCATGCTGATAAGTTATATTTATTTTCTGGTTCACTAAGGACCCAAGCACACATTCTGATACCTTTAAGAAATAGTTCTGCATCTTTTCTGACACAAAAAAAAAATCAAGATTTAATGAAAATTCAGAAAAAGACGACTTCAAGAACATTGCAATAAAATAAAAATTTGCACGCATGCTGTCATCTTTAATAGTATTAAGAGATGAGACGTACTTTGTGAATACAGCTAAATACTTTAGAGAAATAGTTCTGTCAATATGGAGCAGAAAAGCATGTCAGAAAAAATATCATATCTGAAAAATACATGTTTTAGAAAAAGGGTCGCAAATTAGAAACAACGACGCATGCTGATAAGTTATATTTATTTTCTGGTTCACTAAGGACCCAAGCACACATTCTGATACCTTTAAGAAATAGTTCTGCATTTTTTCTGGCACAAAAAATTCAAAATTTAATTAAAATTCAGAAAATTACGACTTCGAGAACATTGCAATAAAATAAAAATTTGCACGCATGCTGTCATCTTTTACGGTATTTTAAGATAAGACGTACTTTGTGTATACACTTAAATACTTTAGAGAAATAGTTCTGTCAATATGGAGCAGAAAAGCATGTCAGAAAAAATATCATATCTGAAAAATACATGTTTTAGAAAAAGGGTCGCAAATTAGAAACAACGACGCATACTGATAAGTTATATTTATTTTCTGGTTCACTAAGGACCAAAGCACACATTCTGATACCTTTAAGAAATAGTTCTGCATCTTTTCTGGCACAAAAAAAATCTAAATTTAATTAAAATTCAGAAAATTACGACTTCAAGAACATTCCAATAAAATAAAAATTTGCACGCATGCTGTCATATTTTATGATATTTAAAGATAAGACGTACTTTTTGTATACATCTGACTACTTTAGAGAAATAGTTCTGTCAATATGGAGCAGAAAAGCATGTCAGAAAAAATATCATATCTGAAAAATACATGTTTTAGAAAAAGGGTCGCAAATTAGAAACAACGAAGCATGCTGATAAGTTATATTTATTTTCTGGTTCACTAAGGACCCAAGCACACATTCTGATACCTTTAAGAAATAATTCTGCATCTTTTATGACACAAAAAATAAATCAAGATTTAATGAAAATTCAGAAAGTGACGACTTCAAGAACATTGCAATAAAATAAAAATTTGCACGCATGCTGTCATCTTTTATAGTATTTAAAGATAAGACGTACTTTGTGAATACAGCTAAATACTTTAGAGAAATAGTTCTGTCAATATGGAGCAGAAAAGCATGTCAGAAAAATTTCATATCTGAAAAATACATGTTTTAGAAAAAGGGTCGCAAATTAGAAACAACGACGCATGCTGATAAGTTATATTTATTTTCTGGTTCACTAAGGACCCAAGTTCACATTCTGATACCTTTAAGAAATAGTTCTGCATTTTTTCTGGCACAAAAAAATTCAAAATTTAATTAAAATTCAGAAAATTACGACTTCAAGAACATTCCAATAAAATTTGCACGCATGCTGTCATATTTTATGATATTTAAAGATAAAACGTACTTTGTGTATACATCTGACTACTTTAGAGAAATAGTTCTGTCAATATGGAGCAGAAAAGCATGTCAGAAAAAATATCATATCTGAAAAATACATGTTTTAGAAAAAGGGTCGCAAATTAGAAACAACGAAGCATGCTGATAAGTTTTATTTATTTTCTGGTTTACTAAGGATCCAAGCACACATTCTGATACCTTTAAGAAATAGTTCTGCATCTTTCCTGGCACAAAAAAAATCTAAATTTAATTAAAATTCAGAAAATTACGACTTCAAGAACATTCCAATAAAATTTGCACGCATGCTGTCATATTTTATGATATTTAAAGATAAGACGTACTTTGTGTATACATCTGACTACTTTAGAGAAATAGTTCTGTCAATATGGAGCAGAAAAGCATGTCAGAAAAAATATCATATCTGAAAAATACATGTTTTAGAAAAAGGGTCGCAAATTAGAAACAACGAAGCATGCTGATAAGTTTTATTTATTTTCTGGTTTACTAAGGACCCAAGCACACATTCTGATACCTCTACGAAACAGTTCTGCATCTTTTCTGGCACAAAAAAATTCAAAATTTAATTAAAATTCAGAAAATTACGACTTCAAGAACATTCCAATAAAATAAAAATTTGCACGCATGCTGTCATCTTTTATGATATTTAAAGATAAGACGTACTTTGTGTATACATCTGACTACTTTAGAGAAATAGTTCTGTCAATATGGAGCAGAAAAGCATGTCAGAAAAAAATATCATATCTGAAAAATACATGTTTTAGAAAAAGGTATACACAAAGTACGTCTTATCTTTAAATAGCATAAGAGATGACTGCATGCGTGCAAATTTTTATTTTATTGGAATGTTCTTGAAGCCGTCACTTTTTGAATTTTCATTAAATCTTGATTTTTTTTTGTGTCAGAAAAGATGCAGAACTATTTCTTAAAGGTATCAGAATGTGTGCTTGGATCCTTAGTTAACCAGAAAATAAATATAACTTATCAGCATGCGTCGTTGTTTCTAATTTGCGACCCTTTTTCTAAAACATGTATTTTTCAGATATGATATTTTTTCTGACATGCTTTTCTGCTCCATATTGACAGAACTATTTCTCTAAAGTATTTAGCTGTATTCACAAAGTACGTCTCATCTCTTAATACTATAAAAGATGACAGCATGCGTGCAAATTTTTATTTTTTTGCAATGTTCTTGAAGTCGTCACTTTCTGAATTTTCATTAAATCTTGATTTTTTTTTTGTGTCAGAAAAGATGCAGAACTATTTCTTAAAGGTATCAGAATGTGTGCTTAGGCCTTAGTGAACCAGAAAATAAATATAACTTATCAGCATGCGTCGTTGTTTCTTAATTTATGACCTCTTTTTAAAAAACCTGTCTTTTTCTGATATAGATTTTTTTTTCTGACATGCGTTTTTGATCCAGGTAAACTGAACTTTTTGTCACAACTATCTCGCTGTATGCCCAAAGTTTGTCTCAACTTTAAATACTAAAGACCTTTTCAGCATGTGTGGAACTTTGTGTTTTATTGCAATGTTCTTGAAGTCGTGATTTTCTGAATTTCAAATAAATCTTCAAATATTTTTTTTGTCATCAAAGTTGCAGAACTATTTCTTTAAGGTATCAGAATGTGTGCTTGGGTCCTTAGTTAACCAGAAAATAAATATATCTTATCATCATGCGTCGTTACTTCTTAGTTACAATCGACTTTCTTAAACATGTCGCCTTATCCTGTTTTACTTGTAATTTTTCGGGAAGTTTACATATAACGAGTGATAGGCTAATGTTTTTATAGGAAAATATGTCAGAACTATCGTTAACACGTATAACGCCACGAAATAAAATGATAAATTCCATTCAGGCCATGTCGGACAATGATGGGTGACACCGATATGTTCCGTTCGGGCCGTGTCAGACAATGTTGTCCGACAGTCAGAGCTATGTTTAAACGTCTCTACTAAACTGTCTGTCATTAATACAAGGCAATATTGTACGCAGCGTGACCCGCGCGGCCTCCTAGATTAGTGTAATCACATCAGCACTCTAAAAACTTATATAAAAAAAAAGTTACGTCAGTTTTTCTCAGAATATTATTTTACTAACATACATAAAAAATTGTGTAATGCAAGTTTGATTTGTTTTTTCGATTTTATGGAAAAATTTAGTGTTCGGTTTATAGATAAATTAAAAAATCAGGATAGTAAAAATCAAAATCAGTTTTATTGTTTTAAACTTAGGAAATTGGAATAATATTATCACATTTAAACTTAAAATATTTGAGATCATGGGAAAACGTATATTTTCAATTATGTTTACTAGGTAAATTAACATAAACAGTTTTTTAGGTATGACCCGCGAACCTAAAAATCTGTTTTTTAACTTTGACCCGCGCGGCTTCAACAGAAGAAAACTCAAATAAATATACGCAGCAAGCCATGGCGGACAATGTTGGGCGACATGAATTATCTTCACATTTATAAAGATTTCTGTAGTTATGTCAATGTTTTGTAAGTTAGAAATTCATATTTAATAACACTAACAATAAAACAAAAAATTGAGATTTTGTTAATTTAAAATATTTTGTATGGCTTATATGGTAAGTTAAGTGTCGCCCAGCAATGTCCGACATGGCGTTGTACGTGTTAAATAGTATCAGGAACTCTAGAACCCATCGAAATATGATAATAAATAAAAATATAAGGTAACATTTTCGGAAATGATCTGCTACGGGAAATTGGAATATCTATCACTTGTTTTAATTATTTTCCTAGGGAAATCGGCCAGAACTATTCATAAAAAGTATCAGGAACTCCAGAACTTATTGTTATGCATCGAGAACTCTAATTTTTTTGTAAGTTTTTTGAAAATGATCTGCTACGGGAAGTTAGCAGATCATTTTTTTGATTGACTTTTTCTGACTAAAAATGCCAGAACTATTTTTAAATAGTATCAGGAACTATAGAACTCACCTGCATGCGACGAGAACTCTTATTTATTTTTGATCTGCTGACAAATGATCTGCCAAGTTCACGGACATCATATGTTACATGTTATATAATGTGTACATACAGATTTCAATAGCAATGAACGATAACACATTGATAACAAAATAAACTTATCCTGCTTGGAACTATTTTTTTTTCTTGTACTCTTCCCGATTATTGTGTACATCATTTCTTTTATTACACAACGCCAGCACTAATGAGACCATGTTTGTGTAAAATCCTCTATGGTGCTAAAATTGCCAGGACTTTTTTATTGATGCTGAATGTAGTAGACGAATGTAGTAATGGTATTTTTTCATCAACCTCATACATATATAAGTTTATATTTATTCTGACACAAAAGGAGGTCAGAGGAATTTTATAAGGTTCACATAGTTTCTGACATCTTACAGTAACAGTAAAAGAAAATTGTTTTTATTGAAAGTGAGTTCACTAAACTTTATCTATACTAACTATATTTTATTTTTAATTTAACAAATAGTATGATATATTTCTTGTTGAACTTTGTGACTGAAAACGTCCTAACATTATGGCACTCCGTCATTGTTTTATAATCTACTATATAAAAATAAGTCGTGTTTTCCTTCCTGACGCTATAACTCCAGAACGCACGAACCGATTTCCACGGTTTTGCATTCGTTGGAAAGGTCTCGGGCTCCGTGAGGTTTATAGCAAAGAAAATTTATAAAATTTTACGCGGGTAACTCCGCGGGGCACAGCTAGTTTTGTCTAAAATTAGCGCCGCGTAACGTATTAGATTGCATAATCATACGAGTACTAAACGGAATCATTTAATCGTAAATGTATCAAACCCACACAAACATACACACACCCTCATAATTTCGAAACTAGAATATGCGCTTTACGATTTTTTTTATCGCTACGCTATTTAATCTGTAGAGTGTAGACATAACCTGCATGAGGAAGAACGGAGTTCCTAACATAGGCAATTTTATCCCTAAAAGGAATTCCCAACAATCTTGTAATCAAGTTAAGTTGAAGAAACTTCATTTATGTATTTGCTTATCATTTGTTTTTCCAGTTTTCCTGGAGAGAGATGTTGGCATATCTCTTGGAGCCGTAGTCCTGGTTGCCGTGTTCATCATCTCCTCAGTGTTGGTGGTCCGGTTGGCTCGGAGACCACGCTCCAAGCCCGCGCCTGTTATACAGGTGTTGCAGCTGGATGACGTAGCTAGGAACTATTTGGATAATATTGGAGGTTGGTACCTTATACACTTGACCAACATGTATCTTTGCAAGAAAATACTCCTGATCTTTTCTCCGAACTTGGAATAATTGTACCAAATAAATACCCAAGAGTCAATCGATACAGATTGATTATATAAAAGCCGGTAAAATAATATAGGTAGGCATTAGAATCATGGTCCTATATAGCAATGACACCAAGATATTCTAGCCTAAAATTTAATTGAATTGTAGAAAACATATTGACGAATGAAATACCGAGGGATGTATCATTAAGGATGTAATTTAAGGAGCATATGGATAAAGATGTAAAAATCCTAAAAAATATATTTAATTTTCACACAGCTTATGTTTAATTTGTTCAGTTTCAATGGTAGATAGGAAATTCCTTAAATATACTTTACTGAAGTTTATTTTATTATTTATTTAAGACAGTTTGTATTTAAACTCAGACCTTTATGTAATTAAAATTCGCATCTCCCATCACATTTTAATGTACTTATTTATGTTTCTCTTTGTGTTCCTTTCTAAGCTTAGCGTTGATTTGTAAATAAAACTACTAACAATTACAATTTTAGATGGGAACAGGAGTAGGGCCGTTATGTTATACGTGCTCTCACGGTATAACTGCATCAAGTTCCAGACTCCAAGATAATACGGGTATTTTTCTTGGTAGAAACATCGCAGTAACACTTTTTGCCCCGACCCAGGAACCATACTTAAGGTTACCTGACTCCGCCGTAGCGTAGTAAAGACTGGTCCTTAATATGCAACCGCAATAATAAAAAGGGCAATATCCGTATCCAAAAAAAATATATCAATCTGATTAAATACAATAATATTGGACTCTAGGTAATGTGCGAACGACATCTTTCGGTTCCTAAATTAGTAAAATGTATTATTCTCTTTATAGCGTACAACCAGTCGCAGTCATATAGACTCGTGGGATCAAAGATATTTCTTCCTCTAAAATAGTATCAATACTTCAAACGCACCATGTTGTGCTTCTTCTTCTTAGCGAGTCGATGGCAATCTAAATTGTGTCCGCCCAGAACTTGGCCACGAGAATCGCATTATGAGTAGCTTCCATCAGTTCTTTAAGCGTGCAGTTGTAAGGGCACGCGCTACATGAGAACAGATGTCCCATTGGTTGTGGGACTACACCACATTTGCATTGCAGACTGCGATCATTGATGTATTCCCACCTGAACAAGTTGTCCCTGCTACGACCAACCTGAGTTCGAAGCCTAATTCATGTTGTGCTGGTTGCCTATGAAGAATAAGAAGAAGAAGAAGAAATACATTTATATGAATGATGCGGCACTATTTTATACATGTCACCAGCAAAAAGTGTCTGCGTATTTTATTTCCTTTGTATAGGCAGGGCAGAATGCGTAGGCATAGGCAATGAATGTAAGGAACAAGGAAAGTAAGGAAGGTTGGTGTGGTTTATCCACGGTTGAGTTATCACTTGCTGCCATAGTCCAATTTGTGGTTTTAATATTTGGATCTACGACTGGATGCTGCCCACATCCAATTGTAGATGCACGTAAGATTTTGCCAAAGTTGTAGAAGATGTCTGATGCCCTGAGTCACGATTCTATATGGGGTGCGACTATCAACTTCAATTTTACACAACTCTATAGAAAACCATTATACGTTTCAGAGCACAAAGTGCACGCATCATGCAGCCTCCGTTCTTGCAGTAGCGGGTATTCGGACGCATCTGCTGACTCGGTGGCTGCGGTGGAAAGGCGCCGTAAAGCTTGGGAACGCTGGGAACCACCCCCTCCTGACGTCACCCTCACACTGCACAGGGAAAGCGCCGTCTGATCTGCAGGACTTACCTTTGGACTATCCCTAAAATAAGCCGAGAAGATACGTATCTACTGTACTTCTGATTTTAGTGACTGTACCTCTGAAATTGTCGACTTTCCATTGTTTGTGGCATATCTTAGAACTTAAGTCCCATCTAATGTTATTGTCATTGTCAAAATAAATTAAGCGTAACCCAGAAATTTTATGAACGTACACTAAGTTATAGGAAGAAATATATGTACATAACATACAATCGGGAAAATGGGGCCTAATAGTAACAACTAAAACGCCAAAAATGTCGAATGTCATGAAGGCCTAGACATCAAGCGATTCTACTGTTCTTCAGACAAATACATTTAACAAATACTACCCTGATATAAAAGAAAGAAGGTTAATTTTATGTGATTGCTTATAACATTCATAACATAAATATAAATTTTCCATTCAATCAAACAAACCGCTTGCCATTTGGCTAGGCCTATTTTAAGGCCTAACCAAATGGCAAGAAATTCGCGAAGGACTTTCGTGTAAAAGGCGTAGGCGCCCATTTTCTGGATCGTATGAAGAGATAAAAGAAATATTAATTCGGCGTTGTCAACTTATTCCAGTGTCAGGCCTTGCCTAGTTATATAATTTCTTTCTGGGACAGGTCTGTCACTGGAATACCCAATAGGCCTAGCTACTAATACGACGACTCCAAGACTGGTCGAGAGACGTTTAAAATATTCCGTTTTATAAAGTAATTAGTATCATTTTATTAAGGTTATGTCTGATTATTTGTTACAGACAGTAAACATATAAAAGAAACAAATTATTATAATACTTATATTTGCCAACTCCTGGCAAAACCACTGGTAAGACCTAGAATGCATTATAAAATAAGATTTAAGCGAGCTTTTCTAAAAAATATCAAGTTATGAATCCTCCAAACACAGATCTATAAGATTACTGTAAAAGGTTCTAGAAATCTAAGTTATAGAATAAATATTGAATTTGAAAATATAATGTAAAATAAGATTGAATTACATGCTCTTTATCATGATTACAGAAACCAATATATATGTAATGCGTTCTATGGCTTTCACGTTAAAGCATAATATGTGAAAGGCATTTCTGAAGTTATATGTAGGGGAGCACAAAAAATGCCAATTTTGAAACTATGTGATGCGTAGATTAAAATAAATATCATCTTCAGCCTGTCTAAAGCGAATATTACTTAATAACTAGTTCCCTTTACAATGCATTTATTAATTTTACCATAACATATCGATGTTTTATATCATTAACATGTGCCATGACCCTTCAAAGGCTCCAACAAATAAAAAACTGGCTTTAAAGTATCAATATACTTGTTTATTACTTGAAGCTTAGAAATATTAAATTAAGCAAATCTAATTATAAATATTATTATTTAAAACTAATACTAGTTGTTTCATTTAATTTTCATCAGGAATGTCTCCCCTGCTAGAAGTTCCTTTATTCTTAATATTTACTGAGACTCCATTTTCATTTCCTTTCACATTCATTAATGAACCATCTTTAGTATTAATCTGTTGGTAATTATAAGTTTTAGCATCTTGTACTATAATAGGATTTTTCTGAAGATCATCAATAACTTTCACATTTGCATTCGTTTTCGTTGCGGCTGTAGATTTTGGGGGAGAATAGGTTTTAATACCAGGAGAAGCAGTCACATTACTAGAAATATTTTCATTTGCAATTTCTTTTTGACTTTTTACAGCAGGTGTAATAAAATACCAATGGTTCTGTGGATCAGTCTTGAATGCAATAATTGTGTTATCATTATTCGTATTACTCTGATCAACTGATATGCCATCCTTGTTTGCTTTTACTTTCATTATAGATCCATCAACATTGGTCTGCTGGTAAGCATATTTTTTATCGTCTGGTACAATTATTGGATTATTTTGCAAGTATTTCTTATCATTCACATTTATATTAGTTTTTGGCGTGGTTGTAGTTTTTAAGGGGGAATAGGCTGTAATGTTAGAAGAAACAATCCTACTACCAGAAATATTTTCTGTTACATTTTCTATTTTAGTTTTTTTAGACGGAGTGATAAAAAACCAATGATTTTGAGCATTACTATTCAAAGCAATATTTGTGTTAACATTATTATTACTTGTATCTACTGATATGCCATCCTTATTTGCTTGTAATTTCGTTATAGACCCATCAACATTAGTCTGCTGGTAAGCATATTTTTTATCATTTGGAACAATTATTGGGTTATTTTGAAGAGACTTATCATTCACTTTCACGCTTAAATTATTTGTTGATGTGGTTGTACTTCTCAAGGTAGGCCTACCGGAATCTATAACAGTAGCTGGGCTCTTTATATTATATTCTTTCGTTTCGATGTCTTGCTTGGGTGTGTTTAAAGTCGGTGGCACGAAATACCAATGCATTTGTTGTCTTTCCGTAATAGGTATATTCGTTTTTACATTAGTTGTATCGTTTTCGTCTTCTTCGTTTAAAATCGTGTATACATTTTCACTGCCATGATTTTTTTGTTTATAAACAATATGAGGTCTATTTTCTTTGTTGGGCGAGAGTGGCATTAAAACATTATCTTTCTTTTCTTTAAGTAAGGTTGGTTCCGCAGGTTCATTATACATAATGTTAGGTTGATATTGTGGTGGCATTAGTCCTAATATTTGTGATATATCAATGTTATTGACTGGACGAACACTTGCACTCTTTGGCGTATTTATTGTGAGATGTGATTGAGTGACACTAGGTTTTTGTAAGTGTGGTCGATTATCAACCATCGAAACCTCCGGGCGTTTTCTATAATGATGAAGTTTATATGATTCATCTGAAATCCCAAATTCATCTACAACTGCTGCGTTAAAAAGAGCAGTCAAGTATTGTCCATCTACGGATGGATTAACAATATCTCCCTCTGGATATATAATTTCTTCAAGAGGTGGAAAAGCGCTCATAGGTTTTATTTTATAGGGAAAGGCACCTAACATAATCACTTCATCGATCCTTTCCTTTACACTCATAGGAAGTATAGATTCAGTTTTTTCCGATTGCTTAGGCGGCCTAGCGTTCTGATTTTCTGTAAATACCATCACCGGTTTATTGTTCTTCATTTGTGTATAAGAATATTTCGATTCCAATGGACCTTGTTGATATTCAATTATTTCCATAGGCCTGTTTCCTTTTGTAGACATCGGAAGCGCAGATTTTAGTTTAGTCGGCTTTTTTATTAGCCCAGGGTTAATGTTCACGGAATATTCTGTTTCGATTTCACTTGCATGTTTGTCATAAACTTCCAAAGGACTTTTTATGTTCACAGACACTGGAGTCACAGAATTGGTTTTAACCAATTCTATTTTCGGCCTATGATTATTATTTTCAACCAAAACTGGTCGTTTGTTTTGTACTTGTTTGTAAGAATATTTTGACCCCCTTTGGTCTAATTTCATAGGAGTCATCACATTAGTTGACATGAGAGGCGCAGTATTAGATTCATCAAAAGTTTGTACTGGTTTAGCGTTGTTTTTTGTAGTCAACCACACTACTGGTTGATTTTCCTCTAGTTTTTTATAAGAATATTTTGATTCGCTTGAACCATCGACGTCCGAAGAACTGATTACCTTTGTTGGTATAAAAGGCGAAGATTTAGTTTTACTTAATCCCTTTACTGACCCAGGGCCACTATTCATTGTATATACCATTACTGGTTGTTTGTTGCTAATCTGTTTATAAGAATACTTAGTTTTTATTTGACTCTGTTGCTTTACATCAGCGTCCATCAGACTAAAATCTTTTTTAGGCGTAGGCAGCACAGATTCAACTTTAACTGTATCTTTCTCAGAAGTAGGACTATTGTTACCAGTAAACATAAAGACTGGTTGATCGTTTCCAACCTGTTTATAAGCGTATTTCGTTAATATTTGTTTGACGTCTACTTCCCATGGTTTGATTATTTCACGAGGTTCAGGTAGAGAATATACAGGCAGATCAATCTTAATCTCTTGTGTAATGGCATCTTTATCAATTTCTTTGTCAACTACTGTTGAAAAAGTTTTGTGTAATTCCTGCATTGACCTTATTTGGTCAAAATTCTTGCAGTTCACTGGTGATCTAATACTTTCAATAGGTATTACTTGGACCATTTCACCTGGAAGCTCTATCTCTTCAGTTACGAAGGTTTTAGGTGCTCGTATAAAAACTTCGTTAAAAATTCTAGGTAAACTATCCTCTTTTGGTGTCTCAGTTTGTGCGAGAATCTGTCCTCTTCTGCCAAAAAGTTTTGATGATAAAATATTTTGAAAATACGCTAAATCTCTTTTGTGCTGTCTCTCCGACGCCATTACGAGACCCGTAAGCAGCAAGCACTGAAAAACGAAAAGGGACTTTTATAATATCGAAACTACTGGTATACCAATGGGCCGGAGTATACTTTATATTTAATACAACCTGGCCCCACCAGTGCAATACTATAAATTTATTTTAAAGTATAAGTTGAAATATAAACTAGACGGGTTATATCCTGTTCTGAAAATAAATAAGAACTAAGAATACTATCACAACGCAAACTATCACGTCTATTGTTACCTACTCGAAACAATCAAGGGGCCCACTAAAACACACACACGTTCTTTATCTAATTCGGATTGCAAATCTTGAACCCTATTGTAGCGGCATCTAACGGATCGAATTGTGAATCTAAACCATCAAAGGACCCACGAAAAAATTTCTAACATCCATTCTCCAGATGTCATTTGAAAAGGAATTCCGTTCAAAATGTAACTTTAATAACGGCTCCGGCCCTAAATTAAATAATTCCGAATTCTATTCGGGGCAAAGATAGACCCAAGAAACAAACATTTAAAAATAGGCCCGGCCGTTCTTGAGTTATAAATATTCAAACTAATCCGAGTTAGACTTTTGTTGACACACCTTTAAAACATAATTAAGCAGGGGCATAGCCAAATACATTGTGGTTAAATTACTTACGGACTTATATAACTACTGCCACTGGAGCCAAGTTACAATAATAGTATAAAAAAAAAAATATACATCAAAAAACCCGACTGCATAAATAGTGAACCAAACTACGTACAAAGACAAAGAACTGAAAGGAAAAAATCAAGCACTTAGATGCCCGGTGGTCTAGAATTGTAAAATATACTATTGTATGAATACTATTGAAGAAAATAAAAAATATATTCTAATAATGGAACATAACAACTGAACAGTCGGGATCCATTGAAAAATTATATTGGCTGTCGACTAATGGATCCTGACTCTTCAGTTGTTATGTTCCATTCATCATCATCATCATCATATCAGCCCAAAGACGTCCACTGCTGGACAAAGGCCTCCCCCAAGGATCTCCACAATAGCCGGTCCTGCGCTGCCCGCATCCAGCGGCTTCCATGTGTAATATGTTGCATTATTAGAATATATTTTATTTTATTCAATAGTATTCATACAATAGTATATTATATAATTCTAGACCACCGGACATCTAAGTAAACCTTTGCGTCGCACAGTCGGGTAAAAACGCTATGCCCGCATCTACATCCACGTAGTAATATCCGTGAGAAACTGAATAACACGCTACACTGGAGTATGAACTATTATTATTATCCTTTATATTATAGTATTATTTTCTAAATATCATTTTGACGGTTGATGCGTGTAAAGGTAACAAACAGACAGCTTTACTAACAAAATCATAATATTATCATGGATTCATATTCCTATATACTGGTTGTGATGGTTAAGACTCATATAGTATTCGTATGTTATAAAGTTTCATTAATATAATTTTGTTAATTTCCAGTCTATTTTTTGACTCGCCAGAGCAACGTTATACCGTGCAAACGCTCTTAAAAATTAAGGGCTTATTTTCGTGTGGCGTCAGAGCACGATATGTTATTACTTATGTACGGGTGATGTGAGCTGGATATATTGTGTAACATTGTTTGAGATTAAATAATTTGAACAAAGGTTTCGGTCAAAGTATATATAATACGGCTTTACTATACTTTAAACTAAATTATTTCAACGTATATATACCTACGTAAAAAGATTGTGATAACATGAAAAAGGAGTTTAATTAGAGCTTGTAGTTTACATTTTTATCGAGGAAATTTTTAAGGTATTGTTTTTTTTTTCTTTTAGCTATAGTAAAAAATTCAATCAAGATATACATATTCAAGTTTTTGATGTCAAATAATAAAAAAAACATAAATATATAATCACAAACATTTTTATCTATCTATTTATGATAGACTAGCTTTTCATTTTGCTTTCTTTCTGCTGTCATTGGTTATTTTGTACCCTTCGGAACAGTATTTTTTTGAGGTTACCTCTTCTAACATCAACTATGAAAGCGCTGTCAAAATTGACCCCAGCCACTTCAGACATTAAACGGAATTTATATAAAGAGAGAACAATTTTAAAAATAGATTTTATACTGTACTAATTATTTTGTTATTTATTATTATTTATTTATTGTTTCCTTAATATTAAATCACAAGTACAGAAAAATACACCACAAAACCGATCAGTCGGTTTGACTGCGGGAGAAAAGTCTCCATGAACAAGAAATATCTAATAACTAGATATTATTAATCACAGTTGACATTATGGCACTATTTTATGTATTAATAATATCTCTATTATCTATCTAATCTAATTTAGTTAGTAAGTATTTATATAATTTGTTTTTAATAAATATTTTTTGGTTCACTCCTAATGTCAGCTGGTAGACTACTTAAAATATAAGGTAATCGTTTATTAATGGTTCTATCACCATAATAATTGATGAATTAACGTATGTACTTTCAAATACCTTATGTAAAAAGCTGTTATTTTAACATTAAAAAGAGTTTCTTAACACATTACAATAGATAGATCAGTACTCACATGAACAGCCAGCCGCTTCATTTTCACTGTATCACAATCACTGCTATGACAATCAAGTGTACACCACGACAAGTATTTATCAACTAACTCACTTACACAACATCCTATGGTTTTATACACAACGGAAGAAAGCACATTTTCGGATATGACTCAAACGGCTCATTAAAAACAATTCACAAATGCATACCTATGAGATTAACAAAATTTAACAATATGTTGGCCGGTAATTATACAAAAGTGCTAATAGGACCTAATCACTGACTATCTACTATCCCCGATTATTATATAATAGTGGGCATTGGCGAAAGAGAGTAAGCCGGCAATTCACTGTATTTTTAGTTAAAGTAGGGTTTTTCCAGGAAACCATTTCGGATATTTTGGGAAAATAGTGACTAGTTTGATTTTTATTACTTTTTATGCTTACTACTGATAACAACTTTACCAGTATCACAGTATCGACTCCTTTGTTTTGTCTCGAATCGTCGTCAGCGGCAAGGATTCTACTTAGACGATAAGTGGTGATCCTTTACATACATTTCTCACTATCTTTGCACTCCTCTTTTGCCTCGTTTACTGTTATTATATTCTTAATACATGCTCGCCGGTTTACAGTACTTCTGACCTGGCCTTTTTTGAGAACATCTCCGATTTGGTCAGAGACGAGGTCATCCCCTTTCGGTTGTATCATTCACACATGGTATACATTTTTTGTCAATTTTCTTTGATTCATGCGTTCTAAATGCCCTAACCATCTCAGCATACCTTTTTCAATCTTTGTGACCTTTTTCAATATTCCACCTTACAGAGGACATTCCTTAATAATAACATTAATAACTTTAACGTTGTGTTTTTGCGTGTGAGTAAGGTCGCCAGAGTTCATCGGGGTGGGGGGAAGGGTCAGCAAGACTTGTTAGCTGACTCTTTTAAAAGCCGACAACACACCAGTGACTCCTCTGGTGTTGCGAGTGTACATGGGCGGCGGTGATCATTAATCATCAGGTGACCAGCTTGCCGGTTTGTCGTCCTATGAAATTAAAAAAAAAATAATAAGACGTAGCGTCTCCGAGTTCCATTACCACATACTGGCAAGTATTCTTAGAATTTGTTTAAACTTATACCTGCCGCCACGTTCCGCCACAGAACTTCTAGCCAGAAAAGGAAACCACCACCGTGTTTTACAAAAAACTTAACTTTTGAGTAAACCTCCCATAATATAAACACCAGACTTTAAATCTCATCTCAAAAATTTAGCTTTACACTTCAAGTGGCACATATAGTATTACCGACTTGATAGTTAAACAATGGCTTTTGCCATATTTTGACTCGAATTAAGAGTTGAAGTAGACTTTAAATCTCATCTCAAAAATTTAGCTTTATACTTCAAGTGGCACATTTAGTATTACCGACTTGATAGTTAAACAATGGCTTTTGCCATATTTTAACTCGAATTCTTAATTCGAGTTAAAATATGGCAAAAGCCATTGTTTAACTATCAAGTCGGTAATACTAAATGTTGAAGTAGACTTTAAATCTCATCTCAAAAATTTAGCTTTACACTTCAAGTGGCACATTTAGTATTACCGACTTGATAGTTAAACAATGGCTTTTGAAATATTTTGACTCGAATTAAGAAATGAAGTGTAATAGAAGTACTTCTTTTAAATTTAAAAAATAATTTCTGTATCCTTGTGGAGTAAGTGGTATGATTCTTGGCAATCTTCATGTAATAGGGAATTAGTTTCAGAGTCTCAGTGATTAACGGATTACTTTTTGATCCTCGCAGAACGCCGCGCGCCGTCCCCGTCATAAATCCGTAATAAAACCATCTATGAGAATCTACACACTGTGTTAGAAGTCTATTAAAATTGGACACTTGAATTTTAACATCTTCTAACTATGACCATGGTGTCCGATGGAAGACGCTCGTATAATTTCTGATTATGGCTTGTTAAAACGATCTTTCCCGCACCGAATCTTTATCCGGTCGTGTGGAATTAAAATACTAAAGGACTATTTGTAGTAATAAATTAAGTAAAACTAAACGTAATTTTGCTGTATACTAGGTTTTATAGCATCCGCATTACAGCAAAAAAAATACGATTTACAATAGTATTCTAATTAAGGAAATCCAAAAAGGTTTTAAATTCATAAGATTATGTTTATTATCTAGTGGAAGACAAAAGTTACAATCAGTTTACATTGTATAATTATGTCAACTTATAAATATACATACATAAGTATGTTAATTAACCTTTGGTCATCAGCCATGATCCATGTAAATTACTATTACACCATGGTAGATAACACATAAAATGAAGCTCAGTCAACGCATGAAGCTAAATTAATTGAATTTATTTAATGAAGGTTTTCTTGAGTTTGCAAACGCCCATAAAAGAAAATGTTGTGTCTTCACGCCAATTGCATTAATTAAATGACAACCTCATCATTAGAGCTTGAAAACTCTACTACTGGACAATGCTCCCCAAGAATCATCTTGGCACGATATGCCATAATCGCCACCCTTATCAGACGGGTTGGCGATCGCAGTAAGATGGTCATCGTACTCATAAGGAAGCTGCTGCCCGTCCTCTGGTAGATATTCCCTCGGGTCGACTTCTACGCCCTCCACGGGATGATGATATTCTGATATTCGCCGTCACTCACACAGCAAAATAAATTACTAACAATCTTTCTTATATTATCCTTATCCTATCCCATGTCCATTTTTAAGACAACACCCGCACCAGCGTTTTAGTATTACGGGGTACTTTACAAACATAAAATTCAAGGACACAAATCACAACCAGACTCAGAACAACCAATTCACACTAATAGCTGTCCTGTCCGGGGTTTACGGGGGCACCGAGGTGGAAGCGAGGTCTCGGAGCTCGCTACCACCTGAGCCACACATAGCAGTGCATTCCGATTTATGCCGGTTGTAAAAAGAATCGCTTATTATTACTATATTAGTAATAATAAGTGATTCTTAACTTCTTCAGTTTCTTAAGTATCTCTCAAGTTACACGTCCTAAGTTACCTTGCTTTATTATTGTTTTCAATCGAATTTACAATGTTTGATATAAAAATAACCGGGACTAGCTTGCTCGTTCGTATTTCTAAAAAAAACATTACGTTTCGTATCTATATTCCGAATAATAAAATCGTTAATTAAAATTTTCTTGGAACATGTTAACATACCATCATTAGAATTGGGTTTACCCATTTAATTATGGTCATATTAACTTATTAAAATGATAATGTAGCTACTTATAATGATGGTCAGTAATCATGTTATAATGCAGAGACATTGTATCACAATGTATGTGTATAATAACCGGATTACTATTCACTCATAGATTAAAATTGAAATATCAGACTCTATAACTCTCTATGGCCCTTTAAGAATAGTGATGACTCTCACAGAAATAGAAAGCGAACATACAGTTTAGGCTGCCAACTACTTATAGAACATGAGCTTAAAACTAATTCTTTTTACAAAGTGCAAATTGAGATCGGCGTTTGTTTATGATAAGCTCGAGCCTGATGATGTCCTCCGCAGCGTGTCCGTCGTTGGTGAACCCTGCTATGAATTTTCCTGTGGGCGCGGATATGGCTCACAAACTCAAAGGTCATGGCCCATAATCCGACCCGGTTCAAAAATGTTTTTGTACAAAAACGAAAATGATGGCAAATAATGCAGGCATAACCCACTGTTCATTATATGTAAAAAGAAAAAATAATTCCATGGAGAGATCTTGCAGTAGACCGATCACAATTGGATAATAATTAGCTGCACCAGCGGTTTCGCCCGTCTCTAAATTATTTTATCCCATGGAAATATGTCACTGGGATAAAAAGTTTACTATGTCCGTCAACAAATCTAATATGTATATAAGATATATTTTTTTGTCTATTCATAGGAATTTGACATGACATGATAGATAAAAAATAATTAAATAATGTATTTTCTTAATCTATGCTATGCACCTAAGGTATTAAACAAACACTCATTCTTTACAAGTATATCTCTACGGGGCAAGCAATTTAACCAAAATCGGTTCAGTAGTTTAGACTTGAAAATGAAACAAGCAGACTAACTTTGCCATTGTTTTGTTAAATAAAAATATCATCATGACACTTATATAGCAAACTCGTTCGGTCAGGTAATAAATAACACGTATATTGCTGTCTCGGTCTCACCCGAGCTTTGTTGCGGTCGCGCAATAATACAATGTACTATATTTTATTTCATGATCCCCATCGGCCACAGTAATGCACCACTTACCATTGAAAAGTATAATCATTTGTCTTTGATTCCCCCCATATTTCATTTCTGTACGCCGTAGGTATATTTTTCATACTAAATGGGCCATTACCTTTAGTATCAAACTCTATCGTACCACACACAGTACATCTGAGTTGTTGAGTATAAGCGTTGTATGTGTGAGTTGATTTTTTTTGTGTTGGCGATCAGCATCCAGGTTATTAACCTAGTGTAAGTATTTAACATTTAACTCTTGACTTAGGTGGCATTTCGAGTTCTTATGAGTTTGGTGTATAATAATAATAATAATATCTAGGGACAATGTCACACAGATCATCCTAGCCCCAAACTAAGCAAAGCTTGTATTATGGGTACCAGGCGACGATATACATACTTATATAGATAGATAAATACTTATATACATAGAAAACATCCATGCCTCAGAAACAAATATTCGTGCTCATCACACAAATATTTACACTTACCGGGATTCGAACCCAGGACCACCAGCTTCGTAGGCAGGAGCACTATCAACTAGGCTACGGTGATTATCACACCTGTAGAATCCGGTTGCTAAATTTCATGAGTGGACTGAGCTTCATAATTATTTACTTAATTAGGTATCTATTGTTTAGGGATTTAGACAATTATATGCAAGGTATCGTTTGCATTTCGATTAAAGTACATCATGTTGTCCGTTTACTTTGACTTATACCTAAAACCTATAATATTTAACTTTAAGAAAGGGAACTCTGAGCCCTTAATGTTTGAAAAAATGGGTTTAGTGGTGCTTGTGCACAAACAACAAAGCGACAGAATAACAATATCAATAACTGACACTATTTACGACGTTTCTTAAAAATGGTACCTACTACTGTCACTTTTTGTTGATATCGCTCGTGGTTTGGTACACAATCGCCCTTAAATAAACAATAAAAAATATTTACAAATAAAATCTTGGACTTAAATTCCTTATTGCCATTTAGTGTGGTAACTCCCTTATTTCTAAATATTATTCCTTTTCTTCGCATAGCTGAATAAATCCAGGCACCATACACGTTAACTCAGAAAAGTATAGCTCCTAAATTAACCGGACGACCATTAAATCCATAATATCCATATATCCCTCTAGTTCTTCTCCCTTCTTAAGCACACCAGGGTACTTCAGCATCAAACACATGTCTTGGAGGATGATGGGCGCCGTGATGTCCATGGTGTGGCTGCGGAGACCCGTGGAGAAGTTCACACATGAAGCTGATATACGTGATCGCGAGTCGAAGAGTCTCGATGCGGGAGAGACGCTTCTCATAAGCAAATGTTGGCACCTGAACAATTAGGTAACGATCAGAATTCTAGAAATCACTATACGTTAACAAAAATAAAATAAAATATATATCTTGGGACAACTAACACACTGCATCTGAGGCTATGAGCGTCCCAGAGACGCTTATAGTCAGATGCTCACACCGGTCCGTAATTGATTGGCCAGGTTAAGCAACTAGGCTCGCGATCAGTCCATAGATGAGTCGCCAAAGTGATTTAATTTCTGAGCATCTCCTTTCTACGGGGGGCACGTTAAGCTGTCAGTCCCGGTAGTAGCCATTAGGCAACAGTCGTTAAGCCATTTCAGAGGCCTAAAGGGCGGCTTAAACAACTTCTACATTAGTTTAGTTTAGTTTCTTTATTTGCATTCATGTGTACATAGTTGTTTACATATATTTTGGACTCAACATGAAACCCTGTAAGGGCACAGCAAGTACATTATTAACAACTTAGAATTTAACATTAGGGTAACCACTGCCCATACGATAAGTACCTAAGTATCTGATCCCAAACTAGACAGAATTTTTACTATGGTTACCAGACCACTGATAAACTTATATATGTATTTTTAAATACACACATATTATTGATAAATTACACCCAGATAACACAAATAGTTCATCACACAAACAGGTCACACAGATAGTGGTCCGACGCGGGACTCGAACCCGCGACACGAAGCGGCGAAGTGACTGTCTTAGCCGCTGCACCACACGTGCAGTCAATTGCAGACTAGTAATCCAATATTTTTATATATTTGCTTACAGACCTTGCGCTGGCGAAATTAGCTGTTCTAAGAAGGCCTACTTAATAAAGATTAGAATCCCTAATAATAGATGGAAAAATATCGTCTTGGGAAGCGATTAGCTTACTTTAAACGATCCGAATGCAACAATGTGACATAGTGTAATATAGTACGCATGTATAATCTTAGGCGATTGGCACACTGCCCCGCATGACGCAGCGTAGTGCGTGAGTGCGTGTTCTAACGTTGCTTGTAAGTATCGCCGTTTGTATAGAAAACACGCATAGTCCAACATACTGAAAATGCATCCACGCGCGTTCATGCAGATGCATTTTCTGTGTGTTGGACTGTGCGTGTTTTCTATATTTTTTGACGTCTACTGACCTTCCTACGCAGCTTATCAAAAGCCTCGTTCAAGTTGAACATACGTCTTCGCTCGCGGATGTTGGCGGCGCGACGTTGCGCTATAGACGCGACGCGGCGCCGCGGTTTCTTGCCGCCAGGAGGTGCGCGCGCGCCGCTACGCCCGCCGCACCCCGCCGCCGACCACACTAAAGATGTATTGTATAATTATTTCATTCTTTCTATGAAATGGCGTATCCTGCCAAGCGGAATAAATATTTTTTTTTTTATTTATTTATTTATCACAAACACAACTATCATTACAGGCAATAGTCCTAATGCGGTAGTGTGGTCTTTAGTTACATTATATATATATATATATTTTTTTTAATTAAGTAATAAACTTCTTATATATTATTTAAGTTCTACAGACATCCAATTATATTACAATATAAATTTCAAATTAAAATAAACAAAGCACAAAAATCTCATTAAATTACATAAAATAACAATAGAAATCCAAAAACAATATTAAATTAAAAATAAATTATTATTAAATTAATATTGACATTCTAAATTACAATATTACAATATTCGTATTCATATATTACCATAACATAATACAAACAATGTTATCTTTGTGAAGTCATTCAGAGAGCAATTAAATAAATCTATCCTATCAGCAGCGTCATTCAGTGTATGCAAGGCTCGCGTCAGGGGCGCTTTACTGACCAGGTTAGTTCGCGCGCGTGGCACCGCTAACAACCGTGGCCGTCGGCGTCGCAATGCGTACTTATCAGGCACATTCAAACATATCTCCTTCAAAACACCAGCATTAAACGTTTTTCCACGCAACAGCTTAAAAATATACGTGATAATAGCGAGGTCCCTTCTTGTCTCCAGTTTGTTGTATCCAACCATGCCGATTACGAACAAGGTTGGGTACATCAACGGATAGAGGGGGTAGACCCCGTATAGTTTCATATACAAATACCTGATAAATTTGTTCTGTATGCGTTCCAACATAAGAGTATATTTAATCTCATGTGGAGCCCATATTATAGCATTACACTCAAGTTGAGTTCTTATTAGAGCATTATACAATGCTGTTACTTTATATTATCCATGCAGAACAGGTTCAAATAAAGGTTTAACCCGACAGTCAACAAGATATTGCACGCTTGGTAGTAGAATTACTTCTGGTTATGTCACACACAAACAACTCCTAAGTCCACCGCCACACATTTTAACTGTCATGTAATTACTGTCTCATGTAATTACTGACTATGTCGAGGCGCTCATAGCCAGGTGCTCTCACCGGTCCATAAGTGATTGGCGAAGTTAAGCAACTCAAGTCAGTCCGCAGATGGGTGACTGCCATAGTATCTGTGGTATCTGTGGTTCGGAGGACACATTAATCGGACGGCCCTGGCTGTAGCTATTAGGCAATAGTCGTTAAGCCATGTGAGAGGCCTAATGGGCGGCTTGAACAACTGTGACACTAGGGTAACCACTGCCCATACAATAAGTACCTAAGTAACTGACTATGACAACTCTTGTACTGCAAATCAAGGCTATCGACGTCCCACAGACCTCAATTAGAATGTCACCCCGCTAAGCAAGCTGTACGACTAAATTCATAAATGGTACCTATCAAAACTAGGTACCATTAAACGAAAACAACAAACAATTCGAAGACCTGGCTGTTGAATTTTATAACCTATGTAGAACATTGAAAAACATTGACTGGTGGCGAGGTGACACAGTTTATGTGGCATACTACTATGGTATTTTACATACGAATTCCATCAGCGTCCTCGAATATTGCCAGAAAAGCTAAAAACAGCCTCTTATACAAAATAACGAACTCAGTCAATATATGCTGGTGAAAAGATACTATGTTTTTAAAATGTACATATTCATAGGCTTCTTGAGCTTTATATTAACCTGGCAAACATCATCATCATCATCACAGCTGAAATAAGTCCACTGCTGGACACACCCCCCTCAAAATCATCTTGGGGGGATATACCAGGCGGGTTGGCGATCGCAGTAAGATGGTCATAGTACTCAGAAGGAAGCCGTTACCCGTCCTGTGGTAGATATTCCCACGGGATGAAATGGGGTTATGATATTCTGATATTCTTCACCGTAACTACACAGCTTAGATATTGCTTAGGTAAAGAGTTCTTTCTTACCCAGGTCGGTAGGCGGGAAGGCCAGGATGTCTGGATAAGGCACAGGGGCCGGCGGCGCGTCCCACAGTGGACCGTACGGGGACACCTCGCTACCCTGCCACAATCATTTAAAAAACGTCATAAAATAATAATAAACCTAATTTTATAACCTATTTTTAATGTCTTAATCTTTAAAATAACACTCATATTGGCATACAAGTAGCGCATTCAGTCCATGAATTAAAAGTAAAAGTTTTCAAAGTGATATAGGGAGAAACTCAAAACAGCCTGGAATCGGAAAGGTAGTGTTATCGATGCCTTAAAAGCCAATAGGCTCTTCGGTTATGTCACCTAGCACATTCTATCGATTCATGAGGGTGAAAAAATAAAATATTGTATCAGTGTGTGAACTCACACTTATAGGTAAAGAGATATTTGTATTTGTTCAAAACACATGGAAAATCATAACACAATAAAAGTAAAACTGCACATTCCACCCATGTGCAATTTTACTTTTATTATATTACTAGCTGTGCCCCGCGGTTTTACCCGCGTTAAACTTTATAAATTATCACAGCTCTTCCCCCGTAGGTGATAGCGTGGATAATATGTACCCTATATGTTGCACCGACCTCTTAGTAATATTCATGCAAAATTTGAAGTAAATCCATGAAGTTTTTTTTGAGTTTAACCCGGACATACATACAGACAAACAGATAAACAGACAAAAATTCTAAATACTATATTTTTGGCTTCGATATCGATTGTAGATCACGCCCCAAGTATCCTTTAAAAAAAATATTCAATGTACAGTTTTGACTTTCCTACGATTTTATTATATGTATAGATGATTGATTTTACACGTGTTGTGAACAAATAACATTATCTAACAGTACCTAACATGTTAGATTGTTTATATACATACATAGATGCCAGTTTTAATGTCAAATATAACCGAATAAATAAATAAAATAAAATAAAAAAGGTTTTTATTCACGTAGACTTTAAAAAAGCGCTTGTAAATAGTCAGAACATGTTTGTAGTAAGTAGTAATTAGGCAGGAAATAGTGCAGAGATATGCAGTTAAAGATATACATATATGATAATAAGATTTAAAGGGTACTAGCAGTTCCCCGCGGTTTTACCCGCGTTAAATTTTATAAATTATCACAGCTCCTCCTGGTTGTGATAGCGTGATAATATGTAGCCTATATGTTGACCCGACCTCTTAGTAATATTCATGCAAAATTTGAAGTAAATCCATGGAGTACTTTTTGAGTTTACCCCGGACACACATACAGACAAAAATTCTAAAAACTATATTTTTGGCTTCGACACCGACTGCAGATACGCTACAAGTATCCTTTTTAAAAAATATTCAATGTACAGTTTTTACTTTCTTACGATTTTATTATATGTATAGACTAGCTGTGCCCCGCGGTTTTACCCGCGTTAAACTTTATAAATTATCACAGCTCCTCCCCCGTAGGTGACAGCGTGATTATATGTAGCCTATATGTTGACCCGACCTCTTAGTAATGTTCATGCAAAATTTGAAGTAAATCCATGCAGTACTTTTTGAGTTTAGCCCGGACATACATACAGACAGACACACAGACAAAAATTCTAAAAACTATATTTTTGGCTTCGATATCCATTGTAGATCACGCCCAAAGTATCCTTTTAAAAAAAATTCAATGTACAGTTTTGACTTGCCTACGATTTTATTATATGTATAGATGTTATTTATTGCATTTTGGAATCCAAAATGGCGGATGTCACGTTTATAGCAAATCAATAGATGGGTACTTATGCATATAATTTTCGAAGTTTTTGAGAGTAGTAATTACGAACGGTAGAGATGGATGATAAATGTGTATATTATTACTACAGATGCCGAGAAAAAAATTTGGACATAAATACAAAAAAGTTTCAAAAGAAATAAATAAAACGAATGAGGTGTTTCTTGGAGTTCATAATTTTATGCACAAAAAATAATTTATGCATACTAATTATGTATGTTTGTGCACAAAGAGAGCAGTATTATTTTATTAAGTAGGTACTTATATTGTCTGTTTTAAGAACAGGAGCAAGAATGTGTGGATAAAGATTATAGACCCAGAGGTAGAAGAATTATTGAAATCGATTACCTTTTTGACCCGCATTTTTTTCTAATAATGCTGACAAATCCGGGTTAAGCTTCAAGCGCCATGTACTTATAAGACGATTGCGGAACTCGCGTCATCGTCATATAGTACATTTACTTATATATAAATGTGAAGAGTGCATGTGTGGCGCAGCGGTTGAGAGAGTCACCTCGCCACTGTCCCGGGTTCGATTCCCGCGCAGGAATAAAGAATAGATATATATTATATTTTTTTTGAGAATAAGTTTAAGATATAGTTTAATATATAGAAATAGCACAAGGGAGGCGTGACGTGCGATGACGAGTGTTTCATGATTAACCAAAATGAATACTCAACGCGCCTAGAAATGTTTTTACTAAATTGTATCGGAAATTTAGTGCGAGGTTGACCAAAACAACAGCTATTTCTATAGGGCTTTCAACCAAAAAAGGGTCAACGCGCCTAAAGAGTTTTCATTTAAAAAAGTTAAATGAAAAATAAAACATTTGTTTGCGTAAGTTGCATTCAAGTATCAAAATTAGTTTAGTTGATGTATAAAATCGAGCATAAAGCGCCTTGAATGTGTGCGTGCGCACTGCTGTAGTGTGCAGGCGCGGATAGCTGAATTTGAGAGCGTCAAAAATGTTATTAGGTCCTTAATATTCCATTTTAAAATAGAATGTAATACCAATATAATATTATCTACTATATAAAAATAAGTCGGGTTTTCCTTCCTGACGCTATAACTCCAGAACGCACGAACCGATTTCCACGGTTTTGCATTCGTTGGAAAGGTCTCGGGCTCCGTGAGGTTTATAGCAAAAAAATTTAACGCGGGTGACACCGCGGGGACACAGCTAGTTAAGTATAAAATACTAAATTAAATAAAATTCAATAGCATGCCCTAATTTTTCATGATTAGAAAAATTATGTGGCCTGTCCCGTGTAAATATTTTTTTCACGCTAGACTAGCAGAACGTAGACAATTGTACATCCTAAAAACACCTGGAAATGTTAAATACATTCACAGGTGTTTTTAAAATGTAAATGTATTTAACATTTGCGGAATTAAATGTCTAATACATTTCCAGGTATTTTAGAATTTTATTTAAGATTTGCCTATCGGTCGTGAAAAAATATTAATAACATAAATTTTACCTGTGTTTAGAATTAAATACGATTTCAAAAATGTGCCTACTACTTGTCAAGTTTATTTACCTGGTATCTGAAAATGGGTACACTACATTTGACGAAAAACTTTATTCCGACAGTCACAAAATAGGAATTTCACAATACCGTTTTTATAATTCCGAATGGTTAAAAATTCCGAATATTACAACTCTCTTTATCATTGCTCCAATTTTTATAATTCCTAAATTTCAATATTCCTTACATTTATAATAACTCTTCTCAAAACACCGAGCTTCAATAGATCGAATAACAAAAATGCGACTTCATGATAAGTCGAAATATCAACAATTCGATTAAAAATATTTTATACGAATAAAATTATTCTTCAACAATATAGGGGATATGACACTCGGCGGCTGTATGCAGCATGCAAGCAGGCAGGCGACATGCAAGCAGGCAGGCAACATGCAAGCAGGCATGCAAGCAGGCATGCAGCATGCAAGCAGATATGCACCATGCAGGCAGACATGCAGCATCCAAGCAGGCATGCAGCAAGCAAGCAGGCATGCAACATGCAGCAGGCATTGATTCTGTCACGGCTCCGGCACTGCGGGGTTTAGGCAGCACCACGCGTGCTTATCGTCGCAGATGGTTTTAACGCTCACCGCCGCGGCCTACTTTGAGTTTATTCGAAGTATTGAAAATCGGAATATCCTTTTTCGGACTGAGAACCTTTCGAGCATTTTGACTCTTCTAACGCATGAAAATCGGAAAACTAACAAATCGCATTTACGACACAGACACAGACAGAGAAAGTGTTGTAATGTCTTAAAATAACTGATGCTTTCATATCCACTTTACACAAAACAATCCCTCCAATTCATTTTTCTAAAACCCTCCATTGTAATTTAAGAGAAAACGCTGTGAAATGAGGGGAAATTAATAGAAACCAATAGAAAACCCGAAGTATTTAAGTTGTTCATATCGTATATCAATATTAATAGACTAGTTAGAAAATCAGATTTTCTAACAAAATCATGTATCTTACTTAATTAAATTCATAGTAACAAACCGTTCTTTTTTCGGTAAAAGTTGTTGTTGCCAATGATATAATGTAATTGCTTACAGGTTATAGGTTTTTGATGAACTAACTGCAGTAAGTGTTAGCCTTATAAATATTACAAAATAACATTGCCCCACATCTCTTGTTTTAGCAATTTTCCCATAGTCGCCCGCAGTTTCCAAATTCCTTTGCACGAGAATTCTATGTTTTTCTTGACTATCGATTACTCAGACACGACGTGTTATGGATACTTCAATGGATTCATAACACGTCGTGATATACATTATATCCCATACCAATTAAACTCAAAAAAAAATTATAGGACACAAGAAATTATTTAAGTTAAAATGTAAGACTTTCAGAAATTGAAGCTATATACATACTGCTGAGCTGCTCCAAACGTGCGGCGTCTCGCTGCCGTAGGACATCAGCGGGAAATGAATCTTGATACCTTTAACACACACTTGGGCAAAACTACACCACCGCCACTGAGCCACACGCCCTCACTGACCGACCCAAACCCACCAAATATCAAAATGGACTAAATCAAATTGGCTATTATATCTTCATGCTATACTCACGACCATCGCAGTTTTATTAAATTCGCTTACCAGACCAAAACCAACTCTAACTTCAAAATCCTACAGTCGCATCTCTCTTGTACGTGTTAAAAATCCACCCTAACCATAGTAACGCCAGATTTCTCGTTTCTGATTGGCGGAGAAAGGGGTGCACTAAGGGTGGCTGGTCCTGATTGGTCACAGCCGGTGCTGTAGGCGGGATGTATCGTCTGCTCAGGATTTGAGTGTAAGGCTGTTTGAATATACGTGTAAAAACATGAAAATTACGTGAATCGTGAAAAGGTACTAAGTATATCGCAGGAGAACATACAGGTACAAATTTTGGTACCTAAATCTCACAGTGCAATTAGGTTTTTTTATTTCTCTTGATCGACTGATATAGTCGATCAGTAGAAATAAAAAATACCTAACATTTTCTGTACAAAACAACTAATTCGTTAAACAAAGCTGTTAAAAATCAGCTTTGTTTCTCGATTACACTTCGTAAAGACTTTACTCAAAAGCAAAAAGAACACCAGTTGGTTTTCTGTTGGTTGTAAACACAAGTTGGTTTATCACCAGCCAGACTCGAACATATCACCTACAAAGTCGACATTGGAGATAGCCAGAAACAATCCTAGTCTTATTGCTACGGTTACGCATGCATTCGAATACAGATGGCTTTGGCTCATATAATACTGGTATGCCAGTATAAAAGGAACCGGGCCCATTAGAGCCAGGAAAAGGGTATGATGGTGCTATTACATCTTTTTACCCCAGCGGCCTAAGCTCTGACCCGAACCCCATAAGCGTGCCCTCAGGTATTAGTCGCTTAAATGAAGCTACAGGTTGAGAGCCTTTTGCGCTAGCGAACTGTTCGTTGTTTTAAATTTTTTAATTTGTAATACTATTGCTAAATGTACCAATAATAGCTTAGTAACTTGCTATCTATTATTTATTTAATAAGAATAAATGTGACGAAACAGACCGCACGGACGGACTAATTCAAAATATTTTTGTTGCTTTAATTACTGTATTAAACTATGTCTATGTATTACATTGTGAGCTTGACAAGTACAAGTGTATGTAAATACCCAAGTGCTGAATAAATTTCACTATTTGATATTGCTTTTGCATTACGCCTACGTAAGTATCCTCGTCGACAACGTAACTAAGCGTTAACTACGCCGCGACGTACCGACAATACGTCGCAATGTCGCTACGTCGTAGAAGCCACGAGGTTTATCCTTTTCCAATGAACATGATAGGATTTGGAACCTAAAGGACAATATTGGGATTGTTGTCCGTCTCACTGGTCTCAAACTAAATATGCTATCAAGTAATTGCAATATTTTGATCTAAAGTTAATCTTGTATAACAAATTCAATTAAATTATATGAGAAGAATCATATGTTACAGGAGACAAATATTTAATTCCCTCTCATTTAAAATGTTAATTTTAGAAATTATTGAGAAGAGTAGAAGTATATTGAATATCTTCAAGAATATATGCGAGTCAAACTTCTCTGAAACCTCTTTAAGAGGATTTATTTATAGGATCTATCACCAAGACTAAATATCGAAATCGTAAATATGTCAGTAAGTTGTTAGCCATTTTTTGTGTTTAATTTAATGAACAAATATTCAACAGCCGACTACAATATGGCTTGATATCTGTGAGATACCTGGTAAAGCCATGCTGGCCGTACAGTAGCGTTGTAGCATATTGTCCGGTGTAGCAGTGAGCAGCGCACTGGATCCGATGGTAGCATTAAAGCGCGACCGTCGTTATAAACACAAGGTCCGTCCGTCAAGGTTCCGTATAGACGGAACCATTCAGACAACATGTAGTAAAATATATCTTAAACTTTGAATTTCTGTAATTAAACCTATATATAATCTTGACAATAACTTAATATAAGCTAGCTATATAACTAAATCATTACTATTATTAATTAAATTTTATCTCTAAATGTTTTCATTAAATCCGTGTACCTAAATACCTATATATGCACCTATAAATATTTATGTATACTATACTATACTACGACAAACTTGTTCAGACTATTTACAAGCGCTTTTATAAAGTCTACGTGAACAAAAACCTTTTTATATATGAAACCATCTTACTGGAAACGTTATAATAAAAAAGGTCAATTCTTAAGAACTGATAGATTACAAGTAAGTAGGTACCTATTTCAGCACATATCTTTTGTCCTCCAAATCCATGAAACAACATTACCCATTTATCCCATATACGTCTAAATGCACCTGCACACAGAAGCTAATTTGAAACGCATTTAATCTGCTTCTGATCATATCGCATTAACGCAATAGGCGTGTCACCAGATGGCGCGTTCGTCACGGGACGTATTGTCCAAAGTTATGATATTTGTCAATTTTGACGCGAAATTGACGCGGATGGGGTAAATCAGGGTGATCGGCTTGTTAGGGACGGCGGTATACAAATGTTAATTTTGTGATTTTCACTTGACACATTTAATTCTGTTTGGAAGCTGGGTAGTAGTATATTGAATTCTGAAGTAAAACTTATTTATTGTTACAGTTATAGTAGCAGAAGCTCTCACTGGTCCGTAGGTGATCGCCGAGGTTAAGGAACTAGGTTCGCGATCAATTCATAGATCAAGTCGCCAAAGTGGTTTAATTTATGAGCGTCTCCGTGCTTCGGAGGGCATGTTAAGTTGTCAGTCCCGGTTGCAGCCATTAGGGAACAGTCTTTAAGCCATGACAAAAGCCCACTGGGCGGCTTGAACAACTCTGACAGGATAACCACTGTCCATATGTACTAAACAGGAAATATTAAAGTGCATGAGAGTATACGCAAATGCAAGTACACTATAGACTCTTACTCTTTTAATCAGGTAGGCCGACAATTCAACACAACGAAGAAAAGATCGGGTGCGAGACCGACGGCTTTACTGCGGTGTGTGACGGTGTAACCTCTACATTCCTAGATCTTTGAGGATTTTTTTATGTCCTGGGACATTATTTACATACTGGTATCTGATCCCAAACTAAGCAGAGCTTGTACTATAGAAACCGGATAAATGATGTACTGCATATTCTAATTTTCTTTTGTAAATACGTACTTATATAGATAATTCATGCACACAAAGATGTTTCCTGGGTGGGAATCGGACCCACGACCTCCAGCGTGAAAAGCAAGCATTTGCCAACCACGCCAACAGGCCGGCAATTACGCCAGCATTATCTACGACGCAGCGCTGGAGCAACTAGATAACTGGAGCAAAAACATGTCAGTTGGCAATATCTTCAACAGGACCCAAGTTTAATATCTGTATAGCTCCACCCACTCTACCACTGTCACTGATAGTAACAATGTAACATTTTATTCATAGGAAAGGCTTGAATACGTTCGACTCAAATTTTCTTATTAAATAATTTCAAGTTCTAAGGCAGTTCCAGTTTTCCCCGGGATCTGTGTGAACGTCGATTTAAGACAGATGTTGTGTGCCATTCTTGATCGTGATTAAAGGAGTTGCATGAACTGCAGTTTGGGCAAAATTGGCGACATTAATATCTGTAAAATAATTACACTAGTCTTGCCTCACATTAAACACATCCAGGTGGTATAAAATCTGAGTACATGAGGCATTTATTATAGGCTGAAAAATTGCCTGACTGGCAGGGCACATCGCTCATAGAACCGACGGCCGCTGGAGTAGAAGCGTTTACAAGCGGCAACCAAGCGGTAAAATGAAACATGCAGTGTGGGCAGCCTGGACCGACGATCTTACAACGGGCGTAAGAAGCTCCTGGATGCGGCAGTGCTATACTAGTCATTGTAAAAATCCCTGGGAGAGGCCCTTGTCCAGCTGTGGACATCTTTTCGCTGACGTGATGATGATATTCATATTAATAACTATAATTATGTCTAACGTATCAGCGTAGCTAGCATGGTACGATAACTTATGGCTCTTGAAAGCGTTCGACTAATGAAATCACTGATACACTCGTGTGTGTCTATGACTGCGAGTATGGAGATTAGTCGTGCCATGGTACCTACGCTGCTCGCTGTGGTGAAAAACACAGATTCAAGAAAAGTCATAATTGCACCCAATTTTCTTTGGCAGTTTAAGTACTTAACTAGTCAGAATAAAAGACACCGATGTTGTAGAACTAACTAACCCATTACATACATCCTACTACATCTGTAAAAAGGAATAAATGTAGTTATTAATAGGCTTGTTTTCATAAATTATTGATTAAAGTAACGTTTGAGTGACGTATTGGTCTTGTGGTTAGTGACTGACTGCTAAGCCAATGGTGTACTTTATCTATAGTATCTATGTATTTAGAAATACATATATAGTGTTGTGTTTATCAGTTGTCTGGTCGCCATAGTAGAGACAGATGCAATTTAGATCAGATTAGATTTAGACATTTTGGTTATGTTTATATTTTATTTGGTTATTTATATATTTTAATTAACTGCTGCGGTGTTTGACATGTCCTTTATTAAACAAGGTTTAAAAAGAGTATTAATATTACGGTAGTCAGCGGTTTGCTGTGCCCCCTGGCACTGCGAATGTCCATGAGCACCGGTTAAAACTTACCACCAGGTGGGCCGCTAACTCCTCTGCTCCAAGAACAATAAAAAAAATCCCTACAACCTACACAATAATTTGTATGGCAATACCCAATTCAATACATCAATACCTAAGGGGTTTTGGCGCCAACGCGGAAAAAGACGCATCAGGGCTATGTTTTATTTTGAAAAACTGGTGTAAATTCGAGTTTTTATGTGTAAATATGGTGGATTTTTAGACATAACATCTTCGACAACGTACACAAGTGGAGGAAAGTGCGATATTGCCGTGAATTGTGATTTTCCGTGTTGTAACCAAAACTCCATAAAAGCCTCTAGTAAAGTCGCCACTGCTTTAGTGGGGTTGGACAAGGACTATGTATGACTTGACTGTGGCGGACTTTACTTGACAATGACGGAAATAAATGATATAAAAATATATTTACTGAAGGCTCATAAGGCCAAAGAAGCCAGAGCCGTAAAACGGAATTAAAAAAATATTAAAAAATACATCAATAAGTATCAATGCCAAACCAGGCTGAAGGGTCGGTTGGCGTGGTTGGTAGATACGCCGCAGGTATTGGGTTCGATTCCCACCCAGGAAAGATATTTGTGTGCATGAACATCTCTGTTTGCCCTGAGTCTGTAATTATGTCTTCAAGTATGTATTAATAAATGAAAAGTTTTCATAATACGAGCTCTGTTTAGTTTGGGCTTAGTAAATGGCTGAATAATGTCCCAGGATATTATGACACTCTATAAATCTGAATCCATAATACAGGTTTTTATTATTAAATAGAATTTTGCAGCATCATGACACTTACGTTGCCACAAACAGCCACACAGACATTTATTGTTGAGTTTAAGAGATGACCAAAACTAAGAAGTCAACGCTCAACAAGGGTGTTCTAATCCGTGTCAAATTATGAGATTTAGCAAAACATGTCAAATGAATTACACGCTTCAATTACGAACTAAAGGGGGTTGTTATTAAAAGGGGCTCCGATTAGGGGCTCGCCACACGTGGTGACGGGGAGGCGCAAAATATGTTTTGATATGATAACTAATGCAACATTGTAAACTAATTGTTTTGGGGTGCTCTTGTCGTACATGTGTCTCCGTTTCAAATGTTAAAAGAAAAGTATTTTTTATTTATTTATTCTTGGCGGTTATGCCCTGCTATCAGACTTTTTAGTACTACTACTATCCTTACTAATATTATAAATCCGGAAGTAACTGTCTGTCTGTCGCGCTTTCACGTTAAAAGTACTGAACCGATTAAACTGAAATTTAGGACACGGAGAGTCTAGGCCCTGAGAAAGGACTTATTATAGGACTTTTAATATGAAAAGTAAGAGTTATAAGGGGTTGAAAGGGGGAATGACAAGTTGTATGGAAGTGTCGCCATTTTTATAATCTATACATATAATAAATCTGTAGAAAAAAATTTTTTGTACATTTAAAAAAAATCCAGGGTGTTAAAGAACAACCAATAGAATCCATTTCTAGCATTTTTAGATTTTTTGTCTGTTTGTCGGTTTGTCTGTTTATATGTTCGGGCATCACGTAAAATATACGCAAGGAATGTCAATAACTTTTATACACAACGATTGAGCGTAAATTGAGGTAACATTTAGTTTTTGTTTTATTAAAATCGGTTCAGTTTATCAAAAGATATTAGATTTTAAAGTATTCAAGAAGTAAAATAACATACATTTCGTTACTTCAAGATGAACTAATGTTTGTAGTTATACCTATATGTTCGATAGATGTCATTGTGCATAATATGACGTCTCTTTTCTGTTGATAGTTGATTTTTATTTCGATAATTGTCGTTGTGCATGTGACGTCATTTCTTCTTACTCGCGGTGTTAAGATTTTACCGTGTTTGCTGATTGCATGAGTTACGTAGGGTTTTGAATGTTCTGAATAGTTTCGAAAAAAGATCTTGGTTGCCTAGAAGTTTGTAGTTGTCTAAAATTGGATATTAAAAATCCTGTTTTCTTTGGGCAAATTTAATGATGTACACACGGCTACATATCAAGCTTTATATTTCCAGTATAAAGTGATCCCGTGTTGCAAAGGATTTCCATACAATGAGAGGTCAGCTTATATTAGAAGTGTATAGCTTGATATGTAGCCGTGTATTCAAGGTTGGATTTATTAAAATTTAATTTTAAGTTATAATATCAGTAGATCGAAAGTTTGTGCTGTCGATTCGTTTGTAACGCGAACGTACAGATGATTAAAATTTTATCGAGCCTGTCCGATATGTATTTGAATATTAGTAAATTAACCCTGTCTCTTTCTCAGCACAAATCTATATACCTATATAAAACAGGAACCTGACTGACTGACATATCACCGCACAGCCTAAACGGCTGGGGTTAGAGACTTGAAATATTGACGGCAGGTACTTTTTATGACGTAGGCATTCACTAAGAAAGGGTTTTTGGAAATACCAAACCTAAGGGGGTAAAATAGAGCATGGAAAATTGTATGAAAATCCATCATTTTTGAAGTTAAAGGCATGGATATTAGTTATTGGCCCTTCAGCTATAAAAAAAAAAATATTTTAGAATTTTTGGAAATTCCACCCCAAAATAGGGGATGAAAGTTTGTATGAAAAGTGTATCATTTTTAAGTGAAACGCAAGAAAATTGGTATTTGGCCTTTCTGTGAAAAAAAAACATTTTTGGTAATTCCACCCCTAAGGGCGTATAATAGGGGATGTATGTTGCGTGTGGGTTACTCCTATAATATTGCCGAGGAACTTGAAGCCACCTAAACTTTGCAACGGTACTAGGCTTTAAGTCAAAACTTTGCATCGTGTTATATAGGCTACTATAACATATAGGAATGACGTATTAGCAAAAGTTGTTTATTCTGATGGGCATTTCCTGTTGACTTACAAGAATGAAAGATCTGGAACGTCTCGAATCGTATCGCACATCCAGTTGTTTTCCCGTCCCCGGGTTATAGAATTCGACATCAGACGTTACAGATCTTCGACTTTGACGACCCCGTTGTTGCTGACATAAGCAACAGGATCCGCGTACGAAGTCGCGGGCAGCAGCTAGTAATAATAATATATTTATTTCAGACAAAGTCCATAGTGTGTTAGTAAACAATTTCCTTAAAAAATATTGTTAGTAAACATAAATAACTAGCTCACATTAAACATAAAGATGTAGCTGCATCCATCTCTTTATAGCTAGAAGCTTGAAACTTATTTTTAGGCTGTTTAAATATGCTTATATTATTTCAAGGCGAACTTATTCCCAATTGACTTTGAAGATTACATTTCCTTTTATATACTGACGACTTTTATTCATTTGTCCGATATTAATTTCATTAACTGTTATAATTTATATTTCAATGAGACGCTTTATACTTTAAATCAAGTTTTGAAATGCAATCTTTAACCTTACCCAACCACGATAGGATCACTTATCGAACAAGCAGATAACTGTAAGACTCTGACACGTTTGGCCTTTTATATTGTATTCTTTAGTAGACAGTTACTGTTGTCGAGCAGTTTTCTTGCTTGAACGTTGATACTTAGGTACTTCTTTATCGCATAGGCAGTATTTTCCGTAGTGTCCTAGTTGTTCAAGCCGCCCAGTGGGCCTCTGACATGGGTTAATGTGTTTCTTAAATATAAATCCTGATGACATAGTCCACAGAGCACGCAGGCTAGAAAGGGAATCGACTCAAGATATAAAGCGTGAAAGGCAAAAAGTTGTGAATTTTAAAATCAATAAGCTCGAAATCAGCGCACGAGCGTAAAATCGCCTTTTCGACGCAAATGCGTTAATATGTTTTTAATTGCACGGAACCGTAGATAAAGCTTGCGTTTGGACACGCTGCCGAACAATGGAGGGTTACTTCACTGTCTTTGAAGGGTAGTAGACCGTAAGCAAAGGGGCGATACTTATATGACTATTCTATATTATAATATTAATATAACTTTTTATTTTCAATACTGTTACAACAATTGTACCTACTACGTGCAAAACAATCTGTACGGTACCTACATGTAAATTATTTTTAGATAGAAATTCTCAATCTAAAGGAGAAATAATTGTTTATATAAGTGTATGTTAAATTTATAAAATAAATGTCTTTTTGTTCATATTTTTAACTATAAATCATAATATTAATACGTGAAACAAAAATATTTTAGGTACCTACCCCTCTTTACGAAATATGCGCGGACGGGTGAGTATGAAATTTGGAATAGTTAAAGTTCATATGGAGGAATGCAGAAAGCTAATATTTTATGGAATAGGTATTAGAAATGAATTATTTTGATAAAAATTGTGACTCCACGGACTGCCGTTGTGTGATGCGGTGGTACACCGCTGCCGTCCGTGGAATGAAACGGCATACCACGAAGTGCCGCGGTACCTTGCGGCATGCCATTATCGAGCCGCGGTATCATTGTTTCGAAACAAAACCAGTAACCCAGGATATCACGGGCATATTTGTCAGATACCATTGCTGACCTAATAACTGGCAGGTAAAACGAATATTTTTTTTTAAATATAAACAATTTTATCTGCTTTGAGCACTTTTTGGGTGAAAAAAATCATGGAACTCGCGTCATCATCACCGAACGCTTTCCATCCATGGGCTTTTAGTTAACCCAAAAAGTACACATACAGTGTACTGTAAGTGTACTTTTTGGGTTAACCAAAAACTCATGTGAGACTCGCGTGAAACTCACGTCATTGTCACCGCACGCTTCACATGAGCTATTTGTATACTGGGTATATATGTCGAAAGATATACCTCTGTGCATTATTAGTATACATTACATATTTGCGTTCACTGATTACATAAGTATATACAAAGAATCTCAATGTAAAGTGGTAACTATTATATTGTAGATTAGGTATTAAGATTAGAAGTGTGACCGCATGTTTGGGAACGAAGTTCCTTATCGCGCGTTGTGAAAGGGGGCTAGACGGGAAAAATTCTTAAGAAAAGTTGTCACGACAGTTTTTGCAGCTGTGCGGCGTGCGCATGTTTCTCTGTCTGTCTGTCTCTCTCTCTCTCTTTCTCTTATAGAAAGCAAGCCAGATATTTTCATTTCTATTTCGCATTGAACAGTGTGGTGTCGCGACGATTATTTTTGAGTGTATACAGGTTTTTTGTACATAATAAATAATAAGAAATAACTTCATTCCATTCGGGTGTCCCTTGACACCTCTCAAGATTTTTTTTTTATATTTTTGCTAAAAACCATTTAAAATGTTCAGGCACCAACAGTATTGAAAATATTTTTCAGCTTGTTCGATTGATGGAGTAGATGAATTATTTTCTTACGTTACTCCGCAAATTTCTTCTCATTTCTCCCAACCCATCCTCAACTCAATAAAGCATTTAATTTAGGATCAGTACCAATAACCTAAACTAACCGTTAGAAAACCCCCGACACATACTATAATTATATAATTTTGGAAAAAACCTGCTACTTACTCTTACAATGCTAGACCGATATTAACCAAATATAGGTAAGAACCACCGCAAGGAAACCGACTTTCAAGAAACAACCACACTGAAATCGGTCCATCCGTTTGAGAGCTACGATGCCACAGACAGACAGACACATACACACACAGAGACACACATCGACATCAAACTCATAACAACCCTCGTTTTGCGTCAGAGGTTAAAAACTAATAATAACGGTCAATAACGAAACAAACGTGTGGTGACGGCCTAGAATATCATCACCCCATCACATCCCGTGGGAGGCGTAGAAATTGTCCGAGGGAATGCCTACCAGAGAACGGGCAGCAGCGTTTTGTTGTGAACTATGACCATCATACTGCGATCGCCAACCCGTCTGCCAAGCGTGACGTGGCAATTATGGTATATCGCAGAGGGTATACAGTAGCTTGCGCATACAATATAACAACACGTTCCGGGTGTTCCACGCGTTATTGTAGCGCGTCCAGAATGCTTGCCGACGCGGCCGTTGATAGTTTTTCGGCCACCATGCGCAAAAGGTCCGCATCTCTGCTACGTCGTTTGCGCGCCAGCCCCAACAGCATTCTTAAAACTTTGGTCGATAGGTGGGACTCTCCGATCTTGGGAAGGTGGATAAGACTGCACGCAGTCAAGTAGACATTTCCCAGGATCGGCGGGCTCTGCCACGATGCTCACGCAGCTAGAAATATTTTTTTACTAACACTAGTTTATAAGTTGTCATTGTAACTAACACATATGGAATTTATTCCGAATTAAATTATTATTATTATATACCCCCCCCCCCCATCCTTTTGGGAGGCTTTGTCCAGCAGTGGACGTACTCTGGCTAACATGATGATAATGAAAGAAACAAATAAATGTACAAATTACGATTTATTAATTCTCCATCTTAATTTTATTTATACACATTGACGTAATAAGTAGTTTATTTTGCTACTGCGTGTTGTGGTCGTGCGAATCCCCCGGGCCCGGCTCGCGGTTCGCTCTGTGTCAGGACCCCTCCTTAACTTTGCCGTTTTCTGTCACTTTGTTGTTGGTAATGCGCTCCATTACCTCGTGATTGTATGTTGAGTGCAACATAAGCCCCAGTACTCCAGCTCTGTGGAAAAGTATTTAATAATTTTGTTAAGTTAAAGGTAAAAGAGAGGTGAAAGTTTTAGTAGAGGGAAATTGATCCTGGAATTAATAATGACGCCGTACGCTGCGAGGTGGTGGGTTCGATTCCCACCCGGGACAAATCTTTGTGTGATGAACATGATATTTTTTTCTATGTCTGGGTGTAATTGATCTATAACAAGTATTTATTTAGTATATTTATCAGTTGTCAGTTTGCTATAGTACAGGCTCTGCCTCGTTTGGGATCAGATGGCATGCGTTAGTTGTCCCAAGATATTTATTATTATAATGTTAAAAAAAAACAAGTGCAAACAAGCAGAGATTTCACTTGTGACGACAAATATCTTATCTGTATTTCCTCTAATGCTGAATTATAATGTAACCTTTCACGCACGGTCGTGGGTACGATTCCGACACAGGACAGATTTTGTGTGCATGAACATGAACTTTTTGTCCTGAGTCTGGGTGTAATCCATATAATTAATATTATGTTATATTAATTTTATAAGTTATTTATAATAAAAACTTAACTATAATAAAAACTAAACTTTTAAACTTAACTTACCTGGAAGCCATAGACAGTCTGATACTCCTCTCCTGCTCCACCAGCTCATCCAACTTGAGCCACTGTCTGACTCTCTCCATGTCTATCTCTGCTCTCCTCAACTTCTCCCACTGGTAGTGCTTTAAGCAGGACTTTTTGGGCGCCCGACAGAACTCTCCCGTAGGTTTGAACACGTTGCGCACGAGAGGACAACCGCAGACGTCCGAGTCACCCACTTTAGGATCTTTGAAGTGTTCGGGACACATCACCTGTACAAGAAAATATCATATTCCTTAAAAAAACAACCAATTAACCAGGTAGATATGGCCAAAAATTGGAAAACAATACAGTGGGTGTTTTAGAGTGAAGCATGTCCTTAAAACATTGTTCAAGCTATATCAATTTCATTGTGATATTTGCTAGATTTTACAAGTTTTATGTTTCCGTACCCAAAGAGTAAAACGGGACCCTATTACTAAGATTTCACTGTCTGTCCGTCTGTCACCAGGCTGTATCTCATGAACCGTGATAGTTAGACAGTTGAAATTTTCACAGATGATGTATTTCTGTTGCCGCTATAACAACAAATACTAAAAAACAAAATAGAAACAATGCAAAAAACTGCCCTATCTCACTTGTTTTCGGCTTCATCGTGTGATTTAAATAAACAATAACAATTACTTTTTTTTTTTTTTTTTTTTATTCGGGACTAGTCCCTCCCTCTTACCCACCACTGCAACTCCTGTAAGCCAGGATCAACAGTGGCACACAATGAAATGACACTGAGCGGTGAAGCTCAGGCATGTCCCGGGGAATAGCTTTAACTGTCTTGGATCCCGCAACGAATTTAATCAGAAACAGAAAAAAGGAGGAGTTAGAAAATGAATAGTTCCACTTCCCTCCAGAGCAAAGCGGGAGACAGAATGATGTAAAGAGGCTATAGCCTCATAAAATGAGAGATTTGCAACTAGAGAAGCCAGCTGCAAAAGCACCGAGGATCAATTTAAGGGTCCTAAGTGAGCTGTTATATTTGATTCCAATAGTAGGTATGGCAAAAACGCTTAAACGCACGGAAGTTGTTCCTTGTTGCTACAAGATCCGTATAATAAACTACTCCAGATATTGGTTGCAAGCTTTTTAACATAATATCACGCTGATTTTGCCAGAGATCACACTCCCACAGGATGTGGTGAGCAGTTTGTTCATATTCGTTACTGGATGTTGAGCACAGACAGATTGGTGAAGATACTAATTTGAAACTATACAATTTACTTTTAAAATTGCCGTGTCCGGTAAGAAATTGTGCAACACAATGGTCTATGATTAGCCAAGTTTTATTTAACCGTTCGCGTACGTCCGGAAAGAACTGGTGCAGATGGCGACCCTTGGTTGACGTATTCCATCTACATTGCCATTCATTTAGTAGTTCGTTATTTAAGTCAGCTATTGGCATAAATAGCCTGGTTATTTTCGCACGGTCGCGTAATGATAAGAAATCATTTTCTAAATTATCGCGCGTAGAATAATACATTGCTGCTCGTCTTTGTACTTCAAGATCAACCGGTAGTACACCCGCTAGGACAGGTAGGGCCTCTGTGCTCACTGTTCTATAGGCTTTACACAGAAATATCAACGCCAACCTCTGGCTTTGTAGTAATTTACGGCGAGCAGCTCCGATGGTAGCCCTATCAGCCCACACAGGCGAGCCGTAGCATATACACCCGAGATAGGTTGCCCCGTAAATGATTTTAAGAGTATTAAAAGAGATGCCCCAGGTTGCCGTCGATATCCTTGTAAGTGCAAAAAAGTTTCGCTTAGCTTTTTCCCCAACTGATTTAATATGTTCTATAAACGAGAAATTCTTTTCTAAAACTAAACCCAAATAACAGGTTGATATTTTGCGTTTTACAGTAACATTATTAAGTTTTACGCCCGGGGGGGATTTTAGTTCACCTTTAAGAAGGAGTTGGTAGGTTTTATGAGGAGCAAATGTAAGGCGATTTCTTTTACCCCATTCACTTATCATACTTAAGCAAGTTTGAGCCAGATTTTCCAACTCTCTCCTGGAGTTACCCTGTATAAGTAAGAGGCCATCGTCAGCATATGCCGTTAGAGAGCAGCGTGATGGCAAGGGTAATGTCAAGAAGTCATCAAAACCCAAGTTCCAGAGATACGGCGCGAGCACTGAGCCCTGGGGGCAACCCATGGTTAACGATTTAGTGACTCTGAAGTGACCAAGCTTAAGAGTTGCAGAGCCATGTACGAAATAAGATATGATTATCGAATATATATTACTGTAACAACCGCGTATCTTAAGTTTTTGTAACAAAATTGGCCACCAAGTATTATCAAACGCCCCTGAAATATCCAGGAATATGGCCAAAACGTATTTACATTCGGACGAGTTTACAGCTTTCCTCACTGAGATAGCTGCGTCCACTGTCGATTTACCCGCAGTAAAACCAAATTGATTTCCGTGAAATTTTGGTCCTCCCGGCAGCAATCGCGGTACAATAAGTCGTTCTAGACTTAATAATTACTTAATGCACGTGTGGCTCAGCCAGTGGCAGAGTCTTCGTCGATCGTCGCTGCTAGCGCGTTATTATTATTCTATGACTAGCTCTCCCCCGCGGTTTTACCCGCGTTAAACTATACAAATTAAAGCCAATGTGTTAATCCAAGGTGCCAGCAATCTCCATAATAAATTTTATGAAAATCGCTCCACGACCTGAAGAAGTAACAAACATAAACACTCACAAACTTTCGTCTTTATAGTATTGACTAGCTGTGCCCCGCGGTTTTACCCACTATAAACTTCATAAATATGTGTTAATCCAGGGTGTCAGCTAAAAATTAAAATCGCTCCGTTTAGACGTGAAGAAGTAACAAATATACACACTCAGAAACTTTCGCCTTTATAATATTTGTGTGATTATGATGCTAATAAACCTCCATTACAACTCCGCAAAATACCGTTACAACCCTACTTTTTATTTTATTTTATTAGGATTGCCAACAGAGATGCATATAAATTACATTGCCACAGTAAAAAGATCTTGTGTATCTTCACTTACAGAAAATCACAGCATTCGAAGAATATACAAACAGATGAAAAAGTTAAAGTAATTTACAAACTAAAATTAATTAAAATTTAAGGAAACAAATTCAAACTAAGAGTATAAAACTCTACTTCTCTTGATAAGCACTTTTATGTTAATAGAAGATATATATTTTTTCACTTACCCGCAATCTCTTACAATAAGTACCATTAACAGGGTTGTAATAGTCACAGAACATGCTCTGCCCGTCGATCCTCGTGCGATGTCGACTGCCGAACGACGCCTGCGCTTCATATTTGACGAAACACTTCTCCATATGCTTGACGGCGGTGCGGGAGTGGATTTCGTGGCCACACGTAATGCAGTACATTGATGTCTCGTCGTCGGCATCCTGTTTAAAAGACATTATGTTATTCACGATCAATTAAAAGAGTCAATTAAACTTTCAATAGGCTGAAAAGATCCAATTACAGCTTGCAAACACCGATCGACCAAAAAAAAATGGAAATAAAAAAGTGTTTTATTGTAAAACAAAAGATGGGGTGCTTTTTAAGATAATATCAAAATAATAATCCTACTCATAAACTATTGACAACACGCACCCCACGTTTTTTTACAGTAAAATACTTTTTGTTTTTCATATTTTTAGTTTGTTTTTCTTTAAAGCATGTTTATTAGACTGTTTTTTTTCACCCTTTTTGATTTTTTAAATTTATAAGTTTTATTTTCTATAAACACCTGTTTTTTAGTTAATTAAACTATTATTGTATCTATGTTAAAATACTTGCTTGGCACAAAGACAATACCAGTTGTAAGGGCACAATAAATCGCTAATCATGACTATCCTAGTAAGTATAATGGGTCTAACTGTTTAAAATATTGAATTGTCATCGGTCCTTGATAAGTATGCCAAATTTCGATGTAATCTGACGTTTTGAAGGAGGTCAAAATCACGGTTTCCGTTGCATACATACTAACATACACAAGAGACTTGCTTGCTTTTCACGCTGGAGGTGGTGGGTTCGATTCCCACCCAGGACAGACATTTGTGTGTATGAACATGTCCGTTTGTCCGGAGCCTGAGCGTAATTATCTATATAAGCATGTATTTACAAAAGAAAAGTAGTATATCAGTTATCTGGTTTCCATAGTACAAGCTCTGCTTGGTTTGGGATCAGACGGCCGTGTGTAAATAATGTCCTAGGATATTATTATTATTGTATTTATTATTGTGGAGCCCAGCATTAGCTTAACAGTTGTTGTTAAAGTTTACTGCTAACAAGGTTGAGGTTGCTTTCTTGGCCCTAGCTACAATGACGTCCAAATCATTGACAAACCATGACACAAATCTCACCTTATCGTCAGTATGTACGATGGCAGCGTCCTTGGCCCTCGCTACAATAGCGTCTAAATCCGTATGTTGTTTGTCCAACGCCCGCAACGCCGCCTGCGCTTTGGCTAACCCGCCACGGACGACCTCTAAAGCTTTGCGGTTCTTTTGTTCAGCCACACAAGATGAGAGCGACCACTCTTGAATGCGTTGGGGTAGTACCTGGGGATATACATTTGTTTAAGAGTAGAAGAATCAATAACCTGACGGGGAAACCAGTTACTAAGAATATATTTCTAGTTTACGGACTTTTCATCATCATCATCATATCAGCCGAAAGACGTCCACTGCTGGACAAAGGCCTCCCCCAAAGATCTCCACAATTGCCGGTCTAGCGCTATTCGCATCCAGCAGTTTTCAGCGACCCGCACAATATTATCGGTTCATCTAGGGGCCTGCCCACGCTGCGTGTTCCGGTTCGTGGTCGCCATTCGAGAACCTTTCCGCCCCAACAGCCGTCGGTTCTACAAGCTATGTGCCCCGCCCACTGCCACTTCAGTTTTGCAATTCTTCACTTTGGACTTCACTTGGACTTTTAACATAGAGAAAATGATATTTTGACAGTAGCGCTTGAACTTGTGCAGTTCACCAATTTCGACTGCACGTGTGGCGCAACGGTTAAGACAGTCGCCTCGCCACTTCCACCCGTGCAAGACCACTATATGAGTGAGCTGTGCTGAATCTGGATGGAATTTGTGTCCGTCAATGATATTATGTTTGTAAAGTACCCCACGACACAGGGATTCATTTCTCTAGAGCAGGCGTGGATTCAAATCACACTCATATTATAAAAGCGAAAGTTTGTGACTGTGTGAGTGTGTATGTTTGTTACCTCCTCATTGCTAAACGACTGGAGCGATTTTAATAAAATTTGGTATGGACATAGCTGACATCCTGGATCCATTATAGCCTATGTGTTATAGGCTATAATTTATATACTTTAACGCGGATAATACCGCGGGGCACAGCTAGTTTAAAAAAAATCGCAAATCTCCAATACCGATTGTCTATAGAACTGTCTATCTGGTGAACTATGTAGCTGGTACAATACCTGGTATATCCTGGCAGTGGCGAGCCTCATGCCGCACTGCGCCGAGCAGTACTTGGAACTGAACTGCGCCGCCCGCGTGCACTGCGGCCCGTAGCACTGGCGCGCCTCGGCAGTTTGCAAGTGCGCTACGGATTCTTCCGGCTCGTATGCCTCGCGTTCATGGTGCTTTTTCTTTATTCTGTTGCTACTGCTATTAAAATAAAATAAAAAGGTTTTTATTCACGTAGACTTTAAAAAAGCGCTTGTAAATAGTCAGAACATGTTCGTAGTAATATATAATTAATTTATAATTATTTCTAGGTACATATAGATAGTACACAAACCGCCTCGCCAGAAGACTTGACGAGTTCCAGCCTCCGGAACAAGCCGGGTTTCGAAAAGGCTACAGCACCGTAGACCACATCCATGCTGTTCGGCAGATTGTACAGAAGACTGAAGAGTACAATCAGCGGCTGTGTATGGCCTTCGTGGACTACGAGAAAGCCTTCGACTCCATCGAAACCTGGGCGGTTTTGGATGCTCTGCAGCGATGTCGCATCGATTGGCGCTATATCGAGGTGCTGAGATGTCTGTATGATACCGCCACAATGACCGTCCAGGTCCAGGACCAAAAGACCAGCCCGATCAAGCTGCGTCGAGGGGTGAGACAGGGGGATGTAATATCCCCTAAGCTCTTCACCAACGCGCTCGAAGACGTCTTCAAGACGCTGGACTGGACTGGACGGGGCATTAACATCAACGGCGAATACATCTCACACCTTCGGTTCGCCGATGATATCGTCATCGTTGCAGAGTCACTGGAACAGTTAAGCGAAATGCTGCAAAGCCTAAATGGAGCCTCTCGAGGTGTCGGTCTCGGCATGAACTTGGATAAAACCAAGATCATGTTCAATGAAAATGTCACGCCGGGACCAATCTACGTCGATGGTTCGATGCTCGAAGTTGTTCGGGACTATGTCTACCTTGGACAAGTTGTCCAATTGGGTAGAAACAACTTCGAGAAAGAAATCAACCGCAGGATCCAGTTGGGTGGGGCAGCATTTGGCAAACTACGTCATGTCTTCTCCTCGCCTTTACCGCAATGTCTGAAGTCTAAAGTCTACAACCAATGCGTCCTACCTGTTATGACCTACGGTGCTGAGACGTGGACACTCACAGTGGGACTAGTCCATAAGTCGCACAGCGAGCTATGGAGCGGCTATGCTCGGCGTCTCTTTGAAGGATAAAATTCGTAACGAAGTAATCCGACAAAGAACCAAAGTTACCGACATAGCTCGCAGACTTAGCAAGCTGAAGTGGCAATGGGCTGGTCACATCTGCAGAAGGACCGACGGCCGCTGGAGCAAACGTGTTCTAGAGTGGAGACCGCGACTTGGTAAGCGTAAGGTAGGACGGCCCCCAGCTAGGTGGACCGACGACCTCAAAAGGGTCGCTGGGACAGACTGGATGCGGAAGGCGGAGGACCGTGTGCAATGGCGCGTGTTAGGGGAGGCTTATGTCCAGCAGTGGACTGCGATAGGCTGATTGATTGATTGATTGACATATAGACATTTAGGTACACGGATTGTAGGAAATAATTTACAATAAGATTTATTTTATAACAGTAATGATATTTAACTAACTTAAATTAAGTTATTGTCAAGGATCATGTGTAGGTTTAATTATTAAAGAATAAAAATAAATGTGACTTTATTCTCTAATTGTTCCCTAATAATATCAATACAGACCGAATTTGATAATCAGCAAATTTGTTCAATCATTTATTTGTATTACAAATGATGAACCAGTACAATAAACACACTTCCTTCTAATTTTGTGTAATATAAGAAGAATGAAAACTACTTGACTGATTTTAAAAATCTTTCACCTACTGAAATCTATCAGCGCGTAAAATGGGTTGTAATTTATGTTCAAATTAATAATAACACACAATATGAATTTATTAGAAAAATTAGAGAACCCTACGAAAATTACCATTATGTGACCCAAGGTAATACATAAATTTGCCTAAAGGCACTATCTGGCGTAAAGTATTAATACTAATTTAAAATACATAGTAATTTTTACCTTAAGTAGTTGAGTAATTTAAACTTTCTATTTGTCTACCCGAGAAACGTGGGGGCAGGTTACTATTGTACTATAAAAACCAGATTAATGTCACAAGGAACAAGGTCAAGGTACAGTCCCTAGCACATCCAGCTACCGCAATCTATCAAATTTATTTTATAGATTTTCAACTTTATCACAAAAGCATAAGGTTCACTTTCAATTGGGAAAATTTGTCAGATTGGCGTAGCTTGAAGTGCTGGCGTCTATACATCCACAGAAGTCTAGACAAAAGGTATACAAGCAAAATTTATAATCTTCTTGATATACCTGGATTGTCGGCTAGGTTTCTTGCTACTCTTGACACAAAGCCGCATCTTACACCTCAGCTTCCCTCTGTTGCTGCTGCCATACTTAAACATGTCCTCACACGCCTCACAGCTGTAACACCACACAATATAAATGTTCTATGCTTTGCACATGTATTAAGAATCATAATATTGTATCAAGTCTCATAATATTTATTACTATTGTGATTGGAGGTGTGATATAAACATTATTGTTAATTAAGATTATTTCATTTTGTGACTAACCATGTTACAAGTTTTTCTTTTTAAATATTACTATCCCCACACTATATTTGTTTGGAACTTGTCCTTATGTAAAATTGCTATACACAATCTATACATAATATTATAAAATCTTAGGAAAGTCAAAACTTTACATTGAATATTTTTTTAAAGATACTTGGGGTGTGATCTGCACTCAATATTGAAGCCAAAAATATAGATTTTTCGAATTTTTGTCTGTATGTATATCCAGGCTAAATTCAAAAAGTACTTCATGGATTTACTTAAAACTTTGCATGAATATTACTAAGAGGTTGGGTCAACATATAGGCTACATATTACCATGTTATCACCTACAGAGGAGAGGCTATGATAATTTATAAAGTTTAACACGGGTAAAACCGTGGGGCAAAACTAGTATAACATAAATATCGGATGAAATTTAAAGAGTTCTTTATAAATTTATTCTTTTTCAGGGGTAGATTCCTTTACAAAGAATAAATTAAAGAATTATGACATAAGAAATTTTCTTTTTTGCATGCAAACAACATGCATCTCTGCCAATTGACATTTTGAGTAAGAATTAAATATTGTATTTTTTCAAATTGGTGCATATTACACTTATAGGCTGATTATGCTCCTTAAGTTATAGCCCCTATTTACTTTACACCTGGTATATATCCAAATATATACCAGGTGTAAAGTAAATAGGGGCTATGCCGTGCTATGGTCAAAGGCCTCCTTGGGGAGGCCTTTGACCAGCAGTAGACATCTTTCATCTACCCTGATATTATGGTGATGATGATATTTTTGGCCACCAGATTTTTAGTCAACTGACCTCATAGTTTGAAGAGTATTCAGTCAAATAACTACACATTTCATTTCTAATATATGATAAATAGTAAACACTGTACAAATTTTTAGATTTTAGTTAGTCACCAAGCTCCAAATTGGTGATTAAATTAGGTATGAGATCAAGACAAACATTAAAAAAAAAGTAAATTGCTGATGTCCAATGAGATTCTACACCACATATATTAACAATTATTTTAGTTAGTAACAATTAGTTTTAGTAGTAGTAGAGGAGAACAAAATTAAAATATCATCAGATTTTTGTTAAGTAATAGCAGATAGCCTCGACACATCAAGTTTGTACTACATGTATTTAGAGTCTAGTTGTACTTGGTCCATGAATTTAATCACAGAATAAAATCTCTGTATTGTAAGTATACTCAAAATACAGAGATTTTAAACACTACAGTGGGTGATGCATTTAAAAAAGCCTAAACAAGATAAATTTGAACATAAAACTATACATACTGTCCACAATCATTTAACTGTAGACATCCTGGACAGTCACCACATCCATCTTTGAGGCTTGGTCTCTTAGATGATTTATTTTCAGAGTGATCTTTCTCTTTGCGCTTCTTTTTTCTGTCATCCCGCGCTAAAACAATTTAATTTGAAAATTAGTTAATTATAACACAATGAATTCATTCTTTTAGCAGCTAAAATGCCATAAACATAAAGTAAGTATGTGTAAATAATTCATTGCATTTAAAGGGATGGATCATGGATTCATACTTTAAAATAGATTTAAGTATTGGTTATATTAAGAGCCTCCTTTTATTTACCCATTTCGCCATCATTCTCTCTTTTCTGTGGTCTAAATCTAGTCTTGAGACTCGGATCCTCTTCTCTGCAACGGTCACAGAAGTAGTTCTTGATGTACTTTGCTTCTCTTTCAGATATATTGATACAGTCACCATGATACCATTCTTCACATGAATCACATGCTCTAAAAAGAATAATCACAGTGAAAACTATGTGCAAAGTTACAAAAGCTGGAAACTATTCATAATTATTATCTTTTATTCAAACTTTTTCTTAGTTAATACATTTTAAAATATATAAATAATAATAATATCCTGGGACATTATTTACATGGCCATCTGATTCCAAACTAAACAGAGCTTGTACTATGGAGACCAGATAACTGATATACTGCATATATTACTTTTTTTGTAAATACATACTTATAGAGATAATTACAGACTCAGGACAGACAGAAATGTTCATAAATAAAAAATAAATACATTTATAAAATAAAAATTAGGATCTGCAAACGGCAGCAGAAACAGGGTCCATGCTACCAGAGGTTACTGCCTTAGAGACAGGAACTTCCTGATAATGCTAGCCATGTCCAACAGCACTGCTTTTTGGATCTTGCTCTTGACCCAACCACCTAACGTAAGCCTCTTCAGGTGTTTTTTGAAGCTCTTTGCTATTAAACCATTGGCAGAAACGACTATCAGCACAATGATAGCTGAGTCAACATACCAATTATTATTATGATTAGCTTATACTAGCTTCATTAGAGTTTAAGTGGTTCATAATGTCATAACTCAGACATTATGAACCACTTAAAATCTACCTCATAGTGTGAAGTCTTTATGGGGACAGGTTGTCGCTCATTATCAGTAATCAGAGTCGACATAACTATTGTTTTATAGTGGTATAATTGCGATTTCCATTCAATAGCAATAATATATGCAACAAGCAAACCATCTCACATCATGAAACGCGAGCTATCCGATGACCGACATATGCAATACGCCTGGCCCGCTTGATTTAGCAGCGTAGTAATCTTAGACTGGCGCTCCGGCAAATCGAATTGCTTAGCTATGTCTGCCTTCTGTAAAAAGAAACTTAGCGTGAGTCCACGGACCACACATAAACATAAAACAAATGAACGAAAAATACGCACGCTCTGCTTATATTTCTTGTCACCCATTGTATATAATAACTTTTACAGCATGAAGAATGCACTTTGCAGTATAATTCACAATTTTGGATTATAAGAATTGGATTTCACAGCATCAAATTTCAACTTCAACTCTTAATTGTGGCACTTGTGTTTTCAAGTACTATCTCAAAACTTAACCATAGACAAATGAAAAATGATCTAAAATGTCATCATGACATGTCATTCTTAATTCGTGGATTATATAGACAGTGTTCAATTCGGATCTTCCAAAGATATTATTATATTATAATATTGTGGCGGCAACACCGTTGCGTCACCAGGACTGTCAAAGTTCTGTGTCGTGAAGGACCATGACATACCCGTAACTATTCTGATTGGAAATCCTATACTCAAAGACTTTGAGGTACATTTTACTCCCGATGGTATCTTTATGGATAAAATTATGAACCTCACTCTTTTAGTCGAAGCTAATCGAGAATATGCTATAGAAGAATCTAACTATGAAGAAAGAATTCTTAAGATATGTAAAGAATATGCACCTAATAATAAGTGTATTGAAGATTATATTCGTGATAATGAAGTGAGACCATCCAAAGACAAAATTAATGCCGTCGCAAAGTTTAGGCAACCAAAAAACGTGAAAGCTGTTCAGTCATTCTTAGAACATAGACCAGGATCCAGAATGAATCACGCTGATGCATTAAGTAGGTATCAAGTCAAGATGAAGATGCTTACATAAAAGCATTTAAGAAAATTCTAGAAAAAGAATCTTATCAAGATTATATTTTACAAAAAGACATACTTTATAAGGAAATAAACGGTACTAGACTAATTGTGGTACCCAAGAAAATGCAATTCGAAATAATAAGAAGGAATCATGACCGAGGACATTTTGGAGTTGCAAAGACTGAAGAATTAATTAAAAGAAAATTTTATATAGACAGTTTACAAGATAAAATTAGAACAATTATAACAAATTGCGTCGAGTGTATCTTGGTATCATATAAAAGAGATGACAGTCAAGAAGGTGGGAAATGGGGAAGTACCCATTAATACTTCAACTTCTGCGGATTTGATGAAAGCGTGGAATGCCCTAGAAGAAGGAAGTTCATCTGGGACAGATGATATGCAGGATGACCGTGTGGATTAGTTTTATAATTTTGGTTTTTTAATATGTTATCTGTGTAATTTTAGCTATCTGTAGTGAGCAGACTTGGAATGTCGGAGAAGAGAAAAAGATTTATAAGACGTAAGATTTGTTCTTAAATAAAAATAAATAAAGTGATAAAATTTACTTCAATTTTCTATTGAGCCACATCCCCACAACTTTCTTTTATATAGGAACAAAGTGGTTTATATTGGGACAACGGTAAATTTAAATTTATATTCTTAGCTGCACTATAATATTAAGCTTTTGTTTATCCTTTATATATAAAGATAAAGATAAAAAGATAAAAATCATTTATTCACATGAAACATGGTTTACAAATTATATATAGGTGTTGTAATCATTTTGAGGTTTCACATGCTTCGCCATATATATGGCATGTAAATTTTTACAAATAAGTAGACAACTAAACTAAACAATAAACTAACGATCAAATATTCAATTACAAAATTAATGGATTTCTATTATATTAAAGACATTATATAACAATATTAATTTAAATGGTTATTACAATCGTCAACTTTAGGATTACAATTACTAGAAGGTATAAATTACATAAAAATACATTATTACATTGCTAACAGAAGTAAAGCTAAGTAGTAAGTGGATTATAAAATTAATAAATTGGAATGTCAAAAATATAATGAATAATATTATTGAATTTATAAGCTACATTTTTACGTCCCATGTGTTGTATTCTGAAATAGAATAAAAACAATGTTCTACCAGCCATTTGCGTAATTTTACTTTAAAGTGTTTGATGGGAGTTTCTCTTATGTTCTTTGGCAGTTTGTTAAAAATTCTAATACACATATGATAAACATTGTTCTTATTTAATGCAGTTCTACAATATGGGACAACAAGTTTAGTTGGATCTCTGCTCCTTTGAAAACCGTCTTCTCGTTTGTCCTTAAAAAAGTTAAGATGTTTCCTAATAAAAACTGATACTTCAAAAATATAAATACATATTAGGGGCATAATATTATGTTTTTTAAATAGGGGCCTGCAAGAGTCAAGCGGGCCAGCGCCGTAGATAGCTCGAACGCATTTTTTTTGTACGATGAAGGCTTTATTTATATCGGTAGAATTCCCCCATATTATTAAACCGTACCTTAGAATTGATTCAACATATCCACTATATGCTGTGCGAGCGGTTTTATCATCTGATACATTACGTAGTTTTCTAAGGGCATAAACGAAGCGATTAAGTCTGTTGCAAACATTATGGATATGAGCTTTCCAGTTACAGAAGTTGTCTAGTGTAATACCTAAAAATTTTATTGTGGTTGCTTCATCAACATATTGTGTGTCTTCAATCTTTATCTTTATACTGTAATCTTTGGCTTTGTAAGTTCGAAATTTAATGAATTTGGTCTTTGATATATTTGCACAGAGTCTATTAGATTGAAGCCATTTTAGTACCGAATGAACGGCTTCGTTTATTTTTAATTCGTGTTGTATCTGGCTTGATTCATTACTACTTGTATTATTATCAGGCACTATGACTGATATATCATCGGCAAATAAAACACTTTGATACTCTATTGTATTGGGTAAATCGTTGATGAAAATTAAGAATAATAGAGGGCCTAGTACGCTCCCTTGAGGCACGCCACGAGTATTCATTCTATAAGTAGAGCGATACGTAGTGGATTCCAGATTTTCATTTAAGCTTGTTATTTCAACACATTGCTGCCGATTTTCCAAGTAAGTTTTAATCCAATTTAGTGCTACTCCTCTAATGCCATAATTTTCACATTTACTTAGTAGGATGTTTTGATCTACGCAATCAAAGGCCTTGCTCATGTCGAAAAACACTACAACTACTGGTGTTTTTTTGTCAATATACTCGGTTATATTTTTAATTAGAGTAAATGCCGCTAACGATGTTGATTTATTATTCTGAAATCCGTGTTGTTCCTGCCTAATGACTTCATGTTTATTCAGAAAATCCATCAACCTTTTGTAAAACAACTTCTCAAAAATTTTGGAAAAGATTGGCACAAGTGTTATCGGTCGATAGTTGTTGGGATCTTTTCGATCGCCCTTTTTATGTAATGGCTTTACAATAGAATATTTAAGCTTATCGGGGAATATCCCTTGAGTGAAAGAAATCAAAATAATATGGTTAAGTACCGGAGCTAGTACATGAGCAATTGTTTTAAGAATACTAGTAGAGACGGGGTCATACCCTACTGCGCTTGTATTTTTTAAAGATTTAATTATATTTACGATTTCTTGTTCCGTAGTAGGTCTTAAAAAAATTGTATTGTTTTGGATATGTGTGATTGGTTTACGTTTACTACAATTATTTATATCGGATGAATGGTTTTTATTATTAATATTAATAAAAAAGTCATTAAATTCTGTTGCTATGTCAATAGGTTTACTGTAAAGATGTCCATTATTTTTTATCTGTTCTATACTATTCAATGTCAAAATGCTATCTGTTTTATCTTTTATAATGTCCCATGTTGCCTTGCCTTTATTAGTAGCCTTGTTTATAATTTTTTTATTAATACCTTTTTTAGACCAAACAATGCATTTCTTTAGTATTTTGTTATAATTATTATATTTAGTATATGTCTCCTTAGTTTTATTTTTGTAATGATTAAACCTGAGTTTCTTTCTAGTAATGCTTCCCTTTTTCAAACCTTTAGTTACCCATTTTGGAGTGCCTGCATTGGACGACATTCTAATTTTACCGTACGGAAAACACAGTTCATAGAATAAAGTAAAATCATCATGAAACTTATTAAAAGATTTATTAACATCGGATTCCGCATAAACTTCTTGCCAGGACAGCTGAGATATGTAATAGATAAATTTATCTATATTTTCCACACTAAGATCCCGCTTTAGATTATACCAATAGTTTTTAGATTTTTTATAAAAACTTGAAAATTCTAAAATTTGAGCGGTGTCATGATCGGATAAATATGAGTGGTGGATGGAGCCAATGGCATCTTTAATATTGCTTGCTATAAGGTCTATGCAGCTGTCTTGTCGTGTAGGTTCTTTTATGTGTAACGTAAGATTATAGTTCGATAGTATATCGTTTAACATTATAGAGTTTTTATTTTTTTCTAGCATATTTATATTAAAATCACCCGTTATAATGCATTTCTTATTAATAATTTTGTACAATAATTTATGCAAGAGTATTTCTAGCTTATTAAAAACGTATTAATATTCGAGTTTGGTATTCTATATATACAAATTACTATACAGCTCATACTGGGTATCTCCACTCCACAACATTCAAAAATATTGTCACACGAATATTGTTCACATATATCTATTGATTTGCAATCTATTCCATTAATAGTCAATATACACGTGCCCCCTCGTTTTTGCTTTCTCCTGGAGTAAGAGCTACTTACTTTAAACCCTTTAATTCGTATGTTTGGCTCATCCCCTTTTTTTATAAAAGTTTCACAAAAGCATAAAATATGTATCTGTCGTTTATTATTTTTCATGAGTTCGTGAAGACATAATTCAATTGAATCCGACTTGTTTAAAAGACCCGCAATGTTTTGGTGCATTAACCTTATTTTATCATTAAATGATTCTTTTGGGTTTTGCATAAAAAACTAATATCGTTGGTTCTATTATCACCCAGAACTACAGAATTTTGATTTTTTGTAACATGGAAATAATAAGGAATGGTCCCTTTTTTTACCTGTATACCGTTTTGAGTTCTTTTTATTGGAAGTGTTGGTTGTATTATATTATTTAAATTTGAATTGTGGTGCAAGCGTTTTTTTATGTAGTCATTTCCATCTATAATTGTATTAATTTTTTCACATAAAATTCTTTGCAGGAAACGTATGTTTTTTAGACGAAAACCTTTATACCGGTCTACAAAATGGCAATTTTTAAACCCCTGACACGTAAATTTTATCATTGTATTAAGTTTTATTTCATTTAAATACCTGTTACTATTCACACTTATTAATATGACATTAGAATCTCTTAAACTATGTAATACATTTAGTAATTCGTATTGAATTTGGTTCGGGTTGCGGTCGTTTTGACCAATATACAGAATAACCCAATCATTTTTGGTAACCTTTAAATTGCGACAGGGTTTCAGTGACTCTATACATTGTGCAAATGGTTTTATTAATGAAGTAATTTTGTATTCTTCTTTGTTGTCTTCTCGAGATTCGATTAATTTACGCGAAATTCCGATACATTCTTGTTCGCCGATAATGTATATTTTTCGTGTGTTATCATTTTTAGATTGTAACGGTAACTGGTCGCAGCAATACGAGGTTTGAGATTTGATTTTGATGTTATCATTTTTTATTACTAAGGTGTCATTTTTGCTTGAAGTCAAAGTCACGACATCAGTGGATTGAAATGGCTTTTTTCGTGGAGTTTCAGCATTCTCAGTAAGTTTGGATTTTTCAGGCGTAAATAATCTTCTTTGTAGGTATATATCGTTTATATTCGTCTTTATTTTCTTTTTCAAACTACCACTTGAGTAAATTTTTTTCAAATTAATTATTACTGTAGATTGTTCATCCCTTTCTTTCTTCAATGATATTGTTTCTAAAGTCAGATTTTCTATTTCATTGTGAGCACTTTGAAGTTGGTTCTTTAATAATTTTATCTCTTCTTGTGATTCTGAGATTAAGAAATTGTGTTCAGTTGATAAGTCAGGTAAACTAGTGGCCAGTTGAGTCAGTCCGGAATGAGTAGATACGAAAGAATGGTCTAATGACTCTGTTGACTTTCGTCTTGCTTTCCTTATCGTTACATTATTATCATAATCCATTTTGTAAATTTTAGTAGTAATAAATATTCGTTGATGATGCTAGTACACTGTATACATTATATCAAAGTTCAAAAATATTGCAGTTCCTCAGTCTCGAACCGTCGACCACTCCAGTCATTGGACTCAAGTTCTTATTACAATACCACTGAGCTACGAGGCTCGTTACAAGATCACTCAAAGTACTGATCCATAGGTATAGGGATTCTATAACTTGTAACTTTAGGTAATTATGTGCCTTTGCGACTGATTTTTGTCACCTTATAAGGTAACAATGACTGTGATTGGTAGATGACTTTCTGGGCTTGTGATTCATAGATTGTTAGCACTGATTCACTGTTTGTTTTGGATACGAACAAATTATAGTTTTGTTAATAAAGTTATGATCGTCCATCTAATGTAATCAATATAATATTTGTAACACTTATTGTTTTTTAACGCTATTATATCACTTCACTGGGTTTATTTAAATAAGTATTGGTGTAGTTGCACTTTATTATTTTTGTTTTTATAGTTTTTTTTGTCTTTTCATGCAGAATAATCCAAATATTTTGCAAGAAATAACACTGTCACTTGTTGTCAATATAAAACTTAGAAATAACTGGAAAAGGTACTGTTTTTATATCATTAACTATTTTTGAGAATATATTACACAGAGCGCTCCGTAAGCGTGTCGATCGCGCGCGCGTTGACCGTTGTTAACTATATATATATATATATATATTATTTTATTTAAGATTTAGTATTAAGTGGGTTATTAGGTAGGTAGGTAATTTAGTTATTTCCCTTTTCTATCCCATCCTGTACCATGGCTTCCCCTGAAGAGCAAATTAGTCTCCTTCAAGAGCAACTCAGGCTGCTTCAGTCCAATCAAGAGCAGCGAACAATGGCAGTTTCTGTGAAGATGCCTACCTTTTGGGCTGATAAACCTACAGTTTGGTTTGGACAAGTTGAGGCACAATTTGAGATTGCTGGGATCAAGCAGGACAAGACCAAGTATAGCCATGTGGTGGCCATGTTGGACTCCAAAATTGCCGGTGAGGTAGCTGACATTATTGAAAACCCTCCAGAGACCAACAGCTATATATTTCTGAAAACAGAGCTCATTAAGCGTCTATCAGCTTCAAGAGAGGATAGAGTTAGAAGGCTCCTTGGTGAAGAAGATATCGGGGACCAAAAGCCATCACAATTTTTGCGACGTCTCCGGTCTTTGGCCGGGACAGAATTTAAAAGCGATGACATCATCCAGCAATTATGGTTGCGCCGCCTGCCTACCAATGTGCAGGCGATTCTCTCAGCTCAAGAGGACCTGCCACTGCAAAAGGCAGCAGATATAGCCGACAAGATAGTCGAGGTGGCAGTACCAGCTTCAGTGCATGCAGTAGTAGGCCCTTCATCTGAACTGTCTGAGCTTGCCCGTCGAGTGGACCACCTTACTAAGCTTGTCGAAGGGCTCACTACTGACAGGATTTCACGCTCTTCAACAAGACACAACAGCAATGGTTCGCGCTCCACATCTCGTTCTGCATCCCGGTCTTCTTCAGCGTGTTGGTACCATCGGGTATACAAGACCAAGGCCAACAAGTGCACTAAGCCTTGCAGCTGGAAGGATCCGGAAAACGAGAAACGCGGTCAGTAGTAAGTGCGGCGACTGACCGTGAGGTGCTGTGCCGCCGATTATTTGTCACAGACAAGGGGTCTTCCCGACGATTCCTCATCGACACTGGCAGAGACCTTTGCTGTTATCCGCACCGCTTAGCCAAATGTCACGCTAAGTCACAAACGGATTACCAACTGTCTGCTGCGAATGGCAGCACCATAAAAACTTATGGCAGCATCACCCTACATCTTAACCTTGGATTACGCCGGGATTTTAAATGGAATTTCACCATCGCCGATGTGGAGACGCCCATAATTGGATCGGATTTCCTGAGTTATTATAACTTGTTACCCGATCTCCGTCACAAGCGCCTCATCGATGGCAACACCAATTTGACCGCTACTGCTTCAATCGCCATTGTAAGTCAAGCAAGCATCAAAGCCATTACACTGGATGGAAATTCACCCTTCTCCCAGCTCCTGTCGGAATTTCCCGATTTGACCCGCCCTCCTGGACTTGCTCGACAAATCAAGCACACTACAGTTCACCATATAGTGGCCACCGATGGGCCGCCTGTGTCATGCCGTCCTCGTCGTTTAGCACCACAAAAGCTTTTGGCAGCCAGAAAGGAGTTTGATGAAATGGTCAAATGTGGAACTGCAAGACCTTCCGACAGCCCCTGGGCCTCACCGCTACACATGGCCCGAAAAGGAGGAGATTGCTGGCGTCCTTGCGGGGACTACCGTGTCCTTAACGCGAGGACTATCGCGGACCGCTACCCCGTCAGACATATTGCAGATTTTTCGCAAAACATTGCTGGTTCAACCATATTCACCACCATTGACGTGGTCAAGGCCTACCAGCAGGTTCCAGTGTTCGAAGATGATATATGCAAGACCGCGATTACAACTCCCTTCGGTTTGTTTGAGTTTCCTTACATGACCTTCGGCCTTCGAAATGCTGGGCAAACCTTCCAGCGTTTCATAGACTCAGTCGTGAGGGGATTCGACTTTTGCTATCCGTACGTCGATGATATATTAGTATTCTCTCGGACGGCAGATGACCACCTGGAACACCTGCAGATGTTATTTCAACGGCTAAGTGAATATGGGGTCATGGTGAATGCATCCAAATGCGTTTTTGGTGCAGATGAAGTGACATTCTTGGGCTATCGCATAAACAAAGATGGCACGTGTCCTCCCATGGAGAGAATCGAAGCCCTACAGAACTTTCCCTTGCCTAAAACAGTACAAGGCCTGCGTAGGTTTCTGGGAATGATAAATTTTTATCGCCGTTTTCTCCCCAAGGCCGCCGAACTACAAGCTCCGCTCATTAATGCGATAACGGGTGCCAACCTCAAAGGGGCCCAACCAGTACCTTGGACTCCCGATTTAGAAATAGCATTCCAGCAGTGCAAGGACAGTCTGTCTACTTCCACGCTCCTCGCTCACCCAGTAAGTGGTGTTACTTTGGGACTCTTCACAGACGCCTCATCATTGCAAGTGGGATCTTGTCTACAACAAAAAGTGGACGACCAATGGCAGCCTTTGGCATTTTTCAGCAAGAAGCTCACAGAGAAGCAAGCACAATGGCCGGCCTATTACCGGGAACTACTAGCTGTTTACGAGAGCGTTCAGCAGTTCCGACATATACTGGAAGTCCAACATGTCGTGATATACACGGACCACAAGCCGCTCATTTATGCATTTACCCAACGCCGCGAGAAACTCCCACCCGTTCAGCTCAACCAACTTTCTTTCATCTCCCAATTTACTACCGACGTCGTGTATGTGAAAGGAGAGAACAACGTGGTTGCAGACACGCTGTCTAGAATTGAGGCTATTTCTCTGGAAGAAAATTACTCTGCCTTGGCAGATGAGCAGGCTACAGATACAGAGCTGCAGAATGCTGGGACCAACTCGTCTCTTAAACTTGAGAAAGTAAACGTCCCAGGCACGGACCTCTCAATTATCTGTGACACCTCAACTGGAAAGCCACGCCCGTATATCACTCCTTCGTTTCGCCGCCAATTCTTCAACAAATTACATAATCTCAGCCACCCTGGCGTACAGGCCTCTGCACGCTTGGTAGCTGACCGATTTGTGTGGCCTTCAATGAATAAAGACTGCCGTCAATGGGCTCGCGAATGTGTGCCATGTCAACGTAGCAAAGTAACCAGACACACTACTACCCCGTTAGGCAATTTCACGGCCCCAACAAACCGCTTTCGCCATGTGCATGTAGACATCATTGGTCCCTTGCCATCGAGTAAGGGACACCAGTATTGCCTCACGGCCGTGGACCGTTTTACTCGATGGCCAGAGGTATGGCCAATGATTGGTATCACGGCGGAAGAAGTGGCAGAAACCTTCACCACAGGGTGGATAGCCCGTTTTGGGGTCCCATCCATTATCACTGCTGACCAAGGCCGGCAATTTGAGTCTGCATTATTTAGGTCCCTTCTAAAGTCAGTGTCTGTCCACCGTACTCGCACTACCAGCTATCACCCATGTGCCAATGGTATGGTAGAGAGGCTGCACCGGCAGCTCAAAGGTGCTCTCATGTGTCACGGAGGTAGTTGGTACACCGCGTTGCCTCTGGTACTCCTAGGTATGCGAGCTGCTTTGAAGGAGGACCTACAGACTTCATGCGCTGAATTGGTTTATGGCGAACCTCTTCGCCTCCCTGGTGAGTTCGTAGCTCCTTCAACGACGATTATTTCGACGGAAGATGTCCATAATTTTGCTGCGGTACTGCGTAACCACATGGCTGACCTAAAACCTGTACCAGCGGCACGTCACTCCGAGCGTCACCCATTCATCTTTAAGGACCTTCCCACCGCAACACATGTCTTTCTTCGAGATGACTCTGCAAAGACTTCTCTCAGGCCACCATATACTGGGCCTCATAGAGTTCTAGCCAGAAACGATAAGACAATCACCATCGCATTAGGTAACAGGGACGCCCAGGTAAGTCTCGACCGTGTGAAGCCGGCTTATATTGAGCAGGCAGCACAGTCCAGATCAACGGGTCCTTGTCCATTACCATCGGGCTCCACGCCTCCAAACGTATCACTTCCACTTCCAACCATTGTACCCAACCCTCCACCTCCACAGACGTCGAAAGATTATGTAACTCGTTCGGGCCGCCGGGTCCGCTTTAAGGTACCCAACGATGTTTAATACCACCTTCCATCCTAGCCCTTCTATTCATCATGTTTTGTGAAACAAGATTTGTTTTTCTTTTGTTTAAATCAAGTTTTCTAATATAATTGTAATTTGTAACTGTAAGTTGTTATTGTAATTGTAATTGAACATTGCCATGACGTTGAGAATCTTGCATTGTTAAAGTTTTTTTTTTTTTTTTTTCTCAGCTCATCGCATTTTTCTTTATTGTATGTTTTTGAAGGATGGGGTCATTTTACACCTTGGGGGGGTGGTGTGGCGGCAACACCGTTGCGTCACCAGGACTGTCAATTCAACAAGTGACAGGGATCTGTCACTTCGGTAAAAAGCGCGCCATAAGTCTACACGAGACGACAAAAGCTAGAAATACAGATACGTAATATTATATTGTATTCCACTGCTGTGTACCAATAAACGTTGTGAAGGTGATGTATTGTGTTATTAATGTCCTACGACATCACCCACTTCAATATCTTTGGGATCTTCTTCTTAGCGTGTCGATGGCAATCTAAATTAAGTCAGCCCAGAATTCAGCTACGCGTTGAGCGTTGTCAGTAGCGTACATTAGTTCTTGTAACGTGCAGGCATTAGGACACGCAGGACATGTTAACAAGTGTGCCATAGTTTGAGGAACAGAACCACACTTGCACTTCAATTCGGATACGCTGAAGGAAAGCTTGGGATCTGTGTATAATGCTAAAATACTTGCAGGCAATGAATGGCAAAAATAAGCATTTGCCAAGCAGCGTAGCGTGGCAAAGTTGCCTCATTATGTTACCAACGGCAGAAAAATTTGATAGCTTTTAGAGTTCAGTTCCATATTAGTTTTAACTTGTATGCAATTGAATAATTAAATTGTAAAGCAATTATGAGAAAAATAATTATTGCTTTGAGAAGCAATTATTGCTTCTCAAATCACAATATATGTATATATGGGAATATACCTACTATATGTGCATAAAAATATTGACCAATTTTAAAACAAAAGTGAGGCATAACATGAAAATTAGAAATAAGCATAATCTAAACAATTAAAGAAGACTGGCAGCATTGGCACGTTGAATAGCAATGTTTATTCTTTGGCCAAAGTAAAAGGCCCCTGGTCACGGGAGGATAAATAAATTTGGGAACGTAACGGCGAAGTATCACATTATATTTTGTATGTGTTCTTCTGTATAGGGCGAAAATTCATCCAGAATCGATGACTCTAGAAGACGGATGGATCGTTTATTATCTGATCTTCACATTTAGGGCATTTAAATCAAATTTAGAAAGCTTAAACTCTCGAGTCTATCGATGTAGACGTAGACGTAATGTATGGATTCAAATGTTCTATGGATAAATAAGTACTTAAGTTATTGTTAACAATGTTTACTAGTCTCCTAGGATTCCGCCATCCAATTACCACGCCTTAAATTTGGAATTTGGAGGTAGAATTATTGCGTGGATTGCTAACCAAAAAATACGTCCGAGAGGAACGTTTTGTTGACAGCTGACAGCACGATTTGAAATATAATCTTGATATAATTATTTATTGGGATTTCCGTAATATTACACTGTATATTTCCGGAGTTACCTTCACAAATTACTTCAGTAAATAAGATTATTAACGGATTTAAATGCATTTTTTACGGCGACTTTAATTATTTCCTCACTTTCTCCGCTATTAATATAATTATGCTGAGAGCGCGTGCTGCACGGCGCTATCACAGCTCCGCTTAGAGCCGAAACCCAATCGGAGGAATTGGAAAATATTTGATCATTTTGTGTAATTTTTTTACACAATAATTTTGCTATCAACATAATAGTCTGTTGGTAATTCCAATGGCAATGGGCTGAATGCCGCCATCTATTTTGTTTACATAAACAATAATAAACATGACAGATAAGGTGAATTTGAATTACCTAATAGCCACAGAATACGTTTGTAGGTATATAGAAATGCTATGCCTTGGTCTGATTTGTGCACAGTTTCGGGTTTCAGAACGATCAAAACAAAACTAAATGCGAATAGTTACCATGGTAACGAGCTTGTTTACAACTGAGGTTATAAATCAAGAGGATTGATTTTATCTTAATAATTAAATTATCATGGAAGCATTAGATACTCCACAAATAATCACACATATAGAACATAATATTAACCATTCCATATTTGATTGTAAGTGGATACCATGTTCAGCCAAGTTTGTTGTTGTTGGGTGCTTGCCGAGAGGCACTGGTACTCTGGAAGTATTCGAAATTACTGCTGGAGAGATTACCAAGATAAACGAGATAGAGAGACCTAATTCCTTTAAATGTAGTACATTCGGTGCCAGTAGTGACGTCGAAAGAAGACTAGCAACAGGAGATTTCAAAGGAACATTAGAAATATGGTTAGTACAAGATATTATATTTACCTATACAAATTGGTTTCAAAATAATAAATTTCTGAATTAATAAGCCACAAAAGTGCTGGTAATTCAATCCATTATAGGAATATCATTGTTATGGAAAATTAACAAGCTAAAATTGTGTTAATGTGTATGTAATTCTATTCTCATGAAACTAAAGTCCATATTTAATGATAAAACTCAGATTGAAGCCATGCTTAAAATAGCACTGGAAGCCAGTTGAATCAATCAATTAAACATATATTTATTTCTGAACACAGGTACAATTTTATTTAAATTCATTTGCAGGTATTTTTTTGATTTTACTAATAACTCGAAAAATACCTGCAAATGAATTTAAATAAAATTGTCATATTGTTCTGCCAGACTGGTGGGAAAAATTATAATTAAGCTTGTAATGCTTAATTGTATTTCATTTAACTATGTGCATGTTATTATATTTAGATAAATTTTATAATAAAAAGAATAGAAAACTTAAAAGAAATGACTTAAAAAAATTAATTTATTGCAGGGATTTAGAGAAAAGCTGTCAAATGTATATAACTAAAGAACACACAGATATAATAAATTCTATAGATGGAATGGGAGGTAACACTATGAACTGTGGAGCTCCTGAAATAGTAACGGGTAGTAGAGATGGTAATTATTTGGTAATACTTATTTTTGTTCTGTTCGGACATCACACTCTTTTACTGGTCAACTAGGGAAGTACCTATATATTAATGTTTTTAAACTTTCGTGATTTGTACACATTTTTTATATATGTGTACCATGTACACCAGCAGTGGTCACGGGTCGACCCGTGACCACAGCTGGTTCAATCCATGCCGAAACATTGGGTAACCAAGGTAATGATTTACCTAAATATTTATCGCGATGAGACCCATGTCCACAGTATATAAAAAATACCTATATATTAGTATCTTTTACCTGTACTGGGTGTGAGAAAGGCTCTCAAAGCACTTCAGGGTGGGGAGAAAGGTTGGTAACACATGAGTAATTCACTTTTTAACATAATTGCAGGCACAGTCAAGGTGTGGGACCCTCGCCAAAGAGGAAAACCAGTAGCTAACATGCAGCCAGTCCAGGGTGAGACTAAGCGGGACTGCTGGGCTGTGGCCTTTGGTAACTCCTTCAATGATGCAGAGAGAATTGTTGTAGCTGGCTATGACAATGGTGATTTGAAGATGTTTGATTTGCGAACCATGTCTCTCAGATGGGAATGTAATTTGAAAAATGGGGTATGTTTAATTACCATAGAATATTTATCTATTACAATTTAGCTCTAAATAAAAAAAAAAATAAGGAGTGTGCTTTAAACCACACTACTGAGGTAAAACGTCTTTAGGTCCATGTTACGGTGACTGTGTAACATCAGGTGGTCCGTATACGTGTTTGGTGTCCATAGGCTAATGTGACCGTTTAACATTAGGTGGTTCGTATAATTTGGTGTTGAGAGCATCCATTGGCTACGGTGACCGCTTAACATCAGGTTGTCCGTATAGTTGTTAAATGTCGAGAGGTGCACTAGGTTACAGTGACCGCTTAACATCGAGTGGTCCATATACTCGTTCGGTGTCGAGAGGGTCCATCTGGCTGGCTATGAGAGAAAGAAGACAGTGTGTTCAGTAATATAGGAAACGTAATTCTATTTTCACTAACTTACCTATATCTCTCAACTTCCGTTCGCACTACACTTTTCGTAACGTAAAAAGTACCTACTGATGTTCTTAAATGAACCTTGACTGGGGGGGGGGGAAAGCTGGTGAATGCAGCTTACCCCAAACACATCAAGCGTCACTTAAGAACATCATTACTTTTTTAAAGACAACTCCCGCACTAGGGAATTCATTCTGATCTTTCAAAAATCTCTAACATGAGATTAATTTATAGATACTTAATTTAATTGCTGGAATCAAGCAGATTGATTCTTCAGCCTTGCAAATATGTCATACATGAACTACAGAGTGGCAGGCATTGATATGACGAAAACATTAAAATTTCAATATTGCATATAACATTGGTGTATAATAAAATAATAGGTATATGCGCCATAAACATGTTAACAAGATTTTATTTATATTGTACAGATTCAGCATGTTACGTGCGTTTTGAGCGCATGTGAGTATGAACGTTTGTTAGTCATTCACGCGAAAACTACTGAATGGATTTTGATGAAACTTTGTACTAAAATATCTTATATATCCGAATGACACCTAGGCTATAATTTAAAAAGTTTAACGCGAGTATAACTGCGTTACACATCTAGTAGCCCATAAATTAATAATTATTATAAAGTAGGTAAAAGAATAAATCTAAGAACAACATTATACATCGTCTATACAATTAATGTCTAAATAATAACATCTGTTTTTCACCCTCGACGCAAAAAGAGGGGTGTTATAAGTTTTACGTCGATGTCTGTGTGTGTGTGTGTGTCTGTCTGTGGCATCGTAGCTCTGACACGGATAGACCGATTTCCTTGCGGTTTTTTTTTCATTTGAAAGCGCAGTTCTTAGCTATGTTTGGTTAATATCGGTCCAGCAGTGTAGGAGTATCAGCTCTTTTCCAAAATGATGTAATTACAGTAGGAGTCGGACATTTTCTAACCGTTACAACTACAACTAAATTTTACATAATTATAAGCACATATGAAAATTACAAGTACCTACTTATGTCAATTAAGTACCTCTATGTCAAGTTATCTCTTTTGTACTTATGTCAACGTTTAAACATCAAAACCTTCCTATTGATACTACGGATTGTTCTTTAGGTAGATACCTACACACAACCGCTAAGGTTTCTGTGATGCACCCGAGCTTAATCGGCTTAATAAATTTTAATAAACAGGGTGCCACCGCTAGAATTGTGTTAGCAGCGAAAATCGATAACCTCATTAACCGAATTCCACCAAGTTATTGTGGCTTGAGTGCGTCCCAAAGAACCCTGCAGTGGTGGCAACTGGACATGTCATCAATAGTTCATACATACATAGACTCACGCCTGTTTCCCAGAGGGGTAGGCAGAGACAACAAATTTGCATTTGTCACGATCTTTGCCACACTTCCTTTTCCTCATTTACTGTCATTATATTCTTCATACATGCTCGCCGGTTAATGGTACTTCTGACCTGGGCTTTCTTGAGAACATCTCCGATTTGGTTAGAGAATTTTCTACGAATGGAAGACCCCTTCCGGTTATACCATTCACACAGGTCAGGTATACTTCTTTTGTCAATCTTATTTCATTCATCCTTTCTGAATGCCCAAACCATCTCAGCATACCTTATTCAATCTTTGTGACTACACCTCTTTTACACCACAACCCTCCCTTACGTCAGAATTTCGTATTCTGTCTTTCAAAGTCACACCACACATACTTCTCAGAGCTCCCATTTCCACTGCATTTATTCTACTTTATATTCGTCTTCTACCATACCCAACTTTCACTTCCATACATTAAAGTTGGCACTAACACTCCATCATGCACGGCCAGTCGAGCGTTTTTTTCTGACTTGTCGACTACTCATAAAGGCGTGTAGTATCAATATCATCAATACTACTACTACTAATATACGTGTAAATATATTCCATTGATATTTATATCATCTTGATTTACATTTGCTTAATATTTTCAGGTATGCTCGGTGGAGTTCGATCGTAAAGACATTCCAATGAACAAACTAGTTGCCACTACCTTGGAGGGCAAGTTCCATGTGTTCGATGTTAGGACACAAAACCCTACTAAAGGTTTTGCACAGGTAAGAATAAAGAATAAGATCCCCTTGGTAATAATCAAACAGTAACTAATCAATTTGTAATTTTAAGGGCTTTTTAATAAGCATCATATTACAAAATGATTGGAAAGGTTAAGCAACTAGGCTCATCATAGATGACCGCCAAAGTGGTTTAATTTCTGAGCGTCTCCGTGTTTCGGAGGACGCGTTAAGCTGTTTGTCCCGGTTTTAGCTATTAGGCAACAGTCTTTAGCTCCGGGATGACAGCGATCTGTCTGTGGCGCAGTCGCTGTGCCGTACTGGCAGGAGTCGGCAATAGGAGAGGGCAATCCAAAGGAGTCCTCCCAGGGTACGTGTCCCGACCATCTGGGACATGGCGCAAAAGGGGGGTATCGGAGCAGCATACCCGCGTTCCAGGGACTCCCCCATCAGGCGCCAGGAGAAGACCACGGCAGGTAGGTTTAGTCGGTGCAAGTCCGACATACCCACCCGTAGACACTTTTTGCGGGTGGCATGAGAAGGCATTCCCCCTGCCCAAAAAAAATATATTAAAAAAAGGCAACAGTCGTTAAGTCATGTCAGAGGCATACTGGGCAGTGGGCGGCTTGAACAACTCTGAAACTAGGGTAACCACATACGATAAGTAAGTACCGAAAAGTCATATGCTCAATACCATATATTTGTTCTCCAAATAATATTGTTTATATTTAATCTAGGTGCTGGACAGCTCTACCAAGTGCGGGACAATATGGGTGGCGCGCCATCTTCCACAGAATAGAGACATGTTTATTACTTGTGCTGGGAACGGACAAGTGACCCTCTGGAAATAGTAAGTTCCATCTTTTTAACTGTGGACTAGGCCCTAGAATTTTAAAGTTTTATCCAGAACATAATTTATCTACCTTATATATCTTCTCACCTACGATATTTTTACACTACTGTGCACCTACCATGTTTTTTCTGCATCACCCCAAGGTTGACTGGTAAAGAATGCCTTTAGCATTAAGTCCGCCTTTGTACAATTCCGTGCAAGAAGTTTTTAAATACATAAGTGTTTTATAGAGTTTTTAGCTTATCCCGAAGGCATCCCAAAATACTGTAGCACAAAGACCAAAGAACATAGCATGTAGAACATAGCTGCCTAGTTTAAAAAAAAACCGTTTGGTTAATATCGATCCAGCAGTGTAAAAGTATCAAATAGTTTCCAAAATCCTGAAATTTTGGTTGAAGTCGGAGGTTTTCTTTTCTTTAATATAATAAACGAGGGCTCCGCCAGTGTGACGTTTTTGCGTTCAGAAAGACCTCAGCACGACCATGTAGGTTTAGAATGATAATAATAATATTGTTTTAAACTTTTAGCGAATATCCTGAAAAGAGATTCAACGTGGATTCTCAAGGCGTAGCAACAGGTATTGCGGGTAAGCTGAAGCGTCTCCAACGCATGGTCATCAGCTCGCAGCCCATCAATGCACTGGAGTGGAACAAGGACCATACCGGACTCGCAGTAGCCACGGCTTACGACCAATACGTTCGGATTCTCGTCACGACTAAATTGAATTTGCAATAAATACATACGTAATTAATGAATCTAGGCTTCTGGAATGTATGAGAGTGCCTTTAATGTCATAATATATTATTTGATAGATGCATTTTGCAGTAGATGCTGGTGTCTATGATTCATGGTGTCTATGAAAAAATGACGGTAGTTCTGATATTTACATTCTTAATCTAATTTAAATGTCATTACAACTCTTTATATCAAAGTTTAATGTCTACAAGACAACGGACGCCTATTGATCGCCAACCCATCTGGGTATCGTGGCGATTATGGCTTATCCCGCAAAGGATGTAGTCAATTCCATTGTAGGACCCTTGTTCCAGACCCTTGTGACGAAGTTATCCAGCAGTGGATATCTTTCCGTTGAGACGATGATGATATCAAAGTTCATATAAAAAGGTCAGGGCATTATTAAATCTGACTATTTAATTAAATGACTTGTTCCAGTGCCAATGCTGTCCGTATTGACTTGGTTACGTGCAGAACAAGTTCATTAGAGCCTTAATTCATTTCCTTGGTACATCAACTGTCTTTTAAAAAGCAGTTTTTCTATTAGATAAGTTGTCCAGTAGACAAGTTATGTTCGTGATTTGTTTGAGTCATATGCAATGATTATATATATGCATAAAAAAGAGGCATTTATGTTACTAGCGCGCCGCAAAGTGTAGAGAAATATGTCCCAAATGGGACGTTTTGTCTTCAGTCCGCGCTGAACAGGGCGACGAGCTTAACATTAGAAGCGCAATTGTTTAAATGATATCCATCTCTTTTGCATTACTATCCTATCTTTTGTACTATTCATTAGAGAAACTTATCAACATATTGCACTATAACGGTATGTATATACGTATGTATAACTTATCAACATATTGCACTATAACGGTATGTATGAACGTAACGTATCTTGTATACCTATACAATATCATTGGTCATATGCGTGTCTTGTCGTTCTCATAAGAACTCTGATAAAAAGTAATTGAATAACATTAAAATTACTTGATGATCTCATTTCAAGTAATTTTAATGTTATTTAATTTTTTTTCTCCATCGGCGCTACTACCTAGTCTAATTTTATTATGAATTAAACATAACTATTTTTAAGTAGGTACTTAAACCTATTAAAATTTATTCTTCAATTTACTTTTGTTTTAATTTTAAATGCAATAATCACTCCACACAAAAATTTATGCGCATCTGAATTGAGAGCCCATTTTTTGAACCCTTGCGAGACGAAATCAGTCTTATGGGGGGAAATAGTACTTAAATTACCTTATTAAGATATGTAGATAAACGTCTGATGTGTATATTTAAATTGAGTGAAGGTTGAGATGTTAATAAAGCAGGTGGACAATATCTTTGTCTTTCAATAATATAATAATTATTAGACATCATTTATAATTTACCAATAATCTATACTAAAATATTTTTTTACCAAGACGCATGACGTATTCTAAAGCTCAAAATTCATATGTGGTCCCTCAAATAGGTACCCAGGAATCCTGCAAGCACTTCAGTTGTGTGTTCCGGATTGGTAGGTACTTGGAGCGGCGACCGCCGTTGCCGACGACTCCACTCACGCACTAACTTGCTACAGCATGCGCAAATGTCCCGCGCGCTGCGCACGCTCTACCGGGTCGCTGAAATGGTGGACTTATTTACTCGCTCACTGAACAACTTCACAAGGGCTGTTTATTTGATATCATTTAATTAGACGACTAGAACTTACATAAAAGACTACGTATTAAATTGTAACTTTTTTTATCTCCCTTTAATGGTTTTAATTGATATGTACCTTGTAGTCTGGGTCAGGCGGAACGTGACGCATAAAAATATCAGCCAAGTAATTCTTGATAGTCCAATTCAAAAGACTCTCGCATCGACTTCCGATTGCACTATCTTGGCGCTTCGTGTTACGGGTTCAATTTAAGTGACAAAAGTACTTCGGATTGAGTTATTCTAAATCACACATATAAAACATATGTAATTAATCTTAAGTAAATTTTATTGAAAAAAAAAGGATTCTGCAGGATACTCAGTTTTCTGTCAGTGTTTCTCAGTAGCTGCCGAGTCATGCAATGCACGGTAGGGCAATAAAATGAGGATTCCACGTATTTTATTTTAAAAGAAGACATCACCCGTACCTACTAGGGAAATTCATCCCTGTGTCCAAACAGTCTCCTCGCACAGACAGATTGGTGAAGATACTAATTTGAAAATAGACAAATTACTTTTAAAATTGCCGTGTCCGGTAAGAAATCGTGCAACACAATGGTCTATGATTAGCCAAGTTTTTTTAACCGTTCGCGTACGTCCGGAAAGAACTGGTGCAGATGGCGACCCTTGGTTGAGGTATTCCATCTACATTGCCATTCATTTAGCAGTTCGTGATTTAAGTTAGCAATTGGCATAAATAGCCTGGATATTTTAGCACGGTCGCGAAATGATAAGAAATCATTATTTAAATTTTCTCGCTGCTGCTGCTCGTCTTTGAACCTCAAGATCAACCGGAAGCACACCCGATAGTACAGGTAGTGCCTCTGTGCTTACTGTTCTATAGGCTTTTCACAAAAATATCAACGCCAACCTTTGGCTTTGTAGTAATTTACGGCGAGCAGATCCGATGGTAGCCCTATCAGCCCACACAGGCGAGCCGTAGCATATACACCCAAGATAGGTTGCCCCGTAAATGATTCTAAGTGTATTAAAAGAGAGGCCCCAGGTTGCCGTTGATATCCTTTATTTGCAAAAAAGTTTCGCTTAGCCTTTTCTCAAACTGATTTAATATGTTCTATAAACGAGAAGTTCTTTTCTAAAACTAAACCCAAATAACACGTGGATATCTTACGTTTAACAGTAACATTATGCAGTTTTACGCTCGGGGGAGATTTTAATAATAATAATAACCCCCCTACGGGATCACCTTGACGTGGTGGGGGGGCTTAAAGAAAGGCATGTACTACCTTATGGTCTTTGTCAGCTAGATCACATCCTGAACTATAACTTATTTCAGGAGATACTAATGGCCATTTGGTTGTATCTTTTCCATATCTACCATAAACGTACATTTTGGGATCGTTAGTTAGGTCCTAAATTACTATTAATTATTATTATTATTTTTTTTTACGTGGGGAAATCCTTTATGGATCGTCCCGCCGGCTGGGGAAGCGACGGGGTATGTCGGACTCCCAGCCAGATGGTAGGGCTGGGTTTACCGACTAAGACCCCACGGTGTTCCTCAGCCACCTTTAGTCCAGACCACGGGATTCGCCGTTCACATTCACCGCAGCCTAGACAGGTGCTGGCTCACTTTTCAGTGAGCCTCACTTTTGTTGGGGACATCCATGTCCCCCTCTTCAAGAGAGGCGCGCGCGGAACACGGCGGGCCACCGTCTCGGGCCTATTCTGGTCGGATGGTGGACTGCCCCATGTCCACCATCCGCAGGCCTCTCCTCATGGAGGCCGGAGATTGGCGATATGCGCCTTCCGACGCCCGGTTCTCGTAGCGCGGCTTGGGCGGGAAGACAATGCCTCCCGTTCTCGCTCCGCCACCTCTTTTGCTACCATCACCTCCTCGCAAAAGGTGGCGACGATACTCCAGGCATTCTCGCTCGCAACCATGAATTTGGTCACCGTTGCAAGCGAGATGTCAACCGCACCCATTGCAGCCCCGAGAACACGGCGCTGTGTCTCCCAAGCTGGGCATTCCACCAATGTGTGAAGCGCCGTGTCAACCGGGCCACCACAATGGTGACAATTCCTCCATGATGGGTTTTACCGCCACTATTGTGGCGTGCCCCGCGCTTGGTTGCGCAAGTCGCTGACTCCACAGCACCATCGTGTCACGGCGAAGCTCCGACCGCCGCACTTCGATTTCGCGCAGTATGGGGCGAAAGCCTCGTTCAAGCGCCTCCTCACGCCACCTGTATAGTGATGCGAGGGCTCTCGCTTCGAGTTCCCACGGTGGTGATCCGGCAAGGAGACTCGCCGCCTCGAAGGAGATCGTGCGGTATCCTCTGATTGCTCTGATGGCCATCGCCTGCTGTGGTCTACGCAGCAGGGTGATGTTTTTGGCCGACAGGCTCTCCCCCCATATTGGGGCCCCGTAAAGGGCCATCGACCGCACGACCCCCATATAGAGTCTCCGGCAGGAAGCGTCCGGTCCCCCGAGATTAGGCAGCAGCCTCGCCAACGCAGTCGCCGCAGCCATTAACTTTGGGACCAACGCAACACCCACACGTAGCCAATGTTCCACAGGAGTGGCCCTAGGACTGAACCCTGCGGAACACCGCACGACACCTCTCGCCGACTCCATCCTCTATGACTCGGGAAGATAACTACCCTTTGGGATAAGTAGGCCCCGACTATGTGGCGGAGATAGGTTGGCACACGATGGTATTCAAGTGCCACCCTAATGCAACTCCAAGGTAAGGTGTTGAAGGCGTTCTTGATATCTAATGATACCGCCAACAACACGTCACGCCTGGAGGCTGCTTCCTCCGCCAGTGCTCTTACGCGCATGATAGCGTCCATAGTGGACCGCCCCTGGCGGAAACCAAATTGGTTGTCTGCTAAATCCGGACCAGTCTCAGTCAAGTGCTGAACGAGGCGGTCTGCAATGACTCTCTCTAAGAGCTTGCCCACCTCGTTCAACAGCACTATGGGCCGGTAAGCAGACGGTGATTCCAATGGACGCCCCTTCTTTTGAATCAGAACCAATTTGCCATTTTTCCACTGTTGTGGAAACTAGCCCCGTTCTAAACATGCGCTAAAGAGCCTCGTCAGCCGGGGCCCAAGAGCCCGCAAAACCAAGACCCAAACACGGCCTGGAACGCCGTCAGGCCCCGGGGCGGTGTTTTTAGCCTGTAGCCTTCGCACCGCCTCATTCAGTTCCTCCCGGGTCACTTCGGGTACAAAGTCACTGTCCACGTTGGGAGCCATCTCCAGAGGTGAAAGCATTGATGGAGGAATGTGGTCCCCTCTAGAAGGGAACAGTGCAGCCACTACCTCCTCTAGCAGGTGAGACTGAAGGCTCTGGGTCAGCGGGGGGGCCCTTGGGCGCAATTTGCCTCTTAGCATAAGGTAGGGGCCTCCCCATGGATCCCGATTGAGAGTCCCCAGTAACTCCTCACGTGCTTGGATTTTGGCCCTCTTTATAGCATTCTGAAGGGCTCTCTTAGCTGCCCTGTACCCCTCGTAGAGTTCCGCCTCTCTAGTTGCCGCATTTTGGGTTTGGCGACGCCTTCTGCGATGTCTGGCATACTGGCGGCGCGCTGCAGTGCAGGCACGGCGCAGCTGTGCAATTTCCTGTGTCCACCAGTATACTTGGCGCTTAGCTGGCAGCCGCCGCACCCTAGGCATGGCCGCGTCACATAACTGTGATACTGCCTCCCGGAACCACTCCACCTCAACATCAACATCGACAGGCCTGTGTGGTGCCGAAATCCAAGCCTGTATGATAGAGGCTTCCAGGAGAACGTCACGGTCTAACTGACCTAATGCCCAACGCGGACCAACCCCCGACGGGGCGACTCTAGCCGGAGCATAAGAGGTCTGGGTAGAGACGTCAAATCGGATATATCTGTGGTCAGCCTGAAACACGGCGTGCGATTGTAGGGCTGGCGAACGATATATCCACAATTGATCCACCCCGCTGACGCACGCACGTGTTTACGTTGCCCCTGTTAAGGACGAGTAGACCTGTATCGAGGACCCACTCCTCAAGAGCCTCACCCCTCGCATCTGTAGTCGGTGAACCCCAAGCCGTTGATTTGGCATTGAAGTCCCCGAAGACAATAACAGGACGGGGGTGGCTATTTGCGACAACTGTGCCCAGCTCCAGTAAGGACACCTCAAATTCGGCCAGCGATCGATTTGGTGAGTAGTAGACACCTACTACAACAATTTCTTCCACTACTGCAGCCACGCAACCCCTTCCTCTCACAATATTTGTGAAAGGTGAGGAACCAGCAGCGGTTTGCCAAATTAAGGCCACTAAGCCGTTTATGTCACTCACCCAGTCACTCCGGAGAGGAACGAAATACGGCTCAGCCACCACCGCTACGTTAATCAACCACTGCGCCATACTCTGGATTAACAGATCCTGAGCTCTAGCGCAGTGGTTGATATTCGCTTGAAGGAAGCGTAATGGAGTCGTTATAGGCAGTCCATGTTTACCTCTTTCCCATTTTGGGTCGCCTTAGCGGTGGCCGACAGCCACACTTTACCGTCTGAGAAGGAGGCGTAGTCTTTTCGGATGCTGAATTGACACCTTGACCCTTAGTACCGGTGCAGGATTTACTGCCCACCCTATGATCCGCCAGCTTATTTTCAGCCGCACAAAGAATGCAGTGCGGCGCCTTTTCACAGAATTTTGCGGTATGATTGGGCTGACCGCAATTGAAACATAAGCCCCTGCAGTCCTCTGAGGATGGGCATTTCACACCTACGTGTCCATCACCAAGGCACCTATAGCACCTTAACGGTCTAGGCTGCAGGAGCTTTACCTGGACCGTATTCCATCCTATTAGCAGTCGCCGGCCAGCTGCAATTTTTTGCGCCGCTGTGATGGGGCAAACCAATATCATCATGCTTAAACCGTTGAAACCAAGGCGAATATCTCCAGCTTTTATGTGCTCTTTGGAGCACCCTCCCACCCTTGCAACGGCCTCAATCACTTCGTCGACCGACACGGACTCCTCCAGACCCACGATGCGAAGGCTTACCATCTTCATGGGCCTTGACACCCTGACATCATCTCCGTTGAGAGCCTCCTTGAGTTTATTGGCAAGGGCGTCTGCCTTGCCGCTACTTGCCATGCCAGGGACCTCTAGCATGCGGGCTCCAGTTAGGGTGGTACGGTGACGTAGGCCGTGGATGTCAAGCTCATCCATCTTTATGTTCGCCCTAGCGGTAGTCAGAAGTGAAGCGTAGGTGACTCCCAGCTCTGCTGCTTCAGGCAGTAAAGTTAAAACCACAGCAGCAGAACGTGGAACGCGAAGGCCTGCCGCTGCCTGAGCTTTACGCTTCTCAACCGCTTTTAGGCGCTTTCTGTCGGCTCTACGCTTCTTTGCGGCCATCTTCTTTTGACCCACAACCTCAAATGCCTGGGACTCTGAAGCCGTAGGTATATGAGCCGCATTCGGCTCAAAAGCTTGCAAAGGGGCAGAAGATTTAGGCTTCTTTCCCTTTTCGCCCCTTTTGAGAATCTGTTTATAAGATACTTTGGGTCCAGCCGGAATAGAAACCGTAGGACCAACAGAAGCCTGAGGAGCTGCTGAAACCTCAGCTGAGGGAGCTGAACCTTTTGCATGAGAAGGTTTAGCTGTATTGCTCCTTGCTGAGTCGCAACCCAAGTCAACTCTCGCATCTGCAGCCAAGGGCGGGCGCAAAATACGATTCTCGAGAACTGCGAATCGCCGAATAAAAGGTTCCAAAGCCTTTTGCACAATCGAATGGATAGAATCTAGATCCACCGGTTTTTGTGCAATCGGCCCTACCTCGTGGAGCATACGCTCCTGCCGATCTCTTTTAACTTCCTCTTTAAGCAGCTTGTGCTCTTCACGGAGCTCAGCTAGCTGCTCAGCTAACATTTTATTAGCAGCTTGCAGCTTGGCTGTCTCCGTCGAGGTAGTGCGATTAGCAAGCTCCTGGGCCACAACTAACAAAAGCTCTGCTCCTTCCTTTAAAGCCTTTTGGTCAGTCCCCTTTAATCTCGACGCATGAGAAACGACTTTCCTAACCAGGGCCGCGCCTCCTTCAGCCTTCTCAAGTAGATTAGCCGCCGATATCTTTTCCGGCTGTTCAACGACTTCTCTAATTGCCACCGCGTAATCCAATTCGACGGTATCACATAAACCATGCGATTTCTTCGGCTGCTTCCCCGGCCGCTTAAATTTGGCGCGACAGCCGCCGTTTTCTCCATCATTGAGAACAGCTTGGATTTTATTCGGGGGTCCATCGTCTGTTGACGATTCACGCCCTTGCAAATTAACCCCTTTGGAGGCTCGTTTAGCTTTGATTGCACCCGACTGCCAAAACTTTGAATTAGGCATCGAGCTGACGCTCGACTCCGACTGCGATGGCGTACGCGATTGACGGGCGTTTCTAGCCCGGTTAGCCAATAGTCGCTCTTCCTCCGTAATGCTGATGACACAATTAGAGTGCGCAAAACTGGGCGTGCGCAACTCTTCCACGTACTCTGTGGCATCAAGGCATTGGTTGCCCCCCCCAGATACGGTGGGGCTGCCAGATCCATGAGGACCTGGGAGGGATTCTCCGGCAGTGCCGGTACCCTCCTGGGGTAGTACGTTTTCCAAGGCCGACTTCATAGTACTTGTATGATTTTTTTGCAGAGGTTTTCTTCCTCTTTTTTTCCCCCTTTTCGGAACAACCGACAAATCTTTGGGACACGCAATACTGGGCGTGCGTGCCCCGTCACTGTTTTGGCATTGAGTGCCCTCCCCAGATACGGTAGGGCTGCCGGACCCACAGGGATCCGGGAGGGATTCTCCGGAATTACCGGTACCCTCCTGGGGTAGTTTGTTTTTCAAGGCCGACTTCATACTGTTTTGTTTTGGACTTAGGGTAATTTTTATAGAGGTTTTCTTCCTCATTTGTTCCTCTGCTATGTTCTCTGCTGATCAGAGGTCACGCAAATCCATCTTCCATCTTTAAACACATTTCTTTTCTGGACTCGACCACTTTCTCTGAACTTTCTAAATATAATATTTTTAGGCCAAAAATGATCTCCCTTATCATTTAGAAACGTACCTATATTATTTATCTGGACAATTATTTTAAATGCATTAAATTCATTGTCTACCGTGTTTATTTTGCTTTAACATTTAACATTTAAATTGGTTTTATGTTTTATGAACCCTTGGATGTCCTATGGGGTTGTATCTATGTGTACTCGTGAAATATATAATGGGGATGAAGGAAGCGATTTTGCTCTGGTGGCAGACAAGCTGCTTACATCGTGCTACGTAGATGATATTTTGACAGGTTGTCAGTCTGTCGCGGAAGGGGAGCTTATTTATCACCAGCTGAATCAATTGTTAAGTCGCGGGGGCTTTGAGTTACAAAAGTGGTCCAGCAGTAGTGACGAATTGTTACACAAAATGAACGAAAATATTGATAAGCAAGATAATTTGGAGCTTAAGATGGATACAATCACTAAAATTGTAGGATTAACTTATCAACGAAAGTTAGATGAATTTAGATACACTGTGCATCTCCCCCCATCCGAAGGTCTCATAACCAAGCGGAAGGTGATCTCTGACATCGCTCGCTTATTTGACCCACTTGGTTGGTTAGCGCCAGTGATAGTAACAGCCAAGGTGTTCATTCAACGCCTGTGGTTAACAGGATCGGAATGGGATGATCCACTTCCAGATCACCTGTTAAAAGAATGGCTTAGTTATAGAAATAATCTTAACCATCTTAGGGATTTCCGGCTGCCACGCTGGATCCACACAAGTCAACTTGACGTCCTGCTAGAGTTGCACGGATTCTGTGACGCCTCCAATTTCGCTTATGCAGCTGCTGTCTATACTCTTTCTATTGATGCCAACGGTCAAGTTCATATTAGTCTAGTTGCAGCTAAGACCAAGGTGGCCCCCGTCAAACAGGTATCCATACCTCGTTTGGAATTATGTGGCGCTGTGCTGCTTTCAAAACTTCTGCGTGAAGTTTCCGACACCTTGGGTATCTGTAAGCAAAATATACATGCCTGGACTGACTCGACAGTGGTGCTCGCCTAGCTGAGCAGCCACCCCAGTCGCTGGAAGACGTTCGTCAGCAACAGAGTGTCTGAAATACTTACCGTTATGGAGAATAGGCAGTGGTCGCATGTCCAGTCCGGTGACAATCCTGCAGACAGCGCATCGCGCGGCGTGAATACACACATCAACAAAGTCTAGGGATACGTTATTTTGAAATCAAACATGGCTTTATTGTTTAAAACCTATTTAGTTTCCTTAAAAAGTTTATTTACAGATTTAAACCTTGTCTATTCTTTATTCAAAATTTAAAAATTAAAATGAGAAACAAATGAAAACACGCAAAGCACAGCGCAATCTTGAGTTGTATCTAATTTCAAGAAGTTGCATTAAAATTTTTTTTGCGTGTTAATTGAAGAAAACCTGATAAATTGTTTTATTTTCTTTTCTCAATTGGTTGTGTAAGCTTTTTAGCGTCATGCCACGCCATCATTTGAGTCGAGATGAAATGTTACGGGCAGTTGGCATGTTACAAAACGGTGCTATTCAACGCGTCGTTGCTGAGTCTCTGGGCACAAGCCAAAATGTGGTATCCAGGCTGTGGTCACGTTATCGCGCTACTGGAGATGTGGCAGAACGGCACACAGGTAGATATCGTGTTACCACTCAGAGACAGGATCGATTTCTCCAAATGACCGCCAGAAGACTACCCAATATCACAGCGATGCAACTAGTGCAAAGGCTCCAGGAGGGTCAGCAGCTGCTGGTGAGCGACCAAACCGTGCGAAGGAGGCTGCATGAAGTTGGTCTTCATGCTCGCAGACCGCTACGAGTCCCAGCGCTGCGACGTGGCAATCGCGGTAGGCGACTTTTATGGGCTCAAGAACATTTGACATGGAGTGATCAACAATGGTCATTGGTGCTGTTCACTGATGAGTCCCGCTATGGATTTCATCCAGATTCGAGACGAACACGCGTTTGGAGAACTCCAGGCAGGGTCAGCCGTCTCCGACATCCACAGGAGGTCCACTCTTACCAAGGCGGGACAATTATGGTGTGGGCAGGAATACGAATCGGCGGACGAACCCAACTCATTTGGATTCAGGGCAGCATGACTGCCCATAGATACCGTGAGGAGGTAGTAGAACGTGTCATTGTCCCGCTCAGGGCCCTAACGGGGCAAGAATTTCAGCTCATGCATGACAATGCACCTTCCCATACAGCGCGGCTGGTGAGGGCCGCCCTTCGAGAACACGATGTTCAGGTATTAGATTGGCCTCCACAGTCGCCAGACTTAAACCCAATTGAACACGCCTGGGACATGTTACAGCGAAGAGCATTGAGGGATTTTCCGCCCAACTTGACAACAGAAGAACAACTTTTCGAACATTTAAAAAGAACTTGGGACTGCATACCCCAGCAAGACATTGACACCTTAATTTTAAGTATGGAAAATCGTTGCCGCTGTGTGATTAATGTTAGAGGAGGAAATACCGATTACTGATTATCAGATTTGGTAAGATTTTTATTCATTTAATTCGATTGAATAATTTTATAAGAATAAAATGTTTTTGTTCACTCAGTAATTTTCTATGGCTTAATTAATTTAAGACTTTTATTAATTAGAAAAACAAAATCGCATCGTGTTGTTAATGTTTAAATATCGGCCATGAAATTATCTTTAATTCTTCCATTTACAGTCATAACAAAATGTTTATAGTTTTCTAGATAATCAATGAAATGTTCAATATCCCTAGATTGTGTTGATGTGTGTACTTCCGAATGCGCTAACCTAGAGTTGTGGACACAGGGACCTAGTTGGCTGAAAAATAAAGAAATTAATTATAGTAGAAAGGAAATTTAAGAAACTAACTTAGAGGAGAGAAAATCATTAGTAATGTGCACCACGGTAGTAAAAGAAATAGGTGACGAGTCTATAATTTCAAAATATTCATCGCTTAGAAAACTTACGAGAGTAGTAGCTTATTGTAAAAGGTTCTTAAAGTTTATAAAAAAATTACACTACTAGATTTGATAACTTCCTAACACATTCCGATATTCAAGGGGCATTATTTACTTGTGTGAAATTATGTCAAGGGGAACATTTTGGGTCCGAGATAAATATTTTAAAGATTAAGGGAGAAATAAATAATAAGGGAGTACTTACCTCGCTCAATCCGTATCTAGATGAGGAACAGATTTCGAGAGTTGGTGGTAGGTTACACAGGGGAAACCTTCACGAAGACTCGAAACATCCTATAATTCTTCCTCGTAAGTCAAATTTAACCCACCTCCTGATCGCTGACGCCCATGAGAAAACGTTACATGGAGAGCCTCGGTTAGTACTTAATTATTTACGATCCAAATATTGGATAGTAAATGCAAAGGATACCGTTAGGCACTACGTACGCAGATGTGTAATTTGCATCCGTCATTCCGCTCGGTCTGTACATCCTTTAATGGGAACATTGCGCTCTGCTAAGGTCAATGCTAGCCGTCCTTTCTTTAGAAGTGGCGTGAACTATGCTGGTCCCATTAGCATCCGCCCTACCAAAGGTCGCGGTTACCACTCCATAAAAGGCTACATATGTTTGTTCGTGTGTATGGCCACCCGGGCCATTCATTTGGAAGTCGTCAGTGACATGACATCCGAAGCCTTTTTGGCAGCCTTCAAGCGCTTTGTAGCGAGGAGAGATCATTGTGGAGAGATGTGGAGCGATAACGGCACCACTTTCCGCTCATGACCTGATAGAAACATACGTTTGAGGAAACATTGTTTAGTAAGAAGTATCGGCAGACACACACCGTAGAAGTATTACCTGATTGCTCAGGTGATAATTCAGTAGGTATCTCTTTTTTCATCTATTCCTTCAACTTCCCCTTCATACATAACAAGGAAAGCTTCTACCTTATCCTCAATTAGTTCATTCAATGGAATGGAAAATTCCCAAACAAATAGGAGGAGGACCATAGCCAAAAGTGTTGTACATGAGGAATGTTTTAACGATCCAGAACCTATTTTTTTGATAAGTCAGGGGGAATGCTAATGTCTGCGGGTGGGTATGTCGGACTCGCACCGACTAAACCTAACCTGCCGTGGACTTCTTCTGGCACCTGATACGGGGAGCCCCGGGAACGCGGGTATGCTGCTCCGGTGCCCCCCTTTTGCGCCGTGTCCCAGATGGTCGTGACACGCACCCGGGGAGAGCTGTGGGTTGCCCTCCCCATTTGCCGACTCCTGCCAGTACGGCACAGCGACTGCGCCACAAACAGTTCGCTGTCTTCCCGGGGCTGCTTGCACGTGGCGGCAGTAGAGGACACTTCTCGTACTGCCACCGCAACCCCGAGGGGAGTAGGGCTAACGGCTGCCGCCGCCGCCCCGACGCCTCCTCCGTTTACGAGCGGGGTCGGCTCGTTCCCGATCCCGCTCGGCGGGCTCCTTCTGGAGCATGACCATTTGGTGGAGTCGCCAGCCAGCATCGCATACACGACTGCTGGCGGCGAAAGATCCCGTCTGATCTCAGCGACCAGTACTCGTCTCTCGGCCTCCCAGGCCGGGCACTCTACCAGCGTATGCTGGGTACAGTCCAGGTCGCTCCCGCAATGGTGACAATGTGTCGTCACTTCTCGGCTGATCCGGCACAGATACTCACCGAAACACCCGTGTCCGGTGAGTATCTGAGTCAGTCTATAGGTGACGAAACCGCCCTTACTTCCCACCCAGGCCTCGAGGTGAGGCAGGATAGCACCGACGGCACGTTGGCGCGCGTTCAGACGCAACTCAAGCCGTGCGCGCCACTGTATTAGTACGCGCCGGTGTGCATCCCGCCTATAGGCAACGAGCGTCTGCTCTGGCGCCTCACCGCTCTCCCGGCGGACGCGGATCTCGGTGTAAACCGTCGCGTCGACTGCCGTCAAACGATCCAGAACCTGTACCCACTTTGGCTAGAAAAACGCGCAGAAGATGGACACCCGATATGAACATATTTATTCTGCGCACTTATTTACAATTAACGACGTTAGACACAGATAAGATAGGTTATTTAGGACCCCTATATTCAAAATTTTGTGAGAGATATCCACATGTATAATTCCCATAACAGTCTTTCAGGACTGTTATGGGAATTATAATGAACGCTGAAAATAAATAGAGTGGGTTTGTGGTGGCGTGGGCGAGTTAACTGACAGATTATTTAATAGAGATTCCCTTACGTCGTGTACCTAACTTTCATGTTGTATTTCTCTCTTAACTTGTTCTTTTAATGTTTCTTCGGGAATGTATTTATTTTTAACTATTACCCGCATTTGGTCTGAGACTCTTTGTTCTGAAACCCTAATATGTGGATATTTTTGAGTGAATAGTTCGTGTAGTATTTTAGCCAATTCTCCAACAATTATTCCTAACAGGTACATTTTCGTCTAGTAGAGCAAAAGATATCCCCATATTTAACAGAAATTATGGTCACTCTGCTCGAACATTATAAGAGATATCATCATTTTAGAGATTACACGCGTAGAAAATTGTCCTGAGGTTAAAACGCTATGTCAATCTGATGAGGTTAATATTATGAATAAAAGGATGTTCACACCGAAATCTTAACAATTATAGATAATGAGATATCAGCGTTCAAAGTAACGTTACGATTGCGCGGCCACGAAACTTTTGTATTGCCTTGATTTCGTCAGTTTAAATGAACTTTGGTGGCATAAAATGCTTTCGGTACTTTGGACATATTAAGACCTTTCTTCTAGTAACAGTTTTATTGCATGAAATCTTAAGTTTTGAAGAAATAATCGAGATTAAAGAAACATCAAGTGCACGATTGCGCGGTCATAACGTCCAAGGTGAATATACGTGAAATATTGATCTTAGTCTTATAATTCTTTTTTCGACAATTGTTGACAAATGAAATGTTTAATTAACAAAAAGATTTAGATCTCTATCCCAAGTAGTTACTGAGATCTCCATGGCCGCGCAATCGTGCACGTTACGTTCGCGCGGCCAACTTAACCCTTTCCCGGGCAGTGGGAATATAGTTACCACCACATTTTGAACTCTATTAGCTTACAATAAGGCCCAAAACCAATAAATTAGAAATATACCTACTGCCTTGTAACGGGTTAAAACCCCTGTAACTTCTTTATTTCTGCTTTGACAAAGTTTTGGTTTGTTCCTTTCGATTTTGACTAATTTTGACAAAAAATATAGCGATTTCTTTTTCTGTTTGGATAACGTGGCGGAGCAATCGTGACGCACACGAGCGCTACTCCACCATAAGGCCGTCCTCGTACCAGGCCTTGCTCCGTATCAATGGCAGAGACACCAAAGCTCTCGAACTCAGGTTAACTGTGTTTAGAATACCCAGGTCATGAGGAAACAGCCATGTTTCCTGTAGTGCGATTATTTGGTGAGTACAACAAAGTTGTCTTATTTCATCAATAGATCTCTTGAGCGATCGGCAATTATATGACACAATTTTAATGTTTGTATCCATGTTCACTTTTTATTATTTATATTAGCTGGTTGACGTAGATGTTCCATCTTTAAACACATTTCTTTTCTGGACTCGACCACTTTCTCTAAACTTTCTAAATATAATATTTTTAGGCCAAAAATGATCTCCCTTATCATTTAGAAACGTACCTATATTATTTCGGGACAATTTTTTTAAATGCATTAAATTCATTGTCTACCGTGTTTATTTTGTAGGCTTTAACATTTAAATTGGTTTTATGTTTTATGAACCCTTGGATGTCCTATGGGGTTGTATCTATGTGTACTCGTGAAATATATAATGAGGCCGACCTATCAGCCGCCCTGAAATTGAACTGCTCTAGGGGACCGACCTCACCCCGGCGATTGGGTATTTTTCGCCGACCGTAGTGCACTTTGTGAAACAGTCTTCATCTTGTTTCGTACAACCTCTACCCTGCTTGTTTACTCCTCTCTGTACCACCTCCGAGAATATCCGCGTGCTAGCGCCCCTAGATTTGTTCACTGAGGCATTAGTTACAGTCTTATTCATAGCAGTTAGCGGAGATAATGTCCCCACCGCATTTAATTCCTTATCAGTGTTGTCGCAGGGGGGAGCTCCCCTTTAGTTCACCCTTGAGGAGTTGGTAGGTTTTATGGGGAGCAAATGTAAGGCGATTTCTTTTACCCCATTCACTTATCATACTTAAACAATCTTCAGCCAGATTTTCCAACTCTCTCCTGGAGTTACCCTGTATAAGTAAGAGGCCATCGTCGGCATATGCCGTTAGAGAGCAGCGTGATGGCAAGGGCAATGTCAAGAAATCATCAAAACCCAAGTTCCAAAGATACGGCGCGAGCACGGAGCCCTGGTGGCAACCCATGGTTAACGATTTAGTGACTCTGTAGTTACCAAGCTTAAGAGTTGCAGAGCCATGTTCGGGTTCGATTTCCACGCAGGACAACTATATAAACCCATAAGTAGTTGTTCTGAGTATGGGTATTTATGTCCGTCAATTATGTTTGTAAAGTACCCCCCGACACAGGGATGTCTTTCTCTAGTGCGGGCGTTGTCTTTTTAAAAGAAAAGTACAAAAAATAAAGTACCCAACCACACGAACGCGTCGTAGGTCCTAGTGCATGATAAATGAAACAACATGTAAATTTTCTAACTAAAAAGACCGCTTTATTGTTAGCCCTAATACTTAGGTACACATTATAAATTAAATTAAGACTATCATTCAGTTCTTATGACCACTAATAAAATTCAAGGTATCGTGCGCGTCATGTTAAAACCCCGTCGGCCTCGATATACTTCGGTTGAAATTGTTCCGATTGCAGAGGAATTCCCTTATCGTGACATTAACATGCAGCGACGAATAGTCGACATAAAAGCGTGACTGACTACATTCTCCACATTTTCATTCTAAGAAAAATAATTCTACGTAATCCAAATCACTTATGGAAACACAATGTTATACATAGGAAGAGATTCGACGATACTATTTTTGCTCTCATGTTTTACATTAACCAGTGGAGGGTAGTTGTATCTGTACCATCTGTTACAGAATATGGATTCGAAAAGAACATCTGACAAAAGTTTACACCTAGAACCTTTGTATCCACCACGGAAACCACAACGACAGAGATACATATGTTTTCTGCGCCGGATACAACATTTTTACTGACAACTCTGCCCTCCATTAACTCCCTGAAAACTTATCTTTGTTTTCCGCGCTGGATACAAAGGTTCTACGAGTAAACTTTTGTCACATGGTTCTTTTCGATATCATATTCTGTAACAAATGGTTAGCTTATACATTAAGCGGTACACATAAATTCAACAATAGCATTTGTTTTTCGTTTATATGACCACAGCTTAAGACAATAATGTAATCACTGTTGAAATTCCAATAAAATGTATTTCCAGCCATATTTTGTTTTCATTTTAAAATTAAAACACATAAACGTAGAAATAGTGTCGTCATATCTCGTAACACAAGTGTAATTTTCTACACAATATAATATTAATTGATGGTCCAATATCTGTTAGCTTTAAGATGTAAATATGCAACCACGCTAAAGTAAATCAGACACACCCGTCTTATCTCGATAACATTCCTACGCTGATTAAACGACTACATTATATCGACTCTTTAAATAAGCATTCAGTTTTTAAGTTACGCTTATGTCTAATTGCCGTTCTCAATATTCGATCTCATAAAGATCCATTGATATCCAATCAACATAGCAAAGAGTATCTTACGTAGAAATAAAGTAAAATATATTCAATAATTTACAGGACAAATTCGATTTTTAATCTCCCACTTAGAGATTCCAATAAAAAAATGTTTTTACACTAAACAGATTTAGGGTCCATGTGAACTTAGGCTTACACGTAGTCTCCAGATCAACAAATGACAAATAAGAATTAAAAAAATGTTTACAAGGCAAATTTAACTTGAAGTTCCCACATAGAGATTGCAATCCAACAATGTTTTTTTAAACTAAACAAGTTTAGCGTCCGTGTGAACATAGGTTTACATTGTGGTAACCCGATCAACAAATATATAACAAATAAGAATTAAAAATAATATTTACGAGGAAATTCAAGTTCGACACATTTTATTTTATTTTTTATTTATTTTTACACATAAATAACAATCCAACAAATAAGTTTTCTTTATATACTTTCATTGTTAGTATATTATCTATGGTTAAATTTGGAACTGAAAAGCTTTACCAGAAGGTTAGGTCACAAATCTCATAAAATCGAATATTGAGAATGGTTCCAAATGAAAGACGTGCAATCGCTTTACATTTCGTAGTATATCAGCTTTACACTGTGGTTTGTCTGTTTGTCACTCGAAGGCAATAAATTTACGTGTTACCCCTAACTAGTGAATCCGAATTCGAATTGTACAAAATACTAAACTTCCATACTCCGTAAGCTAAGTTCACTACTTCTATAAAACTTACATTATTTTTACACGCCCATGCTTGTATGTAAGTTGACCTTATTCTTATCGATTTTTGTTTGTTTTTTAAGCATCTTGAGATCGCATTTAGATTAGCAATAATTGCAACTGCGTATGGACTTTATTATACATACAGTTGCAGCTTGCAGGATGGCTGTCTATCGATTCGAGGCTATCGCTATAGCTAGTCGGCTACTCCCTTTCAAAGCGAATACCTTACGACATTCTAATGAAAAGGAGAGTGACTATCCGAGCAGAATCCGCTCCTTTATTTGTGTAAGACAGAAAACGTGTTACAAAATTTCATCTAGTTAGTCATGTTAAATTAATAATGAGAAGGAAAATTAATGATTGAATTTGCGGTTACATCCGAAAAAGTCTTCGGCGACTTCTATCGAACCTTTACATAATCCTTAATCAATTATGTCAATACCGAGTTACTCGATTATTATTAGCATAGAGTATGTAATAACTCCATTTACATACATCTGACAGCAGAACATATTTTTTAATTTTCGTTTTCATTTTATTTTAACATTCCTTACTATATCCAAGCATTCCCATGCTATCCAAAATATTTAAATCAAATAGTCATGGTTTTGGAGTAGTTCCTCAACAAATCAGCTCACTCTTCGCACATGACACTTAATATTCACAGCATTACATTTCAACATCATCGTTAGATGTTAACAATAATTTTAGATATAACAGCCATTAAAACCTAGAACATTTCAATCGATACATTCGTCTATAAATATAACAATCCATTGTATATTATCATTATAATTATTTAGCTGGTGTAATTAATCAGTAGTAACTGCTTATTATAATTTTATCATATATTTTACATAAAAATATTTCAAGATGAACTGTCGAAATGAGACCATTTTGAATATCAACTTAATTTGAAGCTAAAAGGATTAATGTCTATAATTCTACGCTAAAAGGCTGGCTCATATTAATTAACAATTAAACTTCTCACACGCTATGGAAAACCAACATAAATTACTTACACTATGTCTGTCTATCAAATAAGTTTAGAAATAAACCTATAATGAATATTTACACTTACAGCCTACATTAATAGGGTTGATATTACACTATCAATAATGATGATTAAGTTGAGTATGTTTTATTGATACTTGCTACTATATGATCTGCCTGCCACCCACATGTTTTATAGACATGACGTGGAAACCAGTATATAAGTCAAATCTAAATTATAATGGTTAACTCGCAGACTAGTTTCTGTACAAAGCTGAGATTAAAATTTGAGAAACAGAAGTTTGTCTAAGTTTTAGCCATCATATTGCGTTTACTTATTTGGAATGTATACTGGTGTCCATACAGTTTCAAATTTCACTAAAACGCCGTAACAGAATAGCGTCATAAGTTAAATGATGCCTTATAACAAGACGTATATAGAAGCATTTACCTTGACAAATTTCACTTTATTACGACCCTTTAGCATAAGCAGATTTGGTATACCACAGACTACGTTATCTCGTCGAAAGGAATTAAACTACTAAGTGCCAATGAATCTATCAGATAACACCAACTCAAGTAATTGATATTAAATTAAATTGCTCAGTCATTCCATTCGGCATGATTAAGCAGCAATGCTCGTTCTGGATCCCAGTACTGAGTCTACTTATAAGGTACATTTTGTTTGATAGTGTAATACCGTATAAAAAGCACAGGAGGACAAATAAAATCACCCCAGGCATGTGCAATTAAATATTATAAAACTCTAGATAAGTTTCGAACGAAAGCTCTATTAAATAAATCAGTTCATTCATAATTACAACAATAATTATTCTTTACCAATTAACTTTTATCAATAGGATCAGCATAGCAATATACAAAGCTTTAACTGCCTTACCTAATATTCAATCAATCTAAAGTTTTGAGCCATTTCAAATAGATTGTTTTTTCTTTCAATAGGGAAAGAAATCCATGTATGTTGATGGACTTCACAAACACGCAATTCACACACAAAAAGCACACTCAGACTCAGAAATACTATTTATGGGTCACACAAATAGATGGTGCCGATGTAGTGTCTTGTCTATTGATTGATATTCAATCCAAATTTACATAGAAAATATCAAAAATTCCTTCCTATTTTAGAGAAATTGACTATTAGGTATGGCTAAATAATTATTTTTTATAGTTTCCCGGATTTTAGTATGCCGTAATTTACATATAGTGTTAACAAATAAATATGTTTTAGCAGCAATTTTATATTCAACCTTTAGTTATTCATACATGAAACATAACATTACTTTATAAATTAAACACATGTATGCATATATCGGCATTCTAAATATAATATAAATCCACAAACTATCAATTTATTATTCGATGCTATAACATATTTTAGTTTAATTTGCAAAATTATTGTAATAAATAGGAAATTTAGGAGCGTTTTATAATTCAACCTAAAGTGCACGAGTAACTTCTGTCCATGCGACGTCTATAATTAAGTTAAAATTATAATTTTAGATAAATATCTTATTCCATTTTTTTTTTATAATTTCATTAAGCGTACAATTATTCGGAACAAGATTCGAACTTAAATCAAATATATGCAAAAGTATTGCATGATCGAATACTTAGTGCCGCATCTAGACATATTTGATGATTTGATTAACAATATATTTTTGTCTTTTGTTTATAAATGTTCGAATGAATAAGATAAACAGTTATTATACTCCTCAGTGAGTATAATAACTGTTTAGTGTGTGAAGAATTGCCAAGCTGAAGTGGCAGTGGGCAGGGCACATAGCTCGTAGAGCCGACGGCCGCTGGGGCAGAAAGGTCCTCGAGTGGCGACCACGAACCGGAAGACGCAGCGTGGGCAGGCCCCCTACAAGATGGACCGATGGTCTTGTGAGGGTCTCTAGAAGTCGATGGATGCAGATAGCGCAAGACCGGCAATTGTGGAGAACTTTGGGGGAGGCCTTTGTCCAGCAGTGGGTCTTCCGGCCGCTATGATGGGTAGATGTGTATTAATTGTGAGTTTGTTCTCACATCTGGATAAACGTCGTTCATTGGTATCTTCCATTTCATATCGATGAAAACACTTGTAAGTTAAGTTTTAGTGTCAAAACCATTACTTGAGTTAATCATTGATTAAATATGTTCCAGTTGCGGCAATAAGTCACTTAAAAGAAATTGATTTGCAGAATAATCACGGCGTCGAAAGTAACCAATACACTAGGCCTTATCCACTTTATACATACGTATTATAAATAATCTATTGTCTATTCGTCTAAGCAAACACTTGTTGCAAATTATGAAAATATAATAGTTAGCCAGTGTATAGTGAGATTCCGTCGCGGTTACGCCCTATATAACAAATACTTTGGGAATGTTGGCAACACCAAATGGGAAGTGAAACAGCAATGGCTCATAAGGCCAAAGAAAACGGGGCCGAAAACCAATAAAATAAAAAAAAGAAAAGTGAAACACCAAATCCGAACTGAATACGTATTGATTATGCAAAACTGTTTGACTTTGATGTTCAGAAACTCGCTATCATTTGTAACATACTTGAGATATGTTTTGTCTTCGGTCATTCATATGTAATTCGATTGCTGAATGAATGAGATAGACACATCTCTTGCTAATGTTTAGATATTTCTCAGTGATTTCCGTGATTATATAAACAATAAGAGTCTGGTTGCATAATATTAGTACAATTATTGCTATGTCTTTGCCGTCTTACTTAGCAGCACCTATATAACAAATGTCTTCACTAGCCACCGAAGCAAACACTTGTAAAGACACGGATCTAAGCATATTTGTTTTGCTATAATAAGTATAGCTAAAAAAACAATGCTGTACTAATTATTCATTGGTGAGACGGAAAGACTCCGCCTCTTTCTCTAGTATATATATTGACGATCATTATTTAGGTGTACCCACATTTCCAAAGTACTTTGTTTTTCAAAGCGTAGTTGTTAGCCGAACTAAATAAAACTACTCTGCTCATTAGAGAAAATCACCTTTTGGTCAAAGTTATGTCAAAACATGTGGATGTATTATTTCTGTGACGTCACTTTGGCAATAAATGGGAGGAGCTGTACTATAATGAGCAGGTTATTATTATTTGGTTAATGTGTATAGCATAGATAGTCGATAAAAGTCATGTGAGCGCCCTCAATGAATGAGGGTGCCATAACTGGTGTAACGGTACAACGAGAGGTAAGGGAGCCGCTTTGTGTCCGGAGCCTACCGCGTCACTACGTCGTCATAATGCACTTTGTACGCACATTGTTAAGCCGCTAGTACCTGGAAAAAAGCAGAAAATAAACTGTTGATATTTTGTACAAGATACAAATAAATAAATAAATATCTTGAGACAATTAACACACTGCCACCTGTTCCCAAAATAGGCTGTGCCTGGACAATGGATGGCGACCAAACAACGTTACGTCTAAAACACCAACAACCTCGCAGTACTAGGTAGTTAACACCATAACCAACAATTTTTGTTCTACGATGTCTGACAGAACTCAATACATGGAAAAAACAATGATATTAAAAGTTTTTGTTGTACTGTCGTGACATTTGTAGGTCTACGTTTCATTCAAAAACGAAAGGACGACGCGCGAACGACGATATGCTCGCGCGAGTGTTAGCGTCTTTGCGATGCTCGAAATGCGTCGTAAGCTATAAACAGCGGGAAATTAAATTAATACTTGTTCCGAGTCTGTACTTTGTGATGTGTGTGTAAAGTACACCGCGACACTGGGATTCATTACTCTAATGCGGGCGTTGTCTATTTTTTTACTTTTTTTAAATATGTAAAAAAAAGGTATTTTTATAATAAGTTAAAAAAAATTTTTTTTTTTGTATGAAAATAAATTCTAACAACTTATCAAAAGTTGTTGCTTATTGTTTTAGAAGTAACCCTGTATATTTCTAAATAGATACATATTATAGAAACATTACACCCACACACAGAACAAATACTCGTGCTCATCAGCGGGTGCTCGCCTGTTTAAAACTGTTGCAGTATAACGCCGCCAATTTTCACACTCTGGGTTGCTACTGTTTGTTTTTCTTGCCAGCAAAGCCCCTAGGTAAACTTTTTCTCGCGACCCAGGACTTACACTCAGGTTCTCAATATCGACATATAACACTATAGAACACGCAACCGCTATAACAATGAGGCAACAAAAGAAGCTAGTAAAAAGTGCAGATAACAAATCATACTTGTGCTATAGCCTCGGTTCAGTCGAGGTTGTCCTGGAAGATGAGGCGCACGTAGCCGGGCGAGCCTTGCAGCGGCGCGGCGCAGAAGGGACAGATGGCGTGGAACCCATTCGTGCCGTGCGGGATGTCCACCGCCGCCCAGTACCTGCAACATCCATACATTGGTTACATATTGCTACATTAATATTATTTATTATCTATACTATATCTATTTATTAGATATTATTTTCATTTAAAGTTTTGATTCATGTTGGTTTCGATTGTTATTGTATATTTATTGAGGTGGACATTTCAAAAGATAGAGTGAATGTATCTCCCCATTATGTTCTACCATTATGGCATACAATGGTTATACAAAATTGAAATGGTATTATAAAATAAATGATATTATTATTATTAAATGTTATTAATATGTCCATAGAATAATTCTAGTTAATCATAAAATGTTAATATATCTATATATATAAATCAATGCCACTTTTCATTGTAATGTTATAAGTCAACAACGCCTTTACCGATTTGGCTAATTTAGGTCTTGAATTATTTGTGGAAGTCCAGGGAAGTTTTGTACGTAGAGAAAATTATAAAAAAATGTTGAAAAGTGTAAAATCGTAGTTTTTACTAGCTAGCAATTTAAAATATTTTTTGGTTTGAATTAATGAACTTAATAATCATTATTTTTTGTTACTATGCCTTATACGTAGCGAAGCACGTACCGGGCCGCTAGTATGATACAAATTTAAAAATTACAATGATCAACATAAAACAAAATAAACAATTCTAGACCAATTATTATTACAATTAGTATTATTAATATACAATCTATTTTAAACCAGTCATATACCATATTTATCTGACATTAAAATAAATACAGTGGATTTAATTGATACCTAAAACTACCTTATTTGTATGATGACGATCTCGATTTTTAATACTATTACCGAATCAAATGCGGCGAAATTGAGAACATCCAGCAGAACAAACTCAGTGGGTTCTCTGCCATCGCCTATCGCGACCCGGCGCGTGTGGTAACTGCGTGTACTCACTTGACAGTCCTCTCGGAGGCCATGTGTCCGCACGGGTTGAAGGCGTAGGTGGGCGGGCCCGCGTCCACGTAGAAGGCGGGCTCGATGCCCATGCACACGCGCACCACGCCGCCCGCCGTCAGGCACATGGGGCAGCGCCGCGACCCCGCCTCGCTGCCGTCCGCGCCCCAAGAATGCTCGCCTGTACAAAACAAATTAAAACATCTAAATCAACCATCATAATTATTCATAATTGACCTACGGTAATCAGGTCCACCCACCGCTCCCTGCATTAAGCTTGGGTCGAGCCCAAGTCTCTCCAGAGTCCATGGGTCCGTGCCAAAAAAACCAGAATAGAAAGAAAGGAGAAAGGAAACCAGATAACTGATGTAGTACATATACTACTTATATTTTATAAGTACATACAATTACACCCAGACTCAAGACAAACATACATGTTCATGCACACAAATCTGTTCTGGGTGGGAATCAAACCCACGACCTGCGGCATAAAAGGCAAGTGGTCCACCGACCAGGCCAACCGGCTTGTCGATCTAAACATAACAAGCATGTGAGAATCTGCCCTGAATACTCCTTCCACAGTGTCAGTTACCTTGGACGTGTCCACAGTTGAGGTAGACGTAGGGCTGGTTGAGGTCCTGGTGCGCAGCGGACAGCTTGCGCGGGATCACCAGCGTGTTGAGTCCCACGGGGCACTGCGGCCGGCCCGCGTTCAGTTCGTCCACTAACGCTTCTAAGTCGCGTTTTGTCTGCAAAACATAAATTAAAGTTGGTGACGACAATAGAAGACAAATTGTTAAAAACAAATCAACATATTATAGTATCCATTTTCACTATTTTCTTTTCTCAGAATATTGCCACTTCATTTGCGTTTGAAGCTAATGCGCACGAGTTCTTTAAGAAAAAGATTTAGTTGCTTATTTAATAGGAAGAAGGAATGTTTAAACACAAAATTATACATTTAGTCGATATTTTTATTTAACAAAGGGAGATGGATAGGATTGTGATGTCATTGGTACATTTAATGGTAATTTGGCGAGAAGATTGGAGAATCAATTGTGTCCCTTTAATTATTTTTAGATTCAGCTATCTCACGACGTAGAGCCAAGGAAAGAATGACAGGCGTGTGTATGATTATCAAGTGAAAACATAGATACTAAATAAACTTCCGCTACGCGGGAAGCACACCTCACTAGGATTCAGTAATCATTGTCATCGCGATGTGCAAAATATATATTAATTTAGGACAGATCTACTGATAGAGATATTTAGATTACAACCCACCCTTTTTTTAAATGACTTCATAAAGGAAGAGGGGTTTTGTCAACAGATCGAGCGTAATTTATTTTATATTTTTACGTGACTTCTACTTTGTTTGTGAAACGATTTGAATATAGTTTGAATATAGTTCTGCTATAAGGCAACCATTTGAAGCCGGTTATATATTTATTAAAAAAAAATATATAAAGTGAAGTTTGTTCTTACCGGTGAATTCTTAAGTCCTTCGGCGCTTCGCCACAAAAGGGTGGCACCGCATAAGTCAATCATTGTACCATCTCTCAGAACGTTCGTCTCTGCTTGGCAAGGTGCGCCCTAGACAAAGTAACGAAAAAAAATTCATTTCATGGAAATAGTCAATGCAACAGGATAAATCATTTTTTAGCTGAAATCCTCTTTTGATTCTTTTTTTTACAAAGAGAATAGGCATGATTCATAGCGAAGTTCCTAGAAAAAGTCCTAACTAGGTGGTGACACGTAAGCGCCGGGCTTAGAAATGCTTAGTTTAGGAAGATATACCATAGATACGGCAAAATACATAATACGAGGACAAGATATATATTGGTGTATATAAAAATACATTATTGAGTAAGAGTGTTATGTTTATGGCTATTTTTATTTACTGCCATGCACCAAAATAAACGCTAAGTTCTGTCCAAAAATGGGAAATAAAAATATGTAAGTACTAGCTGTGCTGCGCGATTTTACCCGCGGTAAAGTTTCTAATTTATACCCTATGTGTTAATCGGATATGTATAAGCTATATTAGTATATTTTTTCACCAAAAACCGTTGGGTAGATTTTACGTTAAAGAGTAAGAAACATCTATACTCACAAACTTTCGCATTTATAATATTAGTGGGATAAAAATAGCGATAAAAAGCTGATAAGAAATTATCAATATCCGGTTTTGAAAAACCCGCGGTAACATATAATGGGAATTCCCCGTTTCCGACAAAACATCGTGTTGCTTGCTACAAGAGCTCTTTATAGTGACAGTAGAGATATTCTATTCCGTCACCACACAGCACAAAAGGGTTTCATATAATTATTAAAAACCGTTTTACAAATAGAATGGTGACGGTTATATAACTGATAACCACTTAGTCCTATTTCATATTTTATAGCTACGTGTTAATAAATCATATCTCAATATCATCATACCAATCTTTCTTTCGACAAACCAAGATGTATCTATCGCCTTCTCTTTTAACAGTTACGAGCCCAAGTATGTTCTTGTGGTGAGACAATTTTATGTGTGATTTGCGAAAGTGGGCACGTGACCTAAATGCAATGAATGTATCAAATGGAATCTAATCACGAAATACGGATCGATAGCGGTTGATGTGCAATCTGGAAACTAATTAATTGAGTGTACGTCGGTCATAAAAAAATTGGAACTTTGATGACCGAATGTATAGCGCTGTAGTTAAATCTTCCCCCTACATGTATGGGGTTTGCTTTCTGTTATATTTTGTTTCTACAAGGTGTAACATAAATAGTGGACGCCACTTAAGGAGCTCAATTTCTCTATGAAACTGAGCAACGCAACTTGGAGAGCATCAGCGTGCAAAATTCACAAAAAAGGTAAAATAAAAAGTCGATCACTGATGCTATTTGTATGGAGAAGCTATTTGTTTCTTTTTCTATATATGCTATACTAGCTGTGCCCCGCGGTTTTACCCGCATTCAATTTTATAAATTGACACAGCTCCTCCCCGTACGTGATAGCGTAATAACATGTAGCCTATATGGTGACCCGACCTCTTAGTAATATTCATGCAAAATTTGAAATAAATCCATGCAGTACTTTTTGTGTTTAGCCCGGACATACATACAGACAAACAGATAAACAGATAAAAATTCAAAAATCTATATGTTTGGCTTCGATATCGATTGTAGATCACGCCCCAAGTATCCTTTTTATAAAATAATCAATGTACAGTTTTCATTTTCCTACGATTTTATTATATGTATAGATATTATTGAATTTGTTCAGTTTCATGAGAGTACGCTCTTTAAATTACCTCTAATATTTTGGTACATATGTAACATATGTATATGATATATCCTTGTGGATAAGGAACTACATTTTTAGTATATACGTATTCCACTGTATGATTTTCAAGTAAGTATTGTGTACGATTTCCTCGTTATTTTCGAGTCGATTGACTGTCCCATATAATTTTCGTTTAATCGATTGTTATAAAGAATACATATTTGAACGCGGTTCTGAATTTTAAACACTTAATTATAGGGAATTAAATGCAACAATTTCGACTTCGATACAATGATAATTTCTATTTTGAAAGATTCAAAACTTCAAATATCTCGTTATTATTAAAAACCGTTAATTAAAGTGCAACCTGGAGTGTGGACCATCTACTCACAAAAATTGTAATGGGAGTAATTACACTTTTGCTTCTGTGCGTTTGGTTCACACTCCAAAATGCACTGGACATTGTAGTTGTCAACAACATAATAGTATAAACCATGCAATAGAAGAACTTAATTTAGCGCATTCGAACAGCTAAACCGAATAATACCGATTCCACGAAGTTATGTTTATTTTTATTTGGTATTGTTGATGGAAATGCATAAGGAATAAATGCATACTTTATGGTAGAGTGCACGTTATGAGAATACCCGACGGTTTTCGCAAGAAATGAAAATTGAAATTCAAAACCATATACTGTTGTGAGTGACGACATTGTTATATTTTAAAAGGTTACTTATTTACCGAATACAAAAGACGGCGGTTATTAATTGGACTGTATGTTTTTCGTTTTTGTATGTTCGTGAACAGATTTTGATATGTACATAAATGATATCCTCATCATCATGTCAGCCTGATGACGTCTGCTTCTGGACAGAGGCTTCCCCAAAAAATGTCCACAATGGAATTGTGTCCATAATTTTTTGATATGTACATAAATGATATGATATATTTTGACAAGCTTCAGCTTTGCCTGCGTGCCAATTGAAGCTGATAGAATGGGAGAATATCTCAGTATGATTGCTGTCCTATATGTACCTTCGTTCGAATTTTATAACAGACCAATTCACTTAGTTGAGGTGTAAAGAGATAGTAAACAGACAGACTTTCGGGATTATAATATTACTAGCTTCCGCCCGCGAATTCTCGAAAAAACTATTTATTTTTGGTTGAAATGAACCTATGTCAGTCTACAGAAAGTGTGACCAAAATTTCATGATGATCGGTTGAGTAATTAAGGTATAGAAGCATTACAAACAAAGCCACATTCGCAATCATAATAATAGTTATGATTAGTTCAGTATTCCAGATTTTTTGCTGGTAAATACAATAAATGCTGGTTAAATTATAAAATACCAGTGCTTTTCGCGTGGTTAGATATAAGATAATATTATCCTTGTCTGCGGCTATTCCCAGTTCATGGGTTTACAACAATTTCCTGCTATTTATTAAATGCACAACTTAAACAAATAACATAATATAATGTCATAGAATTAAAAACGGTAATTTAAAGTTATTAAAATAATTAACTCTAAAACTGTGAGAAACTTAAATATATTTTATTAAAATAATCAAAAATGTGATAAGTAGTTAAAGGTCAACCTAATAAAAAACTTATTATTTAGCATTATCTTAGTTTTGGAACATGTACCTCGAAACCAATCGCGTTTATTCCGATACGATTCGTCGGCAATCGTAATTAGTGCAGTATATTTTTCGCTCAAAAATTTTGTATATACTGGAAAATATACTCGATAAAAGCGTAATAACCATGTATAGTTTCCAAACATATGATTTGGAACTAGAGCAGCCCCGACCTGTGCGTACTGGCCTTATGTACAGACGCCAGCACATCCAGCTAGCCCAATCTGTCCAATTTCTTTTATAGATTTTCAACTCTGTCACATAAGCATAAGGTTAACTTCCAATTGGGGAAACTTGACAGATTGGTGTAGCTTGATGTGCTGGCGTCTGTACTTTCAATATATCTTCAGCGAGACAAAATATAACCAAGAAGAAGCCGTAAGCTTTCCTAATTAATAAAGTTTATAAAAAAATGTGATAGATTATAAATAATATTAATTTTATTATCTACCTTTAACATTTTTAAGGTTAAATATAGAATTGGTTGGGAGCACAATGCGATTTTTTCCCTTATCATCTTTGGAAATTTGAATTAATTAAGCTTTACAAAATAGAGAGTACTGTGTGTACCTTTTGTTGTGCAGAGCGGCTCTCCCGTAGCGAGAAGACGGCACCGCCCACGGAGGTCTCGCGCCAAGGCCCACATGTCGCGCTACCGCCGCAGAAATCGCCGCGCGGGTGCATGATCAATACTCCATTCGTCGTCAAACCATCTATTTCGTGATTCTCTGTCCATTTCGTCGCTTTTTCCTGAGAATTCAAATAAAAGTTTTTAAATTAATAGCAATAGTAGCTCATCCAATTGTAAGCATTTCTGTAGGTAAATACCCTGACCAGCTTCTGTGCGCTTTGCGCTGGAGGACGATATAGGAAGAGAAATAGAAAAATATGATTTTGTAAGTCAAAAAGTGCGATATTTACAAAAAGTACCCTCAATAATACTTCAAAGTACTAAATGATATAAAGGAAGTCCTATTCTGGTGTCATGACTTATTATTACACCTGCGTGCGCCACTGTTTAAGAATGATTCCACATTTAGGAGTTAAGGACTGAGAAATTTACTACTACTTAGTTGTATAAAGAGAATAGATAATCCTTTATATATATACAGCTAAGTTTAATCCTAATGGATACCGTTGTAACAGTTGAAGCAGTAAAAAAAAGACGTCGTGTGGCTTTTCGACTACAAGAGAGTGCAAACTTTTTGTTGGACGGTAATGCGGCTAATAACTACCAGTGCGCGCTTGACATCGGGTGGAGCCGCGTAATCCCGATTCAGCGTCATTGAACCAAACGTGACGGTTCATTTACGTTCACTGTTCAGCAAAAAAGCGACTAAATGAAGTTTTCACCTCAAAATGGCACTTAACCGTATTTTGAGGAAACATAGCTGTTATTTTTCTTGATATTATGACACAGCATGAAGTACGGGGAATTTGTACCACAAGAAGTATGCGAAAGTTTCGTACTAAAATACGTAGAATGTTGTATTGGAATATGATTCGAAATAAGATTGCGACACAAGAGTGATACAATTTTCAGGTACTTTCAAGCACGGATTAGTTTATAGTGTTGACGCTGCCTTTTACTAAAATTAGTAGTTCTCACAGCCCTTTGTCTGTATGAGTCCGTAAGCGATTGGCCAAATTGAACACGTAGGCGCTATGTTAAAGTACAAATGGGTGACCCCAGAAGAGCAACTATGTACATGTTTTAGAGCTACCGATCCTGGATGCATGATTAGACAGCGATCGTTAAGCCATCTCAGACCACTACCCACGCGGGTAATTTAATATATCAGCCTTAGTTACAGCAGTCGGAATTTATAAAAAGGCACAAAATAACTAAGTAAATTATTACGTATAATTATATTTAACTCGAACAAAAGCTCACATAAGCCAGCCTTTCAAGGGGCTTAGCGCCCATGAATAATCCAATTTGAGGCTTAACTAGCAAGTGATTTAGCCTCAAAGGTTGTACATTACAAAATTCGACGCGTACAGTTGAAGCTAATGTATTGTTTGTAAGTGATGTTCATTTAGAGTAAATGGCGACTAAATTGCTCGCATCTTCGCGAAAAGAAAAACGTCAAGACGCGTTTATGACGATAGTTAAACGGTTCAATCATCAAGCTTCCCTCGAACATCTACTGGAAGAATTACGTAAGCTACATAAACTGACTAGCCATTAGTCCTGGAGAACTTTGGGCATAATAATGCAATCTAAAATTATTTTCCTATTATCCATTGTTGTTTTACTTTGTTAACCAATCATGTGGGCATTGAAGATAATCACATGTTAATTAATTAATTAAAATTTATATTAACTTTAAATGTGCTTATGAAAGAGTAAACCCATGGAAACTTTGATAATTTACGGACCATATTTCTGATAAATTTAACTAACCCAATAACAGTCGATAACAAAAATTTCTTGGAACAAAACTTTGTGAAGACATGACATGACCTTACTCATCTGTGAGAACTCGATTGCGCCATGCGAAGAAACCCATACATGAATCATAATAACAAATTTCGGAGTAGCGGAGTCTGCAGGTCTTCGGGTTACTTCTCTCGTATATATCTACTGAGAATATTTGCTTATCAAAATGCAGTACATCTGCTCAAGGCACTTCTGTTAAAATTGTAGTTTAAAAGGTCAAAATCAAAATTAGTAAACAAATTCAACCAACTCTCAAGAAAAGTCTAATCAATGCATCTGCTACATCCCTTTTGACCACTGTGATAGTAGAGCAGTCTTAAGCGTCCGATTAGGCTATATATATACTATTTACGAGAGGTTCCGGGTTCAATACAACCATGATATGTAACTTAGGGATGTACCCTTTTGACAACTTTCATAGTCGAGCAGTGTTAATCGTCCGATCAGGCCACACTATGGTTATTAAAAGATGGTTATTATAAATATATTAAAAATTTATAAAAAGTAGTTTTACTTACCCCTAAAAATATATTCCTCGAAGAGTCAAACCCAGCGGCGTATATGCGACAGTTGTTATCTTCATTCCTGTCCGCTAAGATGCGGCAGGCAAACCGCGATATCGTGCTCTGTAGCACTTTTGTGTCCCCCGACTTGTCTCCTGCCACCGTGTCCATTACCACGAAGTCTATCGGAGATTCTGATGACCTTCCGATCTGAGGACATGAAAGGAATTTATGTTAGACAATGCTGAAAATAAACAGATAGCAATATTCTATTGAAGAAGACATGAATTATAATTTTGATTTGATTCCCACGAAGAATAAGATATCCAATTTCATGTGACGGTGCTTTGTGTGGTATTATCGAGGTCTATGTGGCCAAAATCAAGTTTTAAGGGTGTTTGTAACTTGATTTATACTTTATAAAAGCTTGCATCATACCCATATTCTGGATTTAAGATTCCCATCTTAAACCCAGAAATGTGGACACTATCGCGCCCATTTATTCAATAATCAAGTGTCGGATATTTTATTTACTGTACAACTGCTATACTTAAACTTCCTACCCAGACTATTCTAAAAGCCTGATTTACCAGCAATATAATAATATCCTTTTTATGATTGCTGTCTCTACGAAACTACTTAATGCGGTTTATGCGCTCCATACAGACAGTAAGAATAACGTAATACATACCTACGTAAGGTACCCAATAAAGGTTTTCATTTTGTTTATATCATGGGAGTCGTGAAATCTTAAGAACGAAAAAAGCAGTAAAATAGTAACTACCCATCATAAACTAAGTATGGCATTTGGTCGTAATCCACGCTTGGCATAGGAATTATTGATCACTGTACCACAGATTCACTTTATCCAGATATTATTAATCGACCAGATACATTAGCCGACTAGATCACTATTGACTCTACCGACTAGATAAGACCCAAGTTCGGAGAAAAGGAAACTATGGTGCGTGCGTAGTGATTGGGTCCATATATTTTATTATGTGAATTATAGGCATACAGTGCCCACGCGAAGGAGTTCACCGCCGATAAATAGTATTTTCTTGAGGTGAATCTATAGGATCCTGCCTGGTGTTATGGTTGGAACTACTGCGTCATCTACGTTCCCTAAGTGTTCATTGCACTCTGGATACTTAACGTTCATGCCCTTCTCTATTGGTATATTCATTGAGCAGTGGCAGTGTCACAGCTTGGGTTTCAGGGGAACCACCCTGAAACCCAAACTGTGACAGTGCCTGTTTACTACTCTAAGTATTGCGTTACAATATTTTCTTTATATCGTCACCATAAATTTTATTTACTGGGATTCTAAGAATCCAGTCTTCATGTTATTAGATAGGTCAATATTTATCTGCTCATAATATTTAAAACCTCGAATTTACGTTGAGAATATTTCATATAACATAATATAATTCCGATAACTGTTTGGTTTTAATGCGGTTTTCCATTACCGATCAAATATTTCCCAAGTTACAATAAAATACATTCTGTGTATTTTTCCTTCTCTTTTAAGGCCCGGAATTGACTGGGTAACTATCACATAATAAATATTTCACAAGATACAAATTATTGTATTCACTTTCCAAAAATGGGCTTCGGTACGAGCTACGGTAATATGGGAGTAAGGTTCGATTATTATATCTTTCCAAGTTTCCAATCTCATAATATTCGTAATGACCACAAAAATTGTAACAACAATATATTGTTCTTATTTATATTGATCTCTACAAAAATCAAAAGAATGAAAAACCGCCCTGAAATCTTGGGAATTTAACCTTAAAATAATACCGAAGCGCATTTTAATACAATATGTGAGAGCGACACAGCTACGTAGCAAAGCTAGGTCTTAAGTAGCTTAATCAATAAATGTATATAGTATTATAACTATGGCTGTACATCCTTTTCAGCAGATAAGGACGTCTCTTCCGAGTGTGCAGGAATAATAAATATCTTTTATTGTGATGGTACAGACGCCAGCACATCAAGCTACCCCAAAATGTCAAATTTCCCCAATTGAAAGTGAACCTTATGCTTTTGTGATAAAGTTGAAAATCTATAAAAGAAATTTGACAGATTGCGGTACCTGGATGTACTGCCTTCTGACTGGAAGACGTTCCTCTTTATTAACTTCAATAGTTGGAATTAGTCTGCTCTATTTAGCTTAGAACTTGCGGTGGGAAATTATTGTACCCGATCAAATAACTAATTTCCTAGCATTGTTGGGTTTATGTGGGTTTACATTATCGGTTTATAATTACCCGAGTAACATTTTTCATATATACAAATATATTTATATATGTCTATTAATGGAATATTTAATTCGAAATGACAATTCACAGGTTTAAAAAATGTAACCCGGATAATTTTAAAGGATAGTGTAAACCTACATTAAACCCAAATAATGCCAGGAAATTAGTTATTTGATGGCGTACAAAAATTTCCCATTGTAAGTTCTAAGGTAAATAGAACAGACTCATTCCAACTATTGAAGGTAATGAAGTGGAACGTCTTACACTCGGAAGGTAAATAAAATTGGCTATCGCAACCTTGCTGACCGGAAAGTAATTTTATAAATTCCTATTTTAATTTTACTATTCTGAACAAACAATTATATGGAATGAATGAACACTATATAATTAACTAAGATCCTGTATTTATAAGCAACGCTATTGCACATTTTGAGGCTAAGATGTTACAACTACACATAAAAACAATATTATAAATTAAGATAGGACAATATGCTTCCAAAAACTTGGTTAATGAAGAAGGAAGACAAATACCCAAATAGTGGTTAGAGCTATTAGGATGATTCTATTAAGAACTTGAGAAATTTAAATAATAATCTATAACAGAAAATAATTATAATCTGGTAGATAATGTCACAGCAATTATTTATTACATTTGATTTCCTGCATGTGTCCGCCGCGGCTACGAGTTAACATAGTCCATTCGATCAGTCCAATTTTTTTACAACTTTTTCAATAAATCTGGCCATATGGCTTCAATGGTGTCTTCAATATTAGCTTTCAATACTTTAAGAGTTGCTGATTAGTTGGTATAAACCGATGACTTAACATAGCCCCATAAAATTAATCGAGAGTGGCCCTGTTAACTAGCCCCAGTTAACAGGACCACATCTGGAAATACAGTTGTCTCCAAATTGATATTGCAATAAATTGATGGTTCAACGCGCTGTATGGCAAGTTGCACCATCTTGTTGCTAACCAAATCTCGTCGGTATTTAGTTAATTAATTATTGGAAACAAAAAGTCAGCATGGCTCGATATGGCCATTCACCGTAACGGCAGCTCCTTCCTCATTTCGAAAGAAATAAATACCGATGATGCCGCCAGCAGGTAAACCGCACTAGTCAATTGTAATGGATGTAATGTCGATTCGTAAATAGTTTAAGGATTGTTTTCGCTCCTTATAGTATTTTTTGCTTATTGACGAAGCCAATTAACCAGAAAAAAGTATCGGTAAAATAGTCATCTTCGGCCAGTTTGAGTTAAACGATGGTGATTTGGCTTTAATTCTTGCACGAGCTGTATTTTATAGACACATACGCCAAGATCCTTACGTAAAAACAAGTAATCGAAGGAGAAAGACCAAGTTGAGAACGGTGACAAATCGACATTCTTGTGATTTGATTCTGGTGGTTGAGGTCTTCTATAAGACCTCGCTACAGCAGCACTGTTTATTCTCTTCTTTTCTCCTCTTCGGAATTGCCAAACCTTACCGAACATACATATATGTCAACACAGTTTGACATTCTCAACTGTCAAACCATAGAAAACAACCACCGAAACTTCTCATGCAGCTAAAAAATACCCAATACTATGAAAATATCTCTGATAACCTTATGAACTTGAAAATACTTGTAACGATAAGATAAAACAAGTATGGAAAACCCAACTTAAAGTATTAGTAGACTGATACGAAAAAAAAGAATACCTGGATTAAATAAGCGAGGGAAACTTTTTCGGAAAGTACTAGAAGGCCATGATGTACTTACAAGGAGAGCAGAAGAATTATTTTTAAATAAAATACACATATTTTTTGACATTATGTGAGCTACAAATAAATAAAATGTATGGTTAAGGTTGAAGTGCCTGTTTATAATGTCAAACTAAGTGAGTTTTCCTTAAAGCATATGCTGGTGTATACGATACATATAACAAAAATAAATTGTTATAATTCTGTCTATTTGTTTATTAAACGACCAAATTAATTTCCATGGATTATCAGGAGATAGCTACGGTACCTTACATCTAGAAAAGAATCTATTACCAAGGCAAAATAAATAAAAGTTAACAGGCAAATAACTGACGGACTGAAACTAGTATTATCTATATATACGTTTTTATTTATTTTTAGCGAGATTTCATCTAATAACCTAGAAATTAATAGATCACTTAGTAATCCTCCGTATCGAATGAAACTATGCAGAGTACAGGCTCTCCCTAGTTTGGCAATTTGACAACCAGACAACTGATAAACATTTATTAACTTTGAAATATTTATATTTCTAGTATATTATATAAATCACACACTGACACAGAACACATAATCGTGCTCAACGCAAAGATTCATCGCGGGTGGGGATCGAACCGACTCACGACATCGAACAGGATCTCTGGCTTAGCAATTAGGGTCACTAACCACTAGACCATTAGGTTGTTAGAATACATACTAATCTACCCGCGAGAGTACACTTCAGGTTATTTGTTTATTTTGTTTATTTGTTTATTAAGAAAACCAACAGCGATACAGATAATAACACAATTTACAGGATACAATATAAAGAGAAGGCCAATGACAGGTTTTCCTTAGTTTAACATTAAAAGTGTAGTTGGCTAAAAACGGACATAAAATATAATGCTGAGACCAATCATTTATCAGACATTGATGTGGTGAGATCTACATCAAGACTACTACACACTAATGTAGCAGTACTATTGTATGCAGTAGGCAGTCTTGCAGTCTCGATTAAGTAGGTATTAATTGCGAGAAATGAAGTGATATACAAAGAGTCTCTCAACAATACCTTTGTTTTGTAATCAAAATTAAACATTAAATTAAGATGGCGATTCAAATTGTTGTTGTATTAAAAAAATATAAGGTTTGGCAATTATGAATGAAAAATTATATCCGATAAATGTCCACCATGATCTCGATTACAAACATCGATTCCTTCATCAAAGTTTTTAATCACTTTTTCAACAAAAGGTGGTTACTCACTTCACGAATTTGGAGTTTTAATGCTGCAATCGATTCGTCACGCTCCGTATAGACTCTGCCTTTACATTACCGCACTAAAAAGAATCCAGCAGTGTTAAATCGCATGATTGAGCTGGCCATTTAGCAGCTGAATTTCGTGAAATAATGCGTTCGCGAAATTTTTTTGAATCCACATGTTAGTGATATCCCTATGATCAATAAGATGTCAAAATTGAGATGTTAACATATCTCGATATTGTAAACCATCGAATTTCCTTCCGAATTAAAAAAAAAACAGAAAATGGGCAAACACACCGCAGAGTGACACGTTCAGCATGTAAAGGCTTTTCAACAATCTGGGGCTCTACCGGCTAAGTCGCCGAACATCGATTTCTTAAATGGCGTTCAAATAAATAAAAGATAAAAATGACTGAATCAATCGATTACTTGTTGTCGTAGCCAAATAAAATTCGACTAATCATGATCAAAAAAAATATTATGAAATAATCAACATTCGTAACCTTGGTCGTTGTGGACACTTATCAGATATAAAAGAAATGCCAAACTTTCCTTTTATAAAATAAAAAAAATTGATAATTATCATCAAAAATAAATCAAAATATAACATAAAATTTTGATAAATTTAATATTGTATTTTGATTTAAAAAACAAGAAACAAACAAAACAAAGTTCTAGTTGAAAAACCCTTTAGCTGCATTTGGAAAGTCGTCTCTACTTTTTACATTAAGAGTATAAAGACGCTGACACCATCTTTACGCTATAAAAATGCTGTCAGTGACAATGTTATAACATGACGTGGAAAGTATAATGACTTTGTGGCATTTATGGATACAATACTCACAGATTAATTGTTAATTGACTAATGAACGAGTTAGTTACAGCTAGTAGAGGCGAAGAGTGTGAAGGCTGCATTACATCAGCCGTTCCGAAGAGTGGTTGCAGCGCTCTGATTGTTAATGGCGAGGAGTGAGCCTGTCAAGAACTCCTAGCAGACGAGGCCAGAGGAACTTATTCAATGTTAATTAAAAAAATACTAAAAGATCCTTATCATATGTAAGAAACTGGTAATTTGGAATAGACTCAATTCCATTTAAAATTTTACCGGGCGAATGAGCTGCAGAGAATTAATAGATGGAAGAATACGCACCTATGTTGCAATTTTCTGTCGGTCGGCGTGTCTATCACAGAGCCAGTTTTAACGGGCATTAATTACAACTTGCATCTTATCATAAATTAAGCAATATTAAAGTTTAATTTGTAATTTCGATAAGTGCTGGGTTTTTCAATACGCAAGAAATGTATATTTTTTTACATTTTACCGCTCAATAATAAAGTTTAATGTGTCAAATATATATGCACGCATTTTAATACGTGGTGGGTTTTTCTACTATAATCATTACAGCTAAATAAGTCCACTGCTGGACAAGCCTCCCTCAAGAATCGTCTTGAGGGGATATGCCATAATCGCCACGCTTGTCAGGCGGGTTGGCGATCGCAGTAAGATAGTCATAGTAATCAGAAGGAAGCTGCTGCCCTTCCTCAGGTAGATATTCCCTCGGGTCGACTTCTACGCCCCTCACGGGATGAGATGGGGTGATGATATTCTGCTTCTGATATTTGTCGCCGTCACCACACAGCAGCCTACTATATGCCTATGTAATCTTGTTAGCAGTCTGGCACTAGACAAGAGGCTTGCGGCTAGTTACTTTCTATACTATATATAAGTACATACTATACAACAACGCCAAAACTCCGTAGCTTTATGCATATCTTTAAAACTATTTAATTCAGTTTGCGTGCTTAGTTCTTGATCCCGTCTATGCTTACATTCAGAATTGTAACAATACCAGGTTGATATAACCTTTTAAATTTCACAGCTAATAGGACAAAACACAACATCCAAGCTAAGGTAGAATTCATGGTCCCATCTGAGTGTAAATATTTCTTTTACAATTAAAACTTATATTTTTCTGTTTAATACAAAGTTTTCCTACGTTATAATGTCTAATTCGGTGTAATGTTAAGATGTTTTTTAGATGTTTATAAATCAATATAGTTCATGTCAACTAAATAATCATCGATCAACTTTGACAGTCATTGAAATCCACTAAGTAGGTACCAGTCTAAGATATCGGTTCTTCGATTTGGTAAGAGCTTGCTCGCTGAACGATAAGCATCAATGGTTTGTACAGAATGTGACGTTGATCGATTTGGAATCTGGATGGTCCATCAACAACGCTTATGTTAAAACCTAAGTAAGTAACTTTACCCAATAATGGTGGTAAAATTATTTAATGGTGCGAGTAATAGTCCTGCTCTAAATATTTAGTGAATTCAGTAGATAAGTGGACTTGGACGGAGTTTTATCACGGTGAAACTGTTTGGTCACCCGCCGTACAGTCCTGACTTGGCACTGTACGACTTCCATTTATTCCCCTAAATAAAAAACAACTGAAAGGAACTAAGTTTTCATCATCAACGTCACCAGCGGCGTTCGAGCGAGCTGCAGAAAGAGGTGTCTGTAGATGACTGGAAGAATGCTTTCAGAATTGGTTCAGACGCGTGAAACATTGTATAGTGTTTACGGTGGGAAGTACTTTAAAAGGTTTATATAAAAAAATTACGTTATATAACTTGAATTTTAGTTTCAAGCAATATTCAGAGTGCCCCCCCCCCCCCCCCCACGTACTAATAGTCCGTGTTGCTGAGATAGAACAGTTGAGATGGGAAGCGATACCAGACTCACTTTCGAAATCATAATATCTATCTTACTCGTATGTTCACACTTTCGAGTTAATGTATATATCGTATTTTGGCAATCATGAACCTTATGGTGCGCCAAGTAGGACGACAGCATTATTTTATTTTTAACCATCACGTATTTATTGTATTTGATTTTATATGTTTACGTTTTGTTCGGCTTTCATACATATAGCACATAGGCTAATTCCATAATTTTGTTCAACCAAAAAGTGTTTAAAGCGCCTATAGAAGTTTTCAGTTCAATAATGTGCAATGTAGTAATTCGTGTCTAAATGGCAATCTAAATGTTCAGCATTATCTTACATTTATCGAATTAAATGCAGCGCTGAATTTCAACTAAGACCAGTGTAAGCAGTAAAAATGGTCACTTAAATTGACTTTTAATATAAAATAAATATTGCAAAAATAGTAATTCGGATTATTAGGTTTGTTATGCATACCCGCAAATAAACCAAGCGATCATAATTAACGACAATTTATATGGGTTTAACTTAACTTCCAAGTCAACTTTTATACTTCCAATTACGAGAAATTCCAAATTAAATTTCATTCAATGGCGAAAGTTCAATTAGCAGAAATAATACTGAGAATTCACTTGAGTTGAACTTTAGTTTGCGAAATATGCTAATGAAATTTTTGCTTTCATTCAGAACGCGTCAATTGATCGACGTGTTATGTCTGCATAGGAAGTTAAGTGAAAATTGTATTTTAGTTGTGCATCGTTTTCAAACTGAAGAGTCAGTTTTGTGAGTAGATTAAGTTCCTTAAGTATTCCACGCTATTAGTGTTACATATTGTAAACAAACAAGAAAGCAATTTTAGGGCCTAGAATTCAAGGCACATCTATTTCGTTCCCGCATTTAGTCGTTTTATAGGGTACAAAATTACTGTGAACCATATTTCAAAAAAGTTAATCGATCTTTCTGTAAATTAATGCTTTAAAAAATATATGATATTCAGTGTAGGAGGAGCTTGTGAACGGTCAAATGGCAATTTAGAATACAAAATGATGAAAAATATAAATTAATGATTTAACGGATTCAGAATAAATTTGTAAGATTTATGTATTTAAATGGTGTTTCCGTGTTATCCACGGCTACGTACCCGTTGGACCTACAAGTTGAGACCCTCTATCGCAAAAGAACCCGTTCGACCTCATTTTAAGTCCCTTTGGACCTTCTTTAAAATATAATAATCAATGTGCCCATTGGACCTCTTTTTAAGTACCCTTTGGACCGTCAAGATTAAAACTACTAAAGATGAACCTGTTGGACCTCTATTCTAGTACCTTTTGGACCTTAATAAAATATGTTTTTATTTAGTATTCGCCCGGCGTTATTTTAGTAAAAAAAGGTACAGTTGTGATGAAAATGTTTAACCAGAATTCTAATAATTAGGCGAAATAGCATAAGCGAATACAGGCACAGTGTAGGTCATTGCTTAGAAAAGTTACTTACATATGTGTTTTAGATTTTTTATTTGACATAACTTAATGTTTTTACACTAATTTATTTAAAGAATTTGACTAAACTTGTTTAAACTTGACCTGATATTTGTGATCTATTAAGTATTAGATAGGGTTCAGTTTTCTTAGGTTAAAGTAACATTTTTTTTTTAGGAAAATTGTAGGATAATACTGTGATTATAATGATTGATCTGTGATTTATAGCTAATAACATAATTGTTTTTGTTTTTGAAAAGCTTATCTTAATGTTAGGCAATGCGGTACTTTATTATAATTATCTGCGAGATTTATGATAGAAAACTATGTATGTATTATGATATTTTTATTAAGTGTACTTAGTTTACGTAGGTAAAAATAAGACTGATTTTAACATTTGATCTGTGATTTATATACTTTATTTTACTTATATACATTATTTTAAATTTACAACAAATCTACGAGAATAAGACTGTGATTACTTGAAAAGTTATTTACAAATATGTAAAATACAAAGATATCTTATATTTACAAATTTAATTAAGTTGCTGCCTGTAAAATCAATCTTCACAAATTCAGTTGCTACGGCATACAATTTAGATTTACTTACATTATTATATCAGTGTTTCTTTATTTTAAAATGTGATATAAACATTGAAAATTAATATAGTATGCATTTTTATGTATACCTACGCTCTTGAAGATTTGTCAAATTAGAAAAATGTAACTGGAATATGTGTTTTTATTTGTTACATAACGTTGTGATCTTTTATATTTTTGATTAATAACATTGATTTATATTGTAGTGTTTTATTTTTATTAAGGTGTGTCACTTTTGTGCACGAGTGTATTTTAACTTTTTACACGAAGAGATGTGAATGAGGTCCAACAGAACTCGTTACTTAATAGAGGGTCTAACGGGTAATCAAGTATAGACAACATCCAAGTTTGAAGGTCCAAACGGTACAAAGGGGTCCAAAGGGTCATCTTTTTAGACGAGGTCCAAACTAGGAGGTCCTACGGGTACGTAGCCTTATCCACTATTTGAACCTACTATATTGATAATAGACATGATAGGGTATTAGGTATATATAAAACTAGAACTAAGAGTGGTAACTCACTTTTTATATATCAATGAATCGGGGGTAAAATACATAACCCAGGCGTTCTACAGACGTTTCGGTTGTAAGTCCATGAACAGTAGGTGGGACGGCGGCTGCAACCGCCGCACAGTGGAGCGAATGTATGGGAGCGGTTGGACGTAGACATGTCCGAAAAAAAAGAGTAAAATTATGCCAAACTAATGATGCCATCTTATTCGATTACTTAATGCCTTCATAACTTGTGGTGATGAATTTCTTCATAACTCCCATATTTCGGGAGTAATTTGAGAAAATGTGAAATTTTACTATGAAAATGAGTGTATCGAGCTCTCTCCCTCCTGATTCCGGGCTTGTTTCAAGTAGCGGTCTCTAATATCATAATTCTAATACTAAGAGCTATATTTAATACTAAGACACATAGTGCGCCAAATGTGCACTTTCTGGGATAAAGAGTGATGTTTATTTTATAACACAATTTTTTTATTTTTTGTTTATTTTGTTGATTAAAACCGTTTTTCTAAAGGTTTACCTTATTACAATAACATTTCTGAGCAGCCAATTAGAGAAGATATAAGCTAATTAGGATATATAATTAGGGACTTAAGGTTTACATATAAAACTGATGCACTAATGATTACTGAATTTGTTAACATAAATGATTTAGCGGACATCGATTCTGAATTTGAATTAATTGATGATGATGATGATGACGAAGATAATTAAATGATGTTATTGTTTTAAAATGTGTAACTTAGTAAATTAGAGCTTACATCTTAATTATTTATTGTACTTTTAATGAAACTAGGTAATTTATTATCAACTTACTTAAAAGTCATACTCTCATCAGTTCTTGTGAATATTTTTGTTAATATATATTTCTGTATATATATAATATATTTATAGACCTCTTAATAAGTCTGTCTGCGGTTTAAAGTAAATACAAATGGGGAAAAAACGTTTTTTTTTTTTAATTTTCATTTCCTTTTATCCCAGAAAGTGCACATTTGGCGCACTATGTGTCTTAGTATTAAATATAGCTCTTAGTAATAGCATTACGATATTAGAGACCGCTACTTGAAACAAGCCCGGAATCAGGAGGGAGAGAGCTCGATACACTCATTTTCATAGTAAAATTTCACATTTTCTCAAATTACTCCCGAAATATGGGAGTTATGAAGAAATTCATCACCACAATTTATGAAGGCATTAAGTAATCGAATAAGATGGCATCATTAGTTTGTCATAATTTTACTCTTATTTTTCGGACATGTCTACGTCCAACCGCTCCCATACATTCGTTCCACTGTGCGCCGTTGTCATGGGTGCCGCCAGCGGCATTAACCTACTGCAGAAGGCGCCCCTGAAGCAGGCACTGCGCGCGCTCAACGCGGTGTCCCAACATACACATATTAATACTACTACTCTGAGTGTATTCACATAGGCTGCTTATTATGTACTTAACACCAGTATTGAATTAGGTATAAGCTATAATGATAGTTGTTAGTTGTAAATAAAACAGTATTTATTATTTACAACTAACTTTTAATTTCAGGTAGTCGCCTCGCTACTGCCCGTACAGGACAACTATTTGTGTGACCCACATATTATTATGGTTGTTCTGGATCTGAATGTGCTTTGTGACAGAGAATTGCATTGTTTATAATGGAAGAACTTAAAATCTTAACTAATATTTAAAATAATTCGTTAAATATAAAGCTAAATTAAAAGCCAGTAACATAACCTATGTTACTTGCTATGAAACCAAATTTAAGCGAGGAGGCATGCATCGGGTAACATCGGAATTTGTTGCGTTATGCCAGTGTTATTGTAATAGTATAAGAATGCAGATTAGCGTGATCGACGCCGCATTGCCGATGTTGGGTAACTTGGTAGCGACGCGCGAGGTCTGCGTCACGACGGATTGACTCAACGCGCCACAACCACCGTCGTATACACCACATGCCACCCCACACGCTGCACTTTTGTGATATTAACTTCATGACAATCGATCGGACGACCTTTAATGCAAGGCTGAATCTCGAATGTGAAGACTCCATTGAACTTTTGCGCTCATGTTCTTGAAATTATACAGGCTCTCGAGGACAGTGTAGCGAAAACTGATACCTAATTGACAATATTGCTTTTTCTGCCTTCTTATTGATAGTATTGATTGATATTATTGAAATCGCACGTCGTTTCTTTATAAATTTCTATTTGTTTTGTCTGCGAAATGTACGAAACCAAACAACCTTCTTTTGCAGTTTACTTAAATTTGTAAGTTCACATAAAACTGCCTGATAATTAATTATGGGATCTTTGGGGAAATTCGTCACCTCTTAGTCAACACCAAAGACATGGGGTAGGTATCATCTTCTAGTAAGGTATATGTATAAGGTCATTGGTTGGTAATGGTATTTATTTGGGAAAGATAAATGATGAGTAGTATACTTCTCATTTCAGAATCACACTATAGATATATAGTGTATTATTTGCTAATATTTTTTTTTAATACCAGTTAATTCGTTTCTGAGTTTATGCCTTAAAAATAAACAAAGTTATTAGTACAGAATTTCATATTACAAAATTCACCGTATGTTACATTAAATCTGGTGTGATCCTGAGTAACAGAGGTACGATCGTGTGTCGTGGGCGTAATAAACGTAGCGATTACTTTATAAAAGCTGGCGTACACTGGTAATGGTATTTACTCATTGACACAAGCCGAGATGAATCTTGTTACGGAGACCTATACCACCGCTAGGTAGCAAAAACACGTGTTGTTTGCATAGCCCTGGAACTAAAACTCCGCTGATATTACGATTTCATGAACAATTAAAATATTTTTCTATAGTAGCATATGAAAATTAAAAAATGTTTATATACACTGCCTCGTTGGTCTAGCGGTAGCGTGTACACCCGCAGAGAACGAGGTCCTGGATTCAAATCCCGGGTCTGGCCAGAAGTGATTTTGGGACTTTTCTGTAAAAAGAAAAATTTCTCAGCATCAGCCCGAAGTCTGGGAGTTTTACGAGGCACGGGAATTACACCCCCGTGCCTCGGAGAGCAAGTAAAGCCGTCGGTCCTGTACCTGACCTATTTCCGGTATTGTCGCGTGGCGTCCCATCGGATCATGAGAGTGATGGAAAAGAAAGTGCTCCTGTGTTTGCGCACACACTTAAGCACTATAATATATCCCGCGCAGATGGCTAATCGCTATTGAGACAGGCCGCCTTGGCCGAAATTCGGCTAGGAGGACACTATTATACATTCGGGATTGTTTTATAACGTATTACAAGGAGCCTACAGGAGAATAGAAAAGCACTGACCGATTCCAAATATAATTTCGAGTTATTGATACCAAAGAGCTCCGAACGCTCTGGCAGAAAGTCTAACGATAGCAAAATTTACGCAATAATTATTCTGCGATGGTAAATTCGTATTATGCATAATTATTAAGTCATACGAATATGCAATGGACATAATGACCCTACACGCACACACTAAGTGCGTATTGCACATGTTCAAGAATGTGCAGATTCTGGCAAGAATCTCAGTAAAGATGAAGTATCCACATAGGAGATTAATCATAATTATCCAACCCGAAGGGAAGCAAACTCTCACTGCTAAAAACAGGTAACTTCTATGTCTAAGCAGTAAACTACACGTGTGTCGCAGTGGTTAAGTCGGTCACCTCGTCACTTCGTGTCCCGGGTTTAATTACCACACAGAATAACTATGATTATGTGTGACCCATCAGTAAAGGTTCTGAGTCTGGGTACGCATTGTGTGTGTGCGTAATTATATGTTTGTAAAGTACACAGGAAACTATTACAGAGTGCGGGTGTTGTCAAAAATAATTAGCTTAGCGTTGGTTGCTATAGAAGATCAGCGATAGTCGAATCAGCAATATGCCACCAAGGCATAAGCCCCCTAATAAAATGGTGTGTAAATATCGTTTTCCATAAGCTGCAGAAAACCCATTGCTTTTGCTTTTATTTTCGATGTTTAAAATACTCATAGAGTCCTCCACCTTCTCTATAGCAATAGTACCTAGATCACATGGGTTTTAGTCTTCAACATGGCTTATGAAACGTCCAGTCGTGTCTAAACTCAATCACAATGTCTCCAAAACAATTGCGCAACTGTGTCTAGGTTTCGTTTGAGCAACTCTGAATAATGTTTTTTCTCTAAACCACAGAATTGGATCAGCGAGCGTGACGAGACGACGGAGATGGCGGCTAGTACACACTATCCGATTACCTTCCCGTTATGAACAAGTCGAGTGCAGTGAGTGGGGCTTTACACTTATCTATCTATAAATAAAAATAAAATCGTAGCAAAGTCAAAACTGTACATGGAATATTTAAAAAAAGGATACTTGGGGCGTGATCCACTATCGACATCGAAGCTAAAATATAGTTTTAAGAATTTTTGTCTGTTTGTCTGTATGTATGTCCGGGCTAAACTCAAAAAGTACTGCATGGATTTACTTCAAATTTTGCATGAATATTACTAAGAGGTTGGGTCAACATATAGGCTTCATATTCATCTACGGGGGAGGAGCTATGTTAATTTATATATATAAAATTTAACGCGGGTAAAACCGCGGGGCACAGCTAGTTACTAGATACGGCAACACTATTTTCACACTTATGTCTTTTTGAGAAATGAATTAAAAAAAAAATATTTTTATATAAAAGAATTGAAGGTACATGTTAATGGCAGATTGAAGGTATATGTAATGTAGTTAGTATCATATACAAATGAAATATCTTATATATAATTCCATGACACGAATATTAAAATGAAAAACGAAATAATATTATGGTTTATAATTATGATAGCTAGAAAGCTTTCATAGACTATGTAACTAACCAAATATATACGATGCGAATATAAAAAAGAAAAGTTTACTGAAAGTTGGATATGCCAATACACTTGTGTGAAATATTTTCTTAAAATTTAGTCTAGTCTTAAATAATAAAAATTTTATTTATATCCAGCGCAGAAAAATTGTACAATGAATCTGGTTGCTGGTATACGGGTTATTTCATTATTGATTTTATTTCATAAACATACGCATTAATTAGTTATTATAGCAGCAATACATAATAGGAGTTGCAATTAACGAGCAATTGTGGCGTAAAAACTATCGCTTGGCTTCTGTAAGGCAGGTTATAATTAACGTCCTCCTATAATAATTAACTAAAATAATAATGTCCTCCCGGCCACGGTGGCCAATTTAAATAGAGATTAGCCAATTCCGCAGGACATACCGTAGTGCACAGGTGTGTGCGCAAACACAGAGGCGATGATCCAATGGGACGACTAGCGTCACGACCGGTAAGAGGTCAGGTACAGGACCAACGGCTTTACGTGCTCTCTGAGGCACGTGGGTGTAATACCAACTCCCGCACTTCGTGCTGATACTGAGAAATTTCTTTTTTATGGAAAAATCCCAAAATCACTTTTTGGGTCCGTCTCGGGATTTGAACCCAGGACCTCATTATCTGCGGTAGAACACGCCACGCTAGACGAACGAGGCAGTCAACTAAAATAAATATGAGCTTAAAGTAGTGATGTCTGAACTCGTACTAACCCAAACTAATCTAATTTGACCACGGTTAAATATTAACAAAAACAATCGATAATTACATCTTGTGCAGAACGATAAAAGTCTTGTCACGCACATTCATTGGTCGTATTTCGAATGTGTACCTATTACTCTGAGTGCTTGACCATTCCTAAATAATGTTAAACCGTAGCTTGTTATTCCAATGGTTCACATGCAATTTATGTGAATACCTACTCGGTGTTAAAATAGAACATTATACTGAGCAATAAATTACATATCCTTAATACGATACGATTTATACAGGATTTTAGGATATACGTTTCGTCACTCCAATTGCTTATTCCGGTTTGTAATTCAACAAATATAGCAAAGTTGATAAAAATGATCTATATTATTCAACGCGGAATCTTTTTGAGATGGTCCTGTATAGATGTATACAGAACCATCTCAGAAATATTCACTGTCGAACACGATGGATTATTGTTCCGATTAATATCTTTTTAATTTTTTAATATCTTTTTTTTTTAATATCTAGGGACAATGTCACACAGATCAACCTAGCCCCAAACTAAGCAAAGCTTGTACTGTGGGTACCAGGCGACGATATATATACATAGTTATATAGATAGATAAATACTTAAATATATATAAAACATCCATAACTCAGAAACAAATATTCGTGCTCATCACACAAATATTTGTACTTACCGGGATTCGAACCCAGGACCACCAGCTTCGTAGGCAGAAGCACTATCAACTAGGCTACGGTTACCTGGCTTGTTTGATTTTGATTGGTTGAAAGAGAATCAGAAAGTCAGGTCCATGTTTTGTAAAACAATTTTCAGGCAGTCAGAACATAAGTAACAGTAGTCAAGGTATGCTGATTCGCGTAACCTCGTATCGTTAAGGCCGTAACCGATATCAGCTGACCGCAGACAAATAACCAATAAAACTTATCGTACGATACTAAAACTTATCTTAAACGTTTACATATTACCTATATTGACGTTTTTATATAAATACGAATTAAACGTCATTTATATAAAACTAGTTGTTCTCGCCATATTTTATTGCCGTCAATTGTTATTTTAATGCGTTTCGTTTAATTCGTTTTTCCTTCAGGGAGAAAACAAATAGTGAAAAAGCAAACAATGTCTTATTCGCACACTCACTTTTCTGATATTTTTAAGCATTTACAATTATTTTTCAAACAAACCATCTCCTGACAATAATCATAATATAATTATACAATTTGGCGCAGTCGTTTGGAAGTTATGAGTGTACAAACATTTTAGATCATTAATATTTCATTATTTAGTCGTTGACAGTCCTGCGTAGTTAGTATGGCAAGGGAGACTCACGTCCTCTACAGCCTTTGACCAATGACATCAAAGTTCGTATTGTATGTGAAATGAAATGAAAAATTTATCAATCTCCTTTTCATAAATTTTATTGGACGTCAAAACACCCTTAAAACTCTTACGTCACAAGTAAAGCCTAACGGTTGGTTTATTTCAATTATTTATAGTTTATTTATTTATTACGCTAACGGACCATTATAAATCGAGACAAGCTGCTTCGCATCGGTTTTTTTATTGGATTATTGGCTTCGCCGACAAATTCCTACTTTAAATTGCTACGTAGCTAAGCTACTCTATTCGAATTAAAATTCTACGTAGTTCTGGCGTCGTCGCGCTTCAAGAAAGGATCCTTTGGAACCATTTAGTCCTCAAGGTCTATTGTGTCGAGCGCGTGCTGCATCTTCAAGATTGCCATTTGAAAAGGAAATTCGATTTGCTCCTATTTTATTTCCTCTGTTATTGTAATAGGTGCTACGAACTTTCCGACGGCTATCAAAAGACGTGACTGAATAATTCGTTAGTATTTTGGTATTATTAGTATTTTTGAAAGATTTAAAACGTGGTAATACCTCTTTGTATCCTACAGTAAATCGTTGTAACCACGTCCGTGGATACACTTGCATTACAAAAACCACTCTTAATGACTAAGTAATTAAAACTCTAAATCTCACAGCGGTTTCACCGAAATTACGTCGATTGAACGATTTAATAGGTTTGTAATTCAACAAATATAGCAAAGTTGATAAAAATGATCTATATTATTCAACGCGGAATCTTTTTGAGATGGTCCTGTATAGATGTATACAGAACCATCTCAGAAATATTCACTGTCGAACACGATGGATTATTGTTCCGATTAATATCTTTTTAATTTTTTAATATCTTTTTTTTTTAATATCTAGGGACAATGTCACACAGATCAACCTAGCCCCAAACTAAGCAAAGCTTGTACTGTGGGTACCAGGCGACGATATATATACATAGTTATATAGATAGATAAATACTTAAATATATATAAAACATCCATAACTCAGAAACAAATATTCGTGCTCATCACACAAATATTTGTACTTACCGGGATTCGAACCCAGGACCACCAGCTTCGTAGGCAGAAGCACTATCAACTAGGCTACGGTTACCTGGCTTGTTTGATTTTGATTGGTTGAAAGAGAATCAGAAAGTCAGGTCCATGTTTTGTAAAACAATTTTCAGGCAGTCAGAACATAAGTAACAGTAGTCAAGGTATGCTGATTCGCGTAACCTCGTATCGTTAAGGCCGTAACCGATATCAGCTGACCGCAGACAAATAACCAATAAAACTTATCGTACGATACTAAAACTTATCTTAAACGTTTACATATTACCTATATTGACGTTTTTATATAAATACGAATTAAACGTCATTTATATAAAACTAGTTGTTCTCGCCATATTTTATTGCCGTCAATTGTTATTTTAATGCGTTTCGTTTAATTCGTTTTTCCTTCAGGGAGAAAACAAATAGTGAAAAAGCAAACAATGTCTTATTCGCACACTCACTTTTCTGATATTTTTAAGCATTTACAATTATTTTTCAAACAAACCATCTCCTGACAATAATCATAATATAATTATACAATTTGGCGCAGTCGTTTGGAAGTTATGAGTGTACAAACATTTTAGATCATTAATATTTCATTATTTAGTCGTTGACAGTCCTGCGTAGTTAGTATGGCAAGGGAGACTCACGTCCTCTACAGCCTTTGACCAATGACATCAAAGTTCGTATTGTATGTGAAATGAAATGAAAAATTTATCAATCTCCTTTTCATAAATTTTATTGGACGTCAAAACACCCTTAAAACTCTTACGTCACAAGTAAAGCCTAACGGTTGGTTTATTTCAATTATTTATAGTTTATTTATTTATTACGCTAACGGACCATTATAAATCGAGACAAGCTGCTTCGCATCGGTTTTTTTATTGGATTATTGGCTTCGCCGACAAATTCCTACTTTAAATTGCTACGTAGCTAAGCTACTCTATTCGAATTAAAATTCTACGTAGTTCTGGCGTCGTCGCGCTTCAAGAAAGGATCCTTTGGAACCATTTAGTCCTCAAGGTCTATTGTGTCGAGCGCGTGCTGCATCTTCAAGATTGCCATTTGAAAAGGAAATTCGATTTGCTCCTATTTTATTTCCTCTGTTATTGTAATAGGTGCTACGAACTTTCCGACGGCTATCAAAAGACGTGACTGAATAATTCGTTAGTATTTTGGTATTATTAGTATTTTTGAAAGATTTAAAACGTGGTAATACCTCTTTGTATCCTACAGTAAATCGTTGTAACCACGTCCGTGGATACACTTGCATTACAAAAACCACTCTTAATGACTAAGTAATTAAAACTCTAAATCTCACAGCGGTTTCACCGAAATTACGTCGATTGAACGATTTAATAGTTTAGACTATTTCTTGTAGCTGACTTTGCTAGGTAGGCTAGGTAAGTAATAGGGCCAGACATGAAGAAACCCTAGTAGCTATAGAGGTAGAAAAAAATATAAAATAGTAAGCCTTAGACTGACTGTTGTCGAATGACTACAGCTGGGACCGTCAGATAAAAAGTTCAAAATGCTTATAAACATAATCGAAAATGTATGCACGACTATATTTTACGAGCTATTGAGAGCAACATTGAGCCTAAAAATTTGGTAGAAGTGCTATAATATACTCACACATATCAGAACAATAAATGTATCTTGTAAAGGAGACGTTTAATAAACGAAATAATTGCGACCGCAGGTGTGGCCTAATAAAATGGGAAACATTCTCGAAGGTACCTATAGTACCACTCGGTGGTAATTTCCTCAACATAAATTCGATAGGAGCGTTATCATCACGCTCTGCTTGTTTTACAATCTAATTTGGGAACAGGGAAGCGGATATCATGCACACCATTTGACTCATAGCGATTAAAACGAAGAAAAACTGAGGCAGCAAAAATGTAAATTAAGGTTTATGTTCTAAGATATCTTTAGCTTTAGTCACTGTGTTCAAGACTTATACCAATCACACCAGGGACAGATGCAGGCCCCGGACCAGAACGCAGGACGCTCCTTTAAAGCGCAAATCGTCATTATTTGCTAGCCCATGCCAGTTTAAAGTTCTTATCTAAATCATAAAGGGCACTTTTTGCAATATTCCAATTTGCGCTGATGAGTCAGTTAGCGGGTATGTCAGGACTTTAATAGTATGGATATATAACGAGACGAAATGTTCACAAAGGATAGTGGAGCTAAGAAATTTCTACATGATCAGCCCCACTTAGATATGAAACAAAAATCCTCCAAGTATAAAACTGAATCCAAAATGTTGGTAATACAATTATCACATAAAAATAGAAGCGTATCAAAATTTTTATCCCATTTTAACAACGTGCGAGTGCCGCAGAGCTTCATAAAAAGTTAGCAGCCTGTCGTAAACATAATTGGATTTCTCAAAACGGTCTTATTGAAGATACCGTCTGCTTTTACCTGTATAGAGCTTCCTGTAACTCGACCCGGCAAAAACTCTGGTACAAAACGCAGAACAAACACTATTAAACGCATTGTTGAAGTATAAAAGTATAACTTTTTGGTAAATAACGGAGAAACTTAAACATTCCGAGTGACATGTCCAGTTGTTTGAGAACTCTATTGTGAAGTAGGAGCAGCGTACGACAATGCAAAGCAACAAGTGAATCCGTATGTAACGGATCTCTTTAAAATGGCCACCTCTTTGTAATATGTAAAGTGCTTGTTCACTAGGCTAATATATACAAACAAAGTCTTGGCTTTTACTGTAGGAGATGCATTTGTGGAATTTGATGATTCAAATCCAACTGCAATGGTAAGTGGTTTGAGTGAAAATTATTAGATCATTTTACGGCGAAATCCATAATAAATCCAACAGAATATGTTATTGTCAAATTCCGAATGGTGAAAAAAGGGATAATATTAAACCGAGACAAAGACAAGCGCATAATTACGTACAATATAGTATATCACAATAAATCTCTGCCTCGAAAGCGATCGAAGAATATCCGATATTATCAACTGCTGGTAGGCGGCATGTAGGCGAATTTACGGGGCCAACACACGACTATCTCCAAAAACAAATTCGTATACATAATTAAATAACATTAAGTGAACAATGAACCTCTAATATAATTCCGCATATAGCTCCATTTACATATAATTAACCATGCCAAAAATAAAGTGTTTTAGAAACACTGGTGATGTAAAAAAGTGTTAGTAGGAGTCATAACCCGACGTGTCAATATGCGAAACATGTGCTGCACGTGTTCCGGTACATCTGTTATGTCAATACGACGGATGTGACATTACATTTGGCTACCTGGATTTTCATAAATAAGCGATCGCGCAATATTGAGCTTTGAGTAATTTTACACACAGTTGAGAATGTAAAAAGAAACATGACACGGCGAATGTAGAGGTACAGGGAAACTGTTGAGAGGCACTGTTCGCAACATGCCGACAGCCTGTCAACTGTCAATAGGTAGCTTCCCTTTCAGGAGGACATATCAACGGAAGCTGAGGGGGCTTATGAAAAGGTCGACTGTGATGGACGTGAAATAAACAAGATACTCGCCTACGGATTGAGTTAGAAAGATCGCTATTCCGCAGGGGATGGAGTTTATTATGTTAGGTAGCAAATAATTAATACTAAACTCATAGATAAAATCAGCTACCAAACTTATAAATAAAATGGGCAAATACTGGTATACTAAATACAGTTCCTTCCAATTTTTTACCTGTAAATGCTGGCAAGGCAATTGTATGCTACCTACATGCAAATTAGGAGTCAGTGGCATGGAACATTCACCGTCAAAATCATACAGCTAATAATCAAGTTACAATTGCTAAGTACTGTTATGGTGCAGCAGATTGTGTAGAATATGTTCTCGGCCAGCAATAACCCAGATAGTCAGATTTATTAACGCTAAAAACGTAATTGCACCTAATGTCTTCGCGTGTTTGGATGAAACTGAAATAGATTTGCCCTCAAAAAGTATTTCATGTTTGTTTTATGCAATTCGGAATTTATTAATGTTTTTGTTCATCATAAGCCTGATATCGTCTTCTGCTGGACTTTGGTTTCCATAGCGTTACTATTTGCAGGGGTTTTGCACCACCGCGCTTGGCCTGCGCGTTTTGGATACTTGTAATCAATCCCGTGAGCAAATCTCGTATACGTCAACTAATCTATTTTACCTTTTTGCGGAATGTGGAGACACGTTAAAGGTTCAAAAAGGTTTTTATGACAGACACATTAAAAAAGGGAAAGAGTTATCTAGGTCAACTCATCAGATATCAAGGAAATTATAAAATTTAGTGGACGAAAATGCATATCTTAGGATGTTATCATCGTCAGAGCATGTTGACTTTTGGGTATACGCGTTGAATGTATCGCCTAAACATCTTACGTAACTGTCTTCACTGCATCTATGATGGCGTATGTGATCTCATGTGACGCGGATAATTGTCAACATTATGACAAATGTAGTAGCTGCTAATGCTATACATAGATATTGGACGAATTCCGGCACACAATGAGGCCGGCCTACGCAAACTGGGCGAAATGGGACATCCTCTGTCTGCCGTCTAGTTGCATTGTTCTTTCGCAAGCTGAACGTTTCCAATAATTATTTTAGTTTGTTTAATCTTCGCACGCTATAATTGAAGATATTTTAAAACTAAAGTGGTGAATAATTTGTATAACTTTCTAATGGTAAATGGTGATATCTAAAGTGTGCACATTTATGAGGAATGTTATTGGTTACCTATGTTTAATATGAATTGAAAACATTGTGGGAGCAATAAAGCAATAATAAGAGTTTTAATGCTTTCAGTCTGTATTGACCAAATTGCCATGCACGGTATAATAATAGTATAAGTTTAGTAATTAATGAAATACTTACTCCAATTCAAAGAGATTAACTAATGTTACTCATTTAAATAAAATATGTTCCTACTGAGTACCTTTGCGATCTTTGGTAGAAACTGACGCGTCATGCATTGTCGGTAGAGAAAAATATGTGATTTAGGAAAACTTAAAAGATTTTTAATGACGATTTATGACGAACCTTAAGCCATGAGTCCAATAGTAGCCTATGTGGATATATAAATTTTCTATCGTGGGAAACAGCAGTTTTATTGAAGGACAACAGTCTATATAATTAATTTCTCTATAGTAAAACTAAGTTAAGTTCTTTACCGGTATATAAAGGTAACGATTTAATACACTAGTTGCGTATTCGGTTCAGCGTTCTAGCAAACACATAGAATTGTTTTCGAAGGTACCATACCGTATCAAGAAGTATTGCCTCAAGTTCAGAATTTCCTTCCAGCTACCAACTTATCGTTGTTTTATAGCAATTAGTGTTAATTGCAATTAATAAATTCGTTGTACACGTAAGTTCCGCGTTAGATATTATTTCCCTCCGGCTGTATATGATAACCATTATATAATTCATAAACCCCGAGTTAACTAATAGGTAAAAGCGGATGCACTATAATTATAGGAATTCATAACAGAATAGGTACATCTAGATTAAAAATACCGCTTCGATATAGGATCATCTGTTTCAAAGCTGCGATACCACAGACAGAAAGAGGCTACCTCCTTATACCACCCTACTTTAAAACTGGGAATTTGAAAATCCCAGAATGATTCTTCATCATACAGCATGTATAGTGGTTGATTATGGTTTTTGCTCAACAATATCTTAATTACACATTTTTTTTTTGACTTCACCGGACTAAGTGCTGCTTTACGCGCTCTCCGGGACACGGAGGCAAGATAGCGTCAACTTCCAGACTTTGGAGCTCATACTGAGAAATCTTTTTAACAGAAAAATCACTAAATCACCTTTGAGTCGACCCGGGATTGAAACCCTTACCTCATTCATTGTTTTTATTCTCATTCGTGCAGGAGTGCGTGCTTCATACAACTAAAACACACTCGTCGTTGAAAAATTATGTAAATTAAATCTAGAAATAAAAACTCTTGATACGTTTAAAATCAGGAAAATTATATGTATATAATATAGTTATTGGACTGAGAATAATAACCATTCATTGTAACAAATAACCATTTTTAAAGTGTTGTCTGTCTGTCTGTTTGTTTCGACCAATCTCCGAAATGGATGAACTGATGCGGCGGGGATTTTTTTGGTAGATAGTTGATGCTGTAAGGAGTAATATAGGGCAGATTTCATACAGAAAACAAAACTTCCCAGAGTATACCCATATAACTTTTAGATTACCGAATGTAACACTGACGCGGATATGCATGACAGGATCGGTTTTTAGTGCGGTTTTGTGCAACTGTCGTCGTCGGTTCAAAGACCGCAGGCGTTATTACATAGATAGGAAGCGCTAAATTGTGCTACCAATAATTAATTTGTTGTTAAAGCTATAAATAGAAGATTTCCCATTTAAATAAGTTTTAAAAAAGATATTCGTCGATACTCATTGATATTGTGGATTTCATAAAATTTTACGATATTGATAAATTAATTTCTAAAGTGCCTGTTTATTTTATTACATCAACCGATTAACTATTTCATCATCATCACCATATCAGCCGAAAGACGACGTGATATTATGAACTATTCTGCGAATGGCTAATCAGAGCACTCATTTTTTACCACAGAATGCTACCTAAATTGCCAAATGCCGTAAACAATGTACAGTAGAAAATCAAACTAAGAACATAATACAACGGATAATGTCCTACACAAAACCAAAATTATCGCCACAATGATTCGTAATGAGTAGCTTATTGTTTAGCATTGTCCACATATACGTACACTCCACGCCATGTCGGTGGATACACTTTCACCTTATCGGCATCTTTATTACGTTAGCATTAAGGGCGGTTTTCCTAGTGCAAATGTCTCCACTGAAAAGACATCGACTGTACATATTCTCAACAGACCATCCCAATTCTCGTGGCCATTGTCCAGCAAACAAAGGCTATGCCAAGATGGCCGATTCCAAATCGTACCCACGTCCTTCCGCGAGGTCTTTATAAACTGAAAAGGTCTGTAGGCGGCTCTGATGACCCAATTTTCAGTCCACAAAATACGAAATCACCACTTTTACGCACGTAACAACGCGGCAACGTTTGTAACTGTGGACGTACTGCGATTACGCTCAGATATAAAAAATAGTACAAAGGATACATTTTAATTTAAAATGAAATGAATAAAATGTTGCAAGAATGCAATTATTACTAGACATAAGATTCTGGTCTCATTTTTTAATTATATTTAATAATTTTGATTTCGAAAATATGTTCTTGAAATTATTATTTATCGATCTGTACATAGTAGTACCAACGTGTCTATTGCTATAACAATTACTATTCTAAATATTTATTCTAACTATTCAATCAGAACTGGATATTAAATAACTTTTTAATAATAAAATTAGTTGAAAATCTTAAAATTAGTCGTTCGGTCATCATTATACATAAAACCAAATATAAAAATGCACTAACTGTATCCAGTGATAAAACAGTACCTACCTCAAATTACCAGATTTTTTTAATACCTGTTCTCAACCCCCGATTTGAAGGCTTCTCCTGATCTAACTAATACGTTGGGTTTAACCGTCCATACAAAAGAGAAAGTGGCGTCCTAGAGCTGAAAGGAACGGTACCAATTCAATGTGGTTTATTACTGAAAACTAGTTTAATCAGCGTACAAAAGTTTAACTATAACGTTTGAGATAATTAACAATAAAATTGTCACAAAAGATAATCATAGTTCTTTTTCTTGTTGGAGATGGCACTTCTCAATGTTACTAATAGGGCAAGATTAAATGGAAATCTGGAATAGTAAGCAGTAATAGTAACTCAGAAAACATCTGGTTCTCTATTTCTGCTTCATCCCAGTCTGTTATCTCATCATGCCACATCAACTGATCTCATTTAGGAACGAAATTTAGAAAGGTATGAACATAAAGAATAGCAACTATCCCGAAAAAGTAACGGTATTCCCAGAAAGACTAAAAGCTCATATTAAATATATATATATTAATAAGTACAAGATAAAATGAAAATGATTCGAGTGTCAAGCGGTTCTCCAGTGACCCACAAGGAGGTCAAATGCACAGTCTAACGGTGCTACTATAATAGTCTTCGCGTGGAGAATAAATTATGGCGTGTTTCGTTTTTCACGCTATGTCTTCCTTAACTAAATTACCGACAGTCAAGCAAAGCTGAATGGTGATTTATGTGGATTTCTGGGTTCTCGTGGCACTAATTTAGTTTTGTTTGAAAGTGGTCTATAGAAAAATGTCAGAAGAAAGTTAAGTCAGATTGTGTTTTTGTAAACAAGGTTTTAGGTAATTAGCGCACATGCCATGCCCCAGATCGTTTATTCCTATGAGATAAACATAAAATGAAAAAGAAAAGTATATTAAACACTAATGTGGATTCCACGTTGGTAAAAGGTCAGTTGCGGACGACGATTTTACGAACAAACGTCTGTTATTAAAAAATACATAAATATTTCGTAGAAGGCTTTTGATCATAATCATGTCACCCTAATGTCATAGACATTAGAGGACATGTTGACCTGTGATTGACATTGGCATGTGTGTTTTAGTAATATTATTTTAATATCTAAAACATAACATAGAAAATGTTGACTATTGTTCCAGAAGTCAAAGAGTTGCAAAAACAACGCCGCTGTTGCGAGCAATGAGAGTTGGGCCTTAGCCAGTTTTGTTAAATTCATGGTATTGAATTTCACATTTATCTATTTATAGCGTTTATGGTTTTGTAGCAAAGTTTTTTAAAGTTTATATTTCGTCTTATAACGATTTTAGAGGACTGGCATTAATTACTCAAAATCCAGTATATAATATCATGGGACATCATTTAGACACGGCCATCTGATCCCAAACTAAGCAGAGCTTGTACTATGGAAACCAGATAACTGATATACTACTTTTCTTTTGGAAATACATACTTATATAGATAATTACACACAGACTCAAGACAAACAGACATGTTCATGCACACAAATATCTGTCTTGGGTGGGAATCGAACCCACGACCTCCGGCGTGAAAAGCAAGCATTTGCCAACCACGCCAACAGGCCCGCAGTATATTAAATAAAGCCCATCAATTTTATTTTGGTTTGGTTTATCCGTATTGATAATATTTAAGAAAACATTTCTAAGAATTGAAACGCAAACTATTATTAATAGAAGATAACACATTTGATAATAATATGTATATATAACATAGTAAAATCAAAACAAGCTTTTCTGACATTCAAGGGTATTAACTAAAGAAACACTTCAAATTCTATATGGAAGAAAATAAAAGTGTTTTAATGTCGATGTTTTGTTTATAAAATAACTAGGTATTTAGAAAAGAGTTATTCAGTTATGTAGAATAATATATCTATTTGTTTTCGGCCTCACAAATTCTAAGAAAAGCGTAATATTTTAAGTGTTCTCTCTTGAAGATCGTTTAAAAGTTACTTCTTGGAAGAAACTGGGGCATAAGGAGTTGAACATAGGAGATAAGAATATTACTTTAAAAATCTGGCGTGTCAGATTTTGGAATAAACAGAGGGGAAAAGGGCAAATGTACTGTAATGATACAATGTAGCCTAATAAAAAAAAAATACACAGTTTGCTAATAGATCTGATCTAATCAGTAAAGGACGATGGCAGATAAATAAGTTATCAGTAAATACTAATAACCATAAAAACTATAACATTGACAGAAGATCAAAACAAATACTGTTAGTAAATTGCTTTGTGTCTTTGTTTGGATAAATATGTACTTATCAGAGATTATCTAATTTTTAATAATAAGGCCTTTGTTAAGTAGATACTAGATATTTCTAGACATTTTTTGATCTAACAGCGATCAGCGATTGAACTACATATTTGAAGGGTAGTTTTCGTAAAGTAGAGTACTAAAGTACTACATGGCGTTGACTGTAAAATGTGTGAATATTTGTGTTTAGCTCCATCAAAACCAAGACGCAAACTAGAGAGAGTGATAGAAAAACCTTCTTCCGCTATTCATAGCGGGTTAAATCAACAAGATTGTTTGGAATAGGGACATATCTACACAACTCTGATGTAGGTACTCATTGATTCATATTAAATCATGAATTTTAATCATAAATGGAACAAAAGAAGTAGAGAATTCCGTCCAATCTTTTGTTTTTCTTTAAAATGCTGCGATTCAATATGTTACACCAGGAAACTAATTTAAACGTCATTACATCTCTCTCTCTAATGTATGTAGCTCGTATAAAACAGGTATTATTTTCTTAAATAAACCAAGTTAACAAACCAGCTGCTTGAGACTGAGCAGTAAATATTGCCTATGTATATTGCTAGCAAATTTAATACACATTGTTGACTCTCCGATGAACTCTAGGATCTTACTTTTCTTATCTCACGCGTAGGAGCACAACGTTAGAATAATACGAGTAGCGGACTCGGCATATTCTGCATATGGAGTATTAGTAATAATAATAAATATTAAAACAGGCTATGGATATATGTTCATAATCATACCTCGCTGATCATTCGAAAAACAAATCTTTTGTATAGGAGATCAGACAGCACGTCGAACCAAGCCGAATGTAATTTACGCGTATTTGAGACACATCAAAGTATCTTTCGTCTAGACATGGACAGATAATGAGCACTGAGCTCATACGTATCTCCAAGGGTCCGATGAACTGTCGCGCCACCCCCACTCTCGCTCGTACCCACCCTACGGGACAAAGAGTCGAACTATTCCCGATCCGAATAAAAGTTCATTCTCTTCAGATAATTATATTTCTAAGTTTAATGTTATTATTTTCCTTTGTGTATTCAAGCTCACCAATATATTAAAATGACTGGATAGACCATGCCCCGGTTTCTATACAATACCAACTAAACAAATATTAATATTGCATTGCATTTCTTTCTAACTTAGTTCTTGTGAAAAGGACAGAATAATTAGTTCAAGCAATTTAGGTAGAACCTGTGTACCAATAATGCGCCCGGTGAGCATTATAAGTGTGCATATTAAAAGCACTTTTAGTATCGAATTACTAAAAGTGCTTTTAATATGAAAAGAATAGGGGTATGTAGTCCCTATTCTTTTCATACGAAGTATATTTAGAGGGGATAGTGACCTTTTCATAAGCTTTATAATAAGATAACAATAACAATAATATCCTAGGACATTATTTACACACGGCCATCTGATCCCAAACTAAGCAGAGCTTGTACTATGGAAACCAGATAAGATATATACTACTTTTCTTTTGTAAAAACATACTTATATAGATAATTACACCCAGACTCAGGATAAACAGACATGTTCATGCACACAAATATCTGTCCTGGGTGGGAATCGAACCCACGACCTCCGGCGTGAAAAGCAAGCATTTGCCAACCACGCCAACATGGACTCTGTCACAATTCGATATATCGTACTAGCCGGCCGTTACGTTCAACCGTGAACGCTCTGTGTCCACCACCGCCCTCCTTAACCCTGCGTTCGCATTTGTATCAATGAATTACCCCCTCCGATCTTTAATCGGACGAGCGTCCTCGCGTACTGGCACATAGCGATAGCTGCACAAAACGTCCCTAAAAATTCGATCTTCCGCCACGACTTTCAGCCCATCCAATGCCCTTAATGACAAAGACAAACCGTCTCTCAACCTTAACTAAGCATTTCTATGCCTCAGTAATTCTATAAAACAGCCAAGATGACAGAACGACTATGCTATTTGAAATAAAAAGTCAAAACCGGTCAAGTGCAAGTCGGACACGAGCATCAAAGGTTCCGTGCCTTCCTTAAGCCGATATGCATTTAAAGTCATATTACAGTAAAATCCTGACTGTTTAACGCTTTAGCGCAATCGACACACGAAATCACCCAAGTGGGAGTCATAATTACGGAAATCATGGGGTATCGTATGAAAAAGGGATTTTCGCATGATATCTTAGTTCTTCAGTACCCAGGCGGCAAATAATACGCCCTATAATATCTTAGAAACAAGATTTATACAAACAAATTTATGATATATTATGACAGACTTTGATGGTAATTTTAAAAGTATAAATATTTCAAGCTATACAAAACAGTCCTTTGTGCACTACAAAGGCCTTTTGGTACGAAACACTTACTTATAAGATAAAAGGAAAACTTATAACGGTTGTATAAAGAAAGTTGTGGTAATATCGAGACAGCCTTCTAAGTTCTGAATGAAGTATTGCTTTAATTTTGTGTTGAAGAACGTTGAGGGGTTTAAGTTGTGCGGTTTCCATACTAGGGCACTGAGGTGAGGTATAATGGAAAAAGTTTTACGTTTGCCATGCCATAAACGATGAAAGACATGTATCAGCTGTTGCTATACATACATATATGAACAATACTTAGTAATAAATAGTGAGCGGTTTGGATTATTACACACTAGTTGTGCCCCGCGGTTTCACCCGCGTTATACTTAATGATATATAAGCTATATTACTGAAGTTTCATCAAAATCCGTCCATACTCACAAACTTTCGCATTTAATTTTTATAACATTAGTAGGATTTAAAGGCCTTGATTTTGCGGTGGTGTATTTACTTACCCCGCCTATAATGAAAGTGAAAGTGTTCTACATATTTTTAGTTATTTTGTATAGATCCAACTTAGCCTAGCCATGTGTGCCTAAGATACATGTTCTATACAGCGTTCGACAAATTATATTACAGAAACACTCCCGAGTCTATGACTGCGAGTTCGACGAATCCCTATGATTCGTCGAACGTTGTAGAGATAGATGAGCCTTCGTCGCCACGCCAGCTATGCAAATCAGCAAACAAGCATACAACCCACCCGGTTATCAACTTGCCATAGATTCTGGATGATAGCAATGCTTAGAGATAGCTAACTAAAAATCAGTTAATCAGCAAATAACACCGAATTAAGAAACTTGCATTTTTAGAACCACATCATGCGGAATGCACGTAAAACCAACAGTTCTGCGCATGTCCTTTCTCCATTCCTGGCAGTTTCCGGGCCCTTAGACTATGAGAGTAAGGGAAAATAAAGTGCATGTGTTGTTGCGCACGGATTTGACAAAAGTAGAAAAGTCATGTGGCAAGGCCCCGTAGTAAGTGGCCATGGCTAAAATAAAAATAAACTCTTTACATTTCGATGCAACATTAGGTTGATTAAAGGCCACTGTAAACGGAATACTTTCACCAGTAAAAGCGGGATGTTTCCTGGACTCTGTCCAAAGCTGCACTCAGCGGATAGCGTGAGATTTCCGCAGAGAGCCATTCGGTACTGCGATTAACGTTCATTGATTTATATTTTACACGCTAAGTGCGTGGGAAGAACGGCCAACTTTTATAACCCAAGTGAAAGCAAAAATAAACGGAGTCATTTCGACTGGAACAATCTAGTGATCAATACCTATGTAATCTGATAAATTCTACGTGACATAATATTAAAGTCATGACAACGGAAACCAGTTTTTCTATTCGTGATCTTGAAGGTTGCGCGAAGATAAAATAATAGTGAAAGTACTCGTAAGTTAACCAGGGCAGGGCGTACACGCCGCAAACAAGAGTTGGTCAATAACAGTTAGATATTCGCAGAGCACTAGCACGGGCACGTCCTCAACATAAGCTTCAAAGGAAAGGCTATTCTTCGATACTTGAAAGTTTTGTATTTGTGATTAAATACCGAAATTGAACTGAACTACTTACTTAGAGCCGATTTCACCGTTAAAATTAAACGCGATCAATAATAATAATAATAATAAAAAAAAGTGTCAGTAGTGACGGTTGTTATTTTTTCAATTTTATTAATATTTATTGTTTAAATTATTATCTCTCGCATTATATTACTTACAAACTTAAAATTACTGTGTAAAATCTATTTAAAATTTTAACATACAACTACGGCTGATAAAATACAAGAAATAATTAAAATATGCAACGACGTTGGTACTTTATACTGTTTGACATGAGTGAAAGTGACAGCTATCACAATGAAAATCCATATCCATACAGACAATAATGTTATAAACAACCAAATATGCTGACCAGACGGAGAGCACGAGCAAGACCCCCGGACTCATCGCCGCGTCGCTCCACCACCCAAGCGTTTGATACCGTCCCAGTGGTGCTTTCGCCAAACTCCACTGCGAACAACGATGACGATGAATATTTTTCTCCGCCGACGTCGTCTCCACCAATACGGCGGCGAAGAGCCCGGCCACCGCGAGAATTGGGACTTACGGGGCAACCAGCCCCGAGCAGGGTCCCCGCTCCCGGTGGTAATGTGCAGCGCATGCGATGGACTAACCCCATTAATGAAAATGTGATGCGCGCATATTTTGAGGCTACACAGGGGGGTACTCAACTTACTGCATATCGTGCTCGAATGCTGTCTTTTTTCCAGGAACTTGAACCAACTGTCAACGTATCGGCACAGCGACTTTCGGATCAGGTACGGGTTATTCAGCGTAATCATATGTTGAACGATACCGTGCTTGATCAGCTGCGCTCGGAGGCCCTCAATAGCCGTATTGTTCCCGTCCCGCCCGTGGCCCAAACATCCACCATGGCCCAACCGCATTCTGTCGCTAGTGCGGGCGACGATGGGGATGATATGACTACTGACGTAAGTAGTATGTACAATGAAATAAGAAGCACCTTTGAGGTTGTGGTTCGAGAATATCGGTCCACGGCAAACCATCTCAAACCACGGTTGCCGCGCTTGCCCATGCATAATAAAAGTAAAACATTAGTGTGCACCCTAGACTCGATAATGGCGGAATACTTTGCCACTAGTGAAGACCTAACGGATATGCATTCTCTCCTGTATTGCGGGGCTATTACCGCATGTCGTGTAGCACGTGTCAAGTTTCCTGATTATGACGGAGCTACACGACCGAGATCTGCTGTACCGACCTGGCAGTGCAGGATTGAACGGCGTATCCGTGAGGCTAGGGTGCTCATTGACAAGCTTCGATCCTTTCAAGAGGGTAACACCCGTCCTCGAGTCATGCGCTTTGTAAAGAAGGTGTTTATGGGGACTGATATCAGTCCCCGCGATTACATATCACATGTTACAGAGCGCATAGATTTCTATAAACAAAAAATTTATGCATGGGCTAGTCGTATTCGGAGATATAAAAAACGCGTGGATCGATATTCCCAAAACCACAAATTCCAAAAGGACCAGAGATGGGTATATAAATTGTGGGAGCAGACTGAACAACGGACTAACGGCGATGGGCCCCGACCAGATAGTGACGCCATGATATCTTTCTGGCGTAATATCTGGTCGGTACCCATCGCTCACTCCGAGGGCGATTGGATGGGGGTCGTTAAACGTGTGTGTGAGCCTATTGAAGAAATGAATAGTACTTCTATCACACCCGACGACGTAGCTAGTGCAGTCTACCGTTTGTCTAACTGGAAATCTCCAGGGCCAGATGGACTGCACAATTTTTGGTTAAAGTGGCTACGTAGCTCGCACGAATATTTGGCTATCAAATTCCAGTCGGCTTTAGAGTCAGGTTCGCTCCCACAATTTATGACCACAGGTGTAACCCATTTGATCCATAAGTCAGGTAGTACCGCGGAACCCAAGAACTATAGACCAATTACATGTCTTCCCATGTACAAAATTTTAACATCAATATTAAAAACCAAAATCTGCAATCACATCGACAGAAATGCAATTATATCTACAGCTCAAAATGGGTGTAGGAATGGGTCCCGCGGTACTAAGGAATTGCTTCTTATTGACACGGCCATTTGCCAGCAGGCACGCCGACACCGAAAAGATCTGTCGACATGCTGGATAGATTACAAGAAGGCCTATGACTCCGTGCCCCATACTTGGCTTATGAGAGTGCTAGAATTGTATAAAATAAATACAATTTTACGTACCTTCCTGAGGACATGTATGGAGCAGTGGAGTACAGTCCTTCTTTATCCAGGATCTCGCCAGACCTTGGGGAACGGTGAGCCTATAAGGATAGAACGGGGAATCTTTCAGGGTGACAGTTTGAGCCCATTGTGGTTTTGCCTGGCTCTGAACCCTCTGAGCACACTACTAGAGGATTCTGGGTTAGGTTATCGACTGCGGAGAGGAGGACAAGTAATATCACACCTCCTTTACATGGATGACTTAAAGTTATTTGCCTCTAGCAATCTTCACTTGTCAGCGTTACTGAAGCTCACAGAAAACTTCAGTAACTCTATCAGAATGGAGTTTGGTATTGACAAATGTGCAGTCATGCATGCAAAACGAGGGAAGATAGTGGAATCTGAGAGCACCCAACTCTCAGCTTCCATTAACTTAGTAACCCTCTCTGCAACCGAAACCTACAAGTACTTGGGTATTTCACAGGCATTAGGCATCAAAGAGGCTGACATGAAGGAGTCATTGCGGGGGCGCTTCTTGGGCCGCTTGACAAAAGTGCTGAAAAGCCAATTGTCGGGAGGGAACAGGGTGCGTGCTTACAATGGCTGGGTCATGCCAGTCTTGTTGTACTCCTTTGGAATACTCAAGTGGACTCAAACTGAGCTAGACGCCCTGGACCGAACAGTTCGAACGCGGCTGACATCACATCGGATGCATCACCCCCGCTCTTCTGTGATGAGATTGTACATCCCACGGAAATGTGGTGGTCGTGGCTTTTTAAATGCTAAAACTCTGCATAACCGTGAGCTGTATAATCTTAGAAACTATTTCCTACATAATAGTGTGGGTATGCATGCGGACGTGATCGCCGTGGACAATGGATTCACCGCTCTATCCTTAGCCAAAACTAACTGGCGTCAACCTGCGGTACTTAGTACCAGTGACCGCAAGGAGGTATGGCAGAGCAAGGAACTTCATGGCAGATTTTACAAGGCCCTGCATGGGCCAGATGTAGATTTAACAGCCTCAGTAGCCTGGCTACGGTTCGGTGACCTTTTTGCGGAAACCGAGGGTTATGTCTGTGCAATTACTGACGAAGTAGTAATGACGAATAACTACCGGAGATTTATACTGAGGGATGGTACTGTTGACATTTGTCGGGCATGTCACCGCCCTGGGGAATCCCTCAGACATATAATTTCTGGTTGCTCCCGTCTTGCTAATGGTGAGTATTTGCACAGGCACAATCAAGTAGCCAGGATAATCCACCAGCAACTTGCTCTGCGGTACAACCTTGTGACGTCGGAGGTGCCGTACTACAGATACGTTCCAGAGACAATACTGGAGAATGGCCGTGTCACATTGTACTGGGACAGATCCATCATCACAGATAGGACTATTGTTGCCAACAAGCCTGATATTGTGTTGGTGGATCGCCAAGAGCGCCGGGCAGTGATCGTCGATGTTGCTGTCCCACATGATGACAACCTTGTGAAAGCTGAAAAAGACAAGGAAATTAAATACCTTGACCTAGCTCGCGAGGTTGTTGACATGTGGGACGTCGACTCGGCGATCATTGTACCGATTGTCGTTTCTGCCCATGGTTTAATTGCCAAGAGCCTCGACCGTCACCTTAAGAGGCTCGCGTTAGGCAGTTGGGTCAAGGGTCAGGTTCAGAAGGCAGTTCTTTTGGAGACGGCGCGTATTGTGAGGAGGTTCCTCTCTCTGGAGCCTTGACCATCGGTAGCATGGACCCTGCTCCCGTTGCCGATTGGATGTCTATTTTTTATATTTATAAATATATATTTTTTTTTGTAACTATATATTTGTAAATGTATAAAATAAGAATGACACTGAATAAAAGACATAATAATAATAATAATAATCAATGGACGCTAAACTCAGCTACAGGACGGTGAACTGAGCTTAGCGTCAATTGATCGCGTTTAATTTTAACGGTGAAATCGGCTCTTAGTCGTATAGGCGGCTTCAACACTCTTGAACATAGTTACTATGTTCAAGAATGTTGAAGCCGCCCAGTGTCAAATAATCGAGGTTGTACCGACAGCTTAACGTGCCCTCGAAATATGTACATAAACGCTCAGAAATTAAACCATCATGACGATATGCAATCACTTACGAACCGGTTAGCACTACAGCTCATCATAAACCAGATGACTGACATACTCTACCTTTACATAATCTTACCCAAAGACAAGGGTTTCCTTTGGCTGCATGGAAATTAATTTGTTTGTGTATAAAGTTGAGTTGAATTCCAGATGTTAAATATACATTAGGATTTTTTACGCAATAGAGGTAAGGTTAGATAACTGTAATGTTCCAGTTCTTTCTTTTAAGATTTCAAAGGCATCCTTTGATTAGACTGCCATAGTACCAGAAGCCCTGGTAAATAAGTGGAATACGAATGGCAAAACTACATTCACTGTACAGGTAAACTTCATTAGGCAGCAGCGATGGTAATCTACAGCAGTTTAGCTTGATGGGTTAAGATGACATTTAACTATTCAAAATTGATTGATATTGCAGCAATACGACAGTCATACAGTAGCAGTAACTATTGTCGTGGAAGTTTTATTTATTCCCGCGAAAGGCAAATCAAGGCGAATAAACTACGAACTTTACTTTATAGCACTATACTACTACTACATAACTCTGCAAACTTTAATTTATAGCAAAATAATCATTTAGCTACCAATATGCGTCGGCCCTTTGGCTATAGATGGCTCACTGCAAAAGTCATTTACGGCTAACGGGCACGCACTAAGCGATCCGTCCCACTGCAATCATTAGAAGTTGTTAAGCCTAGTTACCAGAAGCCTAAGAACGGCTCGTCGTTCAAGCCGTTCTTAGGCTTCTGGCGCCACCTATGGCCATACGAACAAATAAATAAACTTATTGGCTAGTAATAGTTGACACAAGTTAGTGCTTAGTTATGATGATAGGCTGTTCATTGCAGATCGCGGTTGTCAAGTGAGGGTATCGATTGGCGGGTGTTGCGCGCCGGTCGGCCCGGCGACGTCCTTGGCCCGACCACGCCGTCTCTCCCACCCCTGAGTGACGTCACGCCCCACCCACGTTGACATGCGGATCGGGTCATCTGTGACGTCACGTGTCACCTCGTTAGCGCCTTTTAATATGAGAAATCATTATATTTTTATTGCTACTTCCTCTCAAAGACGTCAGATGTTGCAAAACTTCTTGAGCATCCTTATAGCTGTAGTGGGACCTCGGCGCTCGCACACGGATGGGTTAATTAAGATGCAGTTTTAAACCCAGATGTATATATGAGGAGTGTTACAAATTTGAATCCAATGTCTGTATGTGAAGTCGTATCATCCGAAGGCATGTTAGGTACATCCGTTACGTCTGTATATGGTACCACTCCACATACAGACATTGGATTGCCTCACTGGTCAAGCAACGATAATGGTTTATAGTTTGAACCATGTAAGTTCCAGCTGGAGTGATTAGAACACAGTCGTTTAGGCATGTACAGGTCTACTTGAAACGACTCTTGTAACAATCCTCTATAGTACTCCCCGTGATTAACGGGTATATAATATCTTATAATATCTGGGGACAATGTCACACAGATCATCCTAGCCCCAAACTAAGCAAAGCTTGTACTATGGGTACCAGGCGACGATATACATACTTATATAGATAGATAAATACTTAAATACATAGAAAACATCCATGACTCAGAAACAAATATTCGTGCTCATCACACAAATATTTGCACTTACCGGGATTCGAACCAGCTTCGTAGGCAGGAGCACTACCAACTAGGCTATGGTAACTTGCAACACATCAATTTCGCACTATACATCATCGCAATACTAGAACTAACAATGTTCTTACTTGATCCATCGTTTTATTTCACTTTTTTTGCAATAAAGTGTGCTTCTTATTCCAGCACAGTACGTACAGGATATTATTACGTTTGAATCGAATAACGGCAACAAAATTGCATGCAAATGATTACATCTCAAAAACTACCATAAAATTGTCTGCAAAAGATGTAAACTACTGCTCAAACGTGCTTTTAATGACTCGGAACAAATAAGTTTCGGTGCTGTTGTTAAAAGGATGAAATTTATGAATTTATCATCAAGCTGAATTTATGAGGCAGGCCATTCGTCGCCGGTTCATTTGGTTGCATTCATTTCGTTCATGGACTCAGTCAGCAAAGACTCAGTACAAAGAGCCCATCAATATTTATTGAAGTTGAAAGGGCACTGTACTTTGCAGTTATTTATGTACGAGACAGCACCGTTGTTAACTGTTATAAAGTGTTTACAATTATAGAAAAACAAAAAAACAGGAGAATTTTGATATTCCACAAAAAAAAATGTTCATGTTATATTTTTATGAACTTCTTTGGGAGTGTTGAGAAAAAGACCTGCAAAGTTAAGAATAAATAAGGCGTCGATTTATTTAAATGATATCTTAATAAATAACAGTAAATAGAGCGTACGATTGCTGTACAAGTAAATGACGCAAAAGTTACGTAGCTCTCTTGTTTTTTTATATGTTTTAATAGTTTGTAACATCATTTATTTCACCATAAAATAAAATGTATCGGGCCTGGGTGGTAAGCTCTTTTTGCAATGTCATAAGATTCGAGACCCCAAAGGACACCCAGAAGCAGGTACTGCGGGTATATGATAAAGGGTAAGTGGTTTGGAGTTATGAATAATGTATTTAATTTATCTGCCAACCACCTTTTATTTTAACATTAGCAAAAGCTAAGCAATTTGATAAGACTAAAAAGAGTGGTGCTCTTAATCACTGTTCCCGACGCTACGATGTCTAATTAATTGTGGTTCGGCCCTAAAAAATAATCCACTCGAAACCCCTCTGCCGATAATGTTCACAGATTAACATAAAAATAAATAAAATATAATTTAGGAGAAAATCCATACTTATTTTAGCAACAAATTATGATTAGCAACCATTTATATGCCCTGAACTTTTCATTAGGACTACGTTCTAAATACATGTGATATGAAATTTAGTTAACTTTCCGTTGCATAGAAACGGGGGCAACTATATCCGGATCCAGGAAAGATTATAAGCAAATGACTCATCATGTTAAAAACTTTTAATATTCTAGATAATTATTAGACAGGTTTTAACATGTAATTATTAGTAGCTTAGTAATACAATCAACATGTCTAGTATTTCTGTCAACAAACGTCAACCCACATTCCCAATCATTAAATAGTTAGGAACTGCAAAATGCACAAAATACAATAGAGAAAATTATGTAGATTTATGGGTCCTTCCACGCACTTTTGAATTATATCTAGTAGTAGTGCTCTTGACCGAATTTCGGTAACGAATCGCAACGTTACCAGCAGATTTTCCTCACTCTCATAATCCAGTAGGACGGCGATCCCAGACGTCCAGGGACAGATCAGGTGCAGAACAGCCTCATTTTTGGCCTGGCCTTGGAAGTTTAACGTAGAAAAGCATTTTATGAAGTTGAACGAATAGATCAAAAAGGCAATCTATATTGTATAAACAAAATCTATATTGTAAAAATATTAGTGTCGATTAAAAACAAATGAAGTATGTATGTGCAAATAATGAAACTTAATTGTATATTAACAAAATGTTACTGACAATTGACAACAATTCCAACTAACACCAGAATTGTTAACAATTGTCGGTCCAACATACAGGCCGAAATGGCTCAAACACCTCTCTTCGTTCAGTCAATTAACTCGCTGCGCTGACAATATCAAATGCAGTAACTACAAAGGGCTAAAAGGGCTGCAATTTACGTCATCATGTAAAGCGGGAAATGTCGCCATTAAGTTTAAAAGGTCACCCAGGTTCCGCAGCTCTGCCGGCTACTCTTAATAGTCCAATTAGCACGTTAGACACGGCATTTGCTTTGCTACTGGAATGGTCGGGAATGATAGCATTACGAAGTTGATCAAAGAAAACCATCGCACTAAGTGTATTTCCACCACCGAAGCATTCATTTTTGAACGAAGCCAACCGATACGACCGGAAGGAGTTCAAGCGCAGAACCGACAGCGTTACGTGTTCTCCGAGACAAGGTCACCGCACCGCCAACTTCATCACACCGGGAAGTTTTAAAAGAACGTGTCAGTTACACAGTTTTGCGCAAGCAGCACCAGTCAGCACTGAGTAGTATCCACAAGATATGACTATAGTACTATTAATTATGTGGCCTGGTATTCAGTTTAGGCTACTAGGACAGCAAAACCAGTAAGAGGTGTGGCTCACAATTTATTTTAGCAAGTTGTGGTGCGCTCACCTGTAGCATTGTATGGAATATTAACACATTTACAAAATCTAGGTAAACCTAAATGTCAGGTCGACGAACTTAAAAGATTGTTGACGTAAAAATAAATATACAAATCGGCCGAATATAAGTAGTGGCTTGCTGATTTAATTAGTTAGGGTTCCGTACAATATAAAGTGACTTATTGACCACCATTCAAACTTGAATGAAACTGAAACTGAATTTTGTTTTTTCTTTTATTATAATCCCATATATATAATCCCAGGGTATTTTTATATTTAATAACACATAGACTATTGGTATGAAATCTTTGCTTCAATACTATTTTCTGAAATAAAGAAAGTAGTATACACTGCTACCTTTTTCGTTGACTACCCGTAGGTGTAGCGCAATAGGTAAGTAAGGCAGACTCCTTGCTGTTACTCCACATACTCTGGTACAGACGCCAGCTCATCCAGCTACCCCAATCTGTCAAATTTCTTTTATAGATTTTCACTTTAAACTGGGGAAATTTGACAGATTGGGGTAGCTGGATGTGCTGGCGTCTGTACATGTCGGTGCCTCATGGAGGCATTTTTAAAAGAACCAATATTACTTTGTACGGTTGTCGTCAATAAAAACACATATTCCGAGAAAGCCGCCCCTACTGCCCACGTAATAAAGACGTTCCTCTGAAGTGCCGTCGATTGTACTTGGACGAGAAACTGATAAATTAAGGAAAGTTTTATCAGAGCACAAAAGAAGCATTCACGATTTGGCGTGTATAGTCGTAAACAATGACGCGATATATGGTAATTGTGGAGCGGACCGTTTCCGGTACTACGGAGGAATAAAATGAATAAATAATTTAATGTTCTGAAGATCTCCTCGTAGAAGAATGGGATATAAGACAATATACTTCCTCAACGCACGCTGCGAAAAATGCGTGATGTATACGTCAACGCAATCAGCATGCTATGACCTAATTTGGCTAATAAAATTATATTAAGAGATTGACAACACCTTGTTTTATATTATCACAACAATCCCACCCGTTTAAGCTAAAAATGATGAATAAAACAACCATTAATCTAGAAAAAGAGCTGCAATTTCTATTGTTAGGAACATATCAAACATGCCTAATAAAAAAAAATTGCACCTCCATGAAAAGATTGGATGTCAGCCAGGTTTTAAACTTACAATTTCGCATCGGGGAAAACAACAAATATATCCAAAGTTCGCAATGTGTGAGTTAAGTGAGTTTGATACAATGGTATTGAGTCAAATGAACAGGATGTGAAACGGAGCGACGACCGCAAGCTACAACGTACTTCACCGGTCTATAGAAATTAGCAAGTGCGACCACATCAAACGTATTTTATACAGTCGTTCAAATTATTGTACACCGTTTTAAGCAAAGAATTTCTATACAGCGAATTCGCATCAGAACCGTAAAAAGCAAAATAGACTCATAGCAATTAAGTGACAGGTTTCGACGCATATCGAAATGGTTCTCGGTGATTTAATTAACCACCGTAAAAATCACATTATATTATATCAATGTTGACCGCGATCCGATTACAAATAAAACAACCAATTTAATGACATTAATGACTTAACACAGAATGTTTACGCATATGGAGAATATTCAAAGAATTAACTAGTGTTACAATAAATCTAGAAATTGTAACGTCGCCACATTCAAGCAATAAAGAAACATTCCAGCAACAAAGATTAAAATCAATATACATATTCTTTATGTACTAGGAAGACTGTTTTTATGTGCTGACGTTTCTATAACAATTACAGACTAACAGGTAAATTCAAACACCTGTAAGGAAGTCGGCAAAAGCTAGTAAGGGTCAGGTTCATTACCCTCGCCATAAACTTAGTGTAGGAAGTTTTCATTGCATGATATCAGCGGATCATAAACTACGTGTTTTCTCCATGTGATATCATACCGGTCAACATAACAATGATCGGGACAGGGACCAACGCATTGTTCTCCCGGGGGGCAGTACCCCATGTGCGCCGATTAGATAGGAGAGACGCCACGACACGACGCGCCGAGTCAACATCTCACGTGCATCGCAAACATAAACAACACGATTTACATCAATAAACACTGCCGGCTTGTGCGCCATTACTTTATTACAAACCCTTGGAAACGCTTTGTGGTGATATGGCCTAATTTCTGTAACCAATTTTAATCATGTAAATGTGTTACAACTGTGCTTACGACGTTTCCATTAGGCGAATCACGACCGCATCGTTTTCTGGCACCCAACCAACCTGTTAACGTTTTTTTTTAATTGAAGGCTTCATGCCTTGCATGGAAGTAATTCTGTTTGCGCATTGCGTAATTTTGAAGGCATTTCCGATGCTAGGGCCTATTATTTGTTACTCGCTATGGTGTAGATGCGTCCCCAACTTAGCAATCCAATACAGGGCTTTTGTTTGTGCTCATCATGCTCGTGCGGTATATTGTTCAGATGTATAGTGCAAACAGACGGCGTCTGGCGCCCGATAAGAGGTCTCGATTGCGAGGGATCTTTCAGATGATTTCGAAACTGTGAGTCCGTTACTGTTATCAAATGATGATAAGGTTGGTTGTTGCAACATTTTTAACAAGCGTTGATAGCATGTCCTCTTCTACTGTTGGAGCCTCTACTTCCTTGTCAAACAATTTCGAACTACTTACTTAAGTAACTTAACATTAACTTATATTGCGAAAAGTATATGTTCATTAAACAGTTTGCTAAGTCGACTGAATATTAATTGAACGAAACTTTTGGCGTTGTCGTTAGGTCTGAGGTATTGAGTAAGCGTGATCTGTTTATTCACGATAAGTTGGAAAAACCATATATTTAAACCGGCCGACTAATGATTTTCTATTAACATTGCGGACAACGCATTAAATCCTGTTGGCTAGTCACGCGGCTCGAGGTGTGACCGACATAAAAAAAAAGGTAAACATATTCCAATGATATTAATATACCCACGCCGATTCTCATATTGATGTGAGCAAAGGTCAAACGGAAGCGAGACGTATCCCCAGTGACACGAAAAAAATTAATGGCGCATATATCCACTAGAGCCCATTTACGCTGTTCATTGACTCCCAAACTCATATTTCAGTTGCCGATTAGCCACAAATTTTAAAAAAGCAAATATAGTCATCGCGTAGAAAAAGGATGTGTAGTAGGTTACTTTACATTCACAGAAGACAGCAACATCAAGAAAAGAACTCTAAAGGATCAGGATCTTCACAAAATTGATATAGGCATATCAGTTAAGTTTTATCGTTAAGGATTCTTTTGTATCGTTGGCAGTTTAATAACACTTCGAATAAACAGGTAAATCTCGACACTAATTCTAGCAATACAGCAGTTTATAGTCCTATCTCCTTCCTCGTCATTGAAAGGGTTGGATAGAATATTGATATCCAAAAGCTAAACATACCTGAAACATATCCGTATCGGGGTCTTCCGTGTATTCGACAATAACCGCCTGACTGCGGCTGAGTGTGTATGAGATTGAGTGCTGGCTAGCATCGAGGATAGCTTTGCTGCTGTGAGGAGTCTTGACCACGTAGTGTTTGGACCGCCTGACGCCGTTCGCCTGCGGTCGCCGGTACAGCACGAATTTGCTGCGGCGTCGGCCCCGTTCCCCCGCGGGCAAGTATCCATTGTAACTGCAACAATTTCAATTATTTTAACTTATGAAGAAAGAGAATGTTCGCAAATAAGTGGATAGTCAAATTCAGGAAGTGATTAGAAAGACAACTGGTACGAAGTCAAACTTGGCACAAACTGCAGAAGATATACGTCCACAGCTATAGGCTATATGCTTAGCAGTAGGTACCAAGGGCTGAAAGGGCTGAAAAAACTAATGCAATTCCGTGGCTCCACGTAAAGTACCTTGGGTGTATGGAGCCCAACAGTTAGACGAGGCACGGTTGTAGCAACCCAATCGAACTAGGAACAAGCGAAAAAGATTACAGGGCTCTTAAGGGAAATTATGTATATTCAGGACGATTACAAACATGGAAATTTTCTGCCATTAAGCTAAAACGGTGGTTGGATTAGCAGCAAATGGCGCTGGTACTATAAGATTAACTATTATTACAAACGGGCCGGTTGCCGTGGTTGGCAGATACTTGCCTTTCACCCAGCTGGCCGTGGGTTCCATTTTTATATTTCTGTTTGTCCTGAGTCTGAGTGAAATTATCTATATAAATATGTATTTACAAAAGAAAAGTAGTATAGCTTTGCTTAGTATGGGATCAGATGGCCGTGGGTGAATAAGGTCGCAGGATATTATTACTACATTGTCTATTTAGGTTATTCTGTAGACAGTTCTAAAGAATATACGAAAGTGTTAGTACATTTCTTTAGAAATAGATGTGATGTCCTTGCCTATATTTAGTACTATGTTAACAACGTAACCTATTACGCCTTTGTACAGAATTTGGTACAAAGATAGACAGCGATATCGCGCAATAGCACAAAGGGTGCCGGATCAGGTGAAAACCAGACATAGGCCTTTGTAAATGTTCAGTGGGATACGTACATTTTGTACGTACAGACTATGTAACTTAATTTGAATTGTATTAAATGATATGTAACTTATTATTAAGTCTGATTTAGAGACAGAGAACCCTCAAATATTCCTCTGCTAGGAGAAACTTATCTAACTTGTATTGTTTAGTAGAGTTAGATATTCTGGAACTTTGTAGGCACAATCCACTCCTAGGTTAGCCTATTATTACTTTGTTATTGGCAATAGTTTTTCTGTGTTAATTATGAGGCTTAGATTTTAATAAAACATTCTCTGACACTTTATTGTAAGCTCGGAAGTAATACGAAGAAGTATTACTACTGACTCTAATAATCCCTCCAACTAATTGCGCAATCGACTGTATACCGTCACAAATACATTACAGGCAAAAGAAAGGAATGATCCTTTCACAGCTAGAATGTCTTAGAGACGGTTAGAAAATAATAATCGTCCTTTTACTAGAGTAACTACTTTATAAGAATGAGAAGGCCTAGAACGCTGTCCTTAAGGCTTAGACTTCAGCGCGCAGCCATCTCGCTCGCACATTTAGATGTAATAGTGCTATAAAATTATTGCCATGACATTCGAAGAAAGTATTTCACATATGTTCATTTTAGGAAAATGCATACATTGATTGCATATCATGTAAAACATCTACATAAAAAAATGTGTCAATAAGATGTCTAGGCATGAATGAATAGATTATGTGGCATAGAGTTCAAAATGAGGATGGGTTGTTACGCGCTGTAGACTCATAATTTATCCAGCTTCATACAATACTACTTTATAAAAGACTTCATGTTAAAAATCTTAACTACTTATCCTTGGGATAGTGTTAGGCTCTTAACGATTAAAACAATAAGTGCTTAGTAGTTAACTATCATTATATGCATGAATCGCCGATGGGAAAGGTTAGACTTCCGTGTGAATTGAATCACAAACAATCGCCATGACTTCAAGATCTTTCGGCTCTTTTCCCAAGCTTATAAACGTAAACACTTCATTCTTTGTTATTTTAAAAATATCTCTGTTATTTGGATAACTACTTGTATGAGTTATTTGTATAGTGTAAACAATAATGAAATTTTATTGCGTTTGTGAATGGAGATTGGGCAATCACGGTCTGTGGTTCGCGGGTCATAACAGCTATAATGTCAAGTTCGCGCCAAAATGTGAAAAAGACGTAATCCGCGTGCGTTGCAAATATACTCGTAGTGTATAACGTCACGTCTCAGTGTGCTGGCCAAATTCCGTATGTGTTTTCGACTAGATCTTCGGTCATTACGTACTTATTGATTTTCTGTATCTATGGTAACAAATATATATTAAAATTTATAATTGTTTTAAACGACTTCGAAAGAAGGAGGATGACAAGTAACATAACGCGATTTCTCCGATTGTGATATAATATTATTTCTTGTGGAATGGTCCCGTGTAAATTTTGTTTCAATCGCCATCTATAAAAAAAGTTGAACTGAGTTTCATATTTTTTAAATAGTAGTTATTGTTCAGGTACTGACCATGTGAACTTAAAATATGAGAAAGAATGGCATACATAAGATAATACACTTTATTATACAAAGTACAAGATGGCCTAGTGTGTTGACCGTTGGACTGTGGAGTTAGAGTTAAAACCGAATTTGTACTACGCATATGTATTGGCAATATTATTTATTATTGGGTCTTAGAAATTAATTATCTCGTACTTAAAACGGTGAAGGAAAACATCGTACGTAAGGAAAACTATAGCACATTCTTTGCTGTACTGATTTAACTTCATTAATGTATGGGTCAAATGACAACTCTGCATAATGTATAAGATCATTGCTGGTACGTATAAGTTACAAATGGTGCTTATAGTTTGAGTAGGTAATAAGAGATATTGGAGATAGGTGGTTTATAACGTATGTATCTACAGGCAATATTAAAGAGAAGCTTTTCGAAAACCCCGGCAATCAATTTCCTTTGAGGTTTTACGGTGATAGATTCTACTATGATGCACCTCCGAGAAAATAATAATTAAATATCGACATAGGGTTTTTTCTCTGCGCGCTGATATTTTATAACTTGTAATCATAACGGCAGTCATAACTGCCGGTAATTCACAATGGTAGTGTTTGTAAGAAGCTGCAAGAAAACGGACAATGTTGAGGCTCAACGCATGGGAATCTGCACAAGTGCAAACCTTTGTGTCGTGTTATATAAGACGGCGTAACACACTGTCTGATATAACAACATGTTTTTGTAAAAAGTTTATTCTTTTGGATTCCCACAAGATAAACCACGTTTCCGGGCACTGAGCAACTCATTTTTACCTTTGTGGTAGCAATTTCAATTGCTTTTATCATTTCAGGAGACAGATTTATCTGCTAGTCAGTAAATAAGATGAAAAGATAGACGTTAGGTATTGTTTAGAGTCTGTAAATAAAAACAATGATTGATTCATGGATGATAAGAGTTTTTTTTAATAATTGAACCGCCAAAATAATCTCCCACCAGTTAGAAATATAGTGCAAGTCCAAGCAAGTGCGAGTCGAACACCTACACGAGGATATTGTTGTTACTTGTTTTGTTTTAATTACTTGTTCTTATATATATGCGGAAATAGATATACACTTAATATTACGGTTCATGCATGGGATACCGTCCGTTGACAGACATACGGACAGCGTAGTAAAAGGGTTCCTTCGGACACAGAACCCTAAAATTGTTACTATTGAATCATTGATCAGTTTTGTACTATAAAATAGTGAAGAACTATATCGATTAAATAAGTTTGAGTAGATTCAAATGGAAAAGGAGCAACTTTGAAATCGGTACTTCCAATCGGGAGCAAGGAACGGACACATACACGATATTTTTTTAGTGGGCTATTTACAATAACATTTTAATTTAAACTTTCATTAATTCTACTGAATTACATAGTTATCTATGTAATTTAGTAGAATTAATAAACTTAACTTCACTTGTCTTGTTCGTGACTGGGCATAAATTAAGATTAGGTTAGTTTATGTTTATTCATAGTGCGTTTATGAGTGGTCGCTCTCCATCTCCATAGTATTCAGTTATTATGCAGAAATCAAAATAATATTAATTTAATATGTGTGGAATGTGTTTGCTGTGTGGTGACGGCCTAAGAATATCACCACCCCATCTCATCCCGTGGGGGGACGTAAAAGTCGTCCCGAGGGAAAAATATACACCAGAGAACGGGCAGCAGCGTTCTCCTGAGTACCATGTCCACCTTACTGCGATCGCCAACCCGTCTGCCAAGCGTGGCGATTATGGCAAATCCCCTCAAATGATGGACGCAGCCAGGCCGCGGCCCCCAGTCCCCGGCAGCCCTGCTATTCCTAGCCGTGGTAACAGCCGTGGTTACGGCAGGGCAGGGGGTGCTAAGAATCCCCGGCAGATTCCGCGTTACCAACACCGACGACCTCTGGCCCTGGCAACATATAACACACGTACACTGCGGTCCGACGAGAAGATAACCGAACTGGAGGAAGAATTGAGCAGGTTACATTGGGATATTGTAGGATTATCTGAAGTCCGAAGAGAGGGGGAGGACTCGATAATACTGAAATCCGGAAACCTGCTCTATTACCGGGAGGGTGACCAAATATCCCAAGGTGGTGTCGGGTTCATAGTCCACAAGTCCCTCGTGAACAACCTAGTGAAAATCGAGAGTGTGTCGACGAGGGTTGCGTACCTTATACTCAGAATCACCAAGCGGTATTCGTTGAAGGTTATACAGGTATACGCACCCACTTCGACACACTCCGACGATGAAGTCGAGGTTATGTATGAGGACATATCCAGAGCCATACATACCTGTAACTCCTATTTCACTGTGGTCATGGGGGACTTTAACGCGAAGCTGGGCAAACGATTCGGTAATGAGCTGAGAGTGGGGCAATTTGGAACTGGAGACCGGAACCCCCGGGGCCAAATGTTGGCCGACTTCATGGAGAAGGAGGGACTCTTTATGATGAATTCCTTCTTCAGGAAGCCGGATCACCGCAAATGGACCTGGGTGAGCCCCGATGGTAAAACTAAAAATGAGATAGACTTTATCTTGTCGACGAGACGACAGATGTTCAATGATGTCTCCGTGATCAATGCGGTTAAAACCGGGAGCGATCACAGACTGGTCAGAGGCTCATTGAACCTTAATGTCAAACTCCAGAGGTCCTGACTGATAAAGTCTACGCTCCGACCTTTACCTATCCACGTCCAAAACCCCGAACCATTTCAGCTCGAACTGCAAAACCGTTTCGAATGCCTAGCAGACTGCGAGGAAGTGGACTTATACTATGACAGGCTCGTAGAAGCTGTCCATACGGCTGGGTCTAAGGTCTTCAAGGCCCGTCGTACAAACAGAACTAAAAAGATCTCTGACTTTACCCTGCAACTTATGGAAGATAGACGGAAAATGGTTCTGACATCCTCAGATGATGCTACCAGATATCGGCAGCTCAACAGACAGATCTCAAAGTCTTTGACTCGCGACACGCGGCAATTTAATACAATTAGTATTAAAGAGGCTATCGAGCGGAACAAAGGCTCTAAAGTGTTCGCAAGAGCTCTGTCTGTTGGACAGAGCCAACTGACGAAGCTGAAGACTGAAGATGGTAGAATCGTCACGTCTAAACCTGAGTTGCTGGGAGAGATCGAGAAGTTCTACGGACAGTTATATACGACAACATAGCCACCTGTCAAAAGTCATGCCTCAGATCCCAGAGCACGACTAACCCGACACTACACCGAAGACATCCCGGACGTCAGCCTGTACGAGATTAGAATGGCTCTCAAACAACTCAAGAACAACAAGGCGCCTGGTGATGATGGAGTTACAGCAGAGCTTCTGAAGGCGGGTGGTACACCAATCCTACGGGCCCTTCAGAAGTTATTTAACTCCGTCATACTAGATGGTCAAACGCCACAAGCATGGCACAGAAGCGTGGTGGTGCTCTTCTTCAAAAAGGGCGACAAGACCCTATTGAAGAATTATAGACCCATCACGCTGCTGAGCCATGTTTACAAGTTGTTTTCGAGGGTCGTTACGAACCGTCTCGCGCGCAGGTTTGACCACTTCCAGCCTCCCGAACAAGCCGGTTTCCGAAAAGGCTTTAGCACCATAGACCACATACATACGCTGCGGCAAGTTATACAGAAGACCGAAGAGTATAACAAGCCACTGTGCTTAGCGTTTGTGGACTATGAGAAAGCCTTTGATTCTATCGAAACATGGGCCGTGCTGAGGTCTCTCATAAGGTGCCAAATTGACTACCGGTATATCGAGGTGATAAAGTGTTTGTATGAAAACGCCACTATGTCAGTGCGACTCCAGGACCAGATCTCGAAACCTATCCACTTGCAGCGAGGCGTGAGACAGGGAGATGTTATATCTCCAAAACTGTTCACCGCTGCATTGGAAGACGTCTTCAAGCTTCTGGACTGGAAAGGCTTTGGCATCAATGTCAATGGCGAGTACATCACTCACCTTCGATTTGCCGATTATATCGTAGTCATGGCTGAGACCATGGAAGACCTCGGTGCAATGCTCGATGACCTCAGCAGAGTCTCTCAACAAGTGGGTCTGAAAATGAACATGGATAAGACGAAAACCATGTCAAACGTCCATGTTGCACCCACTCAATTGAAAGTTGGTGACTCTGCACTCGAAGTTGTAGAGAACTGTATTTACCTAGGACAGACCATCCAACTAGGTAGGTCCAACTTCGAGAAAGAGGTCAATCGTAGAATCCAACTCGGCTGGGCAGCGTTCGGGAAGCTACGTAACATCTTCTCGTCCAAAATACCGCAGTGTCTCAAGTCGAAAGTCTTCGACCAGTGTGTGTTGCCAGTGATGACATACGGAACAGAGACGTGGTCGCTCACTATGGGCCTTATTAGAAGGCTCAAGGTCACCCAAAGAGCAATGGAGAGGGCTATGCTCGGAGTTTCCCTGCGGGATCGCATCAGAAATTTCGAAATCCGCAGGCGAACCAAAGTCACCGACATAGCCCGAAGAATTGCCAAGTTGAAGTGGCAGTGGGCAGGGCACATAGCTCGTAGAGCCGACGGCCGTTGGGGCAGAAAGGTTCTCGAGTGGCGACCACGAACCGGAAGACGCAGCGTGGGCAGGCCCCCTACAAGATGGACCGATGATCTTGTGCGGGTCGCTGGAAAATGCTGGATGCGAATAGCACAAGACCGGCAATTGTGGAGATCTTTGGGGGAGGCCTTTGTCCAGCAGTGGACGTCTTTCGGCTGATATGATGATGATGATGATGTGTGGAAGGGAAATAATAAAATTTTTTCAGCACTTGGGTATTAAAATACACTTTTACTTGGCAAGCTCACAATGCTACATAACGTAGTCAATGTATTTGACTATGTTATGGTAGATAGTAGCTGCATGGTGATATAAAATAAATAAAATTAGTCCGTCCGTGCGGTCTGCGTTATCACATATATTTTTTAAATCGTTAAATAAATAACAAGTTACTAAGGTGTTAATATTAAATTTAGTACTATCATATGAAAATTTAAAACAAATACAACTACGAGATGGTTAGCGCAGAAGGCTCTCAACCAGTAGCTTAATTTAAGCGACTAATACCTAAGGGCATCCTTATGGGGTTTGGGCCACAGCGCAGGAAAGAAAGCGATGGAATTCTAAATGAGGGTGTGATCACTCGCACGGGATCACCAATCACGTTTTAAGGAGCCTACGCGAGCCCCGCTTTCTCTAGCTACCTAGGTGGACGATTATTCTTCAAACATTCTTATACTCGAGTTTCAATAGGCTCAATCACATATTTCTAAAATCTTGCCGTCGCAAGTATATCAAATATCTTACAAAGGAAAATCATTCGACGTGACTACTAATATAATTAACTATATTAAGCCAATAAAGGTCCGGTGACTACAATCAGTGGTTATTCGAGCACGTAATAAAGATTGGATAGACGCAATTGCTACAAATAGAGCTATTATTACGACATGAAACAAAAGAAAAACAACTTCGGATGTCTTCGATGAGAGGAAAGAATGCGAGCAATAAAACTGTCAAATTACGTAAAACTACCATTGTTTCCGACCAGTACATAGACTATTACAATAAACAAATCAGGGCCTATAATACCACAAGCTGTTTTAATACAATTATTTTAATATCGCTGTGAATTGTTGTATGTTATAAAACCTACCCAATAACATAAGGCGTAGGCCGACTGTTGGTTAAATGAAGTAATTTTTGAGGGGAAGTTTCTTTAGGGGGCGTTCTTGCTTAGCAGTGAACGTAACTGAACCGTCACGCTCAGGTCACTGAGACTGATCGGGTTTACCCAGTTGCAATCGACTTTAAGAGCCGATTTCACCGTTAAAATTAAACGCGATCAATGGACGCTGAACTCAGTTACAGGAAGCGGAACCGAGTCTAGCGCTTATTGATCGCGTTTAATTTTAACGGTGAAATCGGCTCTAAGCCCTCGGCTCGGTGACGCTCTGAATCAGGATCCAGGAATCCAGGCTCCAGGCGTCATCAGCCACGTTTACGACAGGGAGTTAGAAATATTCACTTCTATCGTGAGGTCATAAGCATGAGCCATTATTTTTGACCTGTCGTTTAATATTAGCCTAGGCTCCCTTAACTGCTTCATCGGGCAATAGAAGCGAGCGGGTGTTCGCCATCTAGCAAAATAAAACTACAAACTAAGTAACCCGCGCGAAAATAATCTCCTTTAATGATGGAAAATCGACTCACGGGGGTTACTTACGAAAAAGATACAAGGGCGGTGGATTTTTCGAATATAAAAAGAGAGCTTAAAACTTAAACGCTGTGACTAATGAGAGTAAGGCCCCTATAAATCAGCCACCCAAGTAACACAAACTATAACATAAAACATACGTGTGCTGTGTTGTTATATAACCTAACGATATTCATATGTTCTAAGTAGTATTGTTTTCACGACTGTAGGGCCTCGCTGTTCGTTGGAAAATCCTATTAGAAATAAATCGATCATGAGACTCGGGCCTCCCCTATAAGCAAACGATTGCATTACTTATAGCGGTAAGAAAACAGGGATAAAGTTTCGATATAATCGCATTAGTGCGGTCGCAGGGCGGTTTAGAATATCGTACTAGACTAAATGCAAAGTTTGGTTAGTGCAGTTCCGACGTAAAATATATTATATTGCATAATATATGTTCAAATTTATGTAAGTTATAATAATTGTGTTATCTTGAAATGAATGCCTAATATGGGTATACAACAAATAGTGGATCGTAAATATAGAAATCTACTCACCAAACACACAAAATTTACGGAATACGACAAAAACAAAATATTGATTCTTTACAATAAGTGCGTTCCTTATACTACAAAAATGCCTCTGAGTCTTTGCAGTACCAAGTACACTATATTCAATATCATTGCATCTCTTTTTCCAACCGAGTTCTTATGAAAAAGACAGAGCATCTTTAGTAGCGTCAATTTAGTTTTGGCGCAAAATACTGAGGTAAATTAAGCGAAGCGAAATCTGTCGACAAATAATGCGACCGGTGCGCTTAATTACAATAGTGCGCGTATTAGAAGCAGTTTAACAGTTTTATATATGTCCTGTTCTTTTCATATGAGCTATGACAGAATCAAAAAGGTTGATAAAATCCCTAACATAACCAACACTTATGTAAGTGGCTAAGACTCGTGGACTATCACGGCGTTTGTCTTTTGGGTACTTCCTTATTGTTTAAGTTATTTTTATAATACTTTTGAATTTTGATTGTTAAAATAAAATATCTATTCAATTTAAACAACGTTTATTCTAACAAACAACTAAAAACACATAAATTTTATTTATCTAATACAGTTGAATTAAAACTATTCTAAATTTCAAATACTTTGATGAGATAATGTGCTGTGAAGACAGACGGACAAACGGACTAATATGCAATATCAAATATATTTTATGTAGTAGAAAAGACAAATGGACAATTTTCTTTTTTACAATTTACAGAACTGCGTAAGCAACCAGGGCCCTTAAAACAACTCTTATCTAAATCCTCATTGATTCGGTAAAGATGGCCGTCGTTAGACGGATTACGTTTTATGATGTATCATTCCTTCTAAAGTCCTCCCTTGCTTATATATCAACCCATGTTATGAAAATTTTATTAAACGAATCTGTGGCGGATTATGAGCCCTTCAGGGAAATGATATATTGAAGATAGCGGTTTATTTCATGTATTAGCAGGCATAATATTGGGAAGGAGCTTATCTCTGTTTCGCATAAACTTTAGGCAGTGGAACCTACATGATTTTCTATTAGTTAATATTTTAAATTAAACGGATAAGATTAGAAACACCGCCATTTATCGCTTCGTGCGTTAAATTAAAACGTTTCGTAGTATTTCATCACGACAATAACAAGAGAAAATAATAGCTGATTGGAATTGGCGATAGAAGATTGATTCCGCAAGTATTAGTTAGTTTGTTATTGTTGATTCCTGCACTTGGCTGCCAGATTGGGTCATTAAGCGTGACCTTATTTAGCTACTTGATCGCTAAGTTCCATCCAGAAGTCCAAGAATCCTCAATAGCTTGGTGCGAGTGCCTCCTGAAGAGTATTTTGATCCACCATTTCAACGAATCACTGCAACAGGCTTCTCTGTGACGCCAATCCTGAAGAGATGTTTGTTTAGTGTGCAGTGTCCGGTAATTGTGCCTATAATCATGCGTTGTTCGGATGTAGGCGATGGAGCACCCTTCGCGATAGGCGTTTGTTCAGAGATGGTAGCTTATAGCAGCTATGGTAGATAATAGCTAAATACAAGCTATTCTCAATTCTTTATTGCATTCCACAATGTATGTATAAAAGTTGGTAGACATAATAATGTTTGTATCAATTGTAGACCCTGCAGGGTACAGCACAGATTTAGGAGAGAGGAGGAAGAATGCATTATTACTAATTGGATATTTAAATAACATAATGAGTTTTATTAAATTAATGTATTATTATAGTTAGTCCTGAATTTATTTATTATAGTTAATTATTTAGTTATTTTAATTTAATAAATTTTACTATTTTATAAGTCAGCTATATTTAATATCATTTATTTTTATATTGCACTAATTTCGTTAATATTATAGTCATATGCTTTTGTTGCTAATTATATTTTATCAATAAAATATTCGTCTATACTATAGTAGGTTTTAGTAAGTAGGAAGTATTTTAGTTTTTTTTTTTATAAAGCTATTGTCTCTTTAAAACCTGAAGGATTAGGGAGAAGTATGAAGAACTTCATTTTTACATTTTGGTATTGTACATATATACACGGACACAAGTCCCTCTGTGACTCAACTTTCATTAATTTTGAAATGGTTGAACTTTGTTTGACTGCAGGCTTTTTCGCTTTTGATGATCGGCCTGTTGGCGTGTTTGGCAAATGCTTGCTTTTCACGCCGGAGGTCGTGGGTTCGATTCCCACCCAGGACAGATATATGTGTGCATGAAAATGTCTGTTTGTCCTGAGTATGGGTGTGTGTATTTACAAAAAAAAGTAGTATATGTAGTACATCAGTTATCTGGTTTCCATAGTACAAGCTCTGCGTAGTTTGGGATCAGATGGCCATGTGTAAATGTCCGAGGATATTATTATTACTTATAATTGAGGGCTAGAAGGTCCTAACTAACTATAAATCTAATTATTTATGACATTTCATTTTATTAATGACAATCCTACTTCAAACATCAGCTGTTTTAGTTTTGTCTCTGAAGAACATCATTCCATCTATCCTTTGGTTTAACGATTGCAATACGGATTTATCTGAAACCTAGTTTAGGTGAGATGGTTCATAAATTGATCTAGTTTTAAAATAATAAAAAAAAACTAAACTCCAAAAAGTATAAAGTATAAAAAATAACTTAATAAAAATATAATTTATAATATCTGTTATGCAAATCTAATACCTTTAATATAAATGAAATACTATAATTTGTCAACAATAATTTGACAAATAAAGTAATAAAAAAAAACACTAATCAACTTGAGAAACTTTTTCTTACAAATTCGGTTAAAACTAAGCGGTAATTATGAAAGTTAGCTGTTTACATTCAAATAATATTGCAAAACTATTATTATCATGGGTGTTACACAAAACTATTTCTACATAGAACTATTTTAAAAATGAAAGAACATCAAACGTGCGGGGTCAAACACAGCAGTCGGCACCTACTACTGGCACTAATTTCATAAATATTTAGTTTTCCTAATTCGTTATGGAACACTAATAAAGTATTTCATCGCTGGTGCTGAAAACTGATTTCACGCTCGCGATATTTAAAGTTACTTGACTACTTTCCAATATTCTACAACATTTTGCAAAGAAAACCTCGTCTAAATAATGCACTGAAACTCAAGAGTTATAATGTTGTCATTTTTTAAATATTATTGTTATTAAGACACATTGCCTTCAATTCTACGCCATACTACCTAAACAGCCGACGCGCTTGCTGGTTTTGCTTGCTATTATTTATAAAACAATACTAGCTAAATAAATTTTAATATATATTAATTTAATATAATATTTCAAAGGACACAACTAAGGATACTCTCTTCAGTCATGTCGATTTAGTTTTGGCGATAATTAAACTATTTATGACTGGTATGATACTTAACTAGTACATAGTACCTACCTACATGACATTGAAAGAAATGTTTGCATAATTCGCTACCAAAATTTTCACTCACTCTCCATGCAAACATACCAATCAGCTGACGTAGGTACTTCATACATAAAGTTTACTTTCTTTCATCATACTGACAATTATAAGCACACTAACGACATACCGATGATTAATAAAATAAAATCAATTATTTTCTCCACCCACTGTCCGATAAGACTATTAAATAAGTATGAATTGGAGAACTTGATAAAAACATCTTATTACTTCGAGGAGGAAAATGGTCGTATGAAAGTATGACATTGCTGGCGATACTACCTAACCTAAAGTTAAATGTCATAACATCACTCTCGAATATAACTTGTATGAAAATAACAGGGTATTCATAGAATTGTCAAAGTACTAAGACTGTATAATACACACACCAATTACGTGTACCGAGCGTATTTTCCCATAGTAGCTATATGGCAACAAAACTAAACTGATCTGAAGACGCCCTCCCTGATCAAAACAAGTATGTTAGAAATAAATGCAATGATATTAACTGTTGTCTAGGTGGTTTTGCATAGAAACGGGTCATTATCTTAAAAAGCCGTAAGTCTACAGGCGAGAAAATATTTGACGATACTCTTAATTAAAGATTAACTCTTAACGAAATGCCAAGTTAATTAGCCAATAAACGACTATGTTAAAACAAAACAAAGTTCAAGCCTCAGAGAAAGTTTGGAAGGACGTTTGGACGATATTTCCCGCCTCCGCAGTTAATAGAAACCAGTCATTGAGAAATTAAGGTCGAGGCTTGACGATCGTTTAAATGTAGTAATTAGGCTTTTGTTAGCCAAAATATTATTAGAGAACTTTGGTTTTCGTCAATACTTTTGGGTAACAAAGAAATATTTCAAGTCTTATCTGAAGGTTACTATTGATTGAACATATTATTATATTATATAAGTATTATAAGATTGACCTATAAGATTACCTAAGACCTATAAGAAGACGGCCAGCTTAACGTATTCACCAAGACACTGCTAGTATTCCTTCATCCAATCTCCATAATAAATCTTCAGTTATTACACAAATAATTCGTCCTTCGTGGGGAGAAAAAACTACGGACTACCTGGCACGGTATCTCATTCGGATTTAACCGCTCAAACAGACGGTTTCCCACAACATCTAAATATAATCATCATCATATCAGCCGAAAGGCGCCCAATGCTGGAAAAAGGCCTCCCCCAAAGATCTCCACAATTGCCGGTTTTGCGCTATTCGCATCCAGCAGTTTCCAGCGACCCGCACAAGATCATTGGTCCATCTTGTAGGGGGCCTGCCCACGCTGCGTCTTCCGGTTCGTGGTCGCCACTCGGGAACCGAGAAAGTGGTGGCGAACACAACTTATAAAGAGAACTAATATAATATGACAGGCTAGACTACATGTTTACAGCGCTGCTAACTTTACCAACGTTATTTTCGGTGTTCAATCTAAATATAGAAGCCTCTAATCTGACATAACAAATCATGCACATAACTACTTTAACTCGAACGCAAGTAGCGGAGCTATTTTGGCAGCATATCACGTAGCGACAGCTACTTCCGCACTACATCTCTACTTCAAATACAAAGAAATAAAACGAATAAAATTGCGCAACTTCAGTTGTGAAACTCATACGCCTGCAGTAAAATATACACGCAGTTTTTACTACTTAAAAAAAACACAAAGATTCTATTTTTGTAAAACGTCGTTTATACATTAATTAATCATTATGTGACACATCAACCTATATGGTATTTATTAAAATCTTCGATGGAACAGGCGGTAGATATGTTTTCGTTACGAACTGAATATGGTTCGCTCCTGTGCGTAACGGGAATGAATTTTAGGGTTGTCGGCCTAAAGGGTGACACGCAAAACTAATATGTTCATTTGTCTGACAGAGGGTTGTATCTCATAAACAGTAATAGGTAGACAGTAGAAATATAAAGTGTGTATTTTATTGTCGTTATAACAATAAAATGAAAGATAAAAGGGGTTGTTTATACAAGTAACGTGAAATTTCCGTATTTGGTGCTCGATGAACGGATATCTTCTACAATGGTACGGAACCCTTCGTGCACGAGCGCGATTCACGCTTGGCAGATTTTACTTGCTCGTTGCATTTAGTTCAATACTCTCGATTAAAATAAGTTGATGTAATATGATGATGATGTAACATTTTATAAATTAAAATTCAGTATACGCTAGCTCGTGACATTAACATTGAGTTTTGGCAATGACATTGGTTATATACATATTCATTTATTAGAAAAACAAGTCTAACAGGATGGGCCGAAAATATTTTGGCACATTGAGGAAATTCGAAGGACCGGTTGCTTGGGAAAAGCCTAAATGATGTTTTTTTCGACACATTTTTCATTAGCAACCACTTCCGACCTGCCCAATTAGTCTATACTAATATTATAAAGAGGTAACGTTTGTGAGGTTGTAAGTTTTCAAAATTATTTCACCAATAGAAAGCTACGTTATTGTGGAGTGTTATAGGCTATGATTCAACATCATAATTTTTATTTATCCCGAACTTTTAACCCGAAGTATTACGCGGTACAAACGGGCAGGGACAAAAATATTTATAACGCAAAACGAAGTCCGCGGGCACTGCTATATTTTATAAGGAACAAGCTATATATACGACGACAACAGAGAGAATTAGGTAAGTTTTGGAGGGAAGTTCCTTCGTCACGTAAGGAAAGAGCGTCATAATCCGTCCATGCACCTTTCTCTACCTCTCTGTCGCTTACTCTTATCACTACCATGCAGACATGATCATATAATATGCGAATGTGTATGTGCGTGCGAGTATCGAGATTCGAGCATACGAGCATTGTGCGCGGCCGGTTGTATAACCGCAATACTGAACGCATGGAAATTACGTTGTAACTTATTGTCTACTAGCTGTGCCCCGCGGTTTTGCCCGCGTTAAAGTTTATAAATCATAGCCTATGTGTTAATCCAGGGTGTTAGCGAACTCCATACCAAAAATATAATTTTATTAAAATCGCTCCAGCCGTTTAGACGTGAAGAAGTAACAAACATACACAGTCACACACTCACAAACTTTCGCCTTTATAATATTAGTAGGATTTGTTTTTGTATTAATTCATACGTTAGCTGTTCATTGTTTCATTATTTTAAGGATTTTGTACAGGGATTTGGTTCCTGAGTGTGTTTCGGACTTCATATGAAATCACTGGTTGCCCACGCCATTCCTTTAATTAACACAATAATCCCTAAACAAGAAACAGGAAAATTAACCCTTTCTCGGGATAGATCCTGAAGGCAGAGAGCTTTTAGACTGTTATTTGCTCCATTAGATGTAACAGTATTAAAAGCAATACACATTTATGTATAATCAATGGCATTATAGCTATGTAGATATTGTGCGCTATTAACTACCAACACAAGGAGCGTTTAGTATGCGAGTGTCGGTCTGTCTTAGACGTCCCTACTCCTAAACGGATTTGAACTCGTTTCATAGTTTAAAAGGGAAAAGGAAGCCTTATACGATATTTTTGTAGCTCGTTTGTCTTTCGAGGAAGATCCGTTTTTACGAACTCTATCTAGTTGTATCTTATATCAAATACTTAAACAGCGGCTGAGACAGTCGCCTCGCCGCTTCGTGTACCGCGCCGAACAACTATTTGTGTGACCCATAAATAGTTGTTCTGAGCCTGGATGTAATTTGTCTCCGTCTATTATGTTTGTAAAGTACCCCCCGGGACAGGGATACATTAGGTACATAGTGCACGCGTTGCCTTTAAAAAGTACGGCCATTTATACCTTACATTTTGTCACTCACAAGCAAATCCTATATCATTAATGTTATATTATAGGCATTGACTTAGAATCATGAGATTAGACAAGAAGTCAGGTCTCACAGCACAATGTATAAAAAGTATTAAAAAAAAAGTGGGTATAAATCTATAGAGTTTGTACGGATTGGGAGTTACGACGTATACGGCAGAATATAATATGCAAAATGATTGGATATTCTTTGAATGTTTACCATATTTTCGCGGACGCAAATAACCACTGCGGCCCAGCACAAAGGATTCAAACTTATGATACCAGCTTTCTTGTCGGGGGTCAATAATACCGTACTCGAGTCAGACGCATCCGCTGTTAAACGACAAATAACCTAAATTATAAAATCGTGACAAGTCTAAGAGCTTGGAGTGCTTCGTGACCAGAGAATGAGAAACCAAGTTTTGCGGTCAGCTGCTCTTGAACTCGTTATAGTACAATTATAATGAATTCATGTCATGACCGTGATTATTACGATCATCATGCGTGTATATGTGTTCGCATACATCACAGAAACTGAGAACTTAGCACGTACTATCATGACTGCAAATTTATTTACAAAGCATACCAGACTGCTATAAATCTATGTCCACTGTATTAAAATAGAAAGTGATGATATATGTATAATGTCGTAAGTCTAAGATAATATAAACAATACTGGTGAAGGGTGATAGTATATACCTTTAGTGAAGCCGGATCGAAACGACTTGATACTTACTATTTGTATGATTAAGTATATGGAATACTACTGACACCCGCAATTTAGTCTACGTTGAGTTTATAATTGAGTCCAGAGAAAGAGTGTGAGTAAAAAAACAACTATGATTAAAAATCAACTGTACATTGCAGAATTTGCAGCGATGTATTTCACTAGTATAGGTCTGTGTTTTCGGTTCCGTGAACATATAGTACCAGCGGAACCCTATTACTAAGCCTCCGCAAGCCCAGATCAAATAGCGCGACCAACTCCCGTGATTCGGTCCATAGGGAATAGTATCCACCCGTCCGTCTGTCTGTCTGTCATGTATATTATGTCGGGTCTGTTTACCAGCGGCCTGTATCTCATGAGCCGTAACAGATAACAAAAATAAAAATTGTCCCTCAATGGTACGGAATCCTTCGTGTCCGAGTCCTACTCACACTTGTCACAGTTTTTTTAGGAATCAAATCTTACCAACTAGGTACTTATACGGTATGTAAATATCATAGGCGACACGTAACCTTCCTAAGTGTATTCTCGTTTATATTCATGGATAGCGAGAGGGATTCAATTGGATCGACAAATTCCAAGCAATGGATTCTAGAATTTCAATATAAGGAATGGCATACCGCTTCAACTATTCAATAATAACCGACACAATTCCATTTATATATTTAGCTAACATACGGGTATTACAATAAGTTACAAATAATAAGGATCTGCCATTTTAGCTATAAAGTATAAACCTTACACTTATTTTAAATGAATTATTCGGCAATTTTTATTACTGATATGTGGGGTAGTTCGTAATAATTATATTTCTCTCTTTTTTAAAGACAGTTTTACACCCCAGGTACTTCCCAAATATATAATAGACGGACACAAATTGCACCCAGACTCAGAACGACTTTTTTATGGGTCACACAAATAGTTGTCCGGTGCGGGACACGTACTCGCGACACCAAGCGGCGAGGCGACTTTCTTAGCAGCTCCGCCACACGTGCGGTTACATGCCAGTTTCTTCATGAACTGTACTACTGTAGTACAGTTTATTCATTTATAACAGTCTATTCTGTAAGATGCCTCAGACAGATACAGAAGCCTATGACAAACTACACCCCATAATCTGTATTGATACATTATACTTGTACTTCGTTTGTTTGAGGAAGCTAATGAAATTTCAATTAGTGTATTAATGGAATAATGCGTGATTGTGCCATCAATAAACAAGATAAAGACGATTGTTTGGATGTCATTAAAATGTTATCAAGTTTACATTACACAAATCTATTTATACATCAAAACAAAGTCCACTAGTAAACTAACAGTGCTATCTTCGGATATAGACCAGTCCAATACACGTCACCAACTGTTAGGAATAGTATATAGAAGGGCCTGTGGCGTGGTTAAAAATGCTTGCCTTGAAAGGTCGTAGGTTCGTTTGATGAACATGTCTGTTTGTCCTAAGTCTGGGTGTAATTATAGATATAAGTATTTATTTACAAAAGAAAAGTAGTATATGTAGTATATCAGTTGTCTGGTTTCCATAGTACAAGCTCTGCTTAGTTTGGGATCAGATGGCTGTGGGAGAATAATGTCCCAAGATATTATTCTCTTGGCTAGAACCAAGTCTCCAGTATGTCGAACCCTAGATATACTAAACGCCCTCCAGATTGCTTATCCTGAATGCGATGTGTTTGCAGGTAGATGGACAGACATTAGGCGAATATGTTTGGTTTTCTGCGAAAGAAAGTATGCAAGGATGTCGAGTATTTTGTATGTAACCCTAAAAATAAATTAAGTAATTGTTTCTATGTTAATTAATGTAATTGGTTATTATTTAAATGAATAAATAAATAATTATAGAAGTAGTCCACGTCAATGGATAAACTATGACTTTGAAAGCACCTTTATTACTGAGGCAGGGAACGACGGTTTTCTTAATGTAACTGTATCTATCGACTGTGCAATGTTTTATTTGGCTTTATCGTATCGGCAGTGGTTCCTCTAGTTTCCAGAATTGCTCAAGCCGTCCAGTAGATTAACATAGCTTAACGACTATTACCCTACAACGCACGAAGATACCCAGAAATGTAACCACTTAGGCGGCCACCCATTTAATGACTGACCGGGGACTGCGATGGTTAACCTCTCGGATCACTTACAGTCCGGTGAGGGCTACTCACCGCTTCATATGTACAAAACATGCATTCAATGGAAATAAAATAGACTTTTGATAAAATTAAAAAAGCAATTCATTGGTCTCGAGAACGAATACGGACGTGTTTAATATAAAAAAAAACAGTACGGCAAATTGCTAATATCTAACTGTATGTAACACAAAGGGGTCAAAGTAAACAAGCAGAATCGAAGATAAAAAGCTACTGGTTTTAATGTAACTATGATAAAAATAACTATTGCATGATTTATGTCGATAGGATTTCAGCAGCCGAAGATGAACAGTATCAGCAAATGGAAACCCTGGATCGGTTTCACTTGGCAGTGGATGTGTATGTAGATTAGGTTACATCGGCGGATCTGAGGTGGATATCAGAGATTGTTCCTGGAACTCCCATGAAATATGCTACGGGTATCGAGCTTGAACCCATTGTTTAATTTTTGATGATGAGATCTATTACGAATACGCTATGACGTTTTTCTGTCACAGTATCAAATTAAAAGCTAGTACATAACAAAAATAAACGAAAATACAAACATCGACTAGTTCATGCGTATGCACAAGGGTATGTAGCAAAAGCCTAAGAGAATTCGAAATTTGCGCAATAACTGATCTTCAATTGCAAATCGCTATTACGTATCGCCGATACGTCTAACGAATTAGCCAATGACAAGCAGTTGTGACGCAAATCTTGCTATCGCTTGACTTAAGATACGTAATAACCCCGCAGGTCTTGCTGTACCGAAAGGGTATGGCAAATAGGTAAGTGGAATATTTTTATGGATCTCAATTATTTCAGCGCTATTATAATAAAGGCAGGCACAACCCTTGGTTCCAAAATTGCAAATTGTGTTTTAGTGTTCAAAGATCTAGATCCAACATTACACTTCCGTGTGATGTGAAATCGGAAAACCATTTCACGATAGGTATCGACGTCGAACGTAAAATTAATGTTTTTTAGCTTTAGTTTTTAGCTTTGGAAGAGACAACCTAACCTAAAACGTAACTTTCCTACTTAAATAATTTAGTATAATATTGGCAGTGCTAAAAGGTTCCTTACAAAAAGGACTCGGATCTTGTTTAATGCTACTATAATCTGATTAGCGAGGCAAATTACATATAATCATAGATTATTTAAAAAAGGTATTGTTATATAAGTGTTTATTTTATATAATAGTTAATTTAAAAAGCTATTCTTAATATTAAATTATGTACATGGATATCGCTAAAATCATAACATGAAACAGCAAAGTAGCTATGCAAATCTTCGCATTTGATTCTCATATGCAACAAATGTTACGGTAAATGAAAAAGCAAAAAGAGCTGTTTTTTTTTTCACAAAAACGTGGGTCCCTTATCACGTATATTTTTTCGTCATAGAAAACGTAGATTTTACATTAAGGCCAGATTATTTTATTATTGTTAGCAGTATATTGCTTCATTATTTTATCCAAAATAGTTTTGAATTACTTATACCTACTCGTAGGTGTTGTGTGTACCGGAAACGTTCGACAAATTAATGGCTAGTAATAAAATTAGTTCCACCGGCCGATGTAACACCCCCTAGTGTTGTTCGATTGCTTTCAAACACGATAGCTGACAAACACATTCATTTTCGTTGGATGATTGAGCTGCGGTTCCTTCGGTTCATCAAAAATGATTCGGATTGGATATGATTAACTGATTGTTTGGACTTGGCGAACCAAGCAGATATTTTGTACAGTATTGTGGTAAACCAAAACTTCATTGTTCTAAACTTTTTCCCGCACGTACCCCAAAGTGTCTCCACACCTATCAATCTGAACGAACGGGTTTTTAATCTTCTATTTACCCTTTATTACTTTTATAATAAACAACAGTCACACACATTAAGAAGAAGCATAAGAATGAAGTTTAAATAATTGTGTTACATGAATAAAAAAAAGCACAATGCTTACTGCTAGCCCAACACCAACCATTTTCTTCGTGGTTCATATGTATTATTATCGTCTTCGTGTCATTTCAGGACTTGAATAATACCAACATTTTGTTAATCATCAGGAATCTAGGACGACTTTGACTTCTGGTCATACTTAATAGGTTTTCTGTCTAGCTCTAAGAGAACTCTGAAAACCACAATATTTTGTAATTTTGTCAAAAGTGTAGTTATGGGTTTATTACTGTTTCCAGAATTTTCAATTTAGTTATACCTGTATTTCTGGGATAAACCATAATAGATTTCAACTATCGAGAAATTAATATTCAATTTCAAATAGTATGAGTAGCTACAAACGTGTTAGCTGGCGAACTTGCACAAGCTAACTATTGTAACTAACACTGCGGATGTTTGGATAGTTAACTCGTAACTAGAAAAGTTTTATTACATTTTCTGCATCCATTCCAGCTTCCTAGGACAGTTCTGCATTTTCCGATTTACTATATTGGTTATACCAAAAACATTTTTGCCATCCACTTGTTTGTCGGAAAGGGCTTTTCTAATATAATACTCTCTACATTCTCTTACATTAATTACAACGTCTTATATGAATAAAGCAAAATATTATAAATGCCTTTAAAATGCAGTCACTTCTAAATCCTACTTAAAAATACGGGACATAAAAAGGAGCTTTTAAAAAACGCTCAAACACTTCGTGTTCTCAGATTTATCTTAAGTTTATATTTAGAGTACAAATCGTTTTTGTTCAATTTCATCCTGTTTTAACTTGTTTGGATAGGTAGTATAGGGGCGGGATTGGCGTGATACGTTAAGGTATTGGGTTATTTAAATTACATGTACCACCTATTTAATAACAAGTGGAATTATGTTGTGTTATTAATTCGTAGGTCTAATATTAGAACTCGTAACTCTATTCAACAGATTTTACATCAACGCGGAAAACCTGTTACATTATTAAATAAAAGCTTTATTAAATTGTTATTGTGTGTACAATTAATAATATTATTAATTAGAGAAAATAAATGTTTACATCAATTACATTATTTATTTAAAAATGAATCAGTTTATTCTTATTTCTGTTCGTTTTAACTGAATTAACTTAATGATAATCACGACATGCAATAAAATATATTTTGATGACAATCATCTTCATCAGTCAATGACATAGAAGGTATACTACAAAAATATTTAAGTAAACAGCTATAATTATCTATCTTCCCTGGTATTCAAAATAAAAAAGTGTGACAAGACGTAAATATTCGATCAAAAACTCGTTGCCAACTGCGTTGCTGTACGCATTGCGATTGGCTAAATAATTTAGTCGCAGACCATTAGGAATGTGCTGTCCTATCTACCATCATTGCATTTCTGCATTCTAGTTTTACATACAGTGCGCTTCGAGTATTTACTATTCATGCGTAAACACAACTCGTTTACTCGCTTGTGAATGGAACTAGTGTCTGCCTCTTACCCACCAAGGCAACTCCTGTAAGCCAGGATCAAGAAATACGAAATGTTTATGAAATACGAAAAAAATATTTGTGCTCGCGTCAGCTGCCTGACGTTTTAGTAAGTGAAGTTAATCTTGTTCAATAATTAGCAAGTTTATATTGACACAGTTTACAAGTTTCATATGAAAATTCAGCTTCTTAAGTTTCGTCTACTATTTATATAAGATCTTGTAGACCACTATCATACATGTATGTGGGACGAAGATAAGAAAACTTCGACACAATTATTCCGCATAATTCTAATCCTTAAATCATTCAGGCATTTTCATAAAAAACTTAAAATGGTAATGCAATGTTATTACAATTGCTCTGATCATTGACTTGCAGACAATTCGACGATAAAAAATAATATATACGCTCGTTCCTATAAACAAGTAATAAACAACAGATACTTAACTGCAAGAGAAAAACTGAAGGTATAATACATCGTCATTTTACAACTTGTGACTATTGGCTAATAGCAAAATGTTACATTGTTTTTCGAAAGTTACGAAACAATTAGAACCTGCCGCAATCTGTAAAGATTTAAGCTTCCCTTCTCTTTACAGACAAGGACTCCGTTCCGATTCGATTGAATACCGAATTTTCCTGATTTTGTATTCCAATGCTATCAGATAGCCTAGAGAGTGACAGCATTTAAGCATTTTTCAAAAGCGTTTTAATTTACAACATTGTTTATGTTTTACAACACAACATTGTGTTTTCGTGAAGTTGCACACACACACGCAGCATCGCGCGTATCTGAGCGAGATAATATAATAATTAGTAAATGCCTATAACATTAACTGATTCTTATATCATGCCGCTCAGATCACAAGCTCAACGAAGGCGCATTATTTGTAAAAACTTTGGCGTATCGGAATCAATCAGACTTCTTGGTACCGTTGTCATATAGGTACACTATGAAAATTGTGTTCACAAATGACACAATGTTCAAGATCTTTAAGAACATATTGTTTTCAGATTTTTGGAACTCAATAGCAAATATTTAACCGACTCGAAGTAGTTAACGCCCTATATTATAAAGGACTTACCCAAGTATTACGAGTTCTCCATATTTGCTGAGAGGCTTTGGCTTTTGTTCGGAGCCGCTCTCGCCAGCTTCCTCCAGTATTGGTGAGTCCGCACTGTCCGCAGCACTGAAACAATGAAAAGGTCCAATTATTCATGTGCTCATTACTCAAAATGGAAATGGTAGTTAGAAACTTGGTTCATAATTATAGAAAGCTGTTGTTTCTTGGCGTCTAAACATTCGCAGACGAAACAGATAAACCGAGACTACTAATAGAGTATAATAAAATCTATAGTAAGTATACTGAATGTGTGGTACAAGTATGCACGTTAGGTTAACTAAAGGTAGAGTTCTTCCTCTCCAACATTGACTAAATGTTGTTAAAAGAGGGTGACAGGTCAAAGAACAAGTGCTTTTTAAAATTGTTGGTGTCTGGAATATGCCGCCTCAATAACTAAAAAGTTGGTTATCGCCTTCTTTAGGTTGATCGTGATCGCAAAATCACATATTATATCGGTTTAGTTCTATCCTATATTGTACTTGTTTATCTTATATAATTCTTAATTTTCAATATCTTAATAATTATAATTAAGAGTAATCGCAATCCAACCAACTCATTAAATATTTTTTAAAATTTCAGCAGCAATATAAAATGTTTTTACAATTATCTAAATTTTAGAAATCACCTATTAACCAAGCACGTTTTGAATGATACGAATCAGATGGTAATCTAATCAAAGGGTCATGTTTAATAAGCAGCATGTCGTGGTCGTGACCATCATCAAAGTGATTTTGATTACCACCCACAACAAACACGGGTATATTACTTCCGCCCAAACGATGTACTGATTCTATTGATATCGAGCCCAGCCTCCATCAGCCTGACCGCGGAGATCCAAAAAACAGGTCCAAGCAGTGGGTCAAGATTAGAAGTAAATTACGATTTTATGGCCACGCCCGAAACCGGTTGAGGCCGATGCACCGACTGACGCAAGCAAACCTTGATTAGTTGGACTCTTAGTAACCCTACTATTTAAGTCTATGAAGTAATTAAGCGACGACGAACACTTAGCAACCATCCATACTTATAATTAGTCTGAACCTAACTGACTCAGTGTCTCTGTTACCTTTCAAATGTAAACCGTTGGACCAACCGTAATGAGACTTCGCAAGGAGATAGATTGAACGTTTAGGAAGGTTACAGGCTGTTTTAATCCCACAGCTGGATTACCCATGATGAGCTTCGAGCATAGACAATGTTGAGTGATGATTTATCTTTGGTTTGGCATTTGTCTTTGGTTGTAAACTGTGAACATATCAGTCGGTCATGTTTTTAGAACAAAGCCAAATTGTCATCGAGTACATCCATAAAGGTGTCAAAATCCTGCACCTTCTACCGATGAAAGATTTGTAGAAAGTGCAGGTTCGATTCGTTAATATTTAAGATTCTTCAGTTCTATGTTTAGATTCACGGTCTGCATAACGGAAAATACTGTATACTAAAGTGGGATATTAGGACGTGTTCACTAATATATACTAGATGATGGGAGCAAGTATCCGCGGACAAAAACTTCATACAATGTTTAACTACTTTGTTGGTTGGTGGTTTTGCTCGGAGTGCTTATCGATCGTACACATGATAAGCAATCGGTGCTTGCCTGCGAACTGGGCCACTCTATCTGTAAACAGATATTTTCAACACAAAGCACCTGTGGATGACACACTTAACTGTCGCTTTTCATTATGGCCGATTAGATATTGGCTAACGTCCAGTTGAAGAGACAATAACCTGAACATTACGAATATTTAGCACAATTTGTAAACTATAAGACAAAAATTCCGAAGAAAAATAAAGAATAGAAACGTTTTTAAGTCTTACAGATTTTGTAAAACACTTGCTCTATACATACCCGACTTGCATTCCAATGCCTCGTAAAGGAAAATCCAAAAATAGAAAAAAAAAACTGTTGATATCGGACCAAAAGTTAAGTTTTCTATTTTTGGAAACCACTACTAAACTCTACCAAAATTAGGGGATCCTACCTCCCTCCGTACTAATATGAAGATATCATGAAATTTGGAGTCCATAGGGAACATAAATAAAAACATCCGATGCGAAACTGTATAGTATTTATATTGTATTCCACATTTATAGTTAATTTTTGCTAATTTGATATGCATGCTGTGTTAGCCTATAAGTGATTATTACACGAAAAACTGTAACATTTAGCTTGTAACTCTGGCTTATAATGTGTAAATAATTGTTGGTTAACCATTTAAAATAAAATAAAAAAAACTGCACGATGCTGTTTTAATGAAATTTTCATACAATCATCACATTAGGCTTGCGGGGGTAATCATTTAAAGTTTGGTAGCGAACTTTACGTGTTTAGCGCCGCATCGCTAATATTAAGATTGTTTGAAAATTTCATTGAAATCGCACCTTGCAGTTTATTGGGAACATAAATACGAACGTCGATTTTTATACTTAACTAATTTCAATGAAAACACAATTTCTGAGGACCTAGATGCCTCAGAAATTAACCACTAAGGAGGGCTTCTAGAAAACATATCTCTGGAGAGCACTAAAGCAATCGGTCCTACATCTTACTTCCACACGTGTCGGCTAGCCCGTCCTATGTGTTTACGCACATGCTTTGCAAACACATAGGACGCATACGGCTAGTCTCCATGGAACCTTTTTTTTTTTTTACGTTGTGGAAATGCCATTCGCACGTTGTGTAGGGCCGACCCACTAAAACCACCACGGTAGCCAGCCTCACAGTGCCTGTAGCGGGGGCCCTGGGTACTCGTGAACGATCTCACCAGTGCCCCCGCCGTACACAGCGTCTGAGACTCTCCCCGGGGACGGGAGGGGCCCGAATTCCTTCTCCCTCCCCGTCATGCACAAGCGCGTATAGGCAACCTGAGCTACAGCAGGTTACCTCTTCCCGGGACCGCTTATACAAGACGAGTGGAGTGCCCTTCCTCCAAACGCCAGCGATCCCAGGGCTCCATGGAACCCCATGCGGAGGCGACCAGCAGAGACTGTTAAAAATTGAGAGATGGTTAAAAATATGAATGAACGTCGTTCAGAAGTAACAAATTGAGTATAATTAGGATAGCAAGGACAGGAGCCGCGCGGCCCTGATTACGGGCACGGGGTCAAAGCCCTCAGCCTCCCGCCCCCACCCCTTTCTCTCCCGGCTCGACGATAGGGCACTACTAAAGCCGACCCACAATTACAGAGGCCAAACATTTAAGGTTAAACTATTCGATATTTTCTCTTTCTATTTTGGATGTGAAACATGTATTGCTAAGACTTGTCGGTATCATAAGGTATCGTATGCTGTGACAGTAAACGGAATAACATTGTCTTTCAATACCTCGTGAGTATTCTGAAATGGAAAAAGCGACAGAATCTGGAGATGTTACATATTTCATCAAATATCTAAAAATCTATAAAACAAATCTGATACAGGTTTGCTAAATCAGCATATTAAATTTTAATTTTCCCAATTTGCTAGAACATTGAAACGTGAAACAGACCCTTAGAGACTTATAATTGCCATTGTACGGCAATTATAAGTCTCTAAGGGTCTGTTTCACAATGTCCAGATAAAGTGTCGGATAGCTAAGTACCAAATAAATAAACTGACAGATATAAGTTCTGGATAAAACACATTGCGTTTTACCACCACCTTCCCGCCTACCTACCCTTTATTTGCCAGATAGCTATTCGGCAGTTACTAATAGGTAGGTTTGGCAAAGTCGCATTTTGTCGTTCCGTCTTACGAAACAGACAACCTATAAATACATTTCTTATGATAAACACACCTAAAAATATCTTTTTACTATTTTTTTATGGTTAGCATTTTCAGGTTTGCATAAATATTTTCAAATTTATCTTCTAACTATTATTTTATCAAATAAATAGACGTCAAATGTTAATGTCAACAAATGTTTGTTGCGGTGTCTTGGTGGTGTTTTTCTTAGCGGTGTCGGATTTATGCGCGGTACACGATCAAATAATTCATCAATTTCGTCTTCAATAGTATCAAATTTTACCATTTTATTCTAACAATAAACACCACCGCAATAAGCATCGAATGACATCTGTCAGATATCTTATCCATCAGTTAACTTTGCTATCTGAAGCTTGATCTGGTCAATAGTTTACTTGGCAGTTAGCACTATTCATGGATTGTGAAACGCAAACGATGTCTTTATTCGATAGATAAGTTGCAAGTATGTAGCTTATTCGGGACTTTACCTGGACATTGTGAAACAGGCCCTAAACCTTCGTTTATAAAGCCTAAGTAAACACGACTTTTCGGGTGAATAATTGTAGATAGTACATTGACGAGTTCGGCATGTGACTAGTTCACTCTTAAATAATAATATTCTCCAGCTCAGTCCATCGTAGATTGTGGAAAATTCATTTGAAACAAAGGCGGCGACCTTTCAATTTCTTATGGAATATAATGAATCTTTCCAGTTTTTTTGTAACAATTCAGATTAATCTAGATTTCTTCCTAGTTTGAAATATTATGTGAACAGAGCAATGAATTCCGTGACAATAACAATTAAGCACATTTGCATGTCTATCAGTACTTTTTCGCCGTGTAATTCTTCCGCTTGCCTTACCATTGTCTGAGGATTACGATTTTCACCCCAGATATACTGAAAATATATATTTTTTTTATATAATTCCTGTCCCTGGGCGAATTTCGCATCAGGATGGAAACTAAGCAATCAGATGGGACGGTAATTCGAAAACCCCGGTCGAACAGAGAACAGTAGCGTTTTTTTACGTGCTCCCTCAGGCACGGAGCTATTACCTACAGACGGCTAATACTATTGTCAATAAAGCTCCAAAATCATTTAATAGCCCGACTCAGGTTCTGAACCTAAGATCATCACCATCAGGTCATCGCCAGATGAATAAGGGAGATATTTATGAGGTGGCAAATGATCGCAAGCATAAAAGCGCTAGGTTTTTTAGTTTATTTATAATAATAATTTTAGTTTATTCCCATTTCAGATACCAGTGCCTCTAAAACAAGACGGAACAGAAAAATTGAGGATAGAGCGTGCCATGCAAACTAGTGAATTAAAGAAAAAGAGGGTTGTTATAAATTCGAAGTCTATGCCCACGTATAATAAGAGATTTCTATCATTAAGATAGTGTAATTGAGATGGTTATCCCTTTCTCTTTTCCTTTCTGACATCGGGAAATACCAATTTGAGGAAAACGTCTATACAGATAAATAACAATAATGCGTAGTATAGTAAATTTAATCGTAGTGATATTTCGAAGAATTGCCACGGAGGTGAATCAGCAGTACAACGCGTCACGCCGATGACGCCGGGCTATTTGGCAGACTAAGCACGTGGCGATAAAAGGCTACGTTGCATCCGGTTTTGTTCCAAGATACCAAATGCGGCACCAAATACTCACTCCTACACGACGAGAATTCCTTTGGCTCAATTATAAGCGAATGATATACAATACGCTATGCCACAGATTACAGTAAATTCTACCACAGATTACATTAATAATAATAGGTAACAAGCCTACAGAGACCCACAGTATAAAGTACATAATATATAGTTGATATTCGAAGTGTACGCGGATCCAACAGCGCATATCGCGACAGCGCGGTAGTATGTTAGAGAATGAACCTAGAAGATGTATGTCATTTAGGTTCCTTGAGCGTATCTTCCTGAACGCATATTGTTTTTTTTTTGTAAAGTCAACCACGCACCATCGTGATGGCCATGTATCGTTATGGTACAGACGCCAACACATCCATCTATCCCAATCTGTCAAATTTCTTTTATAGATTTTCAACTTTATTACAAAAGCAAAAGGCTCACTTTCAATTGGGGAAATTTGACATATTGGGGTAGCTTGATGTGTTGGCGTCTGTAAATTCTTATAGAAGTATCCTCGAAAACTAGGTTAGTTGGGTTTCTATAGGTAACACCGCCCATGCGGTGTTATGCAGTGGTATTCAGCTCCTTAAAAATGGAAACAACACTGAATGATAAAGGGTAAATACCCAACATCGACACGGACACATATGTATCACACCTTCGAACGCACTAGAACAATTTCATGGCACAGTCAACCCATGGTAAGCTGAACATAAAATGTTAGGGTCAAATTCAAATTTTGGACTATATTGCAATACAAACGTTTGCAATTTTTTTTATTGATTTTGAATTGCTTAACAGATGACAGGTGACAGGAAGTCCATATGTCAGGTGTAGTCGATAATGGGTGCCAGTATCCGCAACTGACCCATCAGTGGTCTGCCTAGCATATCAAGTTAAACACCTATATGTAGTTGCACTATGATAGTAAGCAGTACGCACGCATATACTACACAGCGAGGCACACCTACTCATGGAAGTCTCTCGGTCACTACCAAACAGGTTTTGTGTAGTAAGTTTCATTGAAGTTACTCTCGAGACCAAACGAAAATATTGTTATTATGAAATGTTCTATTGAATCCCTTGTTGTGCCTGTACTTTCACCGTCTGCAGTCACGATCTCGAAACTTAGCTCTCCTAGTACCACTAAGTACGCTTTCTACAGACTACCCGACGGTCTACACGTTCAATATAAAGTTGTATGATATTTGATGAGATCAGTTTTGTTTAAATTAAGAATTAGGTTGTAGTATATCTACAAGGTATTATTAAAATAGAAATTCAATCATTCATTAGATGGTCAGTATAGAATGTTCAGTGCAAGACAGTTAGATTTTTCGGCGATACTAGAGTATAATGTTAAGATACAAAGGGATCATGTTCCTAACCTGTAAATTAAAAAAATATGTAGAATGGGAAATCCATCCAAATATTAAAGGTCTTTAATACGTTTGGTTTTAAAATAAGTTTAAACTCCAGTTTTTTCGTGACGTGGACACAAGCATATCATAATACTATGTACTAGTAAATGGGCCGAAGGTAAATACTACAATACCTACTTATAATCCAAAGCCTCTAAAGCTGTAATCATAGGCGGTGAGTAACTGTCGACGATCCAACGGTCATTTTTTATACGAGACGGAAATTACTTCGGATCGACGCTATCCGGATTCGGAGTGATTTTATGCTCGCTTCGATTTGATGACACTAGGTACGAGAGAGACGTTTTGAACTGATAGGTTGTCTGAAGTAAACTCACAGCTGTTTGATAGTTGCTGGCGGATATTGGAGCTTGAAATTGTCAATTACATTTGTAGGCGTGGAATGTATTGATGAAAAGTTAATATTTCTCATTTCATATGTTGGAATTAAGAGCTATTGATATTGTTGAGCAGAATTGTGTAGGATTGCTACATAGGTATCTATAATATAATAAGTACATAATAAAAAATCATTTTTCTTTTGTTCGATTGTGATATAATTCAATAAAATTATTGGCACTATATAACTTTGTAACGAATAAATTTATGACATTTTTTTAATATTAAATTTAGATCTTTTTTTAACTATTTCTTATTTTATTATATGTATGTTGTTATAACAGTAATCGACGTACACTCTGTATGAAAACTTCATTAAATACAGCCCACTGACAGACTGACGGTCAGACGGACAACGTAGCCCTTTGAATACGCAACCCTTGAAAGGAACTCTTTAGTGAAGTTTACTACGCTAAATAGTTTTATAAAAAAGACTTTGTATAGCAAATACAATATAACTTCAACACTATAATAATTTAATTTAATATAAATGTGAGTTTTATGCGTCAAAATCTACTTGATATCAAGGACTGTGTTTGGGTTATTCCAAAATACTAAATTAGTTAAAACTGCTTAGCTGCTAAGCATGCTTGCGGCTATGAGATTAAATTCTTAGTTCCATTAAGCCATTTTTTTTCATATAACTGCGTTTTTTTGCACATTGCGTTACCATACTATTTTAAAAAGCAATTAGCCGACGACCAGTGTCCGTGGTTTAATGCCAATAATGTAATAAAACATAACGCACCTGATTATTCACCGGTAAACCCTTAATTACCATTCATCATCAAGATTTAAGAAAAAAAAAAACAATGAGTGTACTCCAGCTAAAGTCAGGATTCACCGCAACTAGGCACTTAGATGTTATTAAAATGTTATTTTTGCAGAGTAAAAGGTCGCTGACACCATTCAATAAACTCAATTTACACAAAGATACATGAGTGTACGAACGTCTTCTTTTGATAATTAATAGCCACTGTTCATCTGTTTCTTAGCCAGACTTCTCAAAATTGTTTGTGTCATGCCCGGGTCAGATATTTTAGTAAGTGATCCACAACATAGCGACAAATGAGCTTTCAAGTGCTTATTTATCAAACCATTACAAACAATATAATTTTGGTGGCACATAGCTCGGAATTTAAAATAATCACGGCAACATTTTGACACCGAATTACCGCCAACAAGAAATAAAAAAAATGTTCTTTACAGCGGCGATTGAGGCCAAGTGGCCAAGTGATGCCTTGCGGTCAGCGAACCGTGGTATGTTCAGTATGTTGGCTTATGCGCATACGCTGAGGGGGGTGACCTTCCGACTAACCGACTGATTTAAATTTACTGACCGCTATAACCCCTCCATTCGATGGGTTTATACCATATGCGCATGGCACGCGCCCGTTTTATTCGAAAAACAGGGGTCGGGTACCTTAAATGTTTAATCGGCTTAAATATAAATTATTAACAGACCTTCACTTAACTTATGAACAGGAACTGTGGGGAGAGGTTTTAATAAAACGATGATGACCTAACAGTCAGATCCCTATAACTAAAACAGGATGGTAACTTAACAGCTCAACGTATTAACATAGCTAAAAACCATAGAGTTTTGGGAACTAGGATACCACATAGGTACTATCAGATAGACTTCAAATTCATACATGACTATTTCACCACGGGAAGACTTTCATACAAAAATAGCATGCTAATATCAGACTGTTTTATCATAAAACCTTTACGGCCAGTACACGAGTTACGATCGCAACTTTTATGTGTTAAATATAATTATCTGTTTATGAGATATTTTTTCTCTAAATCAATGATTATTTTAATTATACGGCGCGAGGCGCGCCATGTTCTGTGCCCTAATATCATCAAAGCTCACGCACAATATTGAACCTTATCTACTATATAAAAATAAGTCGGGTTTTCCTTCCTGACGCTATAACTCCAGAACGCACGAAACTATTTCCACGGTTTTGCATTCGTTGGAAAGGTCTCGGGCTCCGTGAGGTTTATAGCAAAGGAAATTTATAAAATTTAACGCGGGTAACACCGCGGGGCACAGCTAGTACAATATAAAAAATACATTAAATTAATGCACTTTCCATAAATGTGCTTCGTTTATTATGATTCTAAAATTTCAGAACAATCTTTAGCGTTTTATATTTCACTAGCTGTGCCCCGCGGTTTTACCCATGTTAAACTTTATAAATTATCACAGCTCCTCCCCCGTAGGTGATAGCGTGATAATATGTAGCCTATATGTTGACCCGACTTCTAAGTAATATTCATGCAAAATTTGAACGAAATCCATGCAGTACTTTTTGAGTTTAGCCCGGACATACAGACAAACAAACACAGACAAAAATTCTAAAAACTATATTTTTGGCTTCGATATTGATTGTAGACCACGCACCAGGTATCCTTTTTAATAAATATTCTATGTACAGTTTTGACTTTCCTACGATTTTATTATATGTATAGATAGATAATGTACTGACTAAGGATACGAGATTTTCGTACTTTCGTTATGATTAAAAATATCAAAATGTTTAATAATTGTTCTTAATATTTGGGTTTATTAATAATACATGGCCGAAACATATTTGTTATTTAATAATTCTATATCCAATATAACATCAAGTATCCCACATTATATATGTGAAATATTATATTGTAATTATAGTATCTTCTAGGCACAACCTTTTTTTCTCGTTTGAGAATATAATCTCTTTTCAAAGCTCCCACTTATTTATTATATTTCAAATGAGAATGTAATAGTTTACAGTAATATAGTAGTTAAAACTAACTTCTGTGTTTATTAAAGAACTAGCTGTGCCCCGCGGTTTTACCCGTGTTAAACTACTACGTTAAATTATAGTCAATGTGTTAATCCAGGATGTCAGCTAACTATATACCAAATTTCATTAAAATCTCTCCTTTCGTTTAGACGTGAAGAAGTAACAAACATACACACTCATAAACTTTCACCTTTAAAATATTAGTGTGATTTTTTTATGATTCAAGAATACCCCCTTGTATCCCGTGTATTTTTACCGTTTCATATGATCTGTTGTAGATAACGATGCTGGTTGTGTGATTAACTAAGTCTTTTCTAAATAATACTGTATTAGTATTAAGCAAATTACGCAATTGTTTGTTGTCTCAAATAAAATAAAATAAAAAAATATCCCGGAACTGTACTTTTGGATAGCGATGGCCGCCGAGTGTTACAGTTACAATATACTCATACCCTATTTTTGTGTCGAAGATTCAAAAGATGAGCTTGATTATGGACATAATGGATTGAACTCTTTTGTCTAGACAGCTTTAAAATAATATTTTAAAGGCCGAATAGTAAACCACGTGGTTTTATCAGCTGTGTGACCTCCAGACGGGCTTAATAGGTCAGACATTTCAGACTGTAAACTTCTATTGAGAGATTTTGCTACTCGTGTTTCTAAATCTTCGGTAGGTGGGTTATAAGAAATATACAAAAGAGGGTCTCTGAAGCACGACGATGCAAACATCTGTCGCGCAGGTGTGAGCACCACCGGTAACTAAGGCAGGTGTCGGACTTCGTCGGCGCACCGCTGTAATTGTTCAAGAGAACCATTAGAAACCTTTCAAATTGAATAAAAAACTCGGTTCCATGAATAAAGTTTGTGTTTTTTTTCAACAAGGCAAGAACATTTTGTAAAGTTTTATCTTTATTTGTTTTGAAGCATTTTTTTATTTTACCGCATACTATTAATACCATAGGATTATTACATACAATAGTGAACGTACAAACTTTTTAATAAGAAACTGACTTTTACTGTTTAAATCTACAATACTCCGTTTGCGACAAATTATCTCCTGAAAAAAAGCACCGATGCAATATGTTTTTATTTCGAGGCTGGTTAATGATTGTTTGACAATAAGACCAGCAATTGTAGAGATCTTTGGGGGAGGTCTTTGTCCAGTATTGGACAACTTTTGACTGATATTATGAACTGATTGATGGGAATAGGTAATTCATACACATATTAACTAACATCTGTTTTAGAATTTTTGATGAGGGACTATTAACGGCAGGTTACCTTTTTGGATGGTAGATCATGTTTGCACCTGAAAAGTTGCCAATCAGAACGTGTGAAGTATAAAATATATTCAAGTCTTAGTACTGAAGTTATAAAACCATTATATTGGCGCGGTTGGTAAATGTTTGCTTTTCACGCCGCAGGTTGTGGGTTCGATTGCCATCCAGTACAGATATTTGTAAGACATGAACATGTCGATTTGTCCCGAGTCTGGGTGTAATTGTCTATATAAGTATGCATATCAGTTATGTGGTTCCCATAGTAAAAGCTCTGCTTCGTTTAGCCCTGTGTGAATAATGTGCCAGGATATTATATTTTTGATTTGTTTTGGTATTACGCATGAATAAAAAACGTGAGCTGACACGTTATAATATAGTGTTACGTAACGGTTCTCCAAGGGATATCTCCTCGATATGGTATGCTTTTAATATCACCCAACGGGGTTATGAACGACGTATTTTATATCACAAATATTGAATAGGAACTTTTCAAATGCAAATCTTAGCTGTCACCAGATCTTTAATATTAAAGGGTGAACCTTTAACATTCAGGGTCTAACTTGTTAAAAATATAAATATCTATCCTACTTTAAGAGTCATTCATACGTAAAATATAAATTAAATAATCTATGTATTTTTTATGCATTTGTTTATGTATTTTGCTCGTTTATTATTAGTTTTATGTTATTACTAATTTCGTCAAAAAGAAAGCAGTTAAATAACGATTTGTCACACTGTTGATAGTAGTTGAATATATTCTAATACGACTAAAACTTACCTTCTTGTAATTTAATTACAATTTACCTCATCTCTGTATTTTGTACAAACATCCTCATATTTCACAAATATTTTTACTTCCTGCTTGGCTTGGCAAGGCAGGATTTGTAAGGTACAAAATTATGGCTGATTTAGGCAGTATAAATAACATTGCATTCCAAGAAAATTAACTCAATTGTGTTGACAGTTATGAGGGTTGTGTTACCCGGTTGCTACCATACTCCACGGCTACCTAATTCTGGATGACTCAAGTCCCTACTTCTGATGAATTTTTAATATTAGGCTGTCGAGATGGAAAATGACAGCATACGAAAATAGAGTAGCAAGGACAACCCACTGAATCAGGAAATCGTGAGCCTAGTGGTTAGACCATTGGACTGTGGAGTCAGTGGTGTCAATGGCGCAAGCCCAAGGCACGCACCACAAACTATTTAAATTCATGAAATGAAATTTATTCATTAATTGGGTATTAACATACATTCGTACTTGTCAAGCTCACAATGCAGTACATAAACATAGTGGACAGTCTAAAAGTTACAAAAAAATAATAATTAGTACGTCCGTGCAGTTTGTTTTATCGCATATATTTTCTGAAATCCTTAAACAAATAACAATTTACTCATCTATTATTTTGAAATTTAGTTCTATTATATTAAAATTAAAGAATGGAAGGCAAAGCGGTTGGCTAGCGCAGAAGGCTCTTAACCAGTAGCTTAATTTAAGCGATTAATTCCTGACTGCACCCTTTTGGAGTTTGGCCTACAGCCAACAAAAAGACAAAATTCGAAATGAGGGTGTGATCACATGCACGGGACCACCGATCACGCCGTTAAAGGGCCAAAGCGATCCTAACCGCTGAGGAACCTACCCTAGCTAGCCTGGGGCTTTCTCTAGCTACCTAGGTGGACGACCCGGAGAAGAAAGCCACAAAGAAACTCCGGGCTTGCTTTTTTCGTCTTCTTTTGCTTTCAATTTACGACTTTTTTTAATGTCTTGTATTTTACTTACATTGTGATTGGCTGTTATGTGCTTGTTAAACTTTGTCTCGTACTAAAAACCGTTAAGTAAAACATCGTGAGGAAACCTGCAGAGTTCTCCAAAAATATACTTGATGGCATGTGGTGTTTTTGAACCCGTACTAGGCCAGAGACCTATGCAGAGGCCACTGGCCTACTACCGGTTGTAAGAGGAGACCCTTGCCATGCAGTGTTACAGAAATATTCTGCATCGTGCATGACTGAGGTGGTCTCAAATTTAAGCTCACTGATTTATAGGTTTTTCTAAGGGTTTTATGGGAATAAGAATATTTGTCATGAGTAACAGAGATGCTAGGAAAATAATTTCCCTAAATGACATGATACTTTTTAATGATGTAACCATCGACAACTCACTTTATTGAAAAAGTCCCGTGTTGTTTATTTTTACGAAAGCTGTGGGGATTTTACTTTCAATATGCAACTTTTTTACTAGTGTTATATTCATAGTAAGATAAACTTTGGTCTATCTCGTATGAAAAGACAAATTATGATTAATAACATCTATTATATACTTTATGATAGACATATAACTTTATCATACTGGGTTTAGATTCTATTTTCTCACAATTCATGTAAATAAACAAGTGGGATAAAAGGAAAACTGGTTATTTCCTTTACTAGATTTAAAATGCTCTAACACCACATTAAGGAAAATCCCTTGTAGGTATAAAGTCACAGTATGTCACGAGATAGCACGATCCCATACAAATGTATGATGAATAAGGTCCGCAGGGACCGCAGGTAGGTCCACCTTCTTGGAAAAGGTGCTTTAAGCCTATATCGAAGTGTTACCCATATAATAAATTTTATGGAATACCCACTACTCACATATTTATTACTGGCTTCGAACCGCAACATCAATCACGTGGAGTTTATACTTTAACGTCAAACATCTCTGTACAAAATTTACAACCACTTAATCAGAAAAAATAATTAAAACAGCCATGTTCATTAAATTAATTTCGTCAAAGTAATTTAATAAACATGTCTCTTTCAGTACCTTAACGAAGTTTTGAGTACAGAAAATATGATTTTCATAGTCCCGTAATAAGGATAGTTTTGAAATTAAAACTATCGTTTACTCTTGCTTACTCTAACTCTCGTTTACTTACTTTGAAACGGTACATACAATGATTCAGTGCAAATTCAATGACTTGATAGACATCCGATATATGAATTTTCATGTTTGGGTACACAATGGTTTGGGTCCATTTTTAAACACATTTTCGGAATAATTAACAAATACAATGCTTATTAGACTCTAGTAATATCTTGAAACAACAATAAATATAATTATTTGCAAGTTGAAGTTCTATCCTCCATCACGGAAGTCCAGGCGATTATCAGTGCACAAATATACTTATATCGAGAAGCATGATTTGTGTTTCTGTCGCATGGCAATACAAATTTTGCAAAATGATTTTGTTTTCTCTTTTTAAATTCGGTTAAGTAATTCGTGTATGTTGGTAGTATTGTTAAAGAAAATGGACATCATCCAACTCAAATTTAACTTTAGTTAAATAGTGTGTACAAAAATAATATCAATCGTTTCAACGGACTCTGCGTCCCAACCGTGATGACCGCCCGATCGGGATTTTGTACACCGAACAATCTTTGAGGAAAAACAAAGATTTATTTCGGTTCTGGTTGACTGAAGCAATACTCTCCGTGCCTCAGAGAGCATATTAACAATCCATTTGTCCCGGTTGCCATTGAACATTTATTGCAATCGTTACAGTCAAATAGAATCCGCCACCTTTTAGGTTTGGTGAGATGACAGTTGTTCGATTATTTCAGGCAGCCCAATAGAAATTAGGAAACAATAAGTAAGAAGGCTTCGAGAGCCTATATCCATTAGAATAAATAATATATGCAAAATAAGCGAAATAGTAATTTCACGTCCCATGTAACTTATCCCACGCCGCTTTGCTGAACGCTTTGCTAGAGTACAAAGTGCGTCAGCTGATTAGCGTGTTTACGTATCGGCATTTTTTTTGTGATGATGTTTAGCAGACTGATGTTACATGAAACAGGTTTCTTCAAGTTCGAGGGGACATCGAGCTTCTAAACTATCCCACGCTTTCTGTTACAAGTCAGCGGCTGACCCGAAAACTCATAACCATGTTTACGAAATTAAAGTAGTCCTGTACAAAAGCGAGACATATGGAGACTTCATTTTCTAGCCAAAGGCACTAAAACGTATCCTTAAAGCATTCAATTCGCCGCAGCCCGATTCATTTCTGTGATAACTATCATACCTAGACTATACAGATATTTATCTTTATTCAGTATAATCAAAATAATGCGCAAAGGTTTTTCTATTACGTAGAAAAGATACTTAAAGCTGCTTTTGTTATTGACCGTATACCAACCACGTGCCATATCTACGCGCAATGCTATCATCCTATAGTAGACAATTTGCGTCTATTGTTATTCTTTATATTGCGCGTGTTATTTAAATAGTATCTATTAAAAAGATATGTATACGTTTCGATATGAATTCAGGCCATAAAAAGATTAAAAGTCATTGTACGATATTTTACGCGCAATCAACTAAGCGGACCGACCGGCAGCCCCAGAGATGAAACTTTAATAAGCGAGGGGTTAAGAGGGTTCCCGGCAAACGTCAACGCGCTTTATTATATACAGCAGGGTCTATAATACGTCAAGCGGCACACATTTTAGAGAAGAGGCGCAGGCAGGGACCGGACAACCCCGCTTCTGAGTTAAGCCGTTTGATAGGGTAACCCGTTCATTGGGTAACTCGTACCGCAGTGTTACCCTTTGATTGACTTACAGCCTCGAAACCCAGTGAAAGGGTTAACACGTTTTTTATGGTAACCACGGGAAGGGGTTAACCCCTTCAATGACTTAAGCCCTTGAATAGCTTACCCTCTTGAAAAGGTTTTATTCGTGTTAACTTGAATTACCCAATCAACTTAGCAGCGTGAAGATGGGAGTAGGTATACTCGCACCCGTGCGGTGCCTCATTGCCTAACCACTTTTAGGTAGGTACAACAAATTTGACGAACGAACGACTTTTTATATTTTAAATTTGAAAGTTTAGTGACGACAAATAGTCGAGCTAATAATTAACGTGTTATTTAAAGAACTGACTTACTTTAATCTTAATATTGTGACAATCTGTATGATGTGATTATATTTTGTTAAATAATTATTATAATATTTTGGTGTGTGGTGATGGCATAGGATATCATCACCCCATTTTATCACGTAGGGGGCGCAGAAATCGACCGAGGGCATACCTACCAGAGAACCGGCAGCAGCGTTTATCTATGAACTATGACCATCAAACTTTCTTTCGCCAACCCGTCTGCCAAGCTATGGGGCTCTGGGGGTCTGCCAAGCTCCCATTCTTTGGGGAGGCTTTTGTCCAGCAGTGGACGTACTTTGGCTGACATGAGGACGATGAAATAATTGACGGGCGTGTTGGCATTGTTGGCAAATGCTTGCTTTACACGCCGGAGCTCGTGGGTTCGATTCCATTTAGGACAGATATTGGTGTGCATGAACATGTCTGTTTGTCCTCAGTCTGGGTGTAATTATCTATATTAGTATGTATTCACAAAAGAAAAGTAGTATATGTAATATATCAGTTATCTGGTTTCCATAGTACAAGCTCTACTTAGTTTGGGATCAGATGGCCGTGTGTAAATAATGTCCCTGGATATTATTATTATTTAAATTATTGTATAAAATGAACTGATATATTATGGGTATTCTAAAACATCATTGACGTGACTTAAATGTTCATTATCATAAGAATATTATCACTTTAAGAATTTTCAGAGTCAAGCAATCTTAGGTTATGTAATTGTCTATATATTTCATATATAGACAGCAACCTTGGTCTGATAAAAATACATTTAGGCGACCACCTAGGTACAAGTTTTCCAAGACTAATTCTGTATTCAATAAAGTTCTTTACCGTAATTTCATATTAGTTACTTATTTATTTGCAAATATAGTTGAAATGAAAATACTTTTGTGGCCTCATTAATTGGCTTAAGGCAACTGCCTGTTTTTTGTGCCATGATGTCGTCTGAAAAAATTACAAACTGGCTATCCCATATATCTTTTACAGAAACCAATGGCCTTAGAATTTGACAAATGGATGACAATCTAGTAGGACAATCAATTATACGGCTTCTGTAGCCAAATGGCAAAAAACGGAACCCTTATAGATTCGTCATGTCTGTCTGTCCGTCCGTATGTCACAGCCACTTTTTTCCAAAACTACTGTGAACCGCATTAAGATTTTCTCACAAAAATAGAAAAAGAACAATAATTTTGGGGGTTCCCCATACATAGAACTGATGCTAATTTTTTTTCATCGTACCCGTACATGTGGGGGATCTATGGATAGGTCTTCAAAAATGATATTGAGGTTTCTAATATCATATTTTTCTTAACTGAATAGTTTGAGCAAGAGACACTTCCAAAGCAGTAAAATGTGTGCCCCCTCCCCCTTGTAACTTCTAAAATAGGAGAATGATAAAACTGAAAAAAAAAATATATGATGTAGATTACCATGCAAACTACCACTGAAAATTGGTTTGATCGAAATCTAGTAAGTAGATTTTTTAATACGTCATAAATCGTAAACCGCAATTTACCTTTCATTTAATCAACTGAAATACTTGCTGCTATGGAACCCTTCATGGGCGAGTCCGACTCGCACTTGGCCTGTTTTTTTAAATATTGAGATGTTATAACGATTTTCGAAAAAAAGAAGGTTACCGCCGCAGCGTGTTCATTTCTGATTACATTAATAAAGATATGGACGTTTGTATTAATAGTTATAGTATTAATATATCTCTGAGTCACCAACATTTTAGTCGTCGATCATACCAATTCAATCAATATCTTCTTTTATTCTAGAGCAATGAGCTGCCAACAATCTTGTCATTTTTTTATAATAACTGGCATTGTCACTAGTGATTGAAAAATAATTCAACACCTCTCAAACTTAATCTTTTAGGAAAACGCCTGTTTGTTGTTTTAAAATTTTCCAAACAGCTAAATTTCTAACTGACTAACTTGGCCTTGTCTGAAATATTGTAACTTAATGCCTAAAGATCTTTTAAGATTAGATTGGCATGGTTCTTAAACATTTTAAGAACAATAAGGCTCCTGGTGATAACAGAGTTACAATAGAGCTTTTTAATGCGGATGGTATACCAATCCTACGAGCTTTTCAAAAGCTATTTAACTTCGTCATACTAAAAGGTCAAACGTCACAAGGATGGCACATATTGATGTGGTAGTGCTTTCTTCAATAAGGGCGATAAAAACCCTTTGAAAAAACAACAGACCCATCGCGTTACTGAGCCATTTTTACAAGCTGTTTTCGAGAGTCATTACGAATCGTCTCACGCACAGGTTTGACGTCAACCACCCTCCTGAACAAGCCGGTCGCCGAAAATGCTTTAGTACCATATACCACATACATATGCAGCGGCAAGTTATTCAGAAGACCGAGGATATATCCAGCCATTATGCTTAGCGCTTGATTGAATCGAAACCTGGATGTACTGTGATCTTTCCAAAATTCCAAATTAACTACCGGTATGTCGAGATGTTAAAGTGTTTGTATGAGAACTCGCAACCTATACGATTGCAGCGAGGCGTGAGACAGGGGGATATAACATCTCTATCTCCAGAACTATTCATCGCTGCATTGGAAGATGTCTTTAAGCTCCTGGACTGAAAGGCTTTGGCATCAATCTCAATGGCGAATACATCCCTCACCTTCGTAATCATGGCTGAAACATTGAAATATCTCGGTACAATGCTCGAAGACTTCAGCAGGGTCTCTCTACTAGTGGGTCTCAAAATGAACATGGATAAGACGAATATCATGTTGAACATTCAGGTTGCACCCATTCCAGTTAAGGTACTCTGCACTCGAGGTTGTGGAGAGCTATATCTATACCTAGGACAGACCACCCCACTAGGGAGGCGGTCCAACGCGGTGGTTTTCACCGAAATCTGCGTGCGCCAGAGAACGGGAGGGCGCCAGAAGAAACGTTCACTGAGTACCGACGGGATGACTACCGGCACGTATTAGTGCACTGGCACGCACGGCTAGAGTTACGCCTAAACGCGCGCCAGCGTGCCGTCGGTGCCATCCTACCTCACCTCAAGGCCTGGGTGGAAAGGAGTCTGCCCAACACACTCTCGCTGAGTGCCCGGCCCGGGTGGCCAAAAGACGACTCAAGATCTCAATCGGACCGAATCGGACGGGATCTGTCCCTGCCGGCAATCGTAGGGGCAATGCTGGTGGCTGACTCTTCTAAATGGCACGCCGTGGTCTCCTTTTATGAGGCAGTCATGTTCCAAAAGGAGGCCGCCGAGCGCGAACGGGAGAGATCGCAGACGGAGGAGGCGTCGGGGTGGCGGCTGCAACCGGTAGCCCAACTCCCCCTCGGAGCCGCGGCGGCAGTAAGAGAAGTCAATGTTACCAGCTAAAAGAAGACAGCGATCTGTTTATGGCGCAGTCGCTGTGCCGGACTGGCAGAAGTCGGCAAATAGCGAGGACAATCCAGAGCCCTCTCACGGTACGTGTGGGACCATCATACCATATGGAACTTTTCGCATAAGGGGTGAACCGGAGCAACATACCCGCGTTCCCGGGGCTCCCCCATCAGGCGCCAAGGGAAGCCCACGGCAGGTAGGTTTAGTCGGTGCGAGTCTGACGCATCCATCCGTAAACATTTTTGCGGGTGGCATAAGTAGACATTCGACCTGCCTTATCAAAAAAAAAGGTAAGAGGTGCACTTCGGGTAGGAGATCAATTGTAGAATCTAACTTGCCTGGGCAGCGTTCGGAAAGCTAAGCTTCTGGTCCCAAATACCAATCAAAAGTCTTCGATTAGTATGTGTTGCCTCCGATTAATTAGGGAACCAAGACGTAGCCGCTCACTACGGGGCTAATAAAACGGCTCATGGTCACCCAAAGAGCAATGGAGTACGCCATGTTCGGAGTTTCCCTCCGAGATCAAATCACAAATCTCAAGATCCAACCAAGAAAGGCAAATCAAAAAAACCGACATAGCTTGAATAATTGCCAAGCAAAAGTGGCGGTGGGCAAGGTACATAGCTTGCAGAATCTACGGCCGCTGGGGCAGAAAGTTTCTCAAGTGACGACCATGAACCGGAAAACGCAGCGTGGGGCCCCCAACAAGATGGACCGATGATCTTGCGAGGGTCGATGACAGCCGCTGGATGCGGGCAAGGCAGGATCTGCAGTTGTGGAGTATCTTTGGGAAGCAATGGACTTTGCACAGCAGTACCTTCGGCTGATATGATGATAATGGTGATGGTTATGATGATGATGCATCTATTCAATAACGGTGTACGCCACCACGCCTCCGCGGTTTAACTTTAACAGAATGAAAATCAAATTCTTTGTTATAATATAATTATGTCCTCCTAGCCGAATTTCGGCCCCAGCGGCCAGCCTCAATGGAGACTGGCCATGTGAGCGGGACATACCACAAGTGTGTGTGCAAACACAGGGGCACTATCTATTCCATCACTCTCATTATCCGATGGGATGACTAGCGGAACGACCGGAAGGTCAGGTACAGGATAAACGGCTTTACGTGCTCTCCGAGGCATGAGGCTATAATACCGCCAACTCCCAGACTTCGGGCTGACACTAAGAAATTTTTCTTTTTACGCAAAAATCCCATAGACACTTTTGGCCCAACCCGGGATTTGAACCCAGGACCTCGTTATCTACGTATGAAGACGCTACCACTAGACCAACGAAGCGTAACACATTCTTTAAAAAAAGAACTGCTAAATTGCTTTTACTTAATTCTGTAGTACCTACAGAGTTCCAAATTAAAAGAAATTATGACAATAAACAAGAACAGACACGAAAAAATTGAACTTTAAAATAATAAATTCCAAATTATTATGACTAGATGTCACGTGCGGTGGTGTTTATGCAATTATCAAACCAATTTCGATGCGAAAGAGTGCATATTACAATGTCTTGGCTGGAATGGCTTACCCTGTTACAGTGTTACAGGGTATGAAAGGGTAACCCTTTCGGAAGCGGTTCATTACACCCGTTCGAAGGTGTAACTCGTATCATAGGGTTTATTTTTTAAGCGCTTAAAAATACCCGTTCAAAAACCCGTTCAACGAGTATCCGGACGGTCCCTGGGCGCAGGGCGATAAATTTCGTTCGATTATTTTGGAATTAACGTGGCTTCGGTTGGATTGATAGAAATCGCCACGTAAGGAAAAGTCTTGTTACCCTCGTGTGCAAATTTCTCTCTCCCTCAATCATCTGCTCGAAACAGATCATTGTGCGCGGCCGATGGTATAACCTGAATATTGATTGAGTGGAAATTACGTCATAGGTGAAATTTGCTATTTGATTATGATTTACATCATACTGTTATTCATCATAATAATCATAGCATTATTTCAATGTTTAGGTTAACTAAACCTGCCTAGGTTTGCAATGCTTACCGGCAAAACACATTTCTAGCTTAAAGTAGAACTAAAAGGTAAATACCCCGCATCAGAGAGCATCCCCCCATTGGGATTGTAACCTCGATTCAAGGTGGTTACTATGGGGTAGATACTTAAAAGGGTCGATGCTTAGGTTCATGTTGTGCAACTGTCTAGGTAAATATGCGAAAACGTGAATTCACGCTACCAATGGAGAATCGAAGAATATGTAATCGATCAACAGTGAAGAAGAGTTTAGTCATTTCTATGAGAAAAACTCATCTAAGTACAGCGCTTTATGCGAAGTCAACGTCATTAATAAGCAAATTTCATTATAAACAAGTCATTAATCATTATAAACAAATGATCATCTACTGTACACGTCCCGTTCCATGTACAAAAAATGACGTTTCAGTATTATCACCATACTTATAGCAAGTTTTTCGAGTGTGAAATAAACAATTGAATATCTGGCACAAGTAAGTTCTCACAGGAGGAGACTCTCAATCCTTGTTCCTTTGTTTGGACATCCATAAGTGGACGCAGAGGTCGTCGACAGGCTGAGATAACAACGCAAGAATAACATTATAATGACGGTCTGTCTTGTACTTGAATGTCAGTGCGCAATAGCACGCAAGGTCGCAGAATACAAGGATCGTGCATAACTTTATTGAGTTCCTAAATATGCATTGTTTATACGGAAGCCAGAGGCCGGGGTTGAAGAATACAACACTACTATCAGACCACCTATCAGGTAATTATTCAATGCGTAACATTGTAGTCACATAATATAACAAAAACAATAAACTGTGCATGAAACTATACAAGTCTATAGAAAACAGATAATGTACTCGTAACAAAGAAGGTTGGTCATTGAAAATATTCATGATTAACTGATACTCTTTACTTTGTGGTGTGCATTGGTTACTCTTGTGGAGATTAAAATCTGTAGGTTACATGGACTATACATACATATAAGTACACCCAGACTCCGAACTACGAGAGGGCGTTGAAGTAGTCGTAGAAAAGCGATCACCTTAATAGTGTTTCAGGGAGGTGAGTGTCTCGATACTATCAACACCACCGTGTTTCGGGTCCGGTACCCGCACAGTCTGGCTGTGCTTTGCATCCGGGAATTTATTGTTTGTAAAGTCCCCTGCGATACAGATATTAATTTTCCTAGTGCTAACGGTCTCTTTAAAAATACAAAAAGACCCCATTTTTAGGTTCTTTGTCCCAATAAATGTTTCTTCTTCGCCTGACGGAAAGCTGTTACCGTAGCCTATAACTGTTGCGACACACATTGCATTTACGACGATGGCATGACTATTTTACGCACAATCAGGACCACAAATTAAGTTTTATAACAATGCTATTATGTAAGGTGGCGGTACTTCCCCAGTTAAGCTGTTAAAGCGAAAAACCGCTATGCTGTTGTTGAAATACCATGTAGCACTACCCAAGGGTCACGTGTAGGGTATAATAATATACCTAATTACTACTCTCCTACGTAGTAAATCAAATTTGGGTCTTGAACTTCTTGATTACCTTGGAAGGTTTTAGGAAACTAAATACCTCTCATCTCCTACATTCTCATATACGGGGAGTGCCGCGGGCAAGTTAGCCAATATTTCCTTCGGTACCACTGGTACAGCCGCTCAATGGACCTCTGACATGACTTGGATGACAAGTTCCGTGCCATCCGAAGCACGCAAATTAAACCACTTTTCACCCTTCTATTGATTGACTGTGCTCCTAAGTGCTTAACCTCGCCGATCGCTTACAGAACGTTAAGGGGGCTTGCCTATAAGCGCCATGAGTAGTTTGATTTTCAAGCGTGTCCTTGCTTTGGTAGTCATTAGATAGCAGTCGTTAAGCCATGTCAGAGGCCTATTGAAGAACTGTCACTACGGTATACTCTGCCTAAACGATGAAGTAAGAACCAAATTAATGAAAAATTTGTTTGGATAGTTTTAAATGTGTGAAAAGTTGCTCACTGCTCATTTATCAAAACTTCTAAATGCCTATTTTACATTAGAAAAACTGACATTGACGAAATGTCCGACCTCGAGCCCGCGCCAATACATGTGGGTAGGTAGAGAAATAGTTAGGTACATGGGCAACTTTTCATATAGGACAATCAAATTTACTGTATAATGAGGTGTGTATTGTTCGATTTAATGCATATGGCCAACTTCATAGAACCTTTACGATCTCGTACGATAAGACTTGAGCGAAACATCTTGCCACGTACTTGCCACGGTCTTCACAAGAGACTATAGCATGTACTCCTGCAAAAAAAGGAGTGATAAGGTATCTCAAGGGTCGGTAACACGCAAGAGATGACCCAGATGTCGCAGGAGACTGGTCTACATCGGATAGGCCGTACGGTTTTAATCATTTACAGATTAAAATTTTGCAAAGCGTAAATCTAACCTTAAAAAAATGTAGATGATCTTGTTATTCAAGAGCTGCAAGCCTAATTTTATCTTATTAATGTGATGAAGTAGAATCTGCTTATTATTTTTAGCTACAATACGCCAACACGTGGTCCGTCTTGGATAGCAGCCACAACGTATTTTAAAAGAAAATTCAAACACCTACATAGGTAGAACACACATTCTGGAAATTCTCATAACAGGAATTTCCCATCATGAATAAGCATTGAAAAAAGTAAACACCGGTCAATTGCGAGTTTACCGTCTTTCTATTAAGGTATATAATTACAGCGCGTCAAAATTTTTTGTATTTTTTTTATTTACAAGCTACAGAGAAGATATATATATATAGGTATGTAGGTACTAAATGTTCTGGATCCGATTTTCCCTTTGGGTATTTGTAAACAATCTAAATATTATGAATTTTCAAACTGGCTGTGGTTTTGTCCAAAATAATTCAGAGAATTCATACTATATGATTTATTAACTATTTGTAACAATCTTACTGCTTGCAAAACTTCTTTCTTTTTCTTTTAGGCAGTGGTTACCCTGGTGACAGAGTTGTTCAAGCCGTCCAGAAGTCCTTTGAAATGGTTTATCGACTGTTGTCTAATCACAACAACCGCCTACCATATCCACTTTGACGGTCACCAATCTATAGACTGAGCTGCATAAGTGCCGATCACTTACGATTGTGCCTTTTACACTAATTTAAACGCCAATCAATACATATCTCTCTTATATACATCGTATGAAAAGAACAGAGATATTGCCAAACAGCTAAATAAAATACTGCGCACTTAGGCGATTCATACACTGCCCCGCGCGACGCTGCGTAACGACGATGAGACGCGTGCGGGTGCGGGAGTGCAGATCTGCAACATGACGCACATTTTTCCGCAAAAACGCGCGGAGCGGCAGTATAGACATGCGGTGGCCTAGAGGCCTCATTTCACAGCAGCTTGCAGTGCTGTTAGTACAGACGCCAGCACATCAAGCTACCACAATCTGTCACATTTCCCCAAATGAAAGTGAACCTTATGCTTAAGTGATAAATTAGAAAATCTATAAAAGAAATTTGACAGATTGGGGTACCTGGATGTGCTGACGTCTGTACATTGCCGAATAATGATTATTCGTTACGAACTCATTCAGGTGCTGCAGTTATATTATCTGTTTTGTTTTTGTATGATCATATGTCAAAATGCTTCACGACTTTCGATTTCGCATATAAATCGATCGACATCGAGATCCACATACAAATAGTACGTCTAGTAGCCCTTCAAATCACGCACGATACTGCAGAACTCGGTGTGCCATATCTTGCGACTTGCCCCGGACCCACGCACGCAAGCGAGTACGTGTTCCTCCGCATGTAGACACGTGATCTGCAACACTGCGCGTGAATGCGTTTTCTGTGTGTTGCACTCAGCGTGTTTTATATACAAACACAGACCGTACTCCCGCGCTAAGCTGCGTGATGCGGTGTAGTGTGCGAATCGTCTTATATGCGCACCGGGTAAATAATTAGTCGACAGGTCCTAACGTGTCGCTTAGTTTTACTCAGTATTTCGCGCCAAAACGGTTCTTTTCATAAGAACTATATAAAAAAGAAATTCTATGTTATATAATTTGTTGGTATTGCATGGATACGGGGGCTTTGTGGTTTATGATAACTTTGATTACTGTGGTAGGGAAACTATTTAAAAAATTAGACCTTATCAAACTAGTAATGATTTCCTTTATAACACATAGCAGAGTAAACCAGTTTCTTAATCAATGTATCAATTTAAACTTAATTAAAAACAGATATAAATATTTACTAACCTAAAATTAAAGTATGACACTAAGGAACTAAACTAAAATTAAACCAAAATTTAACAGCAGTATTTATCATATTAAAAATAGACTATACTTGTTACTGTTCATGAATGTCACTACAAATACTTAACATGCCCTCTGAAATATAAGGCTCACTCACCCTTGTTTAAAAACAAAGTCTAAAGTTAAACTACAGATGATCCTTGGTTTAATCGAAAACCATCCAATGAGATTGCTTGATCCATAGTCCAACTGTAGTTCTAACTTTAGACTGTTTTTAAATGAGGGTGTAAGAAATTAAGCCACCTTGGTTTGCCTTGAAAAAGGCAAAATTGAGGCAAGGAGAAAGAGTGGCAGACAGAGACGTAAATATATGGACCAGGTGTGAAAATGGAGGCGTACAAAGTAGTCGAGGAGAAGGCTTACAACAGAGAGGGCTGGAAACTGCTAAACCGACAAGTGCACAACACTTAAATTGATGATGATGATGGTGGTGGTCACCAACTTGGTGTTCTCTCATCACTAATGGATAAGTGAGAGCAACTGTCTATGAGTGTGTGAGCAAGTGTCTATGAGTGCCTCTTTAAGCTTTTGAATGCCAGTCATTTTGATTTATTGATTTGTCATCAAAACATAACTGTAAATATATTGGGAAAAGGAGCCTATATGTATTACTAATTTTTCTACTCAAAAAGACTATGCTTCCAAGTTGGTCTCAGATAGAGTTAAGGTCACTGGTATGTTTTCAAATATTTCTTTTTTTAATTATGGTTTAAGACATTTATTTCTCAAAAAGAATACATTCATTTATCTGAGAAATACAGGATACTTAATTTAAGCTTATTACTATACTAAGAAGAATTCACAAAGCCATATTGAGTAAGTATTAACAAAGAAAAGTTATTTTATACATTTAATAAAAAATAATTCATAATTGGTAATAAATGAATATCACATAACATAGAACTTTAATTTATAATTCATTGCATTCCCATTAACCTCTTCCTCAAAAGTGACTTAAGGCTTAAGACTAGCTAGACCTGTAATTATGACTCCATTCTTCCAAGCCTTTTTTATCACTATCTGTATAACTGAATTTTTATAGTGTTTAAGTATTACTTACACTAGTTTTCCCTTAAGAGTAAGTACTGTAATATGTGACCTTTCAGATTTAAAATAATATTCAATAATATCCTTTTGCAAGGAAGCTAGCTTGCGACTTCAAACAGAATACACTTTCATCATACTTCAATAAAAATATTACTACTGTCCAGCAAACTGATTAATAAGAACAATAGGCTGCTTTTGCAATCAATCCTGTGAACTGATTGATGGTTATACTTATGATTGGAATAAGACAGCTATTATATACAGTATTATTAATACACCTACTTAATTACTCTAAGGATGAACTGAATCGAAGTTTGTTGTCACCATTTTATGTTAGCAAATGTGTATATGTAGTTTACTTAGTAAACATAATGTTTTTAACTAGTTAACTCTTTAAATAAATATGTTATGTGGGATACAAAGTATAAAAAGGGTGCCTGCTATACAAGGTAAACATAAGTAGTAGAGGAAACTTGAGGATCTGTTTCATGGGTAGAAAACCATTTAGTGGAATACCGAGAATATTTTTTGTCTTTGCATTGAAAAATTGCTTCATACTTCAGTAGATGTTCGTTCTTTCATTTGAAGATAATATATTTTTAGATAAATTTCTATATTAAGGAATATCAACATACAATCATTGACTATTATTAATACCTCAGCTATTAATAATTGTAAATATAGATTCCTTATGAACAGACAACATTCAAATAATACATGCAAAAGTTTGGAAGGATAAAGAACCTCTTCTGACTGTTAAAGATATTAGTGGCCACATAGATAGATAACACTTTATTGCACCTAATCGAAGCTTTACATTATCACATCAGTTAACTTATATAATATGGTACAAACGGCGGTCTTATTGCTAATACAGCAATCTCTTCCAGACAACCGTTGAATGAACCAAAGCCATGCAGGGAAATAAAGTGGTAGTTGGCAGTGCATCTAGTTATATAAATTTACATATATATGTACCTACCTAGGTACGAATATTATATATATACACACAATATATAGATATATAACATAAAAATATACATATACATACATTATGTTAAAACTTTTGTTTTATTTAAATTGTAATTAGAGTTTCCATACTATCATTTCCAATGTGGGTAAGCATATTGTCACAGAGCATGTAGATGACATGAGCTCAAATGAATATATTTAATTATAAAAATTAGATAAAATAAAATAAAGTTAACATCTAATATATAATAAGGATGGATTTATAATAGAAACATTAAATACAGAATCACAGCTATAGTAGCAAGGATACTTGATTTTATATTATATTATTCCATTAAGTCAAATTAAATTAAAACAAAGTTAAATAATAATGAAATGAACATTGAATTTTGCATGTTAGTGGGCTACATATTGTTCAGCTTATATGTAAATTAAGATCCTTAGTTATGTTCAATATTTATTTTAGACTCTGTATACTACTACTTTCTTAGATGAAGGGCTAAATTATGCCATAGCAGTCCTATTCTGATGGAATATTCTTGACAACACATCTTTGTTGTGCCCTATAAAAGGAAATTGGAATCACCCATTATAGGAAAATGAATATGCCTAGCTGGGTAATAGCCATATATAATATATATATAAGCCTAATATTATGTATGAAGGGGTAACTAGGTACATAAAATATTATTCATACCTACCAATGGGCTATGTATGTATGGTTAATGTTGTTAGGTAGTCTAATCAGCTGTTTTTTGTTGTATTATGTTAATGACATGTTATTGTTAGTACTAAATCAAAACTTCTTGAAAAAATATACAAAGAGATAAAATGCAAAAGTTTATTGCTAAGTTTAATAGCTAATATCTGTGTAAACTGGTCTAGTTTATATCTGATGTCTGAAGAATAATATTATATCCTTTTTAAATTTACTGAGTGAGCTTTTGGGCTCACTCAGTAAATTTTATCAATATCAATGTACAATAATGTAATAAAAAATACTGACAGAGCTATTCATGTAAATAGTAATATTTTAATAGAAACAACAAAATATTCTACACCATACATTTGTAAATATTACTTGTTAAATACCTACTAAATCTAAGATTAGACTGCACAAATAATTCATTGTCTGTCAGCTAGTCTGTAGTGACACCAAAACCCAAATAACACAGTATTGGTCAGTCACTGACTTCATACAGTTATTATGTTACCAACTTAATTTCCTTATGTTTATAGCTATGGAAAAACCGGTGGACGAAAATAGATCCCATGTGTTCTATTTTTTTTTCTTATGGGGGGTACATATTTACGTAAACCTTCAACAATGCGTGTTGAATGTTTTTTTTACAAAGAGACCGTTTAAAATAAGAAGCGTTGTCCTCTTTTGAATTATTATTACAGTCATTTACTAAATTTGTCTTCAATGTTCTTAAAATTAGAACAGAATGCGGTAAATTCTCGAGAATACATTAAGTTTATCTGATCGATAACTCAAACAAAAACGCATCGCTCGCATATTTCCATACAAATACGTGGGATAAAACACATGGTCGGTTTTGAATAAGTACAGGCATTCCACTTCAAATAACCAAATATGCATTATTCTAGTAGAAGCTTCCAAACATAAACAAACAAAAATATCTATATATGCCCGTAGTATCGCCTACATAACTATAACGAATCTATTTCTATCGATAACATAACATCCACCATGTAACAAAGCACATTTAGATTGAACACATTTTGCGTGTTTTTACCTACATCTGCACAAAATACGAAAGGGTGAAGGTTTTAGATAAAAGCTTACCGTTTTACGACCATGATAGAATCCGTCTCCTCGTTTGTGGACCCTATGATTCGAACTATTCTTTACAAACGGCACTAACAATTTCGAAAACACCATGAATTTTATTATATCACCATCAATCCAATTTATGAAATTCACACATCGCTAAAAAGCGATTAACGCACACTTCTTCATTGTATCACTAACTTCGATAATTTCGCACTCCACTTTGATTAACATAAAATCTCATAAACACAAACTAAACTAAAAATGTGTTTTTAGATTACAGTGGCACGAACTTCAAGTCACTCAGTTTAATCCGAAGTCATGAAGAAAACATTACATGTCTACCAACATAGAAAATTAATTATTTACTAAACATTTGAAATGTGGAATGTACTGTTTAGTTACAGCAAATTCCTCAATTAATATTGAAGACGTACATACGCCTTAAAATTTACTCCATTATTATTATTATAATAATCGTACGCCAAAAATACTTTAGAAGTGGATTTAATATAAAAATTTAATGTTTTATATAGCAAACCAGGTAAACCAACATAACTTCACCATATCAAAATTAAGACTGAACTGTGAGCAGGGTTGTCAATAAAAAAAAATCCACCTCCCCGCTTAACGGAGGTTAATAGGGAATTCAAGCAAAACTAATACTTGCAGATATCGCTTTTATGCAAGAAGATATTGCAATACATAAATGTATTTGCTTAAACGCGCGACATCAATTAAAACTAATATGAAAACGTAAAAGTGTCCTAGTTCGAGATAATAAAATTATTCTTTTAATTAAAATTTGATGATTTTGAGTAAAATGTGATCCAAAAAAGTATTTTTGGAGTAATACTATACACGTTAAAAGTACGCGTTAGGAAAGTAAAATACCATCTACTTGGATGCGAAAATAATAAATGACAGATGAACAATAAATATAATATATATATATAAATAATAATTTAAATGAATGGTTACTAAATTGTAGATTGGTGATGTAAATGGTTTACTTTTAAATCTTGTGAAATCCCAGGCCATGATCATAGACAGTAGGAATTTGAGCAATAAATTTGATATAACTTCTTCTCCGCCAGTCGACCCTAATGGTGTCCCAGTCATTTGACACGGCAAAAATCTTGGACTCAATTTAGACTGCAGCCTGTCTTGGAAAACCCAGATCGATGAAGTGCAATTCATATTCCACTCTCTGAAATGCTTCCGAAACTTATTACCCTTGAACACTAAAATCCTTCTTGCCCAGACTCTGATACATCCCGCCTTGGACTAAGCTGACAGTAGACGCTACAAAGGAGCTTCTAAACGAACGTGAGCGTTTACAAAATCTATGTATTCGGTTTATATTCCGACTGAAAAAGTCAAATGTCTCCAAATTTCGTAAAGAACTCAAGTGGCTCCCAATTCATTTTCGTAGAAACACTCGCAAATTGTGTCAAGAAAGACAAGTCAAAAACCAATGTAATATAAAGTTAACATTGAAAATAATATAATAAATATACGCGTATTTATCTAAATATTAGTGTATTGACTTACAAGCAATGTCTGTCTTGCCATATATTTTCCTGACGTGGATCTGCTGGAAGAAATTCCTTGCAAAGTGAGTAATCTGACACTTTTTGTTAAAATTATATGATTTTGTATGTTATGAATACTTAAATAAAAAAATACAATTTAATAAAAAAATACCTAAGTAATATATTTTTTTTAATTTCTTTTAAAATTCTAATCCTGGTGTTTGTCCTTTGTTTTTTAACTGAGTTCATAAGAAGTTTTTATATGCATATTATATTGGTTGTTCTTTTTTCGGATTGGAGTCATAAAAGTTTTGTCCAAATCAGTAGTATAAAGAAAAGTAAATGTCAGTTGCATGTTTTTAATACAGTAATTATTTAGTAATGAGACGATTGTGTTTAAAAAAATATTTAATATTTAATATTTTTGTGAGAATTTTACGCGAAAATATTTTGACTTATTTCTTTGATAATCGCCCTCCTCCCCTCCCGTTTGTGTTACCCTCCCACCCCTAGGCGAAATGTTTCGGTACACTGACAATTTGTGTCTCAAATAAATAATTACAAACAATAAAGCCCTACTATATTATGTTGACCTCTCTCTATCATTTGGTGTGGCTTAATTGGTGGTTTGCATATGTGTAACAGTGGTATATGTTACAATTCTTTTACCATAAAGGCTGAACAAATCTTGATGTGCTGTTAAGGTAAAGCGTTAATTTTTAATCCCTAACTTTAAAATCAAAATACTGATTTTAGCGCATCTATTCTTGAGTCTTGTCCTTCTCCAAGTATTTCACTGGAAATCACGGAAGTTTCCTATTATTAGCAACCCAGTTAAAAAGCGGGTTTGCCAAGTAATAGTTTCCCATTCCATACTTTTAGCCTATTGCCGCAAGTAAATTTGTGCAAATTACTATGCTATTTTGATACTGTAACTGTTGTTCATCATATGCTTACATCTATCAATTCTAAGTTAATTTAAAAAATGCTTTTCTGTTTAGTTTGTTGTAGTGATACTTACCAGTATCCATACTAATTATACAATTTAACAGTGTGTTAATAAAATCAAATCCACTACCAGATTATCTGTATATTTAAGGTCATAAAATGTAAATGTATTATAACATATACATTATATGTTATATTATACTATATATTTTTATTGCAATTAACTGAAAACTTCCCCGCCATTCACAGTGTAATTTCCCGATTCCCCCGAAATATAACAATTTCCTGACAATGGCAATTTAGCTGACTGGCGCCAAACATATTATAATATAATATAAATAATTGCTTTTTAGGTACCTACTAAAAACCCGACATTATGGATCTACATTTTGAGACTCTCCATTATATGACTGATAATAAAATACCCAACCAAATGATATGCTAACCTAGACTACTTTCTTTGATTAAGTTTGGAAAAATGATAATAATAGATAGTGAGTATATTATAACTATGTACTCAATGCCAGCCTTTTTTTTGCCACCTGCCCTCCACCCGCAAAAAGTGCGGGGGGTTGATGGGGGAACCACGGGAACGCGGGTATGCTGCTCCAGTGACCCCTTTTGAGCCATGTACCAGATGGTCGGGACACGTACCCTGGGAGGGCTCCTCTGGATTGCTCTCCACTATTGCTGACTCCTGCCAGTCCGGCACAGCGACTGCGCCACCAACAGATCGCTGTCATCCCGGAGCTGCTTTCACGATACCCCGAGGAATGCCGGCTTACACTGAGCTTAAAGATTTCGGACACCTATAATTCCATCGAAGGGCCGTTGGCACATGCCTGTGACGATGAAACTGACCCTTTCATCTGATTTAATATTGACACGAGGAATGAGACAAAGTAAGTACCTAGGTACAGACGCCAGCACATCCAGCTTCCCCAAACTGTCTGTTATAGATTTTCAACTTTATCACAATAGTATACCTAAGATTCACTTTCAATTGGGGAAAATTGACAGATTGGGGTAGCTTTATGTGCTTGCGTCTGTTTACAATTAATCATTTTGCTGACTCATCATTTGAAATGATTACAAGTAGGTTTTGATCACTAATGAGTAATATTAGTTAGGCAGGTTTTTCAAGTTGGCCATAAGAAGAACACACTATTTGGATATAAAAAGATGTTTCATGTTTTACAGAATGTTCTGAACATCTAAATAAATACTTATCTTTAGAACCATGTAGTCGATCGAAATTGTCAACTAATTTTGTTTTGTAAATTTGAATTCGTGTTAGTCAGTTCAGTAGGTCGCGCCAAATTCGTTTTAAATGTTTGTAAACAAATCACTCTCAAGTTTATTTATGAAAACTCGTATACATATACACATGTACCATTCTAGTAATACTGGGATAGATTATCACTTTGTACGTAACAATATTTTGATCAGCACATTGAAATAATTTAAATAAAATATTACTGTTATGTTCGATAGCCATAGATCAGGAGAAATTCCATTCGCTTTACGATTAACCCGCACCATGCTAAATCTCCTACTAAATAACTCACTCATAGTCCACTGAAGATTGATTAGGATTAAGTAGGTACATAGGTACTCTCTGGTTCACTGGGTAATTTTGCCACATTTTTTTTTTGGATTTGTTATTATTGGGATGCTGACACTTCATCATCATCATATCAACCGAAAGACGCCCACTGCTGGACAAAGGCCTTCCCCAAAGATCTCCCAACGATCCAGCAGAATCCACTCAGCTCGCTTCGGTTAAACGGTGCAGCGGTGTATGCATAAAAGTAAACAAAACAAAAACTCACCGCTTTAATCGCTTCCTTACGCTTTCTTCCATCAACAGGCGCAAATAATCCGAACTTATTAATAGACTCCCATGCTGCATACGAATACAAATTTTAAATTTATTTTCAGTCTTAATTAATCTTTCTATCAGTCTTTCTCTATTATATTTATTTATTTTTCTCTCTTCAGTTTTACAATATAACCCCATAATAATACTGATTTTGTATGATTCCTAATAATAACTTATAACTGAATTGAATATATTATTTTTTTAACACTGAGTGACTAGAATATCATTTTCCGAGTTTTGTACGCCTTCTCTGCCCAACTCTGAATAACTATTTTAGCGTGCGAGTTCGTTTTAAATCGCTGAGGACATTGGGGTCGTGCAGACGTGTCGCGACTTGTCTGATTTCACATGTGCCTAGTGCTGTTCGTTTAGTATTAATTTTACATTTGTTGGATTATAATTTACTCCTTTGTTTGGTGTTGTAACTATTTAGTTGCCTTCCTACCTTCATAGGGTTTGAATACCTATATATAACTGTGCTCCATAGCTGGCACTTGACAGCACTTCAGATGTAGGTACGAGTATCTATCTCATTGTATCAGCTTGGCATTGGCATATGGATATGCCCTATGGACATCCTCAACATTAGGTAGGTCACGTCTTTGTATTATAGTTGTTAGTTCCTGGTTTACTTTAATTATTATTTTTTTAAAGTAAGTACTAGATATCTATAGGATAGATACCTACACTCACCTTCATGAAAATAAATTAATACGCGTTTGAATGCTTTTTAAACATACAATAAATTAGATTTATTTATTCAAGCCGTTCTTTGTTGTTGACATTTCATAAAACTGCATTTCACAGGAAATGTACGTGTAAATCTAAAGGAAATCAATAGATATAAAATACTTAGCAATAAATACCTAAGTCATAAATTTACTGCCGTCTTGAAGGATGAAGATGATGAATTCAAAGGGAGAGAAGGGCGCGGGCGTTAGCAAGAGCAAATCGATTTGTAAGATGCAGGAAGTGAAAAATAACGTCCTCCTGCACGTCCTTATTTAACTGAAACCTATTACTGGGCTCAGCATAATAAACATCATACAACACACTTTGTGTTTAGTATTATAATGCGTTCAAGATGCTGTTGGTGCTCCCCCGGGATATTCTTACGTAAGCAAGAAGTTTGCAGAGGTACGGAGATGGCTTTGATGGCACAATGAGGAATAGTTCGGTTCGTAACGTAAGACCCTGGCCGGGTCTGGATATGCTTCTGCCTGGATGTGCTTACAGATCCATGTCCATGAACCATTTTTAGGCCAGGAACCAAAATCCCCTTAGGTACACCCGTACCTAAGGGGATTTTGGTTTTGATAGCAAATCTGTTTTTCTTTTGTTTTTTTTTTATTAGTATTTTGTTTTATGATACTGTAGCTGTACTTATTTGTTTTAACTTTTTTTCTGAACATAATTTTTTTTACATGAAAACATAAAAATGATTTTTTTATGTTATCATGTAAGAAATGAATCCGGTTAAGTAGTTGAATAAACAAATAAATAATAATTATAATTAGGTACGTCGTGTAACAAAATAGTAAGTAAACCAAATGTTACTCGAATATAAAATTAATGGCTGGGTATTGCTTTCCCATTCTATACTACTATCTAAAAAACAAATTGAGTTTAGATTGCTAGGTATGAACTATATCAGATAACAAAATATCCATACCATATCTATAACTAAAAATGTTGATGTTAAAATCGAATTATTTAATTAGTAGGTACCTACAGCTAAATCATCAAATTACCGTTTTTACAACAGTTTCGTTTTAATGTAGAGTACTTAGACTATAATAAAAGATATTTTTATACCTTCTGAATACAGTAAGATATTAGAAATTTTAAAATGTCCCCTCCTACATTAGGTATGAAGTTATGTACAACACTAATATTCGCTACAAATGCACTGCATCTACTTAACAACGACACAAACCTAGACACAAGACACTGTGTCTACCGTGTATGACACATTATGAATCACTAGAATGCGCAATTGTATACAGTGGGTCGCTCAACACTCGCGGTTGGAATACGTATCAGCAGTGCTCAGTGCAAGTTTGAACGTGTTCCAATGTTATAGCCTTTATCAAATTGTTTTACGCGGTAAACTTGTGATGTAATTTTAGGTAGGTATAAAAAGCGAATAACCGCATTACCGCATATCTACCTACTGATATGTGTCTGTAGGTATAAACAAATTCAGATCCCACGATAAATTTATATGTCAGGATTGTCAGTAAGGTGGATTCGTGAATCAAGTGTTGGTATTTGACAAAGCATTGAGCTCCATAGTTATTTCCAATGGATCTAAATCAGATATAAACAAAGTCAGCTATAACTCGTGTGGCATACTTGCTTGCTTATGGTATGGGTAGTGCTAACCCTGTCAGAGTTCCTCAAGTCGTCCAGTAGGCCTCTGACATGGCTTAACAACTGTTGTCTAATGACTACAACCGGGACCGACAGCTTAACGTGCCCTCCGAAGCACGGAGACGCTCGGAAATTAAACCACTTTGGCGGTCACCCATCTATAGACTGACCGCGAGCCTAGTTGCTTAACCTCGCCGATCGCTTACGGATCGGTGAGAGCATTAGCTATGAGCGATATGGCATGCTTATGAAGCTGAATAATTGCCAAACTGAAATGGCAGTGGCCAGGGCATATAGCTTGCAGAACCGACGGACGCTGGAGCAGAAAAGTTCTCGAGTGGCAACCACGAATCGGAAGACGCAGCGTGGGTAGGCTGCTGCTGGATGCGAATTGGGTTGTCATCCGTCAGGGTTTCCCCGGACTTGTGCTAGTTTAGAGGGCGTCCGGGCGGGTTTCCATTTGTAGTCCGGGTTTAAAAATTTAGTAGGCCGACACTGACACTGGCAGGGAATCGCAGGACGGTTATGACTGTTGGCATGCTCAGGTTCTGGCCTCCTAAATCCTGGGATTTCATTCATCTTGTCCTGGTTGTAAAAAAATTCGAGATGGCAACCCTAGATGCGGCTAGTGCGAGAGGAAGTTTTGGCGCCAACGCGGAAAAAGACGCATCGAGGCTATGTTTTATTATTTTCAAAAACTGGTGTAAATTCGAGTTTTTATGTGTAAATATGTTGGATTTTAGACAGAACATCTTCGACAACGTACACAAGTGGAGGAAATTGCGATATTGCCGTGAATTGTGATTTTCGGTGTTGTAACCAAAACCCCATAAAAGCCTCTAGTAAAGCCACTGCTTTACTGGGGTTGGACAAGGACTATGTACGACTTGACTGTGACGGACTTTACTTGACAATGACGGAAATAAATGATATAAAAATATATTTACTGAAGGCTCATAATGCCAAAGAAGCCAGAGCCGTGAAACTGAATTAAAAAAAATTGAATAGTGCGAGACCTGCAATTTGGAGAGGCCTTTGTCCAGCAAGGGATGTCTTTAGGCTTATATGATATTGATGACTTATTAAAAACACATGAAACTTGCCCATGGAACTAAACAAATTAAACAAAACCAGTTTGACACATAATAAAGTATTTTTTCGTCTCCTCATACAAAATGTGATCATCGTTTTTCTTGTTTGGAAAGTTAATCTCTTTTTAGTGTATTTTGCATGTTCATGTGCTACATACACGTTGTTCAGCACTACACGTTTACTGCATGTGATTGCACGTGTGGCACAGTGGTTAAGACTGTCGCCTCACCACATCGTGTCCCGGGTTCGATTTCCGCGCAATACAACTATTTGTGTTACCCATAAATAGTTGTTCCGAGTTGAGGTGTAATTTTAGTCCGTCAAGTTTATATTTGTAAAGTACCTACCCGCGACACAGGGATTCATTTTCCCAGTGCTGGTATAGTATTAAAAAAATCGAATGCAAATTATGCTCTTTATTGATTAACATAAATAGTGGACGTTACTTTAGAAGCTTAATTTGCACATGAAACTGAACGAGGTGTAGTACATGTTTTTCTGTATTTTGCAAGTTATGACATACATACATACATACATAGACTCACGCCTGTTTCCCAGAGGGGTAGGCAGAGACAACGGATTTCCATTTGTCACGATCTTTGCATACTTCTTTTGCCTCGATTACTGTCATTACATTCTTCATACATGCTCGCCGGTTTAGGGTAATTCTGACCTGCAAGTTACAAGTTATGACATAACTTGCAAAATACAGAAAAACAGTCATTTAAATACAAAAATTGACGATCATTCGATGGATTTTATATGGGGTCGGAAAGTACAGAGTATTACACCATAAACAGGATTCCTGTAGTTATAGTTTCAAGGGCTCCTTAAATATTTTTTTAAGAAGGATTTTTGTTTAATATTTTATAACTTCAGCTATACACAAAACTATGCGAAAGTACATACAAAACAAACCCATCGAATTGATAACCTCTTTGAAATCTGTAAAATTAAGAACATGAATGTTAAATAAAAAAAAATAGGCTTGTAAAAACAATCAGTTTATTGCTTATGTAAAGGCATACATATATAGGTACATACATTTCATCCATAAAACCTAAAACTAAAATACACCCAAACAAGAGCATTTAGCTCGAACAAAAGTCACATTGTATAATTTGACAAATGTATTCGACAAAAATATTCAGCATTTTGACATTTTTATAAGACTGTAAAATAGTCTGAACTTGGATTTCACTAGTAAGCTTACTACTATACTGTCGACATCATATCAGTAGATAAACTTGCACAACAAATTTCGCTCTTACTACCCATGTAATAAGGACGCTATCGAGTTCAAAGTGTATCTACGGACGTGGCGGCGATTGATTTATGCGTTTCGTAATAAATAATATGTATCTAGTTAAATAGGTTTCATCAATTAAGATTTTACTAATTTTACAGTCGACGTTATATCGGTGGATACAATTACACAACAAATACCTCCCTTAATACCCATGTAATAAAGATGCTATCAAGACAACTTCAAACCGTAATAAATAATACGTATGTATTACTTTCGATGTTTATCTTTCTGACTGATAAGAAAGTAAAGTATATATCTTAATAAGTATAGCTATGTCAAGCATAAATTTAATAATAATATACCTATCAAAATATTATCTACTTTCCACAATTTAAATGGAAAAATATCCCATTACAATAATATTACATTACATAACAATGTATAAATATGAATAACTATCTTGAAGCAAGTATCGGTATATTATTGTTTATGTTTTACTTTATTTTTATTATAATTAAATGTTGTCATTACTCTAATATAGGGTGCCATCTCTAAAATTTGGCAACGAGGACAAAATGCGACGTGAAAATTCTGGATTTTTGAGCCCAGAACCCAGACTTGTCGAGTCATAACCGTCCTGCGAGTCACTGGCGAGTCGTCGGTTGTCCAAAAAGAGGCCATGACTTTAAAATTTTAAACCAGGACGACAACTGAAACTTCCCGGACGCCCACTAAATTAGGACAAATCCGGGGAAATCCTCTAATACTACTCTTAAGCAGGTAGGTAAGTGTTTCGTACATACACGTGGAGAAGACAATGCTGGCTGTTTTTATACCACTAAACTAATTAAAACGCCATTAACTATCTCTAATATATCCCACATGAAAAGAACATTACAAAAATAGAACAGTCAAAGTAGTAAACGCACCACATCAGGCGCATAATTGGTAGTATTTGGTAGACAAGTTCTAACGTGTTGTTTAGATCCCATCAGTATTTCGTGCGAAAACTACATTTACGTTTTTATAAGAAATATATTATATAGAAATCATATAATTTTAATTAGTTTTGTTAGTATCGCTAGTAACTGGTTACTGCCACTATATTGAAACGTATTCGCGCACTTTTTTCATATCACTGAACAAGGACATGTACAGAAGGCACATCAACACATCATGCTACCCCAATCTGTCAAATTTCCCCAATTGAAAGTGAACCTCATACTTAAGTGGTAAAGTTGAATTTCTATAAAAAAAAATTGACAGATGGGGGTAGCTGGATGTGCTGGCTGCCGTCTATACAATATTGCATTTATAAATTGACGATATAATCTAAATCTCTTCGGAACGGCAGCCAATGGCAGTCTGCTTTAGGATTACCCCATATCTCAGGATTTATCCTGAGAATTCAGATTTTTTTTTCTCTTCTCAGGAATTCGCTTGGATTTTGCAAATCTCATGATCTCCCCTATTTTGTGTGCGAGAAATTAGGCGATTTCTCCGGACTTTTGATATTTCCATTTGGTAATCCTAGTCTGCACCGAATTGTAAACTTTAAGCCCATATATATTCGTTTCATTATTCAGTGACATCAAAATGTTAGCGAGAAAAATTATTTTACGTTTGATGGAAACTGAACCTAGGTTTAAACATACTATCAAACATCATTTATTTAGGTGTAGTTCATCTATATACAATAAATAACTCAGTTCGGATCAATATTAAAGTTTAATCTTGAGTGCCTGATTCATGAGTGAATCAGTTGCTCAAGTTTGAATTCAATCAGTGCTCTTTACCTTATTTTATTTCTAATGCCTTAAGATTAGTCATTTGGAAGCTGTAAGATGAATCATACATGAATTATCTTAATAAGGGAAGTAGCTACTTAATAATAATAAGAATCTAATACAAACATGACATTTTTAATGTGATTCACAATGAGATCATGAATTATATTGGATTGAACATGTAATGACCGCATATGTACAGACGCCAGCACATCCAGCTACCCCAATCTGTCAAATTTCTTTTATAGATTTTCAATTTTCTCACAAAAGCATAAGATTCACTTTCGATTGGGGAAATGTGACAGATTTGGGTAGCTTGATGTGCTGGCGTCTGTACATTATACAACCAATTTTAAATATTGGCGCGCAAATATTAATACATTTTACATCAATTATACGGGGCAACCGCCAACCCGTTTGGCAACCGTGGCGATTATGGCATATCCCCCCATTCTTTGCGGAGCATGACATGACCCTTTTATTAGCTATCGGAAACTTGAACATGGTTTTGACCTATAAAAACTCGGGTCAAGGGACGGTGACAATTTAATATTACAGTTAGACCTGTTATCCTTTCCAGAATTAGCGATTTATTTTTCCCCTTTAACTAGTAATCTCCTTGTGTAGCAAACGTTTTGAGATAAATATAACAATAGTTTAAAAAACACGCTTTATAGGAAATCACACAAAATAAATAAAGGCTTAGATTATTTTTTAAAAAGCACGCTTTTATGGAACTATAAACAAAAAAAAAATGGAAACTAAAATAAATGTATTTTATTGTAAAAAACGTGTGGTGCTTTTTAAGATATTATCAAAATGATATTCCTTTCACTCATATTTGTCACTAAAAAAATGACACTACGCCACCACGCTTTTTTTACAATTTTTTTTATTATCACTTTTTTTAGTTTCGTTTTCTATTAAATATAGTTTTTTTATAATATTAAAATGCGAGTTTTGTTAAATGACAAATAGCGCCTAGCGCGCCTAGTACGATGTATGTCTCACTGTATTATATGCATGAACACATACATATATGTGTTTAAAATGAATCATAGAGAATTATGCTAGGTATGTCCTGTGCCGGAAATTATTATAAAAAATATAAAAGGCGTAAGATTAATATTTGAGGATATATAGAGAGCGTTATATGCCAATGAAATTCAACAAATTATAGACGACCAGTTTTTACCCATTCAACTGCCCATGAACCCATTCTTGGGTTCATGGGCAGATTGAGTAGGTACAGACGCCAGTACATCAAGCTACCCCAATCTGTCAAATTTTCCCAATTGAAAGTGAACCTTATGCTTTAGTGATAAAGTTGAAAGTCTATAAAAGAAGTTTGACAGATTGGAGTAGCTGGATGTGCTGGCGTCTGTACCTCGGGTTGTATCGACTATTTGTGTTAACTTTGTATAAGGAGATAAGCTTTGTACCAATTATTTAATAGTCTAAACCATGTCAGGTTTTGACCATTAATTGTTACAACCCTTTTCAATTTCAACATTGTAAGATTAGTGATAGGTATATTTATAATTTATATATTGAACATATATGTTTGTCCTGAATCAGGGTGTAATTATTTATATAAGTAGGTTTGTATCTACAAAATAAAGTCGTATATGTAGTATATCAGTTATCTGGTTTCAATAGTACATGCTCTTCTTAGTTTGGGATCAAATAGCCGTTTGTGAATAATGTCCCAGGATATTATTATCAATTTATTATAATATTGTTTTATCATCACATCTCCACAAGCAAGAGCACTGGATTAGACACATTACTCTATAACATTTCGACGTTTTGATCTCGACATGTACTAACTTGAAATAAACTGTAACACATTTAGCGGTACTCCATCAGCATACCTATAGAAAAGCACTGATTCAGTTGTCCAAAATAATAAAACTTCGTCATCATAGATTTTCCAAGAATGTATTATTATCTATATTGCAACAAGAAGCTTCATCGAAAGAGTGTAGAGTTGGCATGTTTGTACGAGTCACTTCAATTAATGACAGATTGAAGTCACTCAGATGTTCCCTGCAGATAAAGGATAAAGAAACATCACCCGCGTCAGTCACAGTATAAAAAAAATCAGTACGGAATCTACCTACATACTCTGAAAACAGCACACTCACATCACGCATCGACGAGACCCCTAAGCGGTTGTCGCGGTGCTGCCAGTAGTGAGTGCCGCGTCAAGTCGAATGTCCATGAATGAGTTTAACTTTTGCGTAGTATACGACTATTTTAAATCTACTTCATCAAAACCGGAGATATTGTATTTTAAACTACGTGCTGATTTTAAAAACATTTTTTTTAAAAGCAAACAATATCAAAAATATCGAATAGTATAACCCCATTGCTTCAATAGAGCTTAGGTAATTATTTCATCAACTAGGCTAAGTTTCCGTACTGTCCATATTTACATACTAATTAGGTTTAATGTTATACTACATACAAAAAAGTATAAAGACAGTAGGGGCAAGTTGGCGTGGTTGGTAGATCTTGCTTTTCACGCCGCAGGATTCGATTCCCACTAAGGACAGATATTTGTGTGCATGAACATATCTGTTTATCCTTAGTCTTGGTGTAATCTATACAAATAAATTAAATTGGAGTGTCTGTTTGTAATATTGAAATAACCGGTTTTTACTACATAAATATGAATATATATATACGGTACATACACCAAAATAACATTTTTTTAACTTTTTGTCTGTCTGTCTGTTTGTTCCGGCTAATCCCTGAAACGGCTGGACCAATTTTGACGAGACTTTTATTGGCAGGTAGCTGATGTAGGTAATAAGGAGTAATTTAGGCTACTTTTATTTTAGAAAAAGTCATTTATTTTACTAAAAAACAAAATAAACTAATTAACACGCGGACGAAGTCGCGGGCACAGCTAGTCTATATATAAAAATCAATGCCACTTTTCGTTGTAATGTTATAACTCAACAACGCCTTTACCGATTTTGCTAATTTTGGTCTTGAATTATTCGTGGAAGTCCAGGGAAGGTTCGTAGAGAAATTTTAAAAAACGTCTTGAAAAGTGTAAAATCAACATCTTTCTATACTCCCATATACAAACAATTTGTACTAATACTTAAAAGCGTAGCGAAGCACATACCGGGCCGCTAGTTCGATATATAAGTAGTGTGTTAAGCATGTATTGAGGCGCTCATAGGCAGATGCTGTCACTGGTCCGTAAGTGACCGGCGAGGTTAAGGAACTAGACTCGCGGTCAGTCCATAGATGGGTGACCACCAAAGTGGTTTAATTTCTGAGAGCCCCTGTGCTTCGGAGAGCTGTAAGTCCCGGTTGCAGTCATTAGACACCGTTGAGCCATGTCAGAGGCCTATGTAGGGCGGCTTGAACAACTCTTGACACTAGGATAACCACTGCTCATACAATAAGTAAGTATGTATTTACAAAAGAAAAGGAGTGTATGTATATATGTCTATATCAGTTATCTAGTTTCCATAGTAAAAGGTCTGTCAGTTGTCTCTTAATTTGGGATCAGATGGCCGTGTGTGAATAATGTCCCAGGATATTATTATTATTACTATAACACATTAATTGCTTTTTCTAATCATAGTAACTTAGCATTGGTTTGGGATTGTTACCAAGACTAATAATGATGCGTACCACTTACATTTAAGTTTAAAATTAAAAAAAATATATACACCAACATACAGATAATATTTCGTTTGATGAATTACGTTGGCAATACTGTATCTGCTCAGTATTCTTCATAATCGTAGTAGTCGTCGTCCTGTCCGTTCTGCAGCATCGCTGCGAGTGATAATTCATCGCCCACGTCTGTTGGCTCTGGTTCCAGGTCTTCTTCATAATCTTCCGCAGGATCTAAAAAAAGAATAGTCATAGTATTTTTTTTGAGTGAAGTTTCGACGAACTCTAAACTGCCGTTGTCTTCTTCTCTTATTGGAAGGTGTAGTTATCTGTTTTTAAATGTTTTCAATATTATCTTTTAATAAGGGGTTTATGACAATTTATTATGTCCGTAAACGACGCGAAAAAAGTCCGTTGTCTCTGCCTACCTCTCCGGAAAACAGGCGTACATACACGCCTGTTTTCCGGAGAGGTAGGCAGAGACAATTCAAAATTCATTTATTCCGTAAAAATTTGACATGTATTTGGAATCGTAATTTTTTATTAACCTACCGTGCCGTGCATGACGTTGCAACTACTGAGAAACACTGCCAGAAAACTCAGTAGGAATCCTTTTTTTTCTTAAGATTAATTACAATCATGTGTGTTGACTCAGAACAGCTCAATCCCAAGCACTTTTGTCACTTAAATAATCAGAGATTTTGGAATATGCCCTGCTACACAATTTGGCTTTAATAATTTTTTTTAAACTTATTCGTAGACAATTCTCTAATATCATTGGGAAATTTGTTATAGAATCTGTATTACGAGCTTTTAAGGATTATGGTATTCCAATCTAGTGAGTTGTAATATGGGCATTCCCCGCACTCGTCTATCGCAAACTGAACTTAAAAGTCCATGCGGATTGGTGGATCTTATTTTTTGCCAATTTCTATTGGGATCGGCTCAAGGCTCCAGTGACATCAATTTGAATGAAATGTGTCAAATAGGTAGCGCATAATAAAGGCGGTTCTCTCTATCATTGGCATATAACGTCATTCGATTAAAATGGATAGATATATAAACTCTTTATTGTACACCAAAGAAATAACAAAATAAAAAAACAATTAAAACCTTAAAAGTATAAAATGGGCGGTCTTATCACAAAGTGTGATCTCTTCCAGACAACCAAAGTAAAATCGGAGAATGGAGTTATTGAGAGGGGCAGTTGTCGGTGTACAGGTACATTACAAATAGTACCTATGGGTACAATCAATAAAGAAATAAATAAAAAGAAAATGATTCAACAATTACCGTTGGCGGGGGCTGGCTGCGGCGTTGGTGGCGCGGGGGTGGTGGGAGCAGCGGGGGTGCGGGGCGCGGGCGAGGCGGCGGGAGGGTTCTTCTTCTTGCGCTTCTTGGGAACTGGCGACGCGGGTACTGCCACTGACGGCGTCGGTGGTTTTACGCTGAGGAACGATAAAATATTAACGGTTGTAGAACATGGTCGAGTGAAATATTTCATGAACATCATGCACCTGATATCGTCCACTGCTGAAAACAGGTGTCCCCCAAATGTTTCCAGAACGTCACCATTTGGAGGGGTTTCCTTTCCTCACCTTGCGACTAACGACTAGTTAGGTGATAGCTAGTACAGGTGGCGCTGCTGTCAAACTACCTGAAGTATTCCTAAGTCATCTTGTACTACACTCGCGGGATGGTATAGGTGGTCCTGTTATTCTTTCTGGGCCGGAAACCATAAAGCTCAGTAAAATGAGTAAAATATTTAGATGAACCAAAGGAGAAGGAAATGACTCCATACATTCCTGGGCCCAGGTGTTAACTGAATCAAACTAGCCTTATTTGTGAGAGGATATAATAACAAGACCTCACTGAAATTTTGGTGAAATTTGGCTATCCAGGAATCAAGTTATATGAAGTATAGTAAAAGTGAGGTTTAATTATAACATTGTAGTTTTTTACAAAATATTTTTGAATGGCTTGGGTTGTGTTATGGTTTTATGCATGGAGAGTGTGACATGTCGAAGATCTGGCACGTTTGGATCCCCCACGCCCCGTGCAGTCACTACAGTCGAAGAAAATCACAAATCAAACAAGGAAAATACGTGCGCACTTAAAACGAAAGACAACGTACGAGTGACAGTCAAAGAGTATGTAAGAAAAATTAAAGGAATACGATCCGCTATGAATCGATTTCACGAAAAACACTTGTCACTCGATTTCCAAACATATTTTGAGATTTTACTGATTTATTCTTAATCGATTACGAGCAATTCATCATTATTTTATAGATTATTTCGTTTCATAACTTAATTTAAGTTTTCTCGCTGCCTAGATAGAAACATGATACCATATTTTGTGATTTGCTTTAGAAAAATATAACGGTTTTTTTAATTCACATTTATTCAACTAGTTAACTGCTGGGCCCAGAAGTTTCCTTCTCCTTTGTACATTGTAACTTTGTGGCAAAAAGGGAAAAAATACAACTTAATACGCTCGTATCTTAACTCAGAATCAGCTACATTCAATACATACAAATTATTGTCTACTACTTGGGAAGAGTCCCACCCTCTAACCCGTCACTGCAACTCCAATAAGCCAGGATCAACATTGGCACACAATATAATGACACTGAGCAGGCAGGCAGTGAGGGTCAGGCATGTCCGAGGGAATCGCTTCAATTGCAATGGATCCCGCAACAAATTTTATCAAAGAAGAAGGACTTAACTTAGTTCCACTTCGAGGTAGATATTAGAGCCTCACAAAATTGCAAAAAGACTAAAATGGAGAAAACTTAAAAGGCGCAATTGACACATGAAAATGAACTAATTAAACTTCATTCATGCGAAATAATTTTTTGGTTCTCCATACAAAATGTATCAGATGCTACTCTCGGGTACGAATTAAATCTTATTGTTTGTGTATTTTAAATTTTGATGTGAATGCACTTAAATTTCGTCAATTATTTATGTTACACGTTCTATACTGCTAGTTTTTACCTATTTATGAATTAAATTATCACTCACAGTAAGTACTAAAAGTAAAATGGCCAATGCAGTAAAATATATTACACTACTTACTTACTTTTTGTGTGGGCACCCTAGTGTCAGAGTTGTTCAAGCCGCCCATTAGGCCGCTGACATGGCTTAACAACTGTTGCCTAATGGCTACAACCGGGACCGACAGCTTAACGTGTCTTCCGAAGCAAGCACGCTCAGAAATTAAACTATCACCATCGGTCACCCATCTATGGGCTGACCGCGAGCCTAGTTGCTTGTCCTCGCCAATCACTTACGGACCGGTGAGAGCCTCTAGCTGAGCGCATATTACACTGACTCGCCCCATAAGAGTTCTTATTACCTTTTCATTATGGAACCCTAAAATACTTACTCTGTAGAAACCACGGTAGCTTTAGGCGTTGCTGGCGGCAATGGAGTTCCCGGTTGGTCTAAGCTTTTTAAAATGTCATAGTTTATCTTGGAACTAATCTTTTTCTCGGCGATCATCTTTTCTATCGCCTCGCCGGCGGTGGCCGCGTTGCAAGGCACCTTCTTTCTGTAAGACCCTCGGATTTTCTTTTTCTTGTCCTTGTTTTCTTCTTTTTCTTTCGCGCGAAGTTCTTCTTTTACTTAAACAGAGTGATTATGAGTGGATATGGATTAATATTATAGGTAGCATTAACTAGAGATAAAATATTTGCTTTTACACAAATAAATATAAATCTTGGGACAAATAACTGACTGCCATCTGATCCCAAACTAAGCAGAGCCTGTACTATGGCAACCAGACAACTGATAAACATACTTATATATTTCTAAATACATATTGATAAATTACACCCAGAAAATCGTGCTCATCACACAATAATTTGTCCTGGGTGAGGATTGATCCGACGATCTTTCTCTCAATGATCTGAATTTTTGAATGATTTTTAAACTAATGAAATGGACCAGTGTTAAACTAATACCTACTTTTCTGCTCTCTCAAGTATCCTGCCTTTTTAAATTGTAAACTAATTAAATTAAGCAGTGCTAAATTTATACTTAACTTTTTGCTCTCAAGTATCCTGTATTATTGAATGACTTGTAAACTATTAAATCAACCACAGTTAAATTCATACCTACTTTTCTGCTCGCGCATGTATCAAATATTTTTGAATGATTTGTAAATAGATTTAATGAACCAGTGCTTAATAAATACTTACTTTTCTGCTCTCTCAAGTATCCTGCATTTATTTTATTCCATAACATCGCTTTGTGCCGCATTTCCTCTTCTGACATGATCATAGTATTAACATAAGCCTCATCTTTATCATCGAGCACCAGTTCCTCTGCATCGTGCAGGTCTTTGTTGAACTGTTTCATGTCCGGCTTTAAGAATTTGTCGTTTTTGGGTTCAGTTTCAGGTTGTCTGTCCAAACCTATGACTGCTAAGTCGGGACCTGTAAATAATTATAAGAATCATGTTTTAAAAAGACTTGTTAAAAAGTGTTACTGCGTTATGCATACTAAGTATTTGGTGTACAATATAATAATAATAATATCTAGGGACAATGTCACACAGATCATCCTAGCCCCAAACTAAGCAAAGCTTGTACTATGGGTACCAGGCGACGATATACATACTTATATGGATAGATAAATGCTTATATACATAGAAAACATCCATGAGTCAGAAACAAATATTCGTGCTCATCACACAAATATTTGCACTTACCGGGATTCGAACCCAGAACCACCAGCTTCGTAGGCAGGAGCACTACCAACTAGGCTACGGTGACCGTCAAAGGTACACCTACCCTACCATACCTTAAAAATACATCACTTTGCTTAAGGACTTAAAGCACTCGGATCAAACATCTAGGGATCATACAAATATTCATCCAGTGCGACTATTTTAACCACTCTGTCACACGTAAAGCCATTACCACTGCCCATACGATTAAACAATATAAAACTTACCTAATCCTTTCTCTATCTTCATCTTCTCACCCTTAGTCGCATCTTTTTGAACATCGTCAGCTATTTCCTCAATCAGGTCCAATGCATCCTCTGTAGCAAACCTAGAAGCCTCAGCATCTTCAAGGGACGTTTCATCTGGAAAAATGAACATTTTTCATTTTAACAACACTTAAAAGACAAGCATACAATCGGTAACCGTAGCCTATATACGAATATAGCAACATCCGGATCTCACAGAAACCAATTGATTAATTATTAAGTAAACTATAAATAATTGTAAGTGAATGTAATGAATCTTTTAATAATAAGCCAGTAGATTATCCAACTCTCTGGTTCTATGTACCGCAATTTTAACAGTTTCTAGGGAAACCCCGACTAAAACTTGGAAGGTAATTTTAGTATGACTTTAGGGGACTATTCTCTAAGAATCAAAATCTCACGTTTTAAAGTTACAACAGAGAAATATTATTATTTCCGGAAATGTAATATTTGAACAAACAATTTCCTTTTTATACATGCCGTCTTTTCCAAAGGTTATAAATATGTAGAAAGAGGTAATAAACTATCTGTATAAATTGCCTCGTGATCTGGTCTGTAGACCTACTTCGCTAAGAATGTCTCCAAAATATGTCGTACTTGCTTGACTGTACCAAGCCCGTAGGGTGCGTATGTTAAAGTATCCAAAATAAAGCTTAGATAGTAAAGTGCGTTACAGCCTTGGACATGTTTTAATATGGTCTACATTTCTCCGACCGGTCTATCTTTAAAGGCCCGATTCGACTTCTATATATCCGATAAGTCTTAAATATTAAATAACTAGCTGTGCCCCGCGGTTTTACTCGCGTTAAACTTTATGAATTATCACAGCTCCTTCCTCGTATGTAGTGTAGCGTGATAATATGTACCCTATATGTTGACCCGACCTCTAAGTAATATTCATGCAAAATTTTAAGTAAATCCATGCCGTACTTTTTGAGTTTAGCCTGGACATACATACAGACAAACAGATAAACAGGCAAACATTTTAAAAGCTATATTTTTGGCTTTGATATCAATTGTAGATCACACCCCAAGTATCCTTTAAAAAAAAATCAATGTACAGTTTTGACTTTTCTACGATTTTATTATATGTATAGATAATTATTAAATACCACGGGACGATTGTGTACGTCAGACAAAAGTCTACTGTAGTTGGGATAAAATTATATGTAATGCCCGCTTTAAGATGTCACATCATTTCAAAATTATTAGCAAAAAATATCAAAAGTAAGAAAACGGCTAAGACTTCAATACACAATAACAAGTCAGATTTTAACAAAAAAATAAATATAATTATTGATACCATAAACCAGGATGTCTTCGTAGTAAAATAAAACCCAACATTAATAATAATATCTAGGGACAATGTCACACAGATCATCCTAGCCCCAAACTAAGCAAAGCTTGTACTATGGGTACCAGGCGACGACATACATACTTATATATAAATATTTATAGATAAATACTTAAATACATAGAAAACATGCATGACTCAGAAACAAATATTCGTGCTCATCACACAAATATTTGCACTTACCGGGATTCGAACCCAGGACCACCAGCTTCGTAGGCAGGAGCACTACCAACTAGGCTACGGTGACCGTCAACCCAACACTTTATGATGATAAAGACTAAGATAAGGAAACTTTAAATAATTAACAAGACCTAATATCGCTTCAAGCAATTATAGCCCATTTGAGCTAAAACACACAAGCCAAAATAAAATGGATGGTGACTCACAAAACTTTATCTAAAACTAGCAGTGCCCGCGGACTTCCGCGTTATATAAATATTTTTGTCCCTGCCCGTTCGTCCCGCTTAATAATTCGGTTAAAAGTTCGGGATAAATAAAAATTATGTAAATGAATCATAGCCTATACGTACACTCAACAATAACGTAGCTTTTTATTTGTGAAATAATTTTGAAAATCGGTTCAGTAGATCCAGAGATTACCCCTTACAACGTCACAAACTCACAAACGTTAACTCTTTATAATGTTAGTATAGATAGAACTAAAACTGTTATTTTTCTAATCAAATTAGCTTAGATACATAAGACCAGGTTGTCTGGTTTTCACATAAACTTCATATTATTATATTCTTTTGAATACCCTAATTTGGATAAAGTGTACGGACCCTAATTAAATGGAGGATGACCTTCACATCCTCCATTTAATTAGGGTCCGTATATTTTAGCGTGAACGGGCGATAATTGCATGTTACCAAAAAAATTGCTTCTACATTATAGCCTTCTAAAGTTTCCTTATTTCGCTCTTTATTGCCAAAATAAAGTAGTCAATATATTTTGTTAAATTAACCATTGTCACCATCACCAAAATTAGCAAAGGGGATTATTTATCCCCTAAATAGTCACGGGGGAACTAAAATACTACACTCTCCCCTAAAAAACGCAATATAAATGTATAACTAAGCTGACAGAACGTGTTCTCCATTGTTTTTTGTGAATACATAAATATTGATGATCTGACTTCCTGTTAATACCGGTTAAGTATTATGCATTCATTAAGATTCTTTTAAAAGTGCCATTTTTATATTTTTAAGCCAACTTCTAATAAAGGAGGTTATTAATTCGACGATTATTTTTTATGCAATCTACGCGATTACTCACTCATATTATTTTTAATTGCAATTTTTATTTGTATGCATGGTTAGATAGAAATAATACTTTTTATTGTACACACTCAAACGGAAAGAAAATACATTGGATATAAAGAACATAATGTGCAACGGGCGGTCTTATCGCTTTAAGCGATCTCTTCCAGACAACCTTTGGATGGATAGGAACTGAAAGTAAAGTATCGAGTAGCAGGAGTGCAACAAATAAATTATACTAATTAACTGTGATATAAATATATTGCATACCCAATTACTTAGTATGACTTCACAAATTGTTAATAAACATAAATATATAAATTAAATATAAACATATACGCTACGCGATTACTCTCAGGTATCGAATTCGGTCAAACATATTTCTTTTTTTTATTGCAATTTTTACCATGGAAATAAATCACAGTATCTCACTTAACAACCATGGAAGTACACCCAGACAAATATATAGGGGAACACAATAGTTATCCTGTGCACAACACAATAGTCATGCTGTATATATATATATATATATATATATATATATATATATATATATATATATATATATATATATATATATATATATATATATATATATATATATATATATTTTTTTTGTTTTATTTAATTACTTTATAATAATTAATAACTTATGTCATATAAATTTGCATGCCGTCAAATCGGCGTAACATGCTGAACCTGTACAATTCTATATAACACCTTGTAACCATGTTTCTGGCGAATAAATAAATATTTCATTTCATTTCATTTCAGGAATCGAACCCGGAACACGTAGTAGAGCGGCGGCTATCTTAACTATTGCGCCACGTTATGTTCGTACAAACAAACAGACATCTATATCTATACATATAATAAAATCGTAGGAAAGTCAAAACTGTACATTGAATATTTTTTTTAAAGGATACTTGGGGCGTGATCTACTATGGATATCGAAGCCAAAAATATAGTTTTTAGAATTTTTGCCTGTGTGTCTGTTTGACTGTATGTATGTCCAGGCTAAAATCAAAAAGTACTGCATGAATTTGCTTCAAATTTTGCATGAATATTACTAAGAGGTCGGGTCAACATATAGGCTACATATTATCACGCTATCACCTACGGGGGAGGAACTGTGATAATTTATAAAATTTAACGCGGCTAAAAGCGCGGGGCACAGCTCGTAGCAAATATGATTGCGTTGGAGTCAAAATATATATCTTTATGATTATATGTATTAGAATATCATCACCCCATCTCATCCCGTGGGGGGCATAGAAGTCAACCCGAGAGAATATCTAACACATGACACACAGCAGCATCCTTCTGAATACTATGACCATCTTACTGCGATCGTCAACCCGTTTGCCAAGCGTGGAGATTATGGCAAACCCTCTCAAGATGAATTTTGGCGGAGGCTTGTCCAGCAGTGGACTTCCTTCAGCTGTGATGATGATATTTGACTCCCAAGTTGTAGAACAGTTAATACAGAGGACTCATTACCTATGACGTACAATAATTGGCCATATTATTTTACATTATCTATACATATAATAAAAGCGTAGGAAACACTGTACATAAAATATTTTTTTAAAAAGGATACTTGGGGCGTGATCTATAATCGACATCGAAGGCAAAAATATAGTATTTAGAATTTTTGTCTGTTTGTCTGTATGTATGTCCGGGCTAAAGTCAAAAAGTACTGCATGGATTTACTTAAAATTTTGCATGAATATTACTAAGAGGTCGCGTCGGGTCAACATATAGGCTACATATTATCACGCTATCACCTACGGGGGAGGAGCAGTAGTAATTTATAAAATTTAACGCGGGTAAAACCGCGGGGCACAGCTAGTATGTTATTGTAACGTATGTACTGGCTGTTTGGCATAATGACATGGGACCTTTGCCTGTACATGATTGACATGAATAAACGTCAGTGCGATAATGTCCGCTCGCCGTTTTATTTGTATTCAAATACATAATAGTTATATATTAACTGACCGGAGAATATTCAGAGACTATATTACAAGATTGACGTCAAAATATTGTTTTTTATTACTGAATTATCCCGGTTGATCGCCCATGTGGATCCATGTGTATCTAGATTGTATAATTTTACCAAACTTTATAAAATAAACAATTCATTAAATAAAACATTACGTAAATAAGAATATAAACCTGAAAGGTTGTATTCAGAGAATGGTTTTCGTAATGTTATGGGATCGTAAACTGTTATAAAAAATAGTTTTTCTGAATTATCTATGTTGTATTAATTACAATATTGTATCACAGTGACGTAGCGTAAGAATTTTGGTTCATTTTATAAGGTCATTAAATACATCGTACTGTTTAATGTTTTTAAACTTTCGCGATTTGTACACATTTTTATATACTGTGGACACGGGTCTCAATCGCGATAAAGATATAGGCAAATCATTACCTTGGTTACCCGTCGTTTTGGCATGGATTGCACCAGTCGTGGTCACGGGTCGACTGGTGTGGCTCTGCAGCGTCGTCTCCGTGAAGCTCGGGTTTCGGTATCTACCCTCGCATGGTCTTGATATATTTCCTTTACGAAACTGTCGGTACACACGACACTAATGACATCAGCGCCCGGGCGCACTACGTTGGTTACGCGACGATGGCACTTCGTTATTACAGGATTCCAAGATGGTGAGAGGCGGTTTCCGTCTTCCCGGTTGAAATTTATATGTTTCTTTATTTCAACCGCTTCACGTACTATTTTGGAGTAATAGTGACGATCGGTGGAGAGGACCTGTGGCTTGTGTAAATTAGTAATCCAGTGTTGAGATCCTGTGTCGACTACGTGCTCAGCTATTGCTAATTTATTAACCTGTCTGTTTCTGACAGCTGCGATATGTTCTTTGGCCCTTTCAGCAATAGATCTTTTAGTTTGGCCGATATAAAACAGTTGCACTCAAACCTGTAGACGCCCGTTGTTTGAATAGGAATGACATCCTTCGGTGTACGCAGATGGTTGGAGACTTTGGAGATCGGACAATATACAGTCTTGATGGAGTATTCTTTAGTACTGATCCAACTTTATCCGTTACTCCTTTCACGTAAGGTAAAAACGCTGGTGCTCTGCTTCCTTCCGGCTGCTTCTCCCTCCTCTTCATACGTTTAATGCCCCCCCTGTAGCCGTTCTGCCAAAGTACCTCCTGAACGTGTGTGAGCTCACTTTTAAATATTCAGGGTCGCATATGTCATACGCTCTGTTTGTTAACGAGGCAACTACAGATAACAGGTGTCGCGGATGGTGATGAGAGTGGGCGTGTAGATATCTGTCTGTGTGTGTGGGCTTTCTGTATACCGTGTGTGCAAGGGAACCATTTTCTCTCACCCTCAATTTGACATCGAGGAAAGGCAACGACCTCTCTACCTCCATTTCATAAGAAAACCTGATGTTAGGGTGCGCGGAGTTCAAGATAGTGGTCTATTGTTCTACTTTCGATGTGCTACCTTTCATGATACAGAAGATATCGTCAACGTATCATTTCCATACCTTCACGTGGACCAAATGTTATGCGATCATATTTTCAAGATGTTCCATCCAGATATTGGTTAGGAGTCAACTTGAATGTAATTCAGTCATCTGGGCACCGCATGAAGCTAAGTATAGCCTCATGCTGGAGCGTGTACAAAATAAATTTATTAGATATTTGTATATGCGACATTATGGAGTATATCCATTTTACCCTTTGATGTATCCCACTCTGTTTATTTTAGGCATGGTGGGATACAATGAACTAAGAGTTCGAAGGGAACAGGCACTAACATCATATCTTTTTAAAATATTTAGGGGTAGCATTCATAATGCTGATGTTTTAGAACAGATAGCCCTGTGTGTCCCGGACAGGTATGTTTGGAGAAGGAGACGGCCGCGATTGCTAGTGGAACCGCATGGTCGGACTAATCTTGTACATGAGGCGCCCCTGACGCGTGCTCTCCGTACTCTTAACCTTATAGCAGCTGAGACTGACCTATTTGTGTGTTCTCTGAGTGAGTTCACGAGAAGTTATGTATAATTAGTTATAAGTAAAATTTGTTTAGTGGTATAAAATTGTACTATACTTAGATAAGCACTCTATCGCATTGGACTTATACCTACCTGTAAAGATAGATGTAAGAGACGAAAAATAAATAAAAATAAAAATATTGGCCATTAGCGGTAATGATTTGCCTATATCTTTATCGCGATTGAGACCCGTGTCCTCAGTATATAGAATCGTACAGTTTGTCAAAAATATCCTCTAGGCTAGAGCTTACACTGTCAGCACAGTTAATAATAAATTATTACATATTAATAATAATTTATTATTAGCGTTACCATAGAATATTTAAAATATGAGACTACATTGATCAAACTTTTAAATATAGTCATTTTTAGAATCCGTACCCAAAGGGCACAACGGTACCCTATTACTAAGACTCCACTGTTTGTCTGTCCGTTGGTCACCAGGCTGTATGTTATGAACCGTGATAGTGAGACAGTTGAAATTTTCACAGATGATGTATTTTTGTTGCCGCTATAACAACATATACTAAAAAGCAGAATAAAATAAATATTAAAAAAGCAAAAACAATAATTACAAATATTATTTTTTGCGGTTTAATATGCGATAATGGTTCGTACCTTTCATGTGCTCATCCGGTTCGCACTTGGCCGGTTATTATACCGCATTGTAAATTTAATATTGCAATTAAACATACATTTAATTTTTACAAGAGTACGTAAAGCCGAAAATGTCATCAAGTTAACTGTTAATATCATATTAAATACTTGTTATAAAATTAAGATTATAAATTGAGAGTTACCAAATCAAATGCCATAAAAATTTACTACTAAATGTCATACTGAGTACTTGTTATAAAATTAAATGTCACTTTATGGAATAATTGAATTAAAGTCTGTGAATCAGGAATTCGTTAACAGTACTGGCTCGTTTTTTTCGTTGACAGCCTGAGCTGTGGCCCGAACCCCATAAGGGTGCCCTCAGGTATTAGTCACTGAAATTAAGCTACTGGTTGAGAGCCTTTTGCGCTAGCCAACTGCTCGTTGTTTTCAATTATTTAATTTGATATACTATTGCTAAATGTAACAATAATAGCTTAGTAACTTGCTATTTATTATTTATTTAAGGATATTAAAAATATATGTGACGAAACAGACCGCACGGACGGACTACGTCAAAAAAAATTGTTGCTTTAATTACTGTTTCTAAACTGTGTTTATGTAGTCCATTGTGAGCTTGACAAGTACAAGTGTATGTTAATACCCAAGTGCTGAATAAATTTCATTATTTCATTAGTAACATTTACCTTATAAAACATCCTCAATTTCTTCCTAAAACTATTGAAAGTTAAAAATTTTATACTGTTTGGAAATACCTCCGATCAAATAAAAACTTTTTTAATTGATCTGAGGGTAATAATTTTTCAATCAGGAATTCCTTACAACAGTATAATAATACTTTCTTCATAACATCTTCCCCAATTTACCTTAAAACTATTGATAGTTTTTTTAATATTTAAGGTAGTTTTAGTTTTGAATTGAGTTTCAGTTTTATTTAGGTATGTTCATTTATTTTATGCATGCTGTGACTGCATATTATCTGTAAATACTGTCTGTTTTATACTTTTTTATATGTTACATGTTACTATCCCGTTTTTTAGACCAATAAACGAAAAAAAATCAAACAGTTTGGTAAGTTATTGATTTTGTTTGGTGCTATGCAGAAAATACTTCTCTTGGATTATCTGTAAATACTGTCTGTTTTGTACTTTTTTATATGTTACTAGCTGTGCCCCGCGGTGCTACTCGCGTTAAATTTTATAAATTTTCTTTGCTATAAACCTCACGGAGCCCGAGACCTTTCCCACGAATGCAAAACCGTGGAAATCGGTTCGTGCGTTCTGGAGTTATAGCGTCAGGAAGGAAAACCCGACTTATTTTTATATAGTAGACATGTTTCTATCCTGTTTTTTAGACCAATTAACCAAAAAAATTCATACATTTTGGTAAGTTATTGATTTTATTTGGTGCTATGCAGAAAATACTTCTCTTGGATTATCTATAAATACTGTCTGTTTTATACTTTTTCATATTTTACATGTTTCCATCCTGTTTTTAGACCAATAAACGAAAAAATCATACATTTTGGTAAGTTATTGATTTTTGGTGCTATGCAGAAAATACTTTTCGGCATTAGAGCTGTTTTTGTAGATCGGAGACATAAATCATCATGTCTATGTGTGTTACAAGGCTATAAGCGTTGCTCTAAAGTTTTCATAAATAGGTGCATATTTTTCTTTACGATAAAAGTTTCAAATACATATTGGCACGGTACGATTAAAATTATCAAAAACCAAAAATATGGTTATGGTACTGTCGATGTTAATTTACATTAAGATCTTGTACTTTTTTGGGTTTAGATTACTAGTTCTTTTTCAACGAAAATAAAAACAACGCCGTAATGCAGAATATACTAATAGTAACCGCTTGTTGATCCTAAATCTGTCTTAATTTATATATTGCAAAAGCAAACTTACTGATTTTAATGAATGAGTATATGTGCTCTTTCCATGTCACTTGATTATCAATTATGAGACCTAGGAATTACGTGTTCGTTACTTCATATTTTTTTATTATTAAACGTTAAACATAAATGTTTTATTGATTTAAATTTTATTAAATTAATGACAAGTTTATTTTCTTCCAACCAGTCAACAGATTGCCTTTTGCGATGCTAAGATCGTCTTTATACTCTTTGTCGTGTTATTGCTTATAATTAAGGTTGTGTCATCTGCAAACAATGCCAAAGGGCAGGATATACCCTATGACATTTTTGAAATATATATAAATAGATTTGGTTGAGACTTATTTATTTATACGGTGAATAATAGGGGGCCAAGAAGACTGCTCTGCGGTACTCCACAAAAAATATTACGTTCCTCAAATACGTATTCTTTTTCTATTTTATTATGCATATTCCATAATACATTCTGCGAATGATAAAGTTAGACCACCGCCAATATTCACACCAGCATTCTCTGAGAATGATAAAGGTCACCAACAAAATAGCTGCATTCTCTGGGTCAAAGTCATCAATGTTATGCCAATTAAGCTAAGCAGAACATCGTAGAAAGCGTTAATAAAATCGATAACAGAACAGTCTCTTAATTGAAAAAACATTGGAGCCTTTAACCTTGACAAAGCCGGTTAAAATCCTGTTACATATCTTCATGAATTATTCTCAATTAAATATCAAAATGAATGTAAGGTGAATGTAAATCAGAACTTTAAAGCATTGATAAAGTAAACAGTTACTTGATTGACTTATAACTTCTCTTACCAATGCCTAACTCAGCAGTACCGATAACAGCGGCCGCAGCAAGTTTTCTTTTTTTTTTGCTATCTCGCTCCAACTGGACTTCTATTTCTTTCTGTAGGTCTGTTAATTCCCTCTCACCATCTTCTTCTTCCATCAACTGGAAGAAATCATTCATTTATTAATAAAGATAAACAAAGACTGCTTAAAAAACGAAGAATTGGCTTCAACTTTTCTATATGATTATCGGTCGAAGAAACAAAATTATGTTAGTTCATTAATTATGGGACCATTCCGAAATCATTCCCAAATAAATAATTAAACATCGGAGAAATCACGTTCCATAAATACAAAAACACACAAAAAGTTTATTATTTTAAATCATGTATGTATTTGTGGATTTACTTGTACTTTGGAAGCCACATAACTGATATGATATATTACATAAATTAGTTTCTTTTGTAAATACATTTATGGATAATTACACCCAGACTCTGGGCAAACAGACATATCCCCACAAATATTTGTCCTGTATGCGAATCAAGCATACACTCATATCTTTTTATCTTATTACAGGTCTACTAAAAGAGATTTCTTTAAAAATAAGTAGTACCTTCGTGCAATATGATTGCTTGTATTCTATGCTTTCTTTATTTTACTTACACTAATTTTCATGTTTTCATGTTGTGTTTTAATTCACATGTCACATATATCTAGTATCTGTTGGCTACAAGAGATGAGCTATGGTTTCTTGTGTTTTATCAACCTGGCGCCCAGAGCCATAGTTGTACACCCTGCATTCCCTATCATAGCTACATCTCTAGATCTGTAAGGCCCACCTTATATACGGTGGATACCCTATTCAATGGCAGCAAGTGGTGTCAGTAATACACGCGCTGCGCACGCTCAAAATGGTAGCTGAAATCTTAGATTTGTTTGCTTGTTCGCTGAGCGAATATACAAGGGTCTCTCATTGGATAATATGCTATGATTTAGAATAGACTCTGTAATTAATACTTCTGTAGTTTTTTTACCGCAATAGGCGCAGGACCGGTTTCCACTATGCCTCGCGCTGTCGAGAAAGCACATCGTGCATCAAAATATATGCGAACAGGTGTTTATCTATCGCTGTTAGCCACATCTGATGTACATATTATAAAATGAGGAATCATATGTACTTAAGTATTAAGTACATATGATTCCTTCCGAAGTGTTAAAAGCGAATGTGAGTGCCATACATACCACTCTGGGTTTAATGGCACAAAACAAAATAATAATGTATCGAACAATTATATAAGAAAAAAAAATACATGTAATAGTAGCTTTGTGTTCTAGAAGATAAAAAATTACCTGTGCTACCCATATGGACTAGCGCATTGGCTATGTAAGCAGTACTCCGTCAACCAATGACTTATTAAACTGTGACGGTGGAAGCTAATTTATTATTCACGAGCAACTGTATAATAATATATATGTTCAGTTGTATATAATTATTTCATATTGTTATATAACTCAACTAAATAGTTCCGCAATGTGTTGCATGAGTATGTATTTCGCACACTTCAAGGACGACTTTTCGATAGTTGGTTGATATTATATGATATATTATTTATATGCCGAATTAAAAGTGTGATGTATTGTCCACATATATTACTATGATGTCTTGCGCAGGCTACAACCCGTGCAGAGGCTATTAGCGCCGTGGAAATGCGAAGGAAGAAGCATTCATTTTGAATCTTTTATTATTAAAAACATAACAACGTCCGTGATGCCTTCCGATCCAAAGGTTACGGGTTCGATCCTCGCATGATACAAATATTTGTGTTCATAAACATGTCTTATTTGTCTTAGTATCTGGGTGTGTTCTCTGTTTTGAATCTACAATAATAATAATGGCGGCCAGTCTCAATTAAAACTAGCAATCTGCGCAGGACATATTATAGTGCCCAAGTGTGTGCGCAAACATACAGGGGCACTTCTATTCCATCACGCTCATCACCCGATGGAAAAACTAGCGACACGACCGGAAAGAGACACGTACTCTCCGGGGCACGGTATATATATAATACCGCCAACTAACAGACTTCAAGCTGATACTTGGAAATTTTTCTTTTACATAAATATTCCACAATTCCTTTATGCCACAACGCTGGATATTATTATATAACTACAAAACGTTATCAGTAGTAACTGTTTATTATACTACTTTTGTGCAATTATTATTATTAATTGAACCCAGTATGATCCCAGTTGTGGGCTAAAATCTTGGGGATAATACTAATTTAGCTCTTATCAGCCTCTTAAAATGTAACGATATGAACCGTTACGTTCGTATGTATATTAATACAATTTAGCGACTTCCTGCTAATTGAGCGTCGATATCCGTAATGTAGTAAGTATAAGGAAGTGTATCTAAAACCGGATTTTCACAAGTGTATAATTCTTACCGGAAGGGCAAATCACTATTCTTTGTCCGTCCCTGGACATAGACGGTTGTTTTCCTTCTTAGAGAACTCGAAACCATATATTCGATTTAAATATTCAAGTCATCGTTTTGCGGGATGGAAGGCTGTGTACATTGCATCCCGGCTTGATTAAACTGTCAATTAGCGGAATTAACACAACATATTTGTTAAAATAATTACTTTCAAAGTAATTATATATAAATAGAATATTTAATTTTAGCAAAAGTAAGCAGATTTTTTTAAGTAATTTTAGGTAAAATTCTACTTAAAAGGAGAAGAATAGAAAGAATATTAATTTTGTATTTTGAATGTTATGGATTTCCGCACAGTAATGCTTGATTCCATTAGGTACCTACTTAAAATATTACTGGAAATAGCTTAAAGCATAGCATCGTGTGTGTTCGTAGAGCATTATCAATTACATTTGTGAACAGAAATCGTTATCTTGGTTTCGTCCAACTAATATTCAGTTAAAACAACGTTATGGCCCATAAAATCGATTGTCCGCAAATATTAAACAATTTTAACTTCCGTGCCCCCTCGAGAATCCCTCGCAGTCCAATAACGCCAATCTGCCCTCCGCAGAGAAGAACAGTTCTAGGTGCAAATTCTCCATAAGCGAGGAATTGCAGGGTTGTGAACAGTTGCAGTGATCGGATCGACTTCTAATTTGACAGTTTAAGCAAATTGAAAGAGAATTTTTGCAAGTACCTTCGCGAACATTGACTCTCTATCTCCCTGCATTATCTCACTGAATGGGTGAATTAAAGCTACATATTACCCTCTCTAGTATCACCTAGTTTAATTTAATTTTTTTTAATTCAGTAAATTTAATTTATTAAGTTTAATTAATTTCATCTTTTAATTCATCTTTTAGGTAGTAAGTTACGACAACATTTTGTGTGCATGCTGAGTTTAACTGTAAGTGTTTGCTACACTTTATTCCGATTATACTTCTATTTCATTTGCTTGTACGAGTGTAAACGATTGTTGGTGAACAAAATAAATAAATGAAGACGGGCCAGTTGGCGTGGTTCACAAAATGCTTGATTATCACGCCGGTGATCGTGGGTTCGATTCCCACCCAGGACAGATATTTGTGTGCCAGAACATGTTTGTTTGTCCTGAGTCTGGATGAAACTATCTATATAAGTATGTATTTACAAAAGAAAAGTAATATATGTAGTATATCAGTTATCTGGTTTCTTTAGTACAAACTCTGCTTAGTTTGGGATCAGATGGCCGTGTGTAAATAATGTCTATATTACTTAATTAAAAATGCAGTTTTTAATCCTATCGGTTATCTAAATCTAAAATTTCCGGAATAAAACGTGTATACATTATAAATGTTGAGCAGAAAGTTTCTAAGCCCTCCTCATGGCAAAATATGGCAGACTATTGCATCTAGAATGTTTGCCACTGACGTATTAATATCAAGTACGTTTTAATAATAAGGAAAATATACCCAAAATTATATGTTTATCTTAAATCTGAAAACAATCATTATTATACTGAAATTGTAAGGAAAAAAGCTGTAACATCATGTAATTCCTAGAACAATGCTGATCGTGAATAAGATAAGTTAAATACACTTTATTGCCCACCATTTACAGAGCATGGTTTTCAGTAGACATTTAATTATTAAAAAGGTACAATTGAGGTCTAATCGCTACATAAATATTCTCAATTCTTTATTGCATTCCACAATGTATCTATAAAAGTTGGTATACATAATTAAACAGAAAGGTTTGTATCAATTGTAGACCCTGCGGGGTACAGCACAGATTTAGGAGAGAGGAAGAAGGGTGCATTATTATTAATTGGATATTTAAATAACATAATTAGCTTTTATTAAATTAATGTATTATTATAGTTAGTCCTGAATTTATTTACTATATTTTTTTTTATATCAAGTATTTTTGAAATTACACTCATTTCGTTAATATTATAGTCATATGCTTTTTGTTGCTAATTATATTTTATCATAAAAATATTTGTCTATACTATAGTAAGTTTTAGTAAGTGTTTTAGTTTTTTTATAAAGCTTGTATTGTCTGTATCTTTAATTCATTCTGGAAGCTTATTATATTTTTTTACGTACATTACTAGGCGTTTGGAGGGAGGGAACTCCACTCGTCTTATATAAGCGGTCCCGGGAAGAGGTAACCTGCTGTAGCTCAGATTGCCTAAATGCGGTTGTGCGTGCTGGGGAGAGGGGGAGACATTCGGGCCCCTCCCCTTCCCAGGTGAGTCTCGCGGACGCTCAGTGTACAGCGGGGGTACAGGCGAGATCGTCCACGAGTGTCTACCCAGAGCCCCCGCTACAGGCACTGTGAGGCTGGCTACCGTGGTGGTTATAATGGGTCCCTACACAACGTGCAATTTGAGCATTTCCACCACGTAAAAAAAGGTATTCTCCAGCATATAATTTTCCCATATTCAAACTGTTTAAGAACTTTGCATATATACTTACCGCTAGGGATGTGGTTGCATATAAGCAATTATGATAATATCCTGGGACATTATTCACACATGGCCATCTGCTCCCAAACCAAGCAGAGCTTGTAGGTACTATGGAAACTAGATAACAGATATACTGCTTTTATTTGTAAATACATACTTATATAGATAACTGCACCCAGACTCACGACAGACAGACATGTTCATGCACACAAATATCTGTCCTGGGTGGGAATCGAACCCACTGGCCCGTAATGTTGTTTTAACGTTTTGTTGTATTATTTGAATTGTTGTTAAAATAATCAAGTTATGAATACAATTTCATCTTATAGTTGTACTGCTTATCAGGTATTTAACTCCAAAAAAAAATGAAGGGTTCCGCAGCAGCAAGTATTTCAGTTGATTAAATGAAAGGTAAATTGCGGTTTACCATTTATGACGCATTAACAAAAACTACTTACTAGATTTCGTTCAACCCAATTTTCGTTGTTAGTTTACATGGTAATATACATCATATATTTTTTTTAGTTTTATCATTCTCTTATTTTAGAAGTTACAGGGGGGGGGGGGGGGGGGAGGACACTCATTTTTCCACTTTGGAAGTGTCTCTCGCGCAAACTATTCAGTTTAGAAAAATATGATATTAGGAACCTCAATATCATTATTGAAGACCTATCCATAGATACCCCACATGTATGGGTACGATGAAAAAAAACTTTGGAGTTTCAGTTCTTTGTATGGGGAACCCCCAAATAATTATTATTTTTCTATTTTTGTGTAAAAATCATTATGCGGTTCACAGAATACATCTACTTAAGGATTCCGTTTTTTGCCATTTGGCTACGGAACCCTAAAAAGATAATATACAGAAAAGTCTTTTACCATATTATTTTCTTTTATTGTCCTATGATAAAAATATCTTTGTAACACCGTGTTCCTACATTTTAAATAATATTACCACTTTTATAACCTATGCCATGAAAATAAACGATTTGATTTAATATGAATTTTAAAAAAAAAAATCAAAATTTATTTATTAGTCATTGAGTTTTACAATTATTTTAGCAGTGATAGCCACACTAGGCGATGCCTGTATCGAGGCTATCGATGTAATACGGTTATCAGATAGGACTTAAATACATTTTTACAATAACTTAGATACACTATTACTTAGAAATTATTTTAAAAATTAATATCACATGACATCAGATTCCTAGCAAATTAACTTGGAGATTTGTGAAACTAGTTAGATTAAAATTAAAATTTGTTGATTACAATCAATAGTTTATACCTAGAAAAAGTAGAGGGTAAGGTGTAAGTTGGTGGTCGGTGAGTGTATGTGTGTGAGTATTGGTGTGACGGAGGGGGTGTGCGACTGTATGTTCATTTGTGAGCGCAAGTCGAGTAGACTGTAATATGCATTTATTAGTTGGTAATAAATTACTGTTTTAAGAAGTTGCTCAGTCTCTTTATAGTTTAGTTTGTCGATGTAGTTTTTAGCCTTTGTTTGAGTTTCTTGAATTGTACTCGATTTAATATTACATTTGGTGGCAATTTTATTATATATAAAAGGAAACATATAGTTTTTAAATCTTTTTGCGAATGAAGTTTTGATTTTTTGTGTAGGAACTTTAAAAACTCTGGATCTGAGTAGATTAGGGTAATTCAAAGACGTAATTACTGTTTTGTGTGTGCATATGGCTGCATTCAGAATGTAATATTTACGGATGCTTAAGACACCAGCTTGTGAATATAGATCTATTGTGGGGAATGTCATGGGTTTCTTCAACATAACTTTTAGAATAGACCTCTGTGCTCTTTCCAGAGTAATCAAGTGTGAGGTGGAAGTACCTCCCCAGACATTGATGCAATAAGTCAGGACGGACTGACACAGTGATAAATAGATACATTTAAGAAGATCTTTACTTGCTACATCCCTTACCTGCCTAATTACATATATGAGCTTTCTGGCTTTTGCAGATAGGGCAACTATATGGTCCCGGAATGTCAGTTTCTCGTCGAGAATTATGCCAAGATATTTTATTGACCGTGTTCTTTGAACTACATTGCATCCACAAGTGGTGTGCGTACTTACTCTTGGCTGATAACAGTTGTGGATTTGCATGTTTGCGGCCACAGTCGGTGAAGAAGCACTAGTTTTATGGAAACAGATAAATTTTGTTTTGCTGGTGTTGAGCGTTAGCAAGTTGTCACTAAGCCATTTAGCTATTGTTTCCATGTTCCGTGCAGCATTAGCAAAACATCTGCTCCAAGATGTATCATGGAATACTACTGCCGTATCATCGGCGTAACAGATAACTTTAGCATTCTGCAGAGGTAGGGATGGTAGCTCATTAATATAAAGCAGAAATAAGGTTGGACCTAATACGCTGCCTTGAGGCACGCCAAACGAGGTTTCTATATGAGAGCTGAGCCAGGAATCAACCCTAACACACTGCCTCCTTTGAGTGAGGTAGCTCCGGAACCAGTCTAACACAACTCCCCTGATTCCTATGTTCTCAAGTCTCTGCAAAAGGATCGGAATGGCGACAGTGTCAAAAGCTTTCGCCAGATCGAGAAAGACTCCCATGCATGCACGGCCATTGTCAAGGTGTGAGACAACTTCGTTAGTAAGCAGAGTGACAGCGTCTTCTGTTGATCTATTTTTCCGGAAACCAAACTGTGCCTCTGACAGTATACGGTTATCCTCAAGGTATTTGACTAACCGTCTATTGACTACTCTCTCCAAAATTTTAGAAAAAACCGGAAGCAAAGATATCGGACGATAATTATTCGGTAAGTTGGAGTCACTTCCCTTATGTATTGGTGTAATAACCGCAGTTTTCCAGTCTTGTGGAACAGTGCCAGTAGACAGACTTAAGTTAATGATTGTTACGAGGGGTTGTATTAGATACTTACTCATCTTTTTGACCAGTAAGTTAGATATATTATCTATGCCCGGTGCACTGTTTTCTTTTAAATCAGATATAATATCCCCAACCTCCCTGCAGTCAGTTGGGACGAAAAAGAACGAATTCATCGGTGAGTTTGAGCTATGAGCTTTTTTTGCTAGTATTTTTTGTGTTGAGTTTAAGTTATCAAGTATTTTGCTAGCATAACTTTCACCTACAGATGCAAAAAACTCGTTACAGCAATTTATAGCATCCTGTTGACAATCATTCATAGTCAACAAATCTGAAGCAGCGGAGTTAGTTTTAATTTTTCTGTTAGAGATTTGATTCACAGTTTGCCAAAGTTTACGTGGATTATTTTTAACTTTCTGTAACATACTTCTATCGTATTCAGATTTTATTTTACGCAGCAAAGTAATATAAAAGTTACGGTACCTGGAATAAACGAGTGTCTTAATATCACATTTAGGATATTTTCTTGCGTCTAAGTGTAGTTTATCACGCACACGTGAACATCTTATCAAGCCTGGAGTCATCCAAGGCTTTAAAATTATTTTAGAACGGCTTAGTGACAAAACTTTTGAATTTGCATCAAGTATGTTCGTGATTATATTCATAAAAATGTTTGTTTGTTCAGATACATTTTTTATAGTATTCAAGCGTGTCCAGTCAACGTAGCTGAGCGCTTCTGCGGTGGAATCATAGTTGATTCGTAGTTTACATTTTGGTGGGTTAGTCGGGCACAGCTTATGGTCCGTTACACCAGTTATTACTAGGTCGTGATCAGTTATTGATGTTGAGCAGACAATAGTTTCAACGTCCACGTTCCCTTTATAAAAAACATGATCGAGGCATGCATCTTTCCTGGTAGGTAAATCAACTGCTGGTTTTAGTCCTAATTCTGCCATGCAGCAAAGGTATGAGGTCGTTTCAACAGCATCGGAACTATTAATATTAATATTAATGTCTCCGGTAATAAAGACGCACGTATTACAGTTAAGTTTGTTGACCACGTCATAAAGAGAATTTATAAAACTCTCAGTATTCCTAAACGAAGGAGACCTGTACATGCCTGTACATGCCTATGAATTGAAACGCACTGTCTCCATCCTCTTAAATCACAAAAATAGATCCCCGGATAAAAGCTAGCCTTCGGGGTCCCGCGACATTAAAACGAAACAGTGAAAAGATAATAATGTCCTCCTTGCAGAATTTCGGCCACGGCGGCCAGTCTAAATAGAGATTAGCCATGTGCGCGAGCAGCTTCTATTCCATTACTCTCATGATCCGATGGGGCGCCTAGCGATACGACCGGGAAGAGGTCAGGTACAGGACCGACGGCTTTACATGCTCTCCGAGGCACGGGGGTATAATACCGCCAACAACCAGACTTCGGGCTGATCCTGAAAAAGTATTTTTTTACAGAAAAGTCCCATAATCACTTTTGGCCCGACCGGGGTTTGAACCCAGGACCTCGTTCTCTACGGGTGAACACGCTACCGCTAGACCAACAAGTCAGAAAAAAGATAAAAAGTAATCATCAAACTGAATCAAGAGTCCGTTAAGCAGTGGCTATAGATCACTTGACATAAAGAAAAGAAGTAAGTACACACCCTTTGTAACCGTTCCTTGTCTCTCTTCCGAGCCGCTCTAAATGCTGGTGGGTCTTGATCTTCCTCCAGGTCTACCGTCATGAACTCTTCAAGTGTGAGGGCACTGGACGGCGTGTCTCCAAACTCCATGAGTCGCTTGCGCAACGTCGACTCGTGGACCTTAACGATTCTGACGACATCGGAAGGTGTTCGGTTGAATTCGTGGAGACGAGCCGCTATGAGCAGAGCTAGTAAACAGAATAAAGGCTATTTCAAATAATTATGTATTGATATGTCTAGGTGTACTCTGCTGTGTGGTGACGGGCGGTATAGAATATCATCACCCCACCTCATTCCGTGGGGTATAAATCCTCCGAGGGAATTCCTACCAGAGAACGGGCAGCAGCGTTTTTCTGTGAACTATGGCAATCAAACTGCGATCGCCAACCCGTCTGCCAAGCGTGGAGGGAGACTTTTGTCCGGCAGTGGACGTACTTTGGCTGATATATGTATATCTAGGCTACTAAATACAAATAAAAGTTTTATCATCATACGTCGTACCCACTAAATAGACAACCCCGTTGGTGAAATAAAATGTAGGGTACAGTTTTGATTCCAAGAGACTTTGGCCTTATTTTGCTAGTGCTGAAGCATGCAGTGTCAACGAGTGTTATAATTAAGGTGGTCAAGTGCTATAGGCAAGCCTCAGGAACAACAAAAACCCAAGATAGATCTTAGATATACTAGTTTATTATTTATTGTTTAAATATATACATTTTTATACCAGTTGGCAAATAATAAAACAGCCAACCTGGTAAGCTTTTACCGCAGCCTAAAGTAACACTATTTGAAACCATTGCAAAGTACGATTGTGCCAAAAATAAATTCAGAAGGCTACGGATAATATTGACTGCTCAAACACTTCCATGTTTCCTGAACCATTCACACGGAACAAATACCAGTTTTTGTCATGGTTAGGACTTCGATCACGCAATGTGAATAAATAATGAAAATACAATAGGAAGTTTGCAGCAACTTTTCTCATTCCTCTGGAAATTACCGACTAGCTCAAACAATGCATACTGAATGCAATTCCTGAGAACTAAGCCATAGCTATCGGAATAAATAGACAAAATCTAAGGACGCTATTGTTTATATAGGAATGCTAATTATATGTATCTCTTGATTTTATATATCAGCTATCATATTCACACGAGCCACTATTGTATGACCTGAAAATCGTTAGGAAACTGGTAACTTAATCAAGGACCACATATTGTTGTACTATTTAACACTTATTGGTTTTAGCTCCTCATCATATCCGCCACTGATGGACAAAGATCTTTTAGCTCTTATTGCAATACAATAGGGTTTAAAATTAGGTGGTAACTATAATACTATTGTCCGATTAAGCGTTAAAGAAACGATTATACTGCTGACTTTACAACATGCAATTGACGGACATTAAGCACACCTAGACACAAAACTATCGTCCGCAAATTGTAAACGTTATGTTAATTCAATTCAATTCAATTCAATTTTATTTATAAAAATATATATTGTACAACTAGACATACATAGACTCACACCTCTTTCCCAGAGGGGGACGCAGAGACCATTCCATTTGTCACGATCTTCCCACACCTCTTTTGTATACTATCATTGTATTCTTCATACATACTCGCCGGTTTATGGTACTTTTGACCTGACAGAGGTCAGGTACGACAAATAGGGAATTTATATTACCCATGTCTAGTTGGAAATGTTATTAAGAGAGTTTATGAACATTTCCAACTAGACATGGGTAATATAAATTCCCTATTTGTCGTAAAGACGCCGACATAGTACACAAGGCTACATCTTAAGGTATACACTTCCAGTATAAGCTGACTTCTCATTGTATGGAAATCCTATACACCGCGAGATCAGCTTCTACTGGAAATGTATAGCTTGATATGTAGCCGTGTGTACCTTTTTTAAGACAAATTAATCATATTCAATTTAAGTTTTACAGTATTCACATATTAAAGCGTAAATCTAATCTTAAAATGATAAATCATAAATTAACCTTAAACTATGAAATGAACCTTCCAAATTATAAAACTTAAATTTAATCGATTTGCGGTTTTATCAATAAGATCTTTCAAATAATATAATGACAGTAATCGAGGCAAAAGACGTGTGCAAAGGTCGTGACAAATGGAAATCCGTTGTCTTTGCCTACCCCTCTGGCAAACAGGCGTGAGTCTATGTATGTATGTATGTATCTTTCAAATGCTACTTTGGATATATCTTTCAGCCATGATTATAAAAAACAATATCGATAAATAACACCTACATTCTCCGAAAATATGTTAGCCAGAGAATGCTAAATTTGATGAGCCACTGTATAGCTTAACGGTAGAGCACCTGCCTTGGATTGGTCCTCAACCAATCCTGGGTAGGCGCTCTACCGTTCTACCGATGCTAGTTCAGAACCCGCTGGATGATTTAATTTTTGAGTTCCATTGATGGATATCATTGCTTTGTTCCAAAAGATTAGCGACGGTTGGAGTAATAATATGACACCAAAGTATAAGGCAAAAACTAAACAAAAAGGTTACGTATACTAAGGCCAATAACATCACCTATCTCATTATTGCCGTTGATTCGCCGGTTTAAGCTGCGAGGGTCCAAGAATTGGTGACTTAACACGTCTCAATAACTGCCCCATAAGTCCAACCAAATTACATATCCTGTTTGCAACAGCAGCCGCTATGCTATGCCATGTTTAGGCACCTATCCACCAGCACAAAACACAGAGAAGAAATGCAAATAATCAAGTTTATCAATTATTTTTCTATAATATCTCTATTCCAGTAGATGAAAGGCTTTGCAGGATCTATTTTACCAAAAACTCCAGAAATGAGCTTCATTCTCCACGTTTTAGGAAGGCTGTCATGCTGGGGGGCTAGCGGCTAAGTCGCCGAACATCAGGATAGTGATCGGCGTCCTAATAAATATAGGTTAAAAATGACTTAAATAATCGTTAAATCGGCTTCCATGAGCACATGTGACGCCATAAATGGTCCGGAATCGATTTTCAACGTCGGAGCCGATTTAACGATTGATTAAGTCATTTTTAACCTTTATTTATTAGAACGCCGATCATTATCCCGATGTTCGCGACTTAGCCGGTAGCCCCCCAGTTCCCGAAATGCATTGCCATGGGTGTCTATGTATGAATAGAATAGAATAGAATAGAATATATTTATTGTCTTAAAGTGTGGTACAGTGAGTTCTTAAATTTAAAATTACAGAGCCATAACACTTTGTCATATTAATGACATGACATAATTAAAAATATAAAAATATGAATAAAAAACAAAAATTCCAAAAAAAACACAAAACAACACAACAATCTTAATTGACAAAATAAAATAATAATAATAATAATGATGAATAAAATTAAAAATAACAAATTAGATTATTCATGATTGAAATAAATTAATAACATTTTACTTTCTTACAATAAAATTATTTTTAGGTGACAGTATAATTAGTACATTTCAGTATCATTATATATTTTTATTTATTTTCTTGTGGTGAAAAGATCCGTTACAGAATAAAAATTCATTTTTAAAAGCCATTTGCGCAGTTCTTTAGAAAAACGTTTGTTGGGTAACTTTTTGATTTCATCTGGAACTGCATTATATACTTTAATACACATAGCATAAGAGTTTTTTTGAAATAATGTAGTTTTTGGCCTAGTGTCTAAAACCAATCTGTCCGGCTTTCTTGTATTTCTCGGGAAAATGTCTGATGCTTTTTTGAATTTTTCTTGGTTTTGTTTAACGAAATTACATAGTTCCAGTATATACATCGATGGAAGAGTCAATATTTCCAGTTCTTTAAAGACTGGCTTACAAGATTCGTAAGGTCGTAATCCAACCATTGCACGCACACACTTTTTCTGTACAATAAATGCCTTATTAATATCTGTAGAGTTGCCCCATATCAACAGGCCATACTTCAGTACCGAAAACACATAGCCATAGTAAGCTGCTAGGAGTGTTTTTTGATTTGAGGTTTTGCGCAGCTTATATAGAACATACACAAATCTATTAAGTTTATCACAGACCTTTGCCACGTGTGCTTTCCAATTACATCTGTTGTCAAGTGTGACTCCCAGAAAGTTTGTACATGATACTTCACCGATTAATTGATCCTCAAATTTTACATTAATATTATTATGTCTAGTATGTGAATTATTCTTAAATTGAGTATAATTAGTTTTATTAAGATTAATTTGTAAATTATTATTATTGAGCCATGATATTACTTCATTAATTATGTCATTTAATTCATTCTCTATGTCAAAATTTTTATCTTGAGATATTACTATAGAAACGTCATCAGCAAAAAGCGTGCATTCATACTTAGTTATATTAGGTAAGTCGTTAATGTAAAAGAGGAACAAAATAGGGCCCAACACACTCCCTTGGGGAACACCAAATCCATTTGTAATATATTTGGACTTATAATTTATTAATTCCCCTTCATTGTTCAAGTTTGCGATCTCTACACATTGTGTCCGATTTCTTAGATAAGAAGACATCCAATTTAGCGCTGGTCCTCTGACCCCATACATTTCTAATTTCTCCAAAAGTAGTTCGTGGGAAACATAGTCGAATGCTTTGGACATATCAAAAAATACAACAAAAGTCTTCTTTCGGTCATCTAGATTTTTGATGATTTCATTAACTAAGTTAAAACTTGCCAGTGTAGTCGATTTGTTTCTCTGAAATGCATATTGGTTACTTCTAATTATGTCAAATTTATTTATAAAACTAACAAGCCTTCTTTGCATCGCCTTTTCAAATATTTTTGCTAACACTGGAATAAGCGTGATTGGACGATAATTTACAAGTGATTTTTTATCACCTTTTTTAAACAAAGGTTTAACGATTGAAATCTTTAGTAAATCCGGAAAACACCCACCCTCAAAAGAAAGATTTACCAGGTGTGTTAGAACTGGCGCTAGTTCAATATTACATGACTTTACCACCTTTGTGCAGATTTCGTCATACCCTACAGCAGAGGTGTTGTTTAGGCTATTTATAATATTGTAGATATCTCGAATATCGTAGGGTTTTAAAAATATGCTGTGTGGTGAAATATTTTTATAAGTTTGTTGGCCCTTTTCGGACGTTTTAGTCATCTCTACAAGGTAATTATTAAACACATTTGCTATTTCGGTAGGATTGGTTAAAATTTGATCATTATATCTGATCTCAGTAATATATTCAGTGGTTTGTATTTGCTCTGCTTCGTTTTTTATAATATTCCAGGCTGCTTTGCATTTGTTTTTAGCAGATGCCAAAATTTGTTCATTAGATATTCTCTGCGCCGTATTGAAACATCGACGAAGCAATCTATTATACGTTTTGTACCGAGATTTACAGATTTCAGATTTTTCCTTATAGTGTATATAACGAAGATACCTTTTAGTCTTACAACTTTTTTTAAGACCTTTTGTTATCCATTTTGGTGACAAAGTATACATTTTTATTTTTCGTTTCATCGCAGGAAAACACAATTTATACAACAAACTTAATTCGTCATGAAATAGTCTAAACGCAATGTTAATATCATCTGCCTGAAAAACCGATATAAAACTCAAACTTTTAATGTACTCTCGAAATTTGACAATGTTCTCATCACTGTAATCTCGTTTCATTACGTAGTAAGTCTCCAATTGTAATTGTTTCTTGGTAATTGGTATATTTAACATTTGCGCTGTATTATGGTCAGACAGTTCGAAATTGCGTGTGTTTCCCGATGCAGATCTAACGTTACTAATCAAGTGATCAATGCAGGCTTCATTCCGTGTAGGCACGGTAATATGAAAGTACATATGGAAATTTTTAACAATATCAGTAAGTTCTAATGACTCTTTACTCTCCTTTAACGTATTAATATTAAAATCGCCTGCCAAGATAATCTGCTTGTTCCTATATCGATTTAACCTATATAAAATATCATTCAGACCCTTTAAAAATACAAAAGCGTTGGAGGTGGGAGTACGATAAAAACAGAATATTACCAAATTATGTTCAGTGATTTCAATACCACAGCATTCCATACTATTTTCGCAAGCATAATCATTTAAAAATGAAACTTTTTTAAAGCTTAAATATCGTTTTATAAAAATACAGACCCCGCCTCTCTTCTTTTTTCTACAAAAAGAATCTGCTAAAAGATAACCATTTAAGCTCATATTTTTTTCACTACCGCTACTCACAAAAGTCTCTGATAAGCACACAATGTCTGGGTCTTGTTTTTCGTCTCGCAAACTGTTCAATACAATTTCAAGCTCACTTTTTTTCCGTAGAAAGCTTGCTATATTTTGATGCAGGACTCTTATGAAATTATTAGGTTCGAAAAAACTCACCCGACACTTCCTTATTTGTGCTGCATTTCTTTTTGTTTGTTATGTTAGTGCATATTTTTTGAAAGTAGAATGGGATTGTGCCTCTTTTGGGCAAAGACGATATATTTACATTGTGCGATAAGTGCTTTGGTTGTGTAAACTTATTTACAGATTTTATTTTATGAAAATTGAGAAACAAGCTATCATAGTCAAACTGGTTTAAGACTGAATTTATTTCGTTACCTAATTCTATTTTATTAATATATTTTGAATGGTAATAGTTATTATCATAATAGTCAATAAATTTACAATTGGAAGAATTATTACAAATCATTTTTAACATATGATTTAATTTATTTTCATTAATATATTTATTTTTCGAGACCTTCAACAGAAATATTGGTATCTTCGATAAATTCTTAATGGAAGCACACAGTTCTGTCATAATTTTGTGAGGGTTAGAGTCATTTTCCCCTATAGATAATATAATTCTATCTTCTTCAGTATAATTATACAAGCTACAAGTTTTTAAAATTTCATCTACTTTTGCACCCGGTTTCAAAAACGACATTATTTCATATTGCTGATTTGTTGTTCTCATTCTCATTTTTCTGATAATCTTCGATAAGCCATAAACTTCATGGCCACCATAGATATACAAATGTCTCATTTTACGCTCGGATTGTTGTTGGCAGCATTTACTGTAGACGTTGCACTGGTCGCGTTCATCTTGAGTAATAGTTGGTTTCGAGGTGCTTGATAGATTAGGAAGGATCACATCTCTGTTTGTATTGTTGAGTGATATCTTACTCGCAGTTTGTGAAACATCAACCTTTTCTTCCAACAAAAAAACACTATTTTTATCCCCCTTTTTTCGATTAGGAGTATTTTTTTTAAACAGGTGTTTTTTTTTGTAACAGGTGTTGTAGAGTTTTTGCATAAGGACTTCAGGCTAATTATTTGGTGTTTGCAGTTAGTAATTTCTGCCCTGAGGTCATTATTTTCCAAGATAATTTTTTCCAGTTCATTTTGAGTACTATCCAATTGCATCTTAAGATTTTTTATTTCTTCATCCTTTTCCATTATTTCACTAGAATGTAGATGTGTTGATAAATCTAAACTTTTCATCTCATACTCAGAACTCGTTGAATTGAGTGATACATCCATACATTCTATAGACTTGGCTCTGAACAACTGCCTCGGTTTAGTATTAACATTTCGCTCACTTGTATTTGCCATCTTGCGGATATTTTGTAAACTATGATAAGAGATTACTGTTCTACAATGATCATACGCATGCCGCACGGCAGCACCCACTTTATGTATATGACAAGTTCTGATAGTTCATTCGTGTTTGGTTAGATGGCGTTATAAGCACCAATAAAGTGACTTGCAAAATCATCAAATTGTAAACAAAGTTAACGGTCTTCAACTTGAGATTATTTTGATTTCACCTTATTTCACTGTCACTTTAAGTTTTTTGGCATGGTTTTGGCACTGTAAGAATTTATGTTCAAGTTCACGTGATATATAAACAAAATATTAACGTATGTATGGTTCAATTGGTAGTCACTTCACACTGTATTTTTGTTTTAGCTATTGTCTGTTTATTTTTGTCTTTTATTCGTAGATAACACTGTCACCGATTATTTAGAGTACTAAAACATCAATTACATCACATAATTTACTTTCTGAAGCTTTTTCTATTTTTAATTATAAATTAATAACGGAGCACTTTTACTGAGATGGTTGCCGGATGAGCGCCATCTAGCGATGATATGGTATGGTATGGTAAGTGAAACCTCTCTCTTAAACTCACCAGCTCCACAAATGCCAGACGGCCGCCGACCCGAGTGTATAGAGTCCCTCTTCATCCTCTGCACCAGCCGGAGCGCAGTCATGCTAACCTCATGCTGCTTCTCTCCGAACTGCAGCTGTGATGAGAACCGCAGGATGTATAGACATGGATCTAGAAAGAAAAGAGGAGATTCAGACTAAAAAAATTGTAATAAGGTTGTAGAAAATACGAGATATGAAGCCAGCGTGAGTGCTGTCTTTAATTTTGTACCTATAAGGTATTAGTTTATAGATGATAAGAAACACTTCATTGTAAGTACACCAAATCACCACAGAAACAAAAATCACAAATTATAATAATATCTAGGGACAATGTCACACAGATCATACTAGCCCCAAACTAAGCAAAGCTTGTACTATAGGTACCAGGCGACATATACATACTTATATAGACAGATAAATACTTATATACATAGAAAACATCCATGACACAGAAACAAATATTCGTGCTCATCACACAAATAATTGCACTTACCGGGATTCGAACCCAGGGCCACCAGCTTCGTAGGCAGGAGCACTACCAACTAAGCTACGGTGACCGTCAAAATTGTACAAATGACGGTCTTATCTAGTGATAAGGCCACCATTAAATAAACTGAGCATCTATATTTTAGTAACTATATAGATGCTCAGTTTATTTTATTTTATTGTCAACATAATATTGATGGATTTTGTCAACTGGCAACACTAGAAAACATAAGTGGGAAGCGAATCTAAGGCCGGTTTTCATGAAATAATGTCATCATTAGGTGTCTCTGATCCTGATATAGTAATATTCTATCAGCTTTAAAGGTAACGAATATCTACATCAAACAAAGCGTCGTCCACTAAAACCAACATGTCCACTAGCACTACGACAAATTGCCAATATATCACAAATACCTCTCTTTTACTAATAAGTATATCGGGAATGTGTGCCTCGGAACTTGATAACATTTTACCAATATCTTAACAGGTTAGATCCATAGCAAATATTGGTTTGGCAAGATCTAAATACCTTAATCAGAGCCAGACAAACATGTTTAATGATATTGTCCAACCACAAAAATGGTAACACTATTAATGCTGATAAATAGGGTAAGCATACTGCCGTTGTGATGCAAGTACTTTTGTAATAACTAATCATAATAAAATCATGTGATGAAAATGATAAAACAAGCAAAGCGACAATATATTTGTTTTCGTCACATTCCGAATGTGCATAAAAGCATTTACGGTAGTGATGCCGACAAAAATTTTAATATAAAATATAATTTTAAATATAGGGTTATCCAGTCAATTGTTTGTTCAGAATCGTTATTATAAAACAAAACGCCATAACACACGTTTAGAGCGTTCAACAACAGGACTTAATCCTTTGTATGTACGTTTTTATTATAAGTAAAAAAATCCTTTTTTTAAGGCAACACCATCATCAACCGTATTTCTTTATAAATCCTAGGATATTCCTAAATAAAATGTATATGGAACCAATCATGGAGTATATACCTACCCTTTTTAATGAAAAAATAAAGATAAAAAAATAATTATATTCACAACCACTAGAGAATCAGGTTAATTACTTATCGCGTGGGCAGTGGTTACCCTAGTGTAAGAGTTGTTCAAGCCGCCCATTAGGCTTCTGATATAACTTAACGATTCTTGCTTAATGGCTACAACCGGGACCGACGGCTTCACGTGCTTTGGAAGAAAAGCTTGTAGAAGCTCAGAATTGAAACCAATTTGGCGGTCACCCATCTATGAAATGTCCGCGAGCCTAGTTTTGGACCTCGCCAATCACTTACGGAGCGGTGATAGCATCTGGCTATGAGTCAAAAACATATAACCGAATTGAGATCCTCTTACTTATTTGACGTCGGCTAATTAAACTTTTACTTTATTTCATTCTATAAATTACATAAAGCTGGACGAAGAGAATTCGTCCGGCTTATGTATTTGTGAGAAATGACAATACGCACATGTCGTGTCAAATCCGGACACGTGGTAACCCTAAGTGAATGCATACTTATTTCTGATGCAAGACAATAACAGTACGTAGCGTAGGCGACCGATTAGTACCGCATATTGTAGGCGTTAAGGCGTAAACTTTCCATAAAACCTAACAAGGATGTCCGGAACCGATGTAATAAATAGCTTCCTTGACTTGCATTAAAGGTTAAGGCGTGAACTTTCAAAGGTTTCAACATTTAAAACTCTTATATGGCAACTATATTGTTACGTAAGTACTTTATTAGGGAGATTAAGAGGTTCAATTTTATCTTTTCACTCCAATCCCGCCAATAAAAGCCAAAACTAAATAGGGCAACAAGCAATACCATCAAATGAGTTCAAAACATGGCGAAATAGAAGAAAATCATTAATTTAACTTATAAATAAGTTAAATTAATGATTTTCTGACAAATGTGAATGGCAGAATTCATACCGCATACTTCTTTTGGTGTTCAGCTATATAATTTGTACCACTTATTAAGACAACTAAGGCATTGATTTTCATATATGTATAATATTTATAGAACTTGGGATTAATTAATAAAATCAAAAAGAATATTTCAATAAATAAACGTAATAAAATGGTAAACTAAACGCAGTTTTTACGTTTTCAGAAATTGCCATGTGTAAAATAATATAAATATCGAAATTATAATTAACTATTTATAAATGGGAACAACATTGCATATAAATCATATAATTATATACTTATTTATTATACCTATGGAAGCACAGTAGTTGCATTAAATCGTAATAATTAATGATTTAGAATAGGAACGATTTTCGTCATCAATATTTTTTAATCGTGGCAATTATTTATTGACAGGTAAAGACAATCTGTCAGGTATTTATTTATGTTGTTTTGACACATTTCATCAATTTAGCAAATTATCTTACAGTTTCTACGTTGAGTTGAGCATTACTTCCTCCGTACTATACCTGTTGATAGTGAATTCACGAAAGGACGCTATATTAACAGTGCTGTATGTTGCACGTGATTTAATCAAAACGACGAGTTTTCAATGTGTTAATTACAGAATTCGCTTGCCCCAACTAAGAAGACATGCTTTATCCGATGAGAGTGAAATTCTCAATAAACCCAATATTGCTTCGTCATTAGTCACGCCATTCTTATTTTACAACTTATTTTGTATTTATAGTTGTAGAAACAAACATGAATGGGTCGGGATGCAATCAGAAGTTGTTGCTGTAACTGGTTAGTAGGTTTAAGTACTGAGATTTTGTTCACATGTGATAATTATTGTTTGGTACTTATCAGATGAGGATCTTACCCTACCCGCCGCTTAGATGCAGTAATACTAAGGATAAATTAATAATAATATCAATAAAATAAATGAAGTTACAGAAAACAAAGAACCTATTGTTTTATTTACCTCCATTAAAAACCTCATACAAAACCCCTCTCACACAAATGGACACTGCGTTATGAACTTTGTAATTAATGAAAATAAAGAACTTATCATTATTTCAACAATTAATCGTTTTTGCTATATGCTATATTCCTAACCCAACTCGCGACCCGGTTAGGGTTTTCGGGGCAGGTTCGGAATAAATCCATGTAAAAGACTACAAAAAGAGCGACAACATGTACTTTATTACCATAACAATGTTTATGCCAATATAAAATGTAATAATCTTCAATGGTACACTAGCATTTCATCGCCACATCAGTAGATAGATACACTTTGATATTTACAGTATATTTATTACTTAGGCCGTAAGAGTGATTTTCGAACTGCAATGTATCTACCGTCATGGGGTAGACCCACAGATATCCAAACGTAACCTTAAATAAAACTGGCATTTATATCCCAAGATCTAAAAATCTAAGAAATTAAAAATGACTTGCCTATCATATTAACTACCAATTAAAACTAAAAATATCCCTGAACACGAAATTTTATTAGCAGTACAAAAGTCCCTTACAAACCTGCCGTTTACCTTTAAGACCACAAAGAAATAAAATACACTATCTAAACCGACTATTGTGGAAATCCTTGGGCCTCCCCCAAGGATTTCCACAATAGTCGGTTTGTCCAGCAGTGGACGTCCTTCGGTTGATATGATGATGACCTAAATATCTGTTTATATGGACTGGAATTTTAGAGATTCTTTTGTTTGAGGCTTTTTTATATGTATATGTGCATCTCGTGTACAAGATTTTCTTTTGCTTTGACCATTGTAGGACCATTCTGTCTCTTTTTCGGCCACTAAAAAAACATTGCACACGATTCTTTGACACACTGAACTTTAACACAACTAAACTAATTTAAATTTCATTACTTATCTCTCTAACATACTTCGTATGAAAAGAAAAGCGTATACATGGAGTTGCCAAACTACTAAAACTGCGCACTTATATGCGCACCGGACACATCATTAGCCGACAGGTCCTATCATGGCGCTTATTTTTACTCAGTATTATGCGCCATCGCCAATAATAAAATGTCACAACTAAAGATGCCTGTAACATGATTTTTGTAAGAATTATCTACATTAGAAAGACTTAATAATGATATTAAAATTAATTTTGTTGATATTGATGGAATCGGGGGCACTGTTCGAATTTGCGGCGGACGAATGCCAATGCACTTACAGCGTCGTATAAAAAGTTTCCAGTGCGACAGGCCTGAAGTCGGAAACGTTAACCAGCGCGGCGTTTGAGGATGTGCAAAGGTCGAAACATGCGAATTAACAAAAAAGCTATGATCTGAGACGTATTTGGTTATGAAAACAGTAAATCTAAACAGTCGCACAGACGATGGTCATGGACATGTCTTTATGGTCGCCTAATGTACTCTGATCCTTTCTCAGATCCTAACAGAACAATAAAACTATCGATAGCGTCATTTGATTACTCGTCGCAAGGCCGAAAATACGAACGGCTAAGGCATAGCCTCAGTTAAAACGAATAAAGACAACATTATATCGAACGCCCTTCATCAGTATCGATAGGAGTATCCTGTGAAAATATTGTAGTGTTTAGTATTGTACGGTCAAGGGTTTAATCCCACTCTTCGTGTAATGAGCACGATTACTACCTAGTTTAGGATCAGATGGAAGTAGGTACGTTAGTTGTTCCACGAAATTAATTAATTACTTTTGATATTTATTTATTGTACTATTTTGACGGTGAGATAACAAAATTCGTATTCTCAAATCCCGGTATTAAACTTTATACATTCATATCGACCCGCCAGGCTTCGCGCGGGTATCTACGTAGATAGATAGACAGCAATATTAATGTTTTAAATAAGTAAATTATCTATATATATAAGTATGTATTTACTAAAGGAAAGTAGTATAATATGTCAGTACATTAGTTATCTGATTTTCATAGTAAAAGCTCTGCTTAGTTTGGCCAGTTTATAATGGCCTGTTTTATTATATTTATTTATTACAATTGAATTTGTATAATAATAATATACCCTATATTATTATTATTGTATAAATTCAATTGTAATTTACTCATCAAAATAATTATAATGCGTAATAATTTGCATGTCACTATAATGACCAAGTGTTATGGATTTGTAAACTATAATAAGATCTAAATTATACCTCCTAATTGCGTAATCATTAAAAAAAATGTAAAAAATTCAGATAGTCCAATTTTTTACCTTCTTATTTTTTAAGTCTTTTAAAACTTAAAAAGTAGAAGTGTTAAGTATTACTAAAAGTGAAGGGAATTTAAAGACCACAATTTTCCCGTGAAACTGAACAAATGAAAGAAAACCAGTAAGTGGATTACGAAAAATAATGTTTTGTTTTGTCGGTGGACCGACGATCTTGTGCGGGTCGCGGGAAGCCGCTGGATGCGGGCAGCGCAGGACCGGCTATTGTGGAGATCCCTGGGGGAGGCCTTTGGCCAGCAGTGGACGTCTTTCGGCTGATATGATGATGATGATGATGAATGTTTTGGTTCCCCATAGAATATCTCTATCGCTCGATGATGCTCGTTGTTATTCTTGTATGGGAAGTTAATTATTTATTTGTTTAAATATTTTACATGTTGATGTGCTACTTTGTTAAATTTCATATGCAATAGCTAAGCTCTTAATTTCGCCCACTATTTGTTTTACACCGTTATGCGTTATAGCTATTCTATATTTAATGTTGACAGCATTAGTATTTTATGACATATACCGATATGAAAAATGGAAGAAGTTGCCCCGTAAGTGTTTCTTTTAAACCATACACCGTATATATCTATAATTATCAGTCACTGGCAACAACTTATACAATTGCATACCAAAAAAGATAGTTATTGGGACACAGTTCAATTATCGAAAAGCTTATGAAACATACTCAAAACCAGTGTCCCCAAATTAAATCGGACCTCGACATGGACAACTGAACTTTGAAAGTCACATGCACGACCTCTGCGTTGTACGAAATTTAATTTAACCCTTTTGGGGTCATAATGCATATTCGTTTTTATGAGGATCTTAGAAATTAAAAAGAGACATATAATAAAAAATAATGGTAAGTATAATGGAAGCGATGACTCATGGTAAAAAGCACTGAAGTCTTATCCCGGAAGTCAACTATGAGGCAATACTAATGTTTTGACGGGCCTATTGGCGTGGTTGGCAAATGCTTGCTTTTCACGCCGGAGGTTGTGGGTTCGATTCCCATCCAGGCCAGATATTCAGGGTGTTATTATCTATATAAGTTTGTCTTTACAAATGAAAATTGGTATATGTAGTATATCAGTTATCTGGTTTTCATAGTACAAGCTCTGCTTAGTTTCGGATCAGACTGCCGTGTGTAAATAATGTCCCAGGATATTATTATTATATTATTATAATGATCGACATTCAAATTAGATATAGGTTAAGATTTTTGGATATATTTGGATATTTTTAACGATTTAATGGATGCCCTGAAAACGTGCCTCGGCTTTTTTGGGAAGTTATAATTCCCAATTATTTATTTATTTTATTATTTTTATTTATATTATGAATGTAAAGAAGTATGTTACTTGTGAATAAACATTTTTTCATTTTTTTCATTTTCTTAATCCAAGGGTGGAGGGAACTTGAGGAGGCCTATGTCGCAAGACAGTCTGACCTGATAGCTGATATTAAAAGTTAAGTTATACATATAGGAAAAATATAAATAAGTATAGTTAGTATAGTTTATATTCTATTTCATTACAAGATGTGAAAAGGTCAGAGGAAATAAAGGCTATTTTATTTTATTTATTTATTTTATTATACAATGCCATAATTTAAAAAAAAGGATTTTTAACAGACTAAATAAATAGGATAACCTGTTTTTACATTTTTGAAGTCATATGTATGACACTTGACTCATAGTAAATGAAACAGCAGAAAACCTACGGTTGCAGTTTTAACGTGGAAGTTTACTATGAAGGCAGTAATAATGATCGACAATTCGACATTCAAATTAGATTTAGGCTTAGACTGAAGCGCATAGACGCATCTATCTCGCTTTAGTACTTGGATATTTTCAACGCTTGAATAGATGTCCTAAAAACGAGCCTCGACTATTTTTGGGACGTTACAATTCCATTCATTCAAGAACAGGTTTTTTTAAGAGACTAACATAAATAGGATAACCTGTTTTTTTATTGTAGACATTAATAGCAACAGTTGCAGTATTAACCCGGAAGTAAACTATGAATTCAAGAAATACCTGTTTAACCACAGCAAAACCAAAGATAATAATTTATCAATATAAATTATATTCTACTTGAACAAATATTATAAAGTCACATATAATTAAATATATCTCTCTATAAGTTAATTTGTAATACTATTAATGTTCCAACTATTTACAAGCGCCTTAAAAGTCTATGTGAATAAAAACCGATTTATTTTATTTTAATTTATGGTCCATACATGAAATAACCAGGGGCTCTACCGGCTAAGTCACCGAACATCGTTTTCGTGAATGGCGTTCATATAAATAAAGGTTAAAAATGACATAATCAATAGTTAAATTGATTAAGTCACTAAACCGCCATGAGTGGAGGCTCCAACTCCAAGGGGTAGGCTTGGAGTTGGAGCCTCCACTCATGGCGGTTAATTAGACAAGGTAGCTAAAACGTATATTTCGAATTCGGAATTTGGAATTCGGGCTAGTGAAGCCTTACCACAATGACCCATAGCGTTATGAAAAAAAATTGAAACGAACTGGTGGCGTGGTTATGGGTATAGATAGGTTTAGTAGAATCGTCGTTCCATCAGCTCTTTACTTGCACTGCAAAAACCACCCATCATCATAACAGCTGTAAAAAATCCACTGATGGACAGAACACTACAAAAGATGATTCTTGGGGGATATGCCATAATCAAATATCGTGTATATGCCCCATTGAGTATGTTTCGCCGGAGCGTCTCAACTGGGCCGTGTTGAAACCGGTAGTAGAGACATCCGCTGAGTTTGTTTCGCTGGGTCTTCTCAGTTGGGGCGCATTGGATCCTGTGGTAGCGTTAAAGCGCGACCGTCGTTATAAACAAGGTCCGCCATAATAATAACATTTAATTCGTACCTTAATATAGACAGAAACATTCGACAATATGTAGTAAAAATATAGCTAAAATTTAATTTTTGATAATTAAACCTACACATGATCCTTGACAATAACTTAATTTAAGTTAGTTAAATATCGTTACTGTTATAAAATAAATCTTATTGTAAATTATTTATTACAATCCGTGTACATAAATATCTATATGTACCTAGAAATAATTATAAATTAATTATATATTACTACGAACATGTTCTGACTATTTACAAGCGCTTTTTTAAAGTCTACGTGTTAAAAAACCTTTTTTTTTGTTTTTTATCGCCACATTTGGCAGCCTGGCTGGCGATCGCAGTGTCATGTTCATAGTACACAGAGAGACGCTATATATTTATGCTTATATATTTTAAATGCTTTCGGGATGGTCGCATAGAAATTTTATTCCATTCAGTTGTCTTAAAGAACAGTTGAAGTAGTTTTTAAACATAATTATTTTAATTTCAAAAATCCACCGAAAGGGTGTTAGCTAGCACATCCTTAATTTGATCGGCCAGTGTATCGTTCGTAGCTTAATGCTACTCCGGAGATATTTTAGAGGTTTGTTTTTATAGATTGGTAGAGGATGCTGGTTCGAGACCTTTGTTGGTATACCGGAAGCATTATCAACCAGTAACGTTCTATCAAGAACATATGCGTGTTTTCGAACACGCTAGTACCGATTTAAACCTCGGGTAAGTTTCAAAAGTTCTATATCACGGTGGAACAAATATCTACGCATATATCACGGTGCAACTGAATCAACACCAGTTGCTAAAGCAATCAACCTACTACGCAAAAAAAAAAGAATAATGATAATTTACGCCAAGACGCTTGCAAAACAGTTTATTCCGCCATATCTTTGAGATTATTATTACCCGATATCTATACAGAGATTCTATATGCCCCTAACCATTTTTATATTTAATCAGTGACCTGATAAGAAGAGCCAGTAATTTGCACAAGCCAGAAGCCCCAGTATTGTCATCAACTTACGTATTTATAGTCCTGACCTTTTCTGAGACTGGATATGATTTTGTCGCGATATTTCGCGTATTCTGCAATATGTTCAACTAGTTTATTTTTATTAAAACAAGGTTTTATATGTTTTCGTCTTACTAGAAAAATTTAATATTTTATTTATATGTAGGTATTCGTTGCTTTCATGGGTTTTATATAGGTATTTTAGGAAGTAATACAGGACCAAACATGATCAATTTTACTAGTCAACTTCTTCAATTCTTTTCAAACACTTCTAGAAAATTTTACTCCTTACAGTCATACTATTAATCATGGGCAATTTCAACACTTGCCTCCCACAAAATGATTTTCGTGCTTCCTCTCTCTTCTCCGTATATGATTATCCGATTCATATACGGAGAAGAGAGAGGAAGCACGAAAATCATTATGTGGGAGGCAAGTGTCGAAATTGCCCATGATTAATAGTAGGACTTCTACCTTCTACCTTCTGCCTTCCATTACTTACATAATTATAGTATGGGCAGTGGTCAGAGTTGTTCAAGCCGCCCAGTAGGGCCCTGACATGGCTTAACGACTGTTGCCTAATGGCTACATCCGGGACCGACAGCTTAACGTGCCCTCCGAAACACGGAGAGGCACAGAAATTAAACCACTTTGGTGGCTCTCCATCTATGGACTGACCGCGAGCCTAGTTGCTTAACCTCGCCGATCGCTATAAGCGCTATAAGCGCCTTCCATTGAATGCAACACACCACTATTCTAACGCAACTCCCATCTCTCTTGGACCTCATCTTCGTCTCCTATCCTGATCACGTCAAGCCACGTCGCCTAGCATGGCCAATGCTGGACCGACGTAGTCTCATATCATAATCTAATTTTTAAACTTGGTTAAAGTCAAAAAATTATGAAGACATAGAAAATTTATTATTTAATATAAAATAGTTCTTATCGTAAAATTAACCATTAAAATATTATATGATTAAAAAATAAAAATAATTAAAATTACCGTAAAACATTAAATACTAAATACTATATACTATATAATAATAAAATCAAGCTATATTACTATCCCAATTACAATATGAGCTTTCTAAACACATAAACAACAGTGAAATAATTATATAACTAATTAAAACTAAAATTATCACATGTACGCCAACTTAAACAAAATATACTAACTACATTGAAATGTTAGAAGTTCACATACTTAGTGGTCAAATAAGCTTGCTGTTGACAGCAAACTATGCATATTTGTGACAAGCGAAGCGACCCCTCACTCGATTATTAAAATATAAATACCCGCAACCTTATTTTATATATTAACATATAAGTTTTAGATTTAATATTTAGAATAAATTTAGAAATTATGCTTGTTTTAAAGATATTATTGTACACGTCTGTTTCTGTTCTAATACATAGATATAAAAGAATCTACCGTCTGAGGTACAGGCTCGGCCTAGTTTAGACGTTAGTGTTCACTTAGAATAATGTAATAAGTATAGAAACATACTCTTAGATTAAGAACAATGTAAACGTATCACTTAAGTCAATAAAGATTTTTATTATTTTATTATTATTATTTATTATTTTTGTTTCTTATGAAGTCTTCTTGAAAGTCCGTCCACCAAAGACTAATGCCGTTGATGAACAGAAAGGTTCGAATTTTAGAGACAATGTGTTTAAAATGTTTTGCAGCGCAATTTTAGTGGAGAAGCTGCATAGGTATTGACTGGATCTCGGCTTATGATTCTACATCAGTCAATAACAAGATCGATATATTTAGTTTCATATTGATTGATCAGTACGATACGACATATGTACACGCGCCTATTCGTGCTGTAAGGGTAAAGCACTTGCCGGTACCTTGTTTTGACTGACGAGATCAAGAATCTCATGAGTTGCAAAGTAGCGGCGAAGTCAAAATATATGTAAGTCGACCAACGGACTCCTCTCAGGAAAAATATCTTTCGATAGGAAATCTTATTCTCAAATTACTTAGACAGTAATTTTCTTAACCAGTACTTTCCTCTCTATCTTCGAGTAAGGCATCAGTAAAACTCGATCTATGTTAAGATCTTGATATTACGTACATAATAAAATTGATGCTGCAAACAATACAATTTTTGATGCATCAAATGTATATCATGTCAAAGTTTAACTTTAGCCAATGCAAGGATTTAAAGCTCTACATAGATGGATCAGTTATTTCGACCAGTTCGGAGGTTCAAAAAAAATATATTTAGTATGTTCCGCTGCAAATCAATATAAAAATGCTGTTTAACCAGTTCCTTGAATATAGGTATAGACTGGTGCGTCTTATCAATACAGGTAAAGTGTTCCACAAATTCACATACGTTACATTACGAGGATCACATCTTGAATTAAGGCTTCAGTCACTCTAATATAATAAAAAAAAGCATTTTGCGTGAAATAACCTCCACTCCTCCCTATCACCGGAATGCGAGTTGTATTACCCTAGTTACACTAATATTAGGTTAGATAATTTGCTCCTAGTTAGTTATCTTTGGTACCTACTGACTTCTTTTTCCCTGTGTTCTTCTAAGATACAATACAATACATATACTCTTTATTGTACACCAAGATTTACATTTAAAGTAAACAGTTGTATTAAATATGGTACAATGGGCGTTCTTATCGCTAACTGCAAGATGTTTGTTATAAAAATCTGCAGGTTATGGTGTTAAGATAACTTCGCTTTACGTCCACCAGATGAGATCGCACATCGCACTAATATTAAATTTATTAAAGACACAAGTATAATATGGATTGCACAAAAATATTTTGAATCGGTTGTAAAGTATGTATATAATAAAATTTTAGATTTAAGCGTTTTGGCGGGCATAAAGTGGGGATGCCCTGTCCCGTTCTCGCAATACGAATGTCAGTATGGAGTTTCTATGTTACACAGTTACACACTAGAAATGACGTAATATCTTAGTATAGCGCGTTCTTTATCTAACATGATATTTAAATACTTATAACATTGTTAGTATAAAGGCAATTTCGTTTTTACTGTTAGGCTTTATTTCTGGCTAGTCTTAATACTGAAAAATAAAAAACCTCAGTCCACTCTCTTAGTGCCGTGAATGTATGTAAGAACTTACTACTAAAACTCTATTCAATTATGTGTTTACCATACTATTAACCACTTAACACCTACAAATACATACTTAACTTGTATACGTGTAAGTTATGGAGGAATTTATTGTAAAATTATCATCTATCTATATTTACGAGTATAACCTAACCGTTAGAAAACTATCTAACTATAAATATCTAACTGTGTAACATAGAAACTCCATACTGACATTCGTATTGCGAGAACGGGACAGGGCATCCCCACTTTATGCCCGCCAAAACGCTTAAATCTAAAATTTTATTATATACATACTTTAATGTATATAATAAAATTTATGCCCCCCACTTTATGCCCGCCAAAACGCTTAAATCTAAAATTTTATTATATACATACTTTAATGTATATAATAAAATTTTAGATTTAAGCGTTTTGGCGGGCATAAAGTGGGGATGCCCTGTCCCGTTCTCGCAATACGAATGTCAGTATGGAGTTTCTATGTTACACAGTTACACACTAGAAATGACGTAATATCTTAGTATAGCGCGTTCTTTATCTAACATGATATTTAAATACTTATAACATTGTTAATATAAAGGCAATTTCGTTTTTACTGTTAGGCTTTATTTCTGGCTAGTCTTAATACTGAAAAATAAAAAACCTCAGTCCACTCTCTTAGTGCCGTGAATGTATGTAAGAACTTACTACTAAAACTCTATTCAATTATGTGTTTACCATACTATTAACCACTTAACACCTACAAATACATACTTAACTTGTATACGTGTAAGTTATGGAGGAATTTATTGTAAAATTATCATCTATCTATATTTACGAGTATAACCTAACCGTTAGAAAACTATCTAACTATAAATATCATTTTGGAAAGAAACGATACTCTTACACTGCTGTGCCGATATTAACCAAACATAGCTAAGAACCAGCGCAAGGAAATAAAACGGCGTCGAAATGGGTTCATCCGTTTGAGAGGTACGATGCCACAAACGATCACACAGCCAGACTGAAGAGAAATGACGTCAAACTTACAACACCCCACTTTTTGCGTCGGGGGTTAAAAAGGTAAAGTCATTTCGAGTCAAAATGTGATCGCTTTGTCAAATTCAGTGATTAGAAGTACTTATAAGAAGAGAAGAAGCAAATACTCTCCGAAACACCACCTCCAGACTCCTGTCTGATACTAAGAATTTTCCTTAACAGAAAAGTCCTACTATCACTTTTACTGCAGAACAAAATATCCCTAGATCAACGAGGCAGTTAATACTTCGTATGTCCACTTCCCATAATAAACTTATCATTTGAACTTGCAATTTACCAAAATGTATAACAGTCATCACACAAAGTACTTCGTAACTTCCTGTTGCCGTTTGTATAACTACATTTGGGCAACATAAAAAACAACTTTATTGTCATTTTGCTCTTAATTCGGTACGTAAAATGTAGCTTTATGTGTTTTACTAGATTTGTCCCAACTTTTACTTGGCTAGACACGGTTTCTTTTGTTCAGACTATTCGCTTAGTCTCTATCACGACTATCTACCCTTAAGGTGCTTTTCCAGCAGAGATGCGCTATGCTGCGAGGATGTGGAAGCTATAAGCTACGAAACTATGTGACCGTTTCCACTGATGCTAAATTATTTAGCGGGGCGAAGAATATGTGCTTCCACGACGGTATGTCTTCTATCGGTGAAAACGTCTATTATAGGTACTGTATTCTGCAAATAAGGACACCACTCCTGACCATCCATAGCACGCATCCATCCATATAAATAGTGTGTCTGTGCAATACACAAACGGCAGAAGTAAAACTTCAGAAAAGTAATCTACAAGAGAATGAGATAAATATAGAGTATCTGGAGTAATAGGATAATTAAACGGTTTATTAATTTTATAATATTTTTACCAAGCTTAAAAAGTATTTGAAATTTTAATGCTAAATATTACATTTCATGCCTTTACATATTTAACATATAACACATATTATTCAGATTCCATGTTTCCACTTGGAACAAATAAGGCGAGAGGTATAAATGAAACTTATTGGTAAGTTAACACAGATGTATTAAATAATTAACATAAATTAATGGATAAAATAAAACACCTGAATGATACACCACGTTACTTATGAAATGGCACAATTTCCGAAACCTTCGTTGTACGCAGGCGCAATGATACGTGACAGTATTGAAATCTATTGCATTCTCTCACAGAATAAATCCTATTTATGAATATGTTTATCTCTTTTACTGTCGCTTTTTCGTGTCATTGAATTTTCAAATCACAACGGTGCTAAAGAAGTTTCGCTTGAAAAAGATACTCAGTTGAACCCGTTTACACTAGTGCTAAAATTACATTATGGTCCAATGTATATGATTGGTGAGTAACAAGCGCATCCATCCATAGCAATGCAGCATAGCACATCTCTCGTGGATAAACACTCTTATTTACGACGCTCAGTAGCCTAAACAGATCTAAACCATTTAAGCATTTAAGGGTGCAGTATGTCGCTAAATTCTAAAAAAATATATTAAAAGTCAATATTTTTTTTTTTTATTTAGGTTCCGCGCCAACCTGGCTGATCTCCTCCCAAGTAGAGAGATAGAGAAGTAAGTTTGTCGTCGATGTCTGTTTGTGTGTGTGTGTCTGTCTGTAGCATCGTAGCACACAAACGGATGAACCGATTTCGATGCGTTTTTTTAAATTTCAATGCCAGTTTCCTTGCGGTTGGTTCTTAGCTATGTTTGGTTAATATCAGTCCAGCACTGTAAGAGTAACAACTCTTTTCTAAAATGATGAAATTATTTGGAGTCGGGGGTGTTACTAACGGTTATAATATTATAACACTAAAGGATAGTGCCAGGAACAGGAATGAATATATTTGGGAACACTCAGATTTATAAAAAAATCTCTGATAAGCCCGAAAGTCGCCTGCACTGGTACGGCCATCTTATGCGTCGCGAGGAAGACCATATGACAAAAGATCACGCCAAGAGAGTTCGACGTAGACCACCAATCACCTGGTTAGGGACCATAAAAGGACACAACACTTATCGGCGGTCATAAACTCGCTTAGAAACACGCAGGACCACAATACTACTTTTAATTGGTCATTAATTTGTACGCCGAATCGATTGTTTCATTTTCCATTTTGCATAACAAAACCTGTTTAAGAAATATCAATGCGAAGGTCTGAACCATTAAACTGAAGACCAATTGAATTAACTGCCAAGTTTGTAAGAGCAACCCATTGTATCAAGACGGTCATTTTAAGGAAAACAAACAAAATTCTATTCTTGGACGAACTCCCGTTGGCCTCTGCAGTGACAATGATTTGTGTACGTACCTACGTTTTCCTATTGTTTTAATTTAAGGCCTTAAAAATACTGTATTTACCTTTAAATAATAACATCTAATTTAATATAACGTCAGTGACATTGTGAGGCATTGTGGCAGTGGTAGTGAAAATCCATACAACTGGTTCACATTAGCTGCTGGATGCATTCCTACATGTAAATAAAATATAAATGAAATGAAATTAGTTTATTTTTGACAAATAGAAATCTTACCATACATAGCAACATTATAACAAAAATTCAAAAAAAAAAACAAAAATGCATGTTATGTCTGTCACGATGAGAAATAGTTGAGCACCAAGCCCATCTATATCGGCTTATTGAGTCCTCATTAGTTAGTTTGTTATAAGTATTTGTTGATTCTATTCTTATTAATTCCTATAACTATTAGATATATTTGACGGTCACCGTAGCCTAGTTGGTAGTGCTCCTGCCTACGAAGCTGGTGGTCCTGGGCTCGAATCCCAGTAAGTGCAAATATTTGTGTGATGAGCACGAATATTTGTTTCTGAGTCATGGATGTTTCCTATGTATATAAGTATGTATATCGTCGCCTAGTACCCATAGTACAAGCTTTGCTTAGTTTGGGGCTAGGATGAGCTGTGTGACATTGTCCCTAGATAATAGGTCTTTACCTATGAAATTGCCGTTTTGTATGAAAAAATTTAAACGAATTTTTTTCATGAATTTTTTTATTTGTATTAATCGAAGTAATCACCCATGCAATCAATGCATCTTTGCCATCGCAGTGGCAGTTTATTGATGCCCTTCTTAAAGAAATCAGCTGGACGGGAGGCAACAAATTCTTCAAAGGCATTTTGTACTGCCTCTCGGGTATTGAATTTTTTTCCCGCCAAGAAGTTATCCAAATTCTGGAAAAAGTAGTAGTCTGTAGGCGCAAGGTCTGGTGAGTAGGGCGGATGACGGAGAGCTTCCAACCCCAGTTCTTGCAACTTGGAGACCGTCTGCTGTGCAGTATGAGGTCGCGCGTTGTCGTGCAGGAGCAGCGGAGACGAGCGATTGACCAATGCTGGTTGGAGATGCGCCAGCTTGTCCATCATTGTGCTCAGTTCTTCACAGTACACATCTGCAGTAATGCTCACCCCGTTTGGTAAGAAGCTGTGATGAATCACACCGGCGCTAGACCACCAAACAGTGACCATCACTTTTCTAGGGGTAAGTTTTCGTTTAGGGCATTGTTTAGGTGCTGAACCAGGATCCAACCAACTTGCTGAGCGCTTGCGGTTATCAAACAGAATCCATTTTTCATCGCAGGTAACAATGCGGTTCAAAATTCCTTCATTTGTGTGTCTGTTGAGCAGTGCAAGGCACGTCTCGACGCGTACTTCGCGCTGGCGATCATTGAGTTCGTGGGGCACCCATTTGTCAAGCTTTTTTACCTTGCCAATTTGACGCAAATGGACCAATATTGTTTTGACGCTAACGTCGAAAGCTGCTGCTAATTCAGCCGTAGATTGTGTATCATCAGCTTCCACAACCGCCTTTAATTCGTCATTGTCGACCAAAGTCTTCGGACGACCGCGAGGTTCATTTTTCAGGTCGAAATTTCCAGAACGGAAGCGAGCAAACCAATAACAGGTGGTGCGTTGGTTTGTAGTGTTAGCTCCGTAAACGTCGTTGATGTTGCGTGCCGCTTGTGCCGCGTTGCTGCCACGACGGTACTCATATTCCATAATTACTCGAATTTTTAACGTATCCATGATGACGAAAAAGATTGAAATGCGATGAAAATGTAACACTAATCAATAAAGAAATGACTACTTTTGGAAAAAAGAATCCATGTTTTTAAAATAAAATTAATTTGAAATTAGAATTCTTAGCCAAACAAAAATTATTTTGATTTGAAATGGCCCGTACTGCAGAACGGCAATTTCATAGGTAAAGACCTAATATTATTATTATTATATATCTAAAGGCTACGTTACGGTAATCTGATGCATGTAAAATGATGACCACAAGATTAACTTCAGACCACATCAAATGATTAACGATAAATTCAATTTTGTAGACACCTTACATACTAATTGCAATACCCGGATATTATGTGGGTACGAGTACTAATTTAAGAATGTAGGTTAGATACATTCGCGGTCTATTAGCTCAAAATAACCATTTTGATGCAAACCCGTTATCGCGCTGTTCCATTTGCCAGAATTTGTAGTAAATAGCTTAACTTTTATATTACCTCTAGTATAAAAGTTAGCTAGCTTGAAAAGTTAAAGGTAGCTTGAAAACAATAGGGTCTTAAAATGGTATAGTATTCTGCTATGCGGCGCTACACACTTCTCGTTAAATCAAATAATTCAATAAATACAATATTATACAACAATATCGTACGAAATGTATTAAAGAATGCAACATGCGGTCACGGCGACCGCATGGTGCATTCTTTAATATTATTTAACTTGATTTTGGCGAAATCATTGTTAACGCTGGTAAAGTAACATATTTCATATTTTGTCGGTGATAAATATTGACTTAACACACTAAATGTAACGCCGTAGCACAATACTGTTGATTTTAGACCCCATTGCAATCAATAAAAAAAATTGTATCGCGTAATATATTTTATAAGTGAGGCCGTGATTTATATCAGCCAGTTCAGTTCAGCTTGATAGTAATTATAGACATTTTATTCAGTTATAATGTTATTTAAATAACATATTCCATAGATGAAATTTGTTAGTAAGATGATATCTTAAAAAAATAAGGTCAATTTAAATATAACCTCGGCCTTGGGTGATTCAATGTAACAGAACAAGTAGACTGATCCAGAAAGCCACATATGCACAATCTAGTCAGTTTGCTATGATAGCCAGGGCGGTATTTGGGCTGCTCCGCACTCTGCCCATCACCGCTTGCGTAGAGTAGCGTAGAAATAAATATCTATGTACCTATGTCTAATGAGAAACTTGTCTGATTAAAGGACTAAGTGACCGCCTGTTATCTTAATGCATAAAAAGAATACTCGATAAAAGCTCATGTTTACCGGTAATGATAATAAGTTATAGTCGCAAACAATTGACAGGATGTAAGTCGATAGGATCGAATTGTTTCGACCGCACGCCACTCGTAAGAACTATAGAATGGGTAATATAAATTGTAAAACGTACCTTTATAAAGAACGTACTATTATAAGGTATTGAAACCATGCAGAGTTCATCTCATTTGTACAAACGCTAAAAGCGCTCATCACACGAAAAATCGCTGCTGGATTGTAAGCCCTATAATCTTGAGAAAATGTTGAATTTGCCTTGCAGACATTTGTATCTCAATCAAAAATGTGAAAAATAGGCATGAGGCAAATTCGACTATAATCGACGACATAGGGTTTAGAACACATAAAAAAATATTCTTACTACAAGCTCACACACGTGTGTCCACATAATTTACTATATCCAGATCATTAGGTTAAAGTAACGGTGCAGATCCCCACAACGGTACACAATATATAGTTATATAAAACAAAGGCGATCTCAGCAATAGCATGTATATGGACGCTTACAGCTGCATATACGCGAGTTGAATAGGAATGGCCTAATAGTAGGCATGTTAGAGTTGCCATGCGGGTTAGTTCATTGAGACACGTCCTAGTTTTAGGCCAAAGTTAAAACATCTATAAATGTGCGTGAACTCTTCGAAACTGCAATGTAGAGGAACATGTCTTCACACGTTCCTCTATATTACAGTTTCGATGAGTTCACGTGCATTTATAGATGTTTTCTCAATATTGGATATCTAGGCTAAAATTAAAAAGTTGAACGCATTTATAACCTGAATACTCAGTTAGATAAGGTTCGATCCCCACCTAGGACAAGTATTTGTGTGATAAGCACGGTTTTTTAAATAAAAATAAAAAAGTTTTTATACACATAAAAAAACCTTTACAAAAGCGCTTGTAAAATACAAAACATGTTTGTAGTATAAAAAGTATAAAAATCTATATGTACCTAGAAATAATTATGCTTACTTATTTATTAAGTAAGCATAATTATTTCTAGGTACATATATATAAATTTAAGTATAGGAGTATATGGAAAAAAAAATATATATCATTTAATTCATGATTTAGCTAGCTTATATTAAGTTATTGTTAAGCTTATATATAGGTTTAATTATTTGTTCTATATGTATTTAGAAAGATATAAGTATGTTTATCAGTTGTCTGGTTGCCGTAGTACAGGCTCTGACTACTTTGGCATCAGATGGAAGTGTGTAACTTGTTCCAAGATATTTATTAAATATATAATTTATTTTATTCATTGTCGATATTGCCATATTAAAGGTGTACAAGTAATCGGTTAATATGATGTTAATGATAATGATTTTAGTATCATTAAAATGCCAAGCCGGACAATGGTGGTTACATGATCTTATATACAAGTGGGTATTCATTTGATTGAGACCGCAACGGCGCGGCAGTGGCAACCGAGAGACAGATATTTTACACTGACCTATCACTTTAACGATTCAAAAACAATTCAAGCATATACATCGATACAGCGTCTACGTACATTGTAATGCACTGCTCCATGACTGACACTTTTCTGCCACCCGCTGAGTACCAATATCTGCCGCTACTGTCGAATTGTTTTTTTTTTTTACATAATACCTACGGTAGTAAACCATATCAGCCAGTACCTGTTAATGATTATTCGCTAACTGGCAATTATAAGCGTACAAAACAAAATATCCCAGTAAACAGGATAATGTATACTAGCCCTACTTGATATGCCACCAGCGCTCACTCAATCGGTGTTTAATATAACATATGAATTAAATAAACATAAAAATAACATACACGTAAGATGGCAAAGGACGACCGCGACTAGGTTGTAAAATGAAATTATTTCAGAATTTAAATTCATGTGACGACATTTCATCGATATTCTGAAGGGATACATCGAGGTAAATGGAATGGAATGGATCTAATGCCACCCAATGTGTATGAAGATACATATACAGTTTTTCTATAAATCTAAGCTTTAGCTTATGGCGCCTGCGACACTGATGCCATCACCGTCCCTTTTACTAAAGCCTTCCCAAGTTACATGTCCCAAACATCTGGAGCACGGCGCAAAAGTAGCAGCAAACCTGCCTTCACTGGGCTCCCCCAACCAACCGCCAACAGAAATCCACGGCATGTTAGGTTTCGTGGGTGCGCCACCCGCAGACTTTTTGCGGGTGGTAAACGTAGGTATTCCCGCTGCTTTAAAAATCAAAAATAAAATTTCCGACCCTTGCAACATCCCAATCAACAAACATTTTCACCATCATCTCAATAAGAAAATATCCATTCCAAAAAAAGGCCTCTTACCAACCATCCGCCATATTCCCAAAAGAAGGAAATCTTTTGCGGATAAATTAATACAAACAAAACATCCCCATCAACAGTGACGGCACACCAGTCACATAATAAGTGTATCCAGGAAGGTAGAGCGATACTTCCCCTTTCTAATCTTTACACTCTACCATTGTTGTTGTGCTGTCATGAACATCAAAAACAAAACCTTATCTTAACGAAACATGTGCAGTCTACCTGAGGATGGGCTGCAAAACTTTATCAGCCCTCTCCATTTCTATCGTATATTAAAACAATCACCTTTCAATGGAAGAATCAAAGGATGAATCTCTCACCCATAACGATTGCCACAGATTTTCTTTTCGCAAACCTCCAGATATCGGTCATGGTAACCAATTACTTAAACTGGACATATTCTCACACATTGTAGTGCGAAAAATACCTGCACAATATACTCCTTCTTAGGCAGTTTTCAACCCACATTACCATTCTGAGAAATGATAGAACATATAATTACGTAAACAAATCCCAATTATATAGTTTAGTTCATTATCAATTATGCAAACGGTCAGATATATAATATAACTGCAGGATAGTTATTACATAACAGATATATACTGTACTTTTTCGACAATTTAAGCGAGGAGCGTAATCTAATGTGTATGGGGAAATAAATACTTTGCAACTGGAGACGCTTTCAAATTTAAAAATATTTTTACATTTTTAAAATATTGTTTACCACATGATTTTTTGAATACTTTTTTCCTATGAATCTTCGTTAGATCATTGTGTCCAGTTTCATATAAATGAAGTGTAAATTTTTCTGTAATAGAAACTGTCAAATTTTGATGACAGATCAGTTGTTTGATTCCCGTAGTACAGGTTCTGTCTAGTTTGGAACCACATGGTAGTGTGTTAATTGTTCCAAGATATTTATTTATATTAAACAGGGGGCGGATGATTGCATTTAACGTTACTACAAGGAGATAAAGAGCTTCACATATAACGACAATACTTATAGATAACACTATAAATTTAATAATAGGTATATCCATTACAAGATCTTTTAAAGTATCGCAGGGAAGAATTAAATAGCCAATAAACAACGAGGAGTTAAAATAATAAGAAATTGAGATATCACCACAAAGACCAAAACTATACATTAATCACTTCACCGGACTGCACTGCAAAAATGCTATCAAGCTGGTATGTTACTAATTTCTTAACGTATTAATCAGGTTAAACATGAAGGCAGTTATTTAAATTCCATAGAAGGCAATAGCTACAGTTTTGCTTTACCATACCTCTAATTACTGCATTATTTAATTAACATTCTCAGCATATTACTAATTCAAAGTTTCCAAAGGTGGTGTTCGTGCCGTAAGTGCCGGTAAATAAAAAAGTGAACTAACCACATCGCGAGAAAAGCCTATCCATATCTCTATGTCGTAAAAATGCCGTATTCTCATCAAAATATATGTTTGAAGGTTCAAATAGATAAGAGAAGTGATTATTATGCTCCGTATTGATAAAATATGACATCATTATACTTTCTCGGTCCAAGTTGGAGGCAGGTGTCCCTTGCGGCCTTGCGCAAGAGTCCGTCGTCGGTCGGCGTCAGCGAGCGAGCACAGTCGGTAGAGCGCAGTGGCGCAGACGGATTGCTTCCACTCAATATACTATAAAACTTCGCAGCCGATACAAGTTTATTATCAAATCGGTATTCTTTGTTTATCGGACCGCTTAGTTAAGTGTTTGTTGTGACTTGTGGCAAGTTTGTATACAAATCTGTGGTCATGTTCCATGGGCACGTTCTGTGTCCCGAAGGTATGAAATGAAGGCGGGGAACTACAGGACGCCAAGCAAGCTTCCAGTGGTAGTGGGAAAAGTACTCCTGCGCTGGCTCTTCACGAAAGCCGATCTCGTCTTCTTTGTTTATCGGTGGGTTTATTATCTGTCGTATAATGCAGGTTCACTTCCTCGTGCATGACGTATGTTAATATATTAGCATAACATAAATATCAATGAAAGAATGGATCAACCAAAATCTGTTTTAATGATATCACTTCGTTAAGCAAATACTACCTATTTAAATGTGTTTGTTATATAAAATTCGTTGCGAAAAAATACATCAAGAATAAACTCTATATAAAAAAATTTAATGTTCAAATACTACGAACAGAAATGAGAAGCATTTAACGAAAATAACTTAAAATAATAGAATAATAAAAAATAAAACCAAGGATTGTTATCATTATAATTGATTTGACATTTGTAAAAATTCCTTAAACCTGATCAACTGTGTGCAAATTATTCATATTTATATTAATTGAAAAGTTTCCTATCCTATCTGGTGAATCCATGTCAAGAGCAACCCTATTAATATAAATAATATCCAGTATAATGATAAAATAAAATCCAGTCACCACTCTTCATATGCCAGATGGTGGGCTTTCATTGTGTGAAAATAAGACATTTTTAAAGACAATGGAATTGCTAAATAATCTATATCAGTAGTACATCATAAGATTTAATATGTATCACAACAAAGTAATCACTCGTGAAATTTATTTAATTCGTCAAAGGTAAATTCAAAATTAATTAATCTCCACTTTTATATATAATTGATTGTACAGAATCATTTATGGACCACACTAACAATAAATTCGTTTAAACTCAAAACTTTTGAGTGTACGCTTTGCTATTTAAATAATGCAATAAAACTAAAATTTAATAGTACATTTGTTATCAGATTTGTCCATTGTTACTTGTTAACGCTCAAACTTGAAAATCTTAATCCTAATAATAACCATTACAAGCAAAACGGTGCTACTAAAAACTGTTGTAAAGAAAGAATGCTGAGCCTGTTTGGTAAGAACTCTTAAAAATTTTCGTTTAAAATTATTCCAAAATGATTCCAGTAGTACACAACGTAGTTTGGTACGATTATAAACAAAATGGAATAAATTAACTACTGTAAATTAAAATAAATTTAAATTGTATATAATGTTGAATTGTAAAACTACATCGTATATAAATAAATAAATGCACCATGCATTCAAGTGTAAAATTAAAACGGAAGAAAATAAAAATTCACAGAGACATTTTAATGTAAAATTTATAAAACTGATGATTTTCTAAAAATAAACAAAGATACATTATTCGTAGACATCAAATAGTAGTTCTTAACTTGCTTTTTATTAAACCTATTTTGACTATGGACTATAATACTATAATCACCTAATTAAGTACTTACTAGTTAGTAGCTAGATTTGAGAAGGTCCTCATGTCTTTTTAGCATTACGATTGGTATCAAAGTACCATTATATATGGGAAATTTGATAGATAGGTAGCTTGATGTGATGGCATCTGTACAGAAACTTGATTATCGCCTCCTACTTTGGAACGGACGGTAGACTACAGGTGAATTGTAAAAAAGACATGTTTTTTCATTTTCCATATCAATCATTTATAAGGTCCAAATAAATAGGTAGTGATTATAGCCCGAGCGAAGACTCCACTGCATCACAGATAAAAAACCAAATATTTACTTTAATCCAAAGTAATGTGTTTGCAGGTACTTGATGATTTTTTGTTAGAATAATTAAAGATTTGTGGTCTGCGAGAGAGATGAACGACTAGAATTATCGCAACCATAATTCTGCAAATCTCAATATTTGATCTATATACATACATGTGAATCCTGCACATGTTTTTATGCGGTGTAGTTGCGGTATTCCTGAAGTTAAGTAAGGGTTGTTGTTGAATTTTGAAATATATTTGAAGAGCATAATAGAATACGTGTTTTTGAGTATGGTATCATCATACAGTATATTAACATTCTAACTGTTTGTTGTACAGACGCCAGCACATCCAGCTAGCCCAATCTGTCAAATTTATTTTATAGATTTTCAAATTCATCACATAAGCATAAGGTTCACTTTCAATTGGGAAAATTTGACAGATTGGGGTAGCTTGATGTGCTGGCATCTGTACCATGGCATTTAAAAATAAAACGGAGTCCATAAATAATACCCAACTTCTAGCAAAAGTTACAAGGTTGTAAAATGTCACCTGTATATACAAAGGTCTCACACAGATAGAGGTGATAGTTTCAGAACCGCACAGAACTACCCGTTAAACCAAAACAGTTAAAGAATACCAGATCGCAAAATACGGAAAAGCTAAATATTCGATTAGTCATTTTTGCATGGGAAGTCAATATTATTTTTGGGTATTTTACAAGTTGATGTTTTAGACATTGTGTTATATTTCGTAGGCCAATTAACTTTGACTTCTGTAATTTTCGTCAATGTATGTTGCCTACTAACACACTGGATACGTGCTATTAGTGCTTACATAATTATTGGCATGGAATGTTATTCTAATAGGTCCCACACACTACGAAGATCTAGAAAACAAAACTGGATTTTGTTATATATTATTTTTGTAAAGGTTAACAAACAATCAAACACAAACCAGTACAAAACCGGTCCATAACTCAAAAATTACCAAATCTAAATGAAGCCTCATCACCGATTTGATGAGTCTCTCGGATTCGAAAATAGAATATTTCATTAGTTTTCCTGGCTGATTATAACTGAGGCTAGTCCACTACGCAGGATAATATTAATGTCCTGGGAAATTATTCACACACGGCCATGTAATCCCAAACTAAGCAGAGCTTGTACTATGGAAACCAGATAACTAATGTATTACATATACTACTTTGTTTTTGTAAATACATACTTACATAGATAATTACACCCAGACTCAGGCCAAACAGAATGTTCATGACACCTGAAAATTCCGCACGACCGCAGGGACCACTGTTTACGTGCTGTCCGAGGCACGGGCGTATATAACACCGCCAAGTTGCAAACTGTGAATTCAATTAATTCCAGAAATATTTCTGATCCTGTATGACATAAAAACCTTCAAGAAACGAGCCTATTATTTTCCTAAAGGCCGGCATCACACTTGCCTTCAGGTAACCCGCTTAATCGTTGGCATTACCATTCTATAAAAAAGCACATAGGCACTAGAATAGATGCTGCACATAACAAAACGAAACATACGTTTGTGAGTCTCTAATTCTACAGACAGGAACACAGACATACAAGCTTCTTCATCTTAGATACTAAATTAACTGGTAAGTGTATAAATATACACACCCATCATAAGTAAAAATAGAATGAACATTTTATAATACTATATAATTCGTAATCTGTTCATCGCAATTATAAATAAAGTAATAAAATACATCATCCTAGTTTGTTAGTAAAATATTAAAATATTTTAAAAAGGACCGCGTTTATTGGTAAACAAAAACAGTTTCTAAACACGAAAAAATGCCTGCAATCGCTGGTTTAAAAGACTTAAACCGTAGTCTTTTAAACCAGCGATTGCAGGCATTTTTTTGTGTTTAGAAACGGTTTTTGTTCGTTCCGTAAGATATCAGCGAAATTAAGCACTTAGGTGCGTAGCCAGTCTATACATAGCTGAACGCCTAATTCGTTCAACTATGTAGGTATATCTGAGGCAGAATTACCACCAATAGCATTAATTGATTTCAAACTTTACACAAAGTATCGGGGCGTAAGAATCTTAGCAAGTAATTTATATCACAGAACAAAAGGAAAGAAGATTTAAATAGTAAACAAAAACACAATAGCAGTTCCAGACATGGTGATGGTATTGATTGACTAGATCAGTGTTTTTCAACCTGTAGGTCGCGACCCCCCGGGGGGTCGCGAAGCCTCTATAGGGGGGTCGCGAAGCTTCTATAAGGAATTCGCAAAAGGTTCGGAAAGCTAGTCACAGCACGGCTGCTGCAAATACATTAAAAGTTAAGCGCGAAGTTCCAAAACTCTGACTGTACTTTGTCTCTTGATAACCACCTAACCTCTGTATGATAAAGTAAATTTGTTGGAATGCTCCCATATTTTCAATAATTTTAAAAACAGACGTATCCGAAACGTTTTTTCTTTAATAGAATTTACATTTTTACTAATAATATTTTGAACTTGGCTGTATTCCTGTGGCAAGGTTTTGACCGCATTAGCTTGACGATGGAGAAAACTATGCGTAGAGAGAGAAAAGTATTCGTGGGAAGCGCTAAACAAAAAAGTATTTCTTCCATTACATTTTCATTGGATTCAACGCACAAAAGCTAGAAAGTGCACACATTCCGCAGAATCGGTAGATTCATCAAATTGCAAAGAGTCTTCGAAACATCAGTCATCATATCGCTTATCCTCGATTGAATAAAATATCTAAAAAATCTTTATCAAGAGAAAACTTCAAAGGAAGGGAATAAATCACAGTGCGGTATGCACTGTGATTTATTCCCAATCACAGTAAATCCGAATTTCAAATAACTGACGTCATGAAAAAGTTCTTCCTTATTATAGTTTCATCACTCCCGCTTGAAGTTGGCGGTTCTGTTGGCCTATTCAGACATTTATCCATTTTCAATAATTAAAAACCACTGTTAGATACGTAAAAACAATGGCTGGCGCATAGCCATCGTCACCCATGGTCTCGATTACTCATTCCCTCAACTCGCATTTTAATTATGTATTTATCCGTATTATATATTATTTGTCACACAAGAAGACTTAATTCTTAGCATTCCATGGATTTACCGTGAGCAAACCGGGTCCATCCCGAAGTAGAGAAGGGAACACACGACAGAGTGTGAGACTTGCGACTTCGATGTAGGTTTAAGGAGGCCGCCTGTGATGCATTAATGCTCATTTTCTCTGTCTCTCAGTGTTCCCCCTGCTTCCTAGCCAAATTTGGTAAGATCCTAACAATGCAGCTTTGGATACTCGTTCTAATATAGAGCCTACGAAAGTTCTTGATAATTCTAGGTCTTTTAATAGGTTATAGAGGGATTTTGCTGGTATACCCCTCGCATCCACTTCCACGGCATACAAATTAACCATAAGGCCGTTTCTGGTTAGTTCATTTGATAAGTCGTACCTAATACTTCTTTGCCTTGAACACGTGATCTTTAGGGATGTTAGTTTCCCAGGGTACATGGAAAAAAGCTGGCAAAAAAACGCTTAGGGGGGTCGCGAAAAAATTCATCACACTAAAGGGGCCGCGTCATGAAAAAGGTTGAAAAACACTGGACTAGATCATTAACTCGTTACATCATATTACGACAAGAACGAATTGAGAGCAAGATCTTGAGGCCGCGGTACACATTTCTGTAGCTAGTGAGGCAGTAACTCGCAAACTGGCATGCCAAGTACTAGCAGTCTATATATGTGTAGCTAACGCCAACATCAACGGAGATTCATCAAATCAGCTGAACATATTAAAGTGCAGAAGTTTGTTCACTCACAAATGGGTGTCCGAGGCACGAACGTTTTACACCGCCTACTACCAGACTTTGGGCTGCCATTAGAGATTTTACTTAACATAAAAATCCCATTGCACTTTTTGGCCCGACCCGCTTCTCATTATCTACTGTTAACCACGCTACCGATAGGCCAACACAGCAGTTCAATCATAAGTATATAAAAATAATATACTCATAAACGGTCACCGTAGCCTAGTTGGTAGTGCTCCTGCCTACGAAGCTGGTGGTCCTGGGTTCGAATCCCGGTAAGTGCAAATATTTGTGTGATGAGCACGAATATTTGTTTCTGAGTCATGGATGTTTTCTATGTATTTAAGTATTTATCTATCTATATAAGTATGTATATCGTTGCCTGGTACCCATAGTACAAGCTTTGCTTAGTTTGGGGCTAGGATGATCTGTGTGACACTGTCCCTAGATATTATTATTATTATAAATGTACAGACGCCAGTACAGCCACCTACCCCAATCTGCCAAATTTGTTTTATAGATTTTCAACTTTATCATAAAAGCTTAAAGTTCACTTTCAATTGGGTAAATTTGACAGATTGGGATAGCTTGATGTGCTGGCGTCTTTACGAAGCACAAGATTTCAAAATACTTTGACCACATCATTTATTGATAATATTAAAGATATTTATATCTTTAGATCATTATTTATTAAAAAATAATCGAATGCTATAAATGTATGACAAATTATTTGATAAGGTCATTGATTTAAACCAGCGTACCTGAACGATAAAACAGCTTGTATTTTAGGTACCTATTATAAGGTACCTTCTTTAGGTTTTTTTTACACAAATAAAACCTTTATAGCATCGGTTTGGTCCCATATAAAAATAATTCGTGTCCCTTTTGAGAACGGTATTGCATTTATTTATGTCATTTATACTTCAAATGGTTGAGGCATCGAGGCAAATAATTAAACTGGAAATTATAGAACCACCCTAATTGAACTCTCAGACAATTCTAATGTTCTATTTAAATAAAAAATACTATACTTCTTTGTATCCTGATTAGTTTGATATTTCCGTGTCATCTAGATTTTTACTATAAATATTACCCATTATCACATATCGTAACAAAAACGGATTTTACTGTTAAAAGCTATAAGAGCATCCCAATGGAAATATCCTGTAACTATATCTTACAAATTTATAAATGTCATCCACTAATAATATCTCCTGGTTGGATTTCGCCCATGGCGGCCGGTATTAATAAAGACTAACCAAGCGTATGTGCATTGCAAACACAAGTACACTTCATTCCCGATAGGGACGAGACACGACGGTGTACCAACGCCAAAATCCAGAGTACAAGATGACACTAAGATCTTTTATTAACAGAAAATCCCAATATCACTTTTTGAACCCAGCCCGGGATTCGAATCCAGGACATCAATACGGTACGTTAGTTAACCCATTAAGATAATATTGGCTTGCCAGTTTTACAAACGCATGCTTACCAGTACCTGCTATGTTTGTGCGAGTTACTAGCATGCGTATCAGGCACGCACTCAAACAAGCCTTCTTAATCGTTAAATGAACGGTTAAACGGACGCGCACAAGACATAAACAAGACATATTCTTAGCTTGTAAACAAGTTGTGTAACTGAGTATCAAAAGATTCTTGCGAGAAAACCGGCCAAGTGCAGTACAAGCGAGCAACTTGATTTTGAACTAGAAACAAATGTAAGTTGATTATATTGAACACCATAATAACTTTCGTAAATTGTAGTGGTTTAAGTGAAATGATTAATACACCAGTATATCCCACAATGCCTTCTTTTAGAAATCAGTATTCAAAGTGCAAAACGGATCCCTATTCACGGTCCTCTGCTATAATGTGTTCAAATGTATCTAGTCCTTTTGCATAATACACGAATAGAAAAGGAAACTTGAAATTTACCTAATTGACTAAATTTTTTTTTTTATTTCGTTTGATAATTGTGATAACAGTGGACAAATGTGTATTACGAAATGGTAGTAAAATAACTCTTCGATTTCAAAATTAACAATAATAATTGCACTTATTTTTTCACTTATCGCCACGCTTGGCAGACGGGGTGGGCGACAGCAGTATGATCGTCATAATACTCTGGTATATAATCCCTCGGGTTGAGTTCTACACCCCTCACAGGATGAGATGGTGTTGGTGATATTCTATGCCGTTAGTCACACAGCAAAGATTTTTTTAACGTGAAGATCTTCGGAGGAGGCCTTTATCCAGCATTGGACGACTCGCGACTGATATAATGATAATGATGAGAAGAAAATTACATTTCTGGAATGTTAACCATTCGAATTTTTTCCGTCTAGCCCCCTTTCACAACGCGCGATAAGGAACTTCGTTCCAAAAAAATACAATAAATTTAAAATTGGAATTCCTCTGTCTTACCGTATTTTTAGTTCTTACCATACCGTCGTCCGTACGATACATGTGTTTGCTTAGTTATGCCCCAGTTCCATATTGTCTGCCAAATTATAGCTTATGTGTTATTTGTATACATATATAAGTTATATTATTACTATGTTTCTTCAAAATCCGGTTAGTAGTTTTTGCCGGAAAGAGTAACAAACAACATCAACAAACATGCATACATCCATACTCACAAACTTTTGCATTTATAATATTAGTAGGAACTAGGATAGTTTTCATTTTTTCGTTGGGGAACTGTGACATACACACTAATGCGCTGTAATATGCGTTGCGGGGTTTACAAACCTCCATAGACTAGCCGTCTATGGAGGTTTGTAAACTTTACTAACTTAAGAAAATTCGGCCAGGAACAATACCATTACTTTTTTTTGCTTCCTGTACAGAACCTTACAGCAGCGCTCTGCTGTAAGGTTCAACGTCTTGACTGTCGTGATCATCAATATTATTGCTCATCTGTATAATAATTTATCTTTATTATATTTTTAAGTGGTCGTTAAAAATGTTGTCAAATATATGGAGTCCGCATCATTTATCAGTGCACATAATTTATCATTAAACTATGCCAAGGTTCAATGACAAAAGTGGTAGAATGCATTGCCTGTGGCGAACTCACCGAGACCAACAGGTGAATGAACTTATTATAATATTTATAGATTTAATATTATCTTACGGTAAAAGAAAAGTAGGAAAAAAGTGTGTGGTGACGGCGAAGAATATCATCACCCCATCTCATCTTCATCATGGGTGGCGTAGTAATCGTCCCGAGAGAATACCTACCCTAGAACAGGCAGCAGCGTTTTTCTGTGAACTATGACCATCAAACTGCGATCGCCATCCCGTCTGCCAAGCGTGAAGATTATGGCATATATGCCCCCATTCTTTAGAGAGGCTTTTGTCCAGCAGTGGACGTAATTTGGCTGACATGATGAAAAGTAAATTATTTAATGATGATGATGTCCTCCCGACCGAATTTCGGCCACGGCGGCCAGTCTTAATGGAGACTAACCAATTGCGCTGGACATATTATAGTGCACAAGTGTGTGCGCAAACACAGGGGCACTTTCTATTCCATCACTCTCAAGATCCGACGGGACGCCTAGCGACACGACCGGAAAGAGTTAGATAGATACAGGACCGACGGCTTTACGTGCTCTCCGAGGCATGGAGGTACAATACCGCCAATTTCCAGACTTCGGCCTGATACTGAGAAATTTCTTTTTACGGAAAAATCCCATAATCACTTGTTGGCCCGACCCGGGATTTGAACCCAACCTCATTATCTGCGGTTGAACACGCTACCGCTAGACCAACGAGGCAGTCAAAAAGTTTAATAATAATGCTAAGATTAAGGTCATCCATCCATTACAATCTGTCCGCTTATCCACTGAACAAACTTAAAGACCAAGCGCCTATCATTAATTGAAGTAGCATACGTATTTACACGGAACTCTAAAATAAATTGGTTACTGTAGATTGTATAGATATATATCCAGTCCAGACAAAATAAGTCGCATATTTAACTTCCATATTACTCGAATAGGTTAAGGCCATACGGGGTACAACCCATACAGACCATACAAATAAATGATAAAAAAATAAATATGTATTGACTTGTGAATTCGAAAGCATATACAATACATGCACGTGTGGCGCAGCGGTTATAACGGTCGCCTCGCCACTACGTGTCTCGGGTTCGATTTTCACGCAGGACAACTATTTGTGTGGCACATGAATAGTTGTACTGAGTCTGGATGTACTTTGTGTCCGTCAGTTATATGTTTCTAAAGTATCTCGCGACACACGGATTAGTTCCCTAGTGCGGGCGTGGTCTTTTAAAAGAAAAAAGAATATGATTGGCCATTCAAATAGTATAATTCATACATAGAGTAAAATCTAAATTAAGTAGGTAGTCTATTTCGGCCCCAATGGTCTTCCATTGCATTTTAATTTTGAAGTATTTAACATAAATGGCGTCACAATATTAACCGACGATACTTACATTGAATTTATTGAACTCTTTGTATTTCTTAACAGTGCGATGACACGGAACACGTCAGTTATTTACTTCGAATTTGACTAAAGCATACTTCATTAACCTAAATAGTCACTATTAATTTAAGGGCCATCCACAAAAATGAAGGAGCATATCGCCGCGTGCGATCCGAGCAAGACAATATAATCGAAGTGCGGAGTAATTATTTTTTGTCAATATTTAAAAAAAAGTTAGACTGCCCATAAATAAAATCGGTAAAAACAAAATTCAGATTATATATTCAGATATCTTTCTTCTTAGAAAGATATTAAAATAGAGGTGTGGAGTGCGGACTAACTTCTTTACTTGTCAAAATTAAAAAATAAAGTTAGTCTGACCATAAATAAAATCTAAAAGTAAAAAAACATCTGATTATATTAAATCCCAGGATTATTAAATAAATGACAAGCTATACTAACGTATGATTCTACTTTTAGTGGAGTCATAGACGCTCTATATTCACAGTAATTTTGCGTGAAAGGTGACACCCGCCAAGATAGGATGTATCTACAAAGAACTTAAAACGCTTATATCTAAATACTTTATCCACCGATTTGAAATATTTTTTGCTTTTTCTTAATTATATTTCTTATTTAGTTTGTTATCTTAAAGAAATTCAAAATCAGTTTGATCCCCTTCTATTTAATCCCTGTCAGAGCGTTATATTTGATGTTTCAAGATATAATTGGTAAAACTTATTGTTAATAACTTTTTAATTTACCCTCCAGGAGTAGACCCCATTTTTATAATTCATTTATTTCACTAGTCTGTCTTTGGGTCACCGACATACATAGCAAACATCAAGTCAATCAATCTAGAAGTTTCGGATCAAAACACAGACGCGTAATATACGAGTATGTATGTAGCTTCCATTATTTTTCAAAGATCAAACACAATCTATCGAGGAAATTCCCGAACCAAGTTTCTGATCTACAAATTAAAAGCAATATGGTGAATGGAAAGCCCACAAAATTTTACGTTTTATCAATATCAATTTCTTCTACTGATTTCATTTTTATATTTATTCTGTGGTGTCGTTAAAATCCGAACAATGCCCTTAATGTCAATAGGTTGACCTGTGACCTTAATGCAAATTGAATACAAATACAAAGTGAAAATGTACATAATTATTGAACCTTAACGAAGCAACTTGCAAGTCACATAAGTTTTTTTTTTTAATACAATATCAAGGTAAAAGAGCAAGCGGGTCATCTGATGGTAAGTCACTACGCCCAGAAGGGCTGCAAGAATGTTACCGCGCTTTGAGAAAGGAACAGGGGCTCTACCGAATCATTGACCGAATCAATCGTTAAATCGGCTTCCATGAGCACATGTGACGTCATAAATGGTTCGGAATCGATTGTCAACGTTGAACCCAATTTAACGATTGATTAAGTCATTTTTAACCTTTATTTATTTGAACCCCATTTAAGAAATCGATGTTCGGAGACTTAGTCAGTAGAGCCCCAGGCCTGCTTGTTGAAGATTGCCTTGTTATACCGGATCGATAATACCTCCGCGGCCAGTTAATTGATTCCGCAAAGTGGTTGTGCGCAGTATAAAGAATCTGATGATAAAAAAAACGTTTATAATAATAATATATGTTATAACATTTTTTTTTAACATAAATAACGTAACCGTTCAATACTCCAACTCCTAATATCGAAATATTTAAGAACCACCCGTATAAACTAGTTTCGCGATGCAAAAACTGCATACACAGATATCTTGGAATAATTACATGTCGGTTTTATTTCAGGATTTAAGAATATCTGTCTAGTAGTTCGGTTGAGTATAAACTACTATATTTATCCGGTTTTATTTCTCCCTGGCCGTGTGGTTTCTCGCCCAGAATGAATAAAAAGGCCACCCCATACCATCTCGTGGGTGTAGTAAAAGGCGACTAAGAGAAAACTAGGTAGTCGGGTAGCAGCGCTACCTGATTACTAGCTACCAGTTACCACCTAACTGCTAACGACGGCAAATCCCTCCAAGTGGCAAAGTTATAAAAACCTTTGGGGATGCTTATGTCAAGCAGTGGACGATATCAGAATGATTATGTTCCTTTAAATCTTTACTGGTCTATCCATACATCAAGGGAACGCTAGATGACCTCCGCGTCCAGTATAATAATGCTTTCAGAATGCTTGCTATTGAGACTGCCTCGTTACTATAGTGCCTCGGAAATGTTTGCGCAAGCTCGTACCGATTTTTATGCGATTATACGCAAAAAAAAAACAGCATCCCTTGTGCGAAGAGTGCCGAGAACCTCAACTCACCAATTATTTGCCGTTTTGTACGATTAATTGTAAATACTAACACTAGAAAATAAGTTATTTTTATGTTACTAACACTCTATGGATTTATTTGTCCGCAATAAAAGTAATACAATACAATATCACGCTACAGAGATGTTTATGTCGTTAATCATATCATTTTTATTTATATCAATTAGATAATTTTTATATCAAATATACCTACTGAATGCACAGAATTACCCGGGTGTAACAGGGAATTTCTTTAGCTAGAAAAGTAGGTTACTTTTAATCTGCGATTATAGAAGGCACGAGTCAAGCGCGCCGCGGCGCGCCCGACTCGTTAATTTATATACACAAACAATTCACTTTTAAATAAATAGCAAGGCATCATAAAATTAAATTTGCAAAGATTAAGTATAGGTAATAATTTGAAGTAAATATTTTGTCGTGCAATCGGTACTTTGGAATAATTTTTTGTCATACAATAGGAACAATTTCCGATTTTCACTTAAATAGCACCCATGTTTTTGTTCATAACGGCGCTAATACTTGGTGTCCTAACCGGCGATATTCACCCATAATAGTTCTCACCACATTTTAGACTCTGTTGTCACGTAATAAGAGCTAAAATCAAAAGGTTATAAACATACAATGACTAATTAAGAGTACCAAGGCAAGCCTAGATACAGATGATTGACCGCTTAAATTATTTAACTTATGAGCGTCTCCGTGCTTCGGAGGGCACGTTAAGCTATCGTTCCCGGTTGTGGTGATTAGGCAACAGTCGTTAGTCGCGGGCCATGACTGAGGTCTAAGCGGTGGCTTAAACAACTCTGACACTAGGGTAACCACTGATCGATCGAGAAAAGGTATGTAATTGCTTCCGTTCTTACGATTAGAGAAATTACGAATTTCCATTAATTAGTTAATTGCCGTGGCTGCTCTTGCGATGCGCATAGTATTTTTCCACCAAATATGTAGCATTCATTCACGCTACAATAATTAAATATTCGGTAAGGAATTTTACAACGGTTTAGCCTTAATTTGTTTCTACGTAAACCTGAGTACCTAAATGCAAGTAGGTAATACGGAACTTCCATGATAATCGAAATCACAAGTATTGGCAGTAAACATACTATTAGTATGACGCCACTTGTAGTTTAGCCATAATAATGTCCTCCTAGCCGCATTTCAGCCACAGCGGCCAGTCTCAATCGAAATTAACCATCTACGCGGGACATATTATAGTGCACAAGTGTGTGCTTGCGCACACACTTTTGCACTATAATATGTCCCGCAGGAGCACTTTCTATCCATCACTCTCATGATCCGATGCGACGCCTAGCGAGACGACCAGGAAGAGGTTAGATACAGGACCGACTGCTTTACATGCTCTCCGAGGCACGGGGGTATAATACCGCCATCTCCCAGATTTCGGGCGGATGCTGAGAAAACTTTCTTTTTACAGAAAAGTCCCAAAATCACTTATTGGCTCGACCCGGTATTTGAGCCCAGGATCTCGTTCCCTGCGGGTGAAACACGTTACCGCTAGACCAACGAGGCAGTCTCAGTATAGCCATACCAGTAATACCGCCTACCAATCAAACCAGTACACTTGTTTTGCCTAGTCTATCCCTTGTCAGAGGAACGCTAAATATTTGGGTATGAACCTTGGGCCTAACGTTAAACTTCAACGAGCATCTGCATATCATACGTAATTGCGCCGCAGTTGCTCTTAGTCCACTTTACAATTTCTGAATACGGGCAGTAAAATGGCCATTGCCAACAAGGTGAAAATTTACACAACGTGTATTCAGACCATTTTGACCTACGCGCGTCCGGTGTTTGCAAGTGCCGCTATTAGGACTTTCTGTATCTACTCCAAAGGCATCAAAATCGGTTCGTGCGACGTGGCATGGGTACTTCCGCAATAAAAACCTTTAGAGCGTTTTCCAATCGCCTACCATCAAGCATTGGATGAAACAAGCGTGTGAACGCGTTTCCAACTCAGGCATGCACCATGCAAGTCCCGATTGTTCTCTGCTGTAGCCAGCGTTATCCTAGGAACAAGAGCTTAGACAAGAGACTTCGCATATTAACTTAGAGCGATAGTGGCAGAAAACGTCCCTAAAAACCAATCCTCTCATGAATCTCCACGTCGCGTCGGTTACCACCCTAAGCCGATGTTCCACCCCTAAGGATTCCCCCTCTGGTGCGGGTTACTAAGCTTGTGGTCTTATTTGCTAGACGGCCTCAGCACGGAAGCAATCTTCTAGGATAACTGTAAACGCCAAGTTTAAATCATAAGTAAGCGTTAATGAACTCCCAAACATGTCAAACGCAGTAGAGAGATGTTTGTTCAGTGCAGCAAGGAAAGCCTTCTAGGCTAACTGGAAGCATATTAAAAAATAAAATACCTAGCTTTTCAAGTAATTTCATTAAGTATTGTTTATTCGTTCTAAAGCAATATACATTATATTCGAACATAGAATAAGGACATATAAATATGAACCTATATAAAAAAAACAATTCATTATCAATGATTGATGAGAAAGCTAAATGACAAACGCTACCTATGTTGTCTAACCGTGGCGATTTTAATGCACAACACAATATCATAATTAGAATATGCGTTCAGAAACATTTACCAATTATGAAATATGCATTAAAGTCTAGTTTTAGTAAAAACATCTCTGCGAATTAAACTGTCGGTACTTACTTAATGGAAGCGGGAAACATTTACTTACGAAACTTATGAAAATTGTTAATAATATAGGTAAAAAAACAATATTTGGTTTTAAAATTATAACAACAATGACGTAGGAACAAGTGATAAGTGCATACAAAGTTGAACAAGGAATTCCTGAACCGTTACCTAAATGACTGTTGTATTACTCCAATTACCGGTTTTTACACAAATGGCATATACCTACCATTTAAGAACTTAAAGCTTTCATTTCATGAAACAACGATCTCCTAGGAAATGGACAATGGCCTTTAACAAAAATGTAATACCTAACTAAAGTTTTTAAACGTTTTATTGAAATCTAGATGTAAAAAGACGGTTGTATAAGTTAATGATGGAAATCTAGTTAGATCCTATTTGAAATTATGTTTAGTCATTGAAGATTTGCATCATCTGGATGGACTTGGCGATTTTTTATGGATAGATAAGTTATACTGGATTGGACAAGTAATTTAGTTGTAGCTATAGCCAGCTACATGTCTTATTAATAAAGCAATGTAGACAGGTTCCGTGGATTCATTGGTCGAACACAGTAACGAGATTCGAGTTCTTGCGACCTTGTTTACCCCGCTGAGGGAGGGGAAATATTATAACGAATTAATTGTAAGATACAACTAAGTATCTAAATCACCTATGTTGTCACTAGGTACTTAACCATCTGGATTTCTGAAAATCTTGTCTATTACATACCTCAATGTTCGCTCATTAAAATATCAGACACATTCGGACAGAACAATGATCACGTTTGAGATTTTATCTGATCTATAAATAACAGTTGTGCACGTTATCTTTTCAGTTTTATTTGGTATGCGTGTCACTTACACGTGCGATCATCGATGAACAGCAGCGTGGATTTCTTTGAAAGTCTCATCGGCGACGACGGTCGATTCGCCGAGCTGAATTGTCAAGAACCCCAGCGGGGTTATCGGCCACGTCCACGACCAGCACTCGGTACGTTTAATCTTGATCTACGTTGATTACGGATAAAGAACTTATCACCATTATTAATATTCGCCAGTTAGTGTAAGGTAAAAATTAATGATAAAAATGATATCCACAATTGATTAATGTCAATACCTTTTTTAATCAGTTCATAAAGTTTAGAATTTATTGAAAATAACCAAAAATTTCACTGTGAACAAAAATTATGTGTGTAGAAACCAAACATTAAATTTAACAACTTAATAACTTGTATCTCACTATTTCATTACAACAAAATTATATTCATAGGCTCACGCCTGTTACCCAAAGGGGTAGGAACTAGGTTCATTATAATAGCTATGTACATCGCGATATTCACTTATACTTACTTTCATTTATCTACAAATCCAATATTAACTAGGTAACATAAGATTGTAGATAGAAAAGATTCAGAGGAACAAAATTCTGCGTCACCCCATTTATTATAAAGACCGTGGCCCGAATCAAGCCCGAATATTCCGAGTGTATCCGAACGCATCAAATGTCAAATTCTTTCGCATGCGTACAATTTTAGTGTTGCCAGAAATCATGTAAATGAATAATTGTGTGTGTATTTAGAAACCTCAAACTTATAGTTTTTTTTATCTTTGTACACGTATAATTTAGTATGCATCCTTAATATTTCCAACATATGAGAAAGTAACATTTATATTTTTTCAATCTTGTTTTAAACCTTAAATAAAGAAACTGATAAAATGCAAATATTTCACGGATTACTTTTTCATTTTAATAGATAAGTAATAAATAAGTGTTGACATATATAAAAGGTCAAAGTCAATAAAAAGGTCGAAGATGAATGAATTTTTACTTAAACTGTACCTACACGAGATTTCAAAATACGCTGAATAAAATCTGGCTCTTATTAAAAAGTGGCCTTTAGGTATATGGAAAGCAAAATTTTTGTTGAAGTATTTCGCCATCTGACAGTCAATAAGTTATTCAGTCTTAAAAGAAATTAAGCTTCTTAAGTATCCTATAGTTTTCTGTTATACAGTATAGCTCCTTACTTTTATACCTTATCGCCAAATCAAGTTGGCAACACACACAGACAGACAGAATCTGCCACTCGCACAAGATGGCTACTGACTGATGTAGAAGTTTAATTAATCAATCTAAAAAAGCGCCAATGTTTGTGATAAAGTTATAAAGTATTGTGAGATTAACGAAGCAATATGTCGAATTTGTGTTCTAGAATTGTTTCGAAACCTCCGAAAAGACTACAGGACGGTAGGGACAGCATGTCTGTTGCGCAAACAAACGCTTGGATGAACGGTGAGCTTGTGTACCACTGTAAATATTGATTTGTTCCTGTGTCAATTGAAATAAGTGTTTTTGAAACGACTCCCGAGGTCAACCGAGGGGTTAATCACCGTCGTCTGTGCCGAGAAATGCAATTATGTGTCATGGTCTCCGAAGTTTAATATAGCCTGTGACCTGAATGTCTATATAAGTATTATAGGATATACAATCGATTTAGGGCAGTCAACATTTTTAATCTAATAAATAGCAACACATTATAAAAATAACCTTATTTCATTATGATAACAAGAATGTCAATATAAAAACTAGCAAAGTGTAAACATATTGCATAATTGGTTACAGCTGAAAATATCAACAATGGTGGCGGTTTGTCACTGTCTCCACCACACACAGTGTCCCAGCGTGAGACAGGGACCCAAGTATCACAATGTTACAGTGGGCCACCATCCCCTTGTGGCTCCACCAGTGCCACACCCTCTCCAACGTCTTCACCTGCACCTCCACCAGGCACTGCGACCTTAGACCCTAATTGGCAAGCTACTAAACCTACAGTGAGGGAACGCAATGCAGCCATGTTCAACAACCAGCTAATGTCAGACATCACATTTATTGTTGGAGGATCAGGTATTTATTTTTATACATTTGTTGGGCATATTAAAATGACAAATGACCATGAGTGCTATGTACGTAATGAGATTAATGAGAGTCACTGGTGCCAACTTTTAGTGTATGAAAAATGATAATTGAAAAGTAATTCATCAGAATGAGAACTATTCATACCCTATCGTTATGGGATATAACAAAATCACAGTGTCTTGTGGAGATGGTCTGCTATAACATGGTACATTGTCAAAGCTATTGTACTTGTAACTTTATGGTACAATCACCTATCATGCAAATTAAACTGTTTTTTTATAAAAAGTTAAATACATAATACTATTTATATAAAGGAACTAGGTTTTAGACTGTTGTGTATGACAAAAAAGGAGAAGAAAAAAAACTTTGTCCTAAACTTTCATGCAAGGACTGTAATATCAGTTAGAAATTTCTTATAAATTTGGATAACCTTGACCAAAAAAATTGCAAAGCATTAATTTAATAGTTTACAACAAACTGAACAATGAATAGTCAACAATCAACTGGCCTATTTATCTAGTGGTCTTGACTCCTAAACTGGGTTTGATCCCCACCCTAGCCAAATCTTTGTATGATGAGCATGATTATTTGTTGTGTCAGGTTGTAATTTGACTATAATTTGTGTATTTAGAAATTTATAGTATTTTTATCAGTTGTTTGGTTGCCATAATACAGACACCTAGTTTGGGATCAGATGGCAGTATGCTAGATATTGATTTATTTTAGTAAACTGCCAATTTTATTTTACTGCAGTTTTATTCTGTTTCATATAATTCAAACAAATGAAATGCTTTCTGGACAATAGACTCACACAATCCAGACTGATCAGTTTATGAGGCATTTTGATTTGTTATTTAACTGTCAATATATATTAATTTATTGGTAAATAACTATTTACCAATAAATTGTAAATAATATTAAACCACTAATTAGTTGTTTAATTAATTTTAAACTACAGCGCAATTGCTCCAGTGCCAATTTTATTAGTTTTATTTTGCTAACCTCTGCTAAGTCTTATTTTAATCATATTCTGTACTATGTTTCCAGGGCACACACAAGTGATTCCTGCACACAAATATGTACTAGCCACTGCCAGCTCTGTGTTTTATGCTATGTTCTATGGAGGACTAGCTGAATGTAAACAAGAAATAGAAGTTCCTGATGTGGAGCCCTCTGCATTTCTCACATTATTAAAGTAAGTGTTATTTTATAATTCTCAAATTACACACTAAACTAATAATTGTATTATAATAACTTACAATTTATTCTTGCAATAAGAAAATCTATTAAGATAAACATTCACCATAAGACACTCCCTAGAGCTACTACAAAACTATTAATTGTATTAGGAGCTTAAGGGACATTAATATACAAAAGCCTTGTTGTTTCCTTCTTATACCTATTCCTGAAGTGTACAAGGAAATTGCATTACTAGTAAACTTACATAAAAAAAGAAACACTTTAATATAAATCTAGCCTAATAATAACTTTTTAATTTTCAGATATATTTACTGTGATGAGATCCAATTAGAAGCAGATACAGTATTATCCACATTATATGTTGCCAAAAAGTACATTGTTCCACATTTGGCCAAAGCCTGTGTCAATTATTTGGAAACTAGTCTAACAGCCAAGAATGCGTGCCTTCTACTCAGCCAGTCACGATTATTTGAGGAGCCAGAACTCATGCAGAGATGCTGGGAAGTCATTGACGCCCAGGTATGTGAATCTACTGAGAATCTCGCCACAATGTGTCTCGAACCATCATCATCTTACAGCAGCCTATTAATGGAACTATCCGAGACATCTAGTCGAAATTTCTCTAGTCCAGAAAGCATGGAAAATATGCGTGGAATTTGTAACTAATATTTTAATGTAGCTTAATTTCAATTTGTAATTAATGTTGATTGTGGACTGACATTATGATTAGCTAAAAATACATCTGTGAATGTATTCAGTTTTGTCAAATAACGCTAAAATTGTCTTGCCTAGAGATTTAAATGTCATGCCATGTCATATTTATAAGTAGCAAATTTTGTGCCACAAAAGTAATGCATTTGTATACTCAATTTTAGGTTGTGATTTTAGGCATAAGAATAGATGCAGTGTTAAATTTATGTATATTCCTATTCATCTACATTCCAATATAAATGTATTTCTAGTCATAAACATATTATATGATCTAGATTAACTGCAATACAGTTTGCTGGAATTAGTATGCATTGTGTGTGTATTTACATACATTATGTAAGTTGTGTGCATGTAATTGTTTAAAGGACAATTTTGTAATATTAATGTAATGGATATAGATCTGACATTATAAATAAACTATTGAACAAATTGTATTGCAGTTTCAATAACCTTCACCTTTTTAATTAAAAAATTGTTTTATTTTAGGCAGAGATGGCCTTGACATCAGAAGGCTTTGTAGACATAGATGTGTCAACATTAGAGTCTGTATTAGCAAGGGAAACACTCAATTGCAAGGAGATTAATTTATTTGAGGCAGCTTTAGCTTGGGCACATGCTGAATGTGTGAGGAGGGAGATTGATCCAACACCAACAAACAAAAGAGCGATGCTTGGTGGTGCCATATACTTGATAAGATTCCCGACTATGTCTTTAGAGGAGTTTGCTAACAGTGCAGCTCAAATTGGAATTCTAACTCCTCAAGAGACAATTGATATATTCCTGCATTTTACTGCATCAAGCAAACCTTTGCTATCCTATCCAGCAAAAGCAAGAGCAGGACTCAAAGCTCAGGTAATACTTATTTCTTTATTTAATCTATTCATATACCAAAATTGTTTAAAAACATGAAACATATACCATATACCTTGCAAACTAAGATAGCCCATACCATTATAAGTTTAAAGAGCTAATCTGACTCTGTACCCCTCTCAAATAACATACCAATTTGAATTTATTTTCATGTCAAATGCTATTTTAATTGGGATTATTAATAATTCAGATATCCAAAATGTTTGTTATTATGGTCAGTGCAAATCAACTGAGCTAATAATATATCTTTAATTTTCAGATATGCCACAGATTTCAGTCTTGTGCATACAGAAGCAATCAATGGAGGTATCGCGGGAGATGTGATTCAATCCAGTTTTGTGTTGACAAGAGAATATTTGTGGTTGGTTTTGGACTCTATGGGTCGTCCAATGGCGCAGCTGATTATAATGTTAAGATTGAACTGAAACGCTTAGGCAGAGTACTGGCGGAAAACAATACGAAATTTTTCTCTGATGGATCAAGTAATACTTTCCATGTGTACTTCGAAAATCCAATACAAATTGAACCAGAGTGTTTCTACACAGCATCTGCTATCCTTGACGGAAGTGAACTAAGTTATTTTGGACAAGAAGGACTCAGTGAAGTGTATATGGGAACAGTGACATTTCAATTCCATTGTTCATCTGAGAGCACAAACGGAACTGGTGTGCAAGGCGGACAGATTCCTGAGCTGATATACTATGGACCTACCGTCAATGCGTCCATAACTAACCCTAACCCGAATGAGGACTGACAATTGATTAGATCTCGCCGCTTTAACTATTATTCCGTGTAGTAAAATCGGTAAACACTTAAAACTTAAAGCCCAGATATTTGGACAATTTCAATCGAAAAAAATATTATAGGTACTTAACCATTCCCAAATGTTAATTGAATCTACAATTGGAAGTGAATAAAAATCATATTAATGACAAATCTATTTTGAAACTATTGTTATTTAGTAATTTTGTTTGAAAGCAGTTTGTCAATTATGTGATTTTTATACCCAATTGGTGATTAATTGTTTTGTTGGATAAAAGTTCTGTGTATATTGTTGAACTTTACTAGCGATTAAGATACGTACCTTAAGAATGTGATATGGGTGTCGTGAAAGCTCTCTATAATGCCATAGGTTCTAGACCTATGATGATACAAATTCATTGCAATATAATTATATTATAGTAAATACTTAAAATTAACTGTTGTTTTCTTTGTTTTTAGATGCCACAAATAAAATGCCGAAATATAATAGGTAATACCTTTATAAAAAAATTTGCCGTGACCCGTGGTTTTACTCGAGTTAAGCTAAATTCAATTCACGGCAATTGTGGAGATCTTTGGGGGAGGCCTTTGTCCAGCAGTGGACGTCTTTCGGCTGATATGATGATGATGAAGCTTCATAAATTATTACAGCTTCTGCCCCGTAGATGATAGCGTGAGAATATGTAGCCTATATGTTGACCCGACCTCTTAGTAACATTCATGCAAAATTTTAACCAAGCCCAAACAGTACTTTTTGGGTTTAGCGCGGACATATACAGACAAAAATTCTAAAAACTATATTTTTGGCTTCGGTATAGATTGTAGATCACGCCCCAAGTATCCTTTTTATAAAATATTCAATGTACCGTTTTGACTTACCTACGATTTAATTATGTGTATAGATAACCTATACTTTTTTTTTTTTTTTTTTTTATTATCTATTATAAATTTAGGGGCTTTTGGTCACAATACGACCATGCCAGCCCCATCATAACCTAATACAATAAAAGCTTTACACTATTCCGAATTTAAAACCTTATGTACTATTTTATAAAGTAAGATAGCTGCATTCGAGACAGGCTCTGATAATATGCTTTGAACAAAACCAACATCTATCAAATTGATTTTGAAGGTATTCATCAGCGCCTCTCTAGCAACTCGGGTCCTGACGCACTCCACCAACAAGTGATGGACATCCTCCATCGTATCACATTGTGTACAATTGGGGCTGTCACTTTTCCCCATTAAGTGTCGAAACTTGTTGAGTGGAACATGTCCAGACCGTAGTCTATGCGCTATTGTTATAAACTTTCTATTAAGCTTAGTATCGGCAAACCAAGGGATTCGAGGAGGTTCACATTGCAGTGTCTTGTACCAAATTCACTTTTCTAATGACATTTTATTGAAATATTCTTTCCAATTTTTAGAGCACTCAATTTTGTATTTCGGGAGAAGTTCAAAGTAGCTGGGAGTAATATTCACCTCAATACCGTCCAAGACAGAAGCCTTTGCTAATTGGTCAACCTCCTCGTTCCCCCGTAGACCCACATGGGACGGAACCCATTGCAATATCACATTAATAAAATTGGCTGTGAAATACCATATTTGGCTTAATATAGCATAAGTTATCGAGACACCTCTGTGTCCAGAGGCGCATCGAACTATATGCTGCAGAGCACTTCTGCTGTCTACAAAAATGACAATCCTATTGTTATCGATCTTCGCATTTTGCAAATATGTAAGAGCCTTTGATATTGCAACTAGCTCCGCCGTCATAATACATATAGTACTGCTACACATTTTAAATAATCCTTTAATATTGTGCGTCGGATCATAAAAGGCAGCACCGAGAACATTTCCTATTTTAGAACCATCAGTATATAGTTTTAACCATCCAAAATATTTAGTATGTAGTTCTTCCATTATTATGTTTTTCAGAATGTTATTATTGTATGATTTCTTACATAGTTTCATATTATCTAAATTATCACTAATGCTGTCTCCTACGTTTATATTTGAAACCCAAGTATCTAAGCTGAACATTTCTAAGGGATAACTAGATGACACAACTTCTTCTTTAGTATTGCTATATACCGTTACTAATAAAGGTGTTTTCTTATTTCGCCAATAACTATTAGAAATGTGGCTCCTTAAACAATTTATTAGATCTAATATTAAATTATTATCAATAGATTGCGATTTTAAACAGTATTTAATTGCTAGATATTTTCTTCTTAGTGCTAGATTAGGGATACACAATTCACATTCCATAACATGAATGGGAGTGGTTCGTATAAAACCACCAATTATCCTCATTGCTTGGTTTTGTACCTTGTCCAATTTACTTACGTGTGTTTTTGCACTGTTATCAAATAAAAACTTGCATAATCAGCTCTACTTCGGATTAGTGTTATGTACAACCTACGAAGATGTTTAGGATGCATACCCCATGCTGTGCCTGCCAAGACCTTTAGTATACTCAAAAACCTTTGAGTTTTGACACATGTTTCATTAATATGCTTTCCCCACCGTAGGCTTCTGTCCATCCATACTCCCAGATATTTGACATATTCAGACTGGCTTACTAGTGAGCCATTAATGTTTAGGATAGTTTGTTGCCTCCTGCGTCCTCTACTAAACAGGCAGACTTGAGATTTATTACCTGATAATTCTAGACCTAGCTGTCCTAATAGTTTAATCATTGTACCAATGGCACTTTGTACTTCTAAAATACTATCAGCAGGATTTTTACAGCTAGTATAAAGGACGAAGTCGTCGGCATACTGTGATATTATAACGTTAGTAATATTGTGACAAATTGTATGGGTAACTATATTGAAAATCAAAGGGGATAATGGGTCACCTTGGGCAATGCCTTTACTGGTCCACCTCACCAAAAAGTTAGCTTCATTACCGTCGAATGTGCTTTTGAGGTGCCTTTCTGACAAGAATTCCCACAAATATGTGCATATTTTCTTTCCGACGTTAATTCCGTTTAGGGCTTGAATCACACTATCTACCGTCACATTGTTATATGCATTTTCTATATCTAGAAAGCACGCTAACGTAGGATAATTCTTAGAGAAACCCATTTGGATGTAGCAAACTAATCGAGACAAGCAATCTAAACATGACTGAGAACGTCTGAATCCAACAGTATTTACTGACAAACATTTATTTTTTTCCACAAACCATTCCAGTCTCTTACATAATAAAGTATGGAAAATTTTACATGTACAAGCAATTAGAGAAATTGGTCTTAACTTCAAGGGGATATCTGAACCTGTACAATTTTTGGGAATCGGAACTATTCTAATATTTCGCCATTGGGTGGGAATATTCCCAGTTTCTAAAATCAAATTATATATTTCTAATAGGTACAATTTTGCTGATTTTGGAAGATTATAAAGCATAGAGAACGTTATTTGATCATCTCCCGGTGCAGTGTCTTTCTTTTTAAGACATTTATCTAATTCTTGAATCGTAAATTTAATTTCTAGGGATGTGTTATTGGAGTCAATTACAGGCATCTGAGGAACGACATAATCGGGCGCAAGATTACATAATAAATCTTCAATTTGTTGCTTTGAAGCATACAATTTTGATCTTTTATGCCCTTTCATCCAACGCATCCTATCCCAAGCTTCCGAAACAGAGGTTGATTCATTAATGCTACTACAAAAATCCCTCCAACCTTGTGACTTGGCTCGAATTATAGATAGTTTTGCGTCATTGGTATGTTTTTCTAAAATATCTAAATTTCGTGGGATCGGGTTTCGCCTAAATTTCGATAATGCTAACCTTCTCCTAGCTACTGCTTTCGACAGATCAGCGTGCCAATACGGCTTCGGTTTAAATTTAGACAAAGGGTCAGTACATATCTTAACCAAAGGAATGCTTTTGTCAGCGGCAGAATTAATTTCATTTACAAGGATATCATATTTAACCTGAACACTATCTGAAGCAACTATGTCATTGTATAAGAATGTTTGTTCTAGGGTTTGTTTGTACAGTAACCAATTAGCCTTTTTGAAATTGCGTCTTTTAACAAAATTTTGATTTGTACACCCATTTGATACTTGAAATACAATTTTGATAATTATGTGATCGCTGCCCAATGTTTCATTAGTAATGCCCCATTTATAATTTATAGCAATATCTGCAGAGACAAATGTAATGTCAGGTGCAGACTCCTGAAGCACGCCATTTACCAGTCTAATCCTTGTTGGTCTGCCGTTATTTAAAGAAAAGAAGCCATTATCTAAGGATGAATCAAATAACTGCATTCCTCTAGGGTCAATTTTATAGGACCAATTGGTATGATGGCCATTAAAGTCTCCTGCTATTATAGATCTTTGAGAGTACGCACTAAAAAGATAATCCCAATCTGACGAAGTGGTTCTAACAGTAGATGGACAGTATATACTCACAATATTTTGTATGTAGGGAAAGTTTAATAGTTTCACATGTAGTACCTCTATGCCTGTATTATTCAGTATGACAGACGATACTTGTGTCTTTATGGAACGATGAGTGATAATTGCCACACCACCGTATGAATCAAACCTGTCTCTTCTAAATATATTATAACCACTAATGTGAATGTGAGATTCCGGCTCCATCCATGTTTCACTAACAATAGCAATGTGGGCATTTTCTTGAAGTAGAAGGCATTCAAATTCTACTAGTTTTGGTTTCAAGCTCTGTGAGTTCCATTGTAGTATGTTTAAAAAGGGCTCATGCTGGTGTCTATCCATTAAATAGCTTCATATTATAGTTTAACCATTCTCCGCCTTTAATTGTTTCTACCAAAAAGTGTTTTATATTTTCAAAAACTAATTTCGCTATTTCAATTATCTTCACATCTAACTCTTTTCTGGTAAGTATGATATCTTTAATCCGTTTCATTAACTGCCAAAAAGAATGATTTTCCTGTCTGTTTTTCTTCTGATTAGACTGTCGCTCCTCATAATTGTGACTTTCTGAAGGTTCCTCTTCAATACACTGGTCCTCAATAATAATATTTTCACTGTTATCATACTCATTTATTTCTTTTTTCTTCTTTCTTACTGATGTCATATTTACTTGGGTAGTCTTCTTCTTTTCATAATCTAATAACTTTGGTTTTGGGTTTCTCCCACTAAAACATCCCTAAAAGAAGGGGTTTGCTTACATTCATTTACGGTGTTGTTAGTATTACTTATATTTGACTGTATTTCGTATTTATCAGTTTCATTCCTATTGTGCAATGTTTTAATCTTCTCAGTTTCTCTCTGTTTAAGGTAAATATAAAGTGCTCTTTTATATGTGTAATTCATAGCAGACATAATTTGACGTATTTCTTTTTCTTTCAAGAAAATGGGACAAGACTTATTAAAGGACATGTGTGTGCCATTACAATTGATGCATCGATATTGCATCGTTTCACAATTCGCATGAAATTCACCACATTTTGGGCATGTAGGCCTTTTACTAGGACACTGACGTAATAGATGACCAAAACGCCAGCAGTTTGAACATTGTGATACTGGGAATGTGTATGACTCCACCTTAAATTTGCAGTCGTAAATCTCAACCGTCGAAGGTACCGTATTGCCTTTAAAACAAATGCGAACAGTTTCACTATCTACCCATTTTCCTTCTTCCGTAAATCGTTTTAAACGCTTCACGGAAACAATATCGTATTCAGAACCAATTATTTCTATCAGTTCTTTTTCATCCACCTCCAATTCGATATTTTTGACAACTCCATACGATAGATTAACTTCTTGGGCAAATTGACACATGTATCCCAATTCCTTCATTTTTTCACAAGACACTAATTTCTCAGCATGTTGTCGACTTTCAAATTGTATACGTACTCTAAAAGAGTTTTTAAAATTAATTTTGGTAATACCCAGTATATTTTCTGATCTTAAGAGTTTGGCAAGACCAATTTGTTTCGGTAGGCATTCTTTAGAGGAAATATAAACATCATAATTATTTTCTAATGTAAAATCATCACTTTGTGTTGTACGGTTAATATCGTAGTTCCTCGTTGAACTATTCAACGAGGAACTACGATTTAGCCGTTTTGGGCTCCTTCTCACTAATATAAATTCATCGTCACCCTCATCTCTCATTCTCTTCTCAGCTATTTGTATAAAAGGATATTCCTTACTACCGGACTGAACTTGTGACTCACTCTGCATTTTGTCTTCTTTATTACTGCATACCACCTCCTTTAAAACTTGTTGCTCACGTACAATTGATTCTTCATCACTATTTAAACTCGTTAAACTATGTCCATCTGAATTATCACTCATTTTTGTTATATTTTAATTTGAGGGTATAGGTAAAAATAATAAACATTTCGATAACAGCGTAAAACATCCGCTCGCTACGAAGTGTCGCGCGCGACTAGATAACCTATACTTAGTACCTAGGCAAACATGGTCCTCTCCTGTTGCACATAACGCGCAAGAGAGCAAGTTCTGTTAATGAGACAAGGCCAGATTGGTTTTTAGCTTTAAAACCCTCATTCAGTAAATTGGAAGAATCTTTATTCTAAATATACTATGTCTTTACAAATAAAAAGAGTCCTTTAATGGTTTTTCCAGCTTCTTGATCGTAATAAGGATCTCGATTGTTTATGAAAAACTGCTCTTGACCTATTAAGTAATATGTGACGGGGTAAGTGCTATGAAATCGAATCCAGAATATTGTCCTATTTCCGCTTTTACATGCTCAAATATCGCTAAAACCGAAAACAATACTTTGATACTAATATCTTTTTTAAGTAATGCTAAATATTTTCCTTAGCATGCTAATACTGTTACGAATTAGTTCAAATAATTGTGTCTTAAAATATAATAAATACTTAATCATATATTTATCTTTACAAATTAAAATAATATACTTTGTAACAAAGTACGTTATTTTAATTTGTAAGGGTGTAATTTTATTTGTAATTAAAATGATCTCACAACATGCGTACCTACATAAAGTAATTATATCATACCACTCAAATAAAAGGCGGGGAGATTTCTCTTCATTTTCGAGGTGCCCATTTTAACCTATAAGCAAACCGACATTTCTATGCGGGGCACCATACGAGGTATAGGCAAGACAACGTCGAAGTCTTGTATCATTCGATCAAGGTTTCGCATCACACAATCCTTTCCTTGCTTTTTCACAATGCAGATACACTGTCGCCTCACGTGTCGGTTTTCTTTAAGGGTGGCATCCACATATTCTATTGTATTCAATGGGCTTGCGCTTGACCTCAATCTCACCTGATGGTAGGGGAAGATATGGGGGTAATCTGTACCGCGCGTGCTCATAAAATGTAGTGCACTCTAGCCTCAAATAAACTCCTAATATACCTAAAATTTGACGAAATTACGATAATATTGCGGATCTATCAGTTTTAGACGTCGTTGCACCCAAATTGAGTCAATAATTTACATTTATGCTAGTAGGAAAATAAGAAAAAAAAAACTTGAGAGGTGTCAAGGGACACCCGGATGGAACGAAGTTATTTCTTATTATTTATTATGTACAAAAAACCTGTATACACTCAACAAAAATAATCGTTGCGACACCACACTGTTCAATGCGAAATAGAAATGAAAATATCTGGCTTGCTTAAGCAGGCAATAAGAGAGAGAGAGAGACCGACAGAGAAACATGCGCACGCCGCACAGCTGCAAAAAGTGTCGTGACAAGTTTTCGTAAGATTTTTTTCCGTCTAGCCCCCTTACACAACGCGCGATAAGAAACTTCGTTCCAATAAAACTACTAAGTAGTACATGGCAAGTCATGTTACTTGTGCCTAAACACGTTTTTCGGGTGGGCATTCCACAACTTGGCCATGCTGAAGTACATACAAAGATGTTGTGGAGACCACGTAATGCCTGGAGGTTCGATGGATAGTTACAGTTCTATTATTGTTGAACAATTAAACCGACCAGAAGCAATAACTACTCGGTACTATGCTCGGCGAACATCCGACACGATTCTGACAGCGAAGCCGACGTATGTGATATTTCATATTTGGACTATTATCGACCTGAAAATGCTGATCCGAATTTGTGTAAAATTTCCAAGACAGGTCAATAATTTCTTCGAAAGAATTTAACATTTTAGTCAAGTTTCTATCACTTTCAACTTCTCTATAGTAACATTTGTTTGTTTTCTCTCGGCCTTCACTGGCATTGAGCAAAATTAAAAAAAAAAGTGTTTTTAATACTCTAAGTTATATATTCGATATCTAACATCGTTAGTAGTTACGATACGTTGATTCGATTATGCCGATAGGTGTATACATTTACAATGACCATCTACAACAACGAAAATTAACCATGCTCACTCACCTGTGGGGGGAATGTTGATGCACAGTGCGCGGGACAGCTTGAAGTATGTACGCCCAACTTGATAGCAGCAAATTGGTACTGCATCACTGACATCAATCAACAAATCTGTGGTATTTTGCTAAGGAAGTAGTTGGTACATTTTATGGTAAAATCAGCACATACACAGTAATAACTAAGCACTGCCAATATTATTTGATAAGATCGATTAAGAAGGATCGACTGATGGATAAGATATTTTGGCACCTTTCGCACAGAAGTTACCTCTGTAAGCCAAGACTTATATCACACTCTGAGAGATTTCCAAATGGTTTCTTATAAGCTAAGTGTGGACAATGTTTAGATATTTTCGTTGTTGAAGTCTACGTCAATTCAAATAAATACCTTTTCAAAAACTGGCTTTGGCATACAAAACGAATTGCAATAATACTTTGATTTAGATGAAAGGGTAGTATCAGTTTGCTGGGCTTTGTTGACTTTTACAATACAAGCTAGCTATGCGGTACTTTATAATGATGAAACTACTCAATATATTCCCATTTCACATCTTTGGCAGTTAACGACGCCACATCTAACAATACACTTTGACCTTGAAAGTCTTTACTAACGAGGGTGGTTCTCAGTGTAAGTGTATCCCCTGATGCTGCTTTAGTCTACCATAGATATAATTAAAAAAGGATACGAGCTGTTCCTTCGGTCCTGCATGTCATATAAACACAGGCAGCTTGCGTGTGACTTGATGGTCTTCCAATAGTCAGATGGCGAGATAGAGCCATCTTGTAGAAGTTGCAAGCTATGTCTATGCATTGCTGGTTAAGTCGCAACTGCTGGCATAGAGTTGTGATTCCCTCACGAGCCTTCCTCAATGTCACTTCTCTGGACTCTTGGCCAATACCAGCATTGAAAGCTAAAACATTAATGGGAAACACATTAAATATCTATGGACAACACATTTAGAAATTGTTATAGTTGTTTGGAGGGGTATGCACAACACAACTTTACCTTTGGTTCATCATGCTGTGGAATTAGGATAAGACTTATGACATAGGTATTAAAATTAACTTAAGTATTGGTTAACGAGATTTTGTTAACCTTTTCTACCTCTAGCCAAAATTTCCAACCAACACAAGGTCTGTAGGCCAGACCCTAATAAGCAATTTAATCTGCTAAATTTCTTTATTACCAAGGAATTATCTAGATTCTTCTACAAGATCAAATCATGTTTAGATGGATCACCTAGCCAAATTACAGTGATCCTTAAAATTAGCTGTCCTGTCCTCCACCACCAGAAATCTCCAAGACTTATTAATTGCTTTACTTATTAGAACCAATTTTGAGATGTGGTTGCTAATGGATTGGAACCCAAGAGAGCTCTCAAAACACAATCAAACTTCGACAATGCTGTTAAAACATACTGTATCAATACTGTAAAAACTGCATGCTGAATTAGCACAACAGAAATGAACAATAGCAATACTCGAAAAAATTTGGTTCCATTATAAATCAAATAGCAAATCTTAGCAAAAGCTATAATTTAAACTACACAGAATATGGCATACAAGTTGCCACACAGGCAACAAAAGGCACTTGAATAAAGCTGTCAAAGATCTAAAAATTCTATTAAGGACTCTATATATAATGGCCCAGAACCAAGCAGGAAAAAGTAGAAAAAATGGGGCGAAGTTGCCTCATATAAACCAATCAGGATCCTACCAGGCTTCTCCAAAGTATTCGAGTGAATCATCCTGAGCTGATTAAAAACACCTCCATAGTAACTTGATAATTCCAGACAATCAGTTTGGTTTCAGACAAGAATATGCAACAGTTAAACAGATATATAGAGTTTGTGCTGAGATTAAAAATGTAATAGAATGTAAAAACTACTTTTCTTGGATGTTAAACAAATATTTGACAGAGTGGGCACACAGGCCTTCTTTATAAAATTAAATGCTTTTTACTGCCCACTTACTATGGATAACAGCAATCCTATCTGTGCGACAGGATTTTCCAAGTAAGAGAAGACAACTGCTTTTCAGGTTTCTACAAAATACTAGCTGATGTTCCTCAAGGTTCACTCCTTCACCACAATCACCAGGAGTCATGACCACAACCTTTAAACACAGTACTGCTATCCTGGCTTCCCATAAAGATAAACAAGAACCTACTAAAATTGACCAAAGAAGCCTAAATGAAGTAGTTAAAGTTAAATGTATGAAAATGTGGATAATAAATGCAAGCACCTCGAAATTGTTCCAAATGACATTTACACTGAAAAGAGGAAACTACCCACCAATGAAGTTTGGTAACAAATTACTTGCACACCATGACTCTAAGGTACTTGGGTATTAACATGGACGAAGGTTAACATGGAGAAAGCACATTGAGCCTAAGAAAGATGCCATCATTATAAATACAGAGAAATTAATTGACTCATTGCAAGAAACTCATAACTCCTAATTCTCTAACTTGCTCATATATTAGGCAATTATAAAATGGGATATTATTAATTGCACATCAAATAAATAATCACATATCACTATATTTTCATCATTTATATGCTTTTTTAAATCAAATAAATTATGAAAATATGTGATTATTTATTTGATGTGCAATTAATAATATCTCATTTTATAATTGCCTAATATATGAGCAATCTGCTGTGCAATCAGTAATTTTGATGGGAATTTGGATTATTATTTCATAAAAAAAGTATTTTATTTGATTTGCGTTTAAATATCACCTTTATAAAACCAACATGAACTTATGGGATTCATTTTTGGGGTTCTTAATTTGTGACTCTAATGTAAATATACTACAAAGACCTCAAAATAATATCCTGCAGAGGATTTCTAGTGTTCTTGGTTTATTAAAAACACAGAGGTGTTTAGGAGAGAGAGCCATGGTCATTTACTAAACAACACAGTGAAGGAGGAAATAAAATTACATTGTACCAACAAAAAGACTAGCCAATAACTCAAACCAGCTTGCTATGCAACAGATCATACCATAATGAGTGTCACAAGGATGCAAATTCCTGGACATTGACTCACTAGAATCAGTAGTTGATAAAGAATGAGGATATTCTCAGAGGAGAATCTGTTTTACACATCATTTTAATTCAAAACATCTGCTCAGAGTCCCAAGGACTGATTGCAAGATAAGAATAAAATAAAGAAATACATATTTTTGATGTTGGCTTACAAGTTAAAAATATGTGTCCAAAAGGTTAAGCAATTGTCTCACTCATCTATAAATGAATTTAAAATAAATATGCCAAAATGACTTAATACAGCATACACTCTTATCTCCACTTCAGATAAATTAAAGCAACTCAGCAGGCAGCCTATTGGCGTACATGAATAGTCTCTAGAATGGATAGGAGTATAACCTGAAACTACAATGAGACAGGCCTGGTAGTTTTGAAAGGCTGACCATCTGTAATTTTAGTTAGACAGAGCATAGCATTCTTCAGTCTTTGAGCAGGTTTACTGGGGAAGCCACAAATAATGCTATTGCCTAGAGTAAATTCTATTAGGTGGAGGACTTTACAGACTGCACTTCAGGTAAAAACATATACAATAAAATAAATAAATATCTTGGGACAATTAACACACTACCATCTGATCAAAACTAGACAGAGCCTGCACTATGGTAACTAGACAACTGATAAACATACTTGAATATTTCTAATTACATATGTATATATTATAAATAAATTGCACCCAGCACAGAACAAATAATTGTGATCATCACACAAGGATTTCTCCTAGGTGGGGATTGAAACCACAACTTATAGCTTAGCAGTCAGGGTAACTAATCACTAGACCGATAGGTCAACAAAAAAAGACATCAATACCACCAAGGTAAGATCACCTCTCTTGTAGAGAAAATAATATTTCTCTCAGTGAAAAGTTAAGATATAATTTAGACTTACTTATACCACATTTCACAACTGAAATCAAGTAATTTCAAGTGAAAAAGTGAGCAATGGCAACAGCTGTATCAGTGTAAGTAAATAAACATAGTTCTAAAAAAACTGAGGCAACTACATGTTAGTACATATTATACTGGCGCTGGTAGTTTCTTGCAGCAATATTTACCTCTTCCAAAGCCAGTAGCTCCTCCCTTAGATTCAGCAGAGACGAACTGGCCGATGGCAGAGGCTCCGCCGTGAGCATTCTCCAAGAATTCAACCTCAGCAACAATAATATTGTCTTCCAACACTGAACCGCAGTTCGTACACACTGCATCGCCACGGGCTGGATCCACCTCTATTTCGGAGGACCCACAATGCTTACATTTCTTCCCAGACATCCTTAAGGACTCTAAAATAAAAACATAAACATTAAAATTAGGTTAGGTATTAACTACATGTAACCATCAAAACTTATTGGACATTACCCCAAGACCACCCGGTTATAAAAAATCAAATAAGCAATAACTTTAATTGTTTACAGTCCAAATTTTATTCCAATTAAAGTTAACAAAGAAACATCAAAATAATCGAATCGTAGGTAAGTCTGCAATTTTATTTACAGCCACTCATTGACATTTGACATTATTGACAGACTGTTAAGAAACTCTAGAGATTGTAAACACGATGATTTATTAAACAATCGATTTGTTACAAAACATGTTAATCGATTTTTTTATTTCTATTAATTTTCTCGGTCAATAAATATCTTGCCATAATACCTACTTCAAAAAATAACCATGAAATCTAAGATCTTATTATTTATCATTAATTAATTTAATGTAAATTGTATATTAATAAATTTTTATATTGGCAGATTGTCGTTTTCCACTTTATACATAGTTCTTAACTCATAATTAACTATTATTGTACATACTCAACTAAACTGTACCAATATCTTTCTGTTCCAATAAACAGCAACAGCTTTTTATTATTATGTAGTAATTCAAGGAAACTGGCATTACATTAAAATGGGAGCATACCCCTATAGAAATGGGAAAAGTGAATAATGAAAACAAATAAAGCCGAAAGTTGATGGAAATGCGACGATATAAGTAAATTTGAATGCCAAATTATATATAATTTATTAGGTAGTATTTCATTACCCTTAACCCAAATATTGTATAAATATATAAAAATCATCATGTAAGTATATTCATATGGTCCACGAGAGTTTTCATTGCAATAGTATTATTTTGTTAAATAAAATCATCGAATATAATAAAATTAATTGGTTAACCGTTTATAATTTAAACTTTCTGCATTTTAATATGTATCTGCATAACGTATTTATTGTAATAGGTTTGAATTAATAATAAAATTGTTAATATAATAATTATGTTCCGTATATGATGGTTATCTTAACAATTTAGCTATAAAAATATGAATAACGTAATTACTATAATAATTGTCGTTATAAGATTATCTATGAAAATAATAATTTTCCATATGGGCTTTTGATATACTTCTATTACTTTTGTAATATATTATTATGGTAATTCTGTCAGTACTGGATATACAGACAAACATGAATAATTGTGAACATTATCTTGGCATCACGTAAACAATAGTTTCAAATGTCTTACGTAGATCATTTGAACACTGTTGATTAATCTATTGTTTGCAAAACACAAATGTCACTTAATAATTATATATATCCCATTTTTATAACTTTTGAAAAAGCCCATTGGCGATAAAAATGTGAGTTTTCTTGGTAGTACTCAATGCCCAAATTTGCATGACGTCATACAATTGGAGAGTTTTGATTGGTCAAATATCACGCTATCAGTATTTTTAACTGGTGAGATCACCCTTCACATTTGTGTAGTATGAGGATTACATCCAAAAAGTAACTAAATTTGCGACAAAAGTTGGCGCTTACGCTGTTCTATATTAAAGTATAACTAATTATTAAGGAGAAGGGCATCCCCAAAGCTACGATGACGTCATCGTTTGTGTGCAAACTGCAGTGATGACTCATCATTGTTGTGTTCTTGTTCTTAGCTAATCTTTTTCAATCCAAGGCGCCTTATTTTGATTCCGCTTTCCGCTGCTGTCATTAGCGAACTGTCACGAGAAACTTCGCAGCATTTTGTTAACTTTTGGGTTGCGGAACACAAACAAGCAAACTTTTATTTGAAGTTGTAGATCGCATAGATAAAGGTTGTTGTGTGAAATAGGACTAAGTAGTGTTTATAATTGGACTTGTGTGGAATAGATTCAATGACGATGAAGCTGGATATCAGTGATAGTCAATCGAACCAGTCGGACATTTCCTGTGATAGTCAATCATCGCAAGGTTCGTCTACAAATGACTTTGTGTCCTCATCAACCTCTCGAGCTTTGCTCACGGTAAGTACCTAATAGTAGTTCATAATCACTACTAAACTTGCACCACACGATCCTTTGATTGAACTATAATATTAATGTATATAAAGAGTTGGTCAGTGGGTATTCTTAGGAATCGAACATAACAAGATAATAAAAAAATTTAAGACATGTTTTTTACAGCTTGTTTCTACAATTTAATTATAGGTAGGTATTGGATAGTAATTACATCTCTTTTTTGCTCAGTTGATCATATAAAACTACTAAAATACTGTTAATTTCTTATCTAATCTATACTGAAGTTTGTTGTTTCAATTTTACACAGATTTAGGAAGACCTTGATCTTATAATGACTTTTATTAACTTCCTGGTTAGAGTGTAGATACTGAGAAACATTGAAAAACTAGTAAGAAACATTTGGACAGAAACACAGTTAGTAACCAAAGGGTTTTCACCATAGAGAGCTTGCCACAAGATGCTAGATGGATACTACACCATTATTCTGCCATGATTGGTTGCCCTGTAATCCTTGTGTAGTTTATCTAGCAATAAATGTCTCACTTTAAATTGAATATACTTAAATATACTTAACTACTTTGATTATAATTTACTTTGAGTTCTTGATTGTTTTAAAATAGTTATTGTCTTTGATTTCTCTGTGTGTTCTGCAATAATTGTATTTTTTTTCTGGTGTGTACCAAAATATTATTGTATTATGCAGATAGTGCCTAACATTTGCATGCAGATTGCTGGCAAAACATGTGAAACATTATTTTTGCCCATCATCATTGGCCACGGCATCTGTGTAGATGTTTATTGTTTGTTGCAACAAACAAACATCTTTTACCCATAGGACCTATTTTATACAAATACATATATTCTATTCCAGAAGGTTCAATATAAATAGTGAAGGGAATTAAATGCGATTTACCTATGAAACTGTACAAATAAAGAAGAACACCAGTTTGTTAACTACTTAAAAACATTTTTCAACTTACTATTAAAAATATATCAGAAACTATGCAGACAACTATGTATTATGCTTGTAATAAAAGACCAACAAAACAATTATTTAATAATATATTATAGGTAAAATCACCAGCAAGGCAGATGGAAGCCATATTAATTATGAAAATATAAGTAAAGCAAACAATGGAGGAACTGTACATTAGGTCCCTATCTTTTTATAAGGTAGTATTTTTTAGGTAGAATATAGTGTTTTTATGAAATCCCCAAAATAGGTAACTCATCATTTCCAAAAAAACAAATTGACAAAACTTTCTATCGGGACTGGTGGGATAGTGGGGTGGGGGAGATTTCATGGCGGGTCAAAATTTGTATCCAATAAATGTCGAGGTCAGACAACTTTGTTACTCTCTGTACAGTCAACAGCAAAAGTAGATGATCAAAGTCGGATATTCAATTTCTAATTATCATAAATTGCGACAAAATGGTGTGGTGGTGAAGAGTATCTAGTTGAAGGTGTGCGTGAGTGTTAAGTGTAAAAAATATTAACTAGTGAAAACTGCCGCCCAATAGCATCATAAACTCAAAACTCAGGTCCAATTTTGATCATCTACTTATGCTGTTGACTGTACCATCCCCACCCCTTTTCACCAACAATAATGTATCTAGCACTTGGCGGCTGCTGCCAATATCTATGTAACTAGAAATAATTATATGACTACAAAAATGTTCTGACTATTTACAAGCCCTTTTTTAAACTCTATGTGAATAAAAACCTTTTTTATTTATTTCAAATCTTAATCTAAATAATTGTATTTCACCTTTTGTCAAACAAACACCAACTGCCTTAGTTTCAACTACCATTTGACTGTTGGCAGATCTTCGAATTGTTCCAGTAGGACACTAAAACTTTGCAGAACATTATAATAATACCTTCTATGACATTTTGTTGTTTATTTACATACAATTATGATGAAGTCATTGCAAAGCATTTTTTTAAAAGTGTTGCTTCAACATAACTTTAGGTGCTTTTCAATACCTTTATATACATAATATGTATTTTTCCTGGTTGCATATATCCATTATTGTTCATTATAATGAAGAGTTTTCAGATCCCCTATTATTTCATATCCACTGTTGCCACAAGGAAAATCCACATAATTTCAAATTGATGAAAGCAATACAATATTTTATAAGGAAATTTAAGAATTAATAGTCCTTTAAAATTGGTAAAATTGTATATTTTAAAGCCTCTTTAGAATTTTTGTTTTTATTGGTGGTATATTTAATTATTGTAATTCAGATACATAAATTCACTATTCAAGCTCTTAATCTATTAATGGATGAACTACATTTTCTATTCTTTCTCAGTTATTTAACCAATTTCAAATCTTATAGGAAGCCCACAGAATAAAAAAGGTTTGAAATATTATTTAACTGTAAGTGTGTAAGGAAACAAACAATCCTGATAAATACCTACATATTTTCTTGATTATATAAGAGTTCTACTGTTGTGTAATAAATGGACTGTCATACTTATGCCAATTTAAAATTCATCCATATGATGCTTTTTTTCAAATAATTTCTATAAGGATATCCTTAACCAAGGATTCATTTTTTTTTAAATTTTGTTGTGTTTGTTGATCACAGATGATAATGATCATTTGTCACCATCAGCAGCTTGATGTTGTCCATTGGTGGACATAGACCTTCCCCAAAGGTTGTCACACATATAAGTTTTCAACTGCAAACAAGTAATTCATGTAGTCTCCAGTATACCCCTGCTCGACCACCTTGTGTATCCATTAGTCACCTTTTGCAACACAAATGGGATAGTATTGGTTGGTCCTATTATTGTTTCTGGGCTGCATACCATAGGCTAAAATGATATACATATGTAGTTGACTATTGATTCGATTCAATAATAAAGTTAAATTCTGTAACACTATTAAATTCTCATGATGGGTACATACCAACCATATCAAAATGATAGTTTGAAAGGTTTTAGTACATACAAAATTTGAGTTTTATTTGTAACAGCATGGGTTCTATGAATTGTTCTGTAAGTCACTTGACTCTTGTATATAGGTACATATATTTAAATCAATAATATGTTGTTAGGTTATGTCCTCAGTATGCTAGACACCACCACAATTTACCCATTGACGAAATATATATGTAAACAGGTGGTCCAAAAGATCTCTGTCAGATGTGATGACATTTACTGAATTCAATTTAAAATTATTACTGTACCATGTTATACCAGTTTGATTTCTTAAACTTTAGTCACCTTGCTACCAACTAAGTAGATGGTTCATGATGTTCTCATCATCATCATACTAGCCAAATGACGTCTACTGCTGGATTCAGGTCTCTCCAAAAGATCTACCCAATTGCTGATCTTACGCTACCCGCATCAAGTGGCTTCCAACAACCCTCACAAAATCATCGGTCCATCTTGTAGGGGGCCTTACAGTTGCTGCGTCGCCTGCGTCTTCTGGTTTGTGGTCACCACTCGAGAATCTTTCTGCCCCAACCGCCATTGGTTCAACAACATGTGTCCTGCCCACTGCCACTTCAGCTTTGTAATTGTTTGGGCTACGCCGCGCCAGTTACTTTGGTTCCCCTGCAGATCTCAATATTTCTATACTTATCGAAACTCCAAGTATAGCCCTCTGTTGTACTATTTTTATAGCAATAAGAATATTTGTCATAAGTTTTTTTGTAAACATCTGATATCGCACAATGATAAGTTGATAAGAGGGCTTATCTAGTATTGTGTGATTAGGTAGTGAACTTACCTATATATGTTTATCTGTTAGTCATGTTCTTTAAATTTAGATGCCTGGCTCATGCTTATGTACATAAATTTTGTTTTTCTTCTGATAAGTTTCCCGGATTTTATTGTTTGTGGTTTTATATAGATCAATTAATTAATCCATTATTTTTGTTACAGTGGAAATGTTGTTGACATTGCATATTGACCCTGTTCTGATAAATTGAGTCACTGGACATAAATAGTATTTTTTTAATTTGATATAATTTATGTAAACAATGTTCAACTATTTATATACCTTAGATTCTGGTACATTTGTTGTGTTCCGGTCTCAGTAAATAGGTTATCTCTTTTTAGTAGAATGCCCTAATACTAGGCCGCCACCATCGGTAGGCTTTTTTTTTTGAAACAATATGACCTGTTATATTTTTTATCATATGACATACGAAACAGATCTGATATTGATCAGGTAGCAGTAAGATCTTCATTTTTACTGAACAAATACGGGGATGAAATCGCGAGTAGTTGTTAGTACTTTTAAAAAAAGAATCATCTTTAATACTGCTTATATTCTTTGGCTCCAATTTTTTTGACCCCCGACGCAATAATTGTCTGCGTGTGTCTGTCTGTGGTATCGTAGCTCTCAAAGCGATGGACCGATATCGATGCGACTTTTTCATTTGAAAGCCAGTTTCCTTGCTTGCGATCTTAGCTATGTTGATTAATATCGGTGCGGCAGTGCAAGAGTATCAGCTCTTTTCCAAAATGATATATTATAGTTGGAGTTTTAGGTTTTCTAACGGTTAGGTTATAAAAAGAATAATAAAAACTGTTAGTTTGCAAAACCCTTCTATAAAACTGGGTGCATACGATTATCCACTAGTGTCAAGCTAAATTAATGTCGTCATGCCAACTAAATCGACACCAAACGGTGACCTTAACCCTTCCCTTTCTATCAACCTTCTATTTGCTAGTGTCTAAACAACAGACGGTTTTTACTCATGCTTTCTTATAGCCATCGCCAATGGTAGTTAGATATAGACTAGGAGTTATAAAAGACACCTGCCCACCCTATTGGCATTGGATCTCGTTTTCACTAACTCGTTCTCACTGCTCGAAACTGACACGACAGCGTGTTCAAGCGCAGATAATCAGAGGCTCTACCGGCTAAGTCGCCGAACATCGATTTCCTAAATGGCATTCAAATAAATAAAGGTTAAAAATGACTTAATCAATCTTTAAATCGGCTTCAACGTTGACAATTAATTCCGGGCAAATTATGACGTCAAACGTGTTCATGGAAGCCGATTTAACGATTGATTAAGTCATTTTTAACCTTTATTTATTTGAACCCTATTTAAGAAATCGATGTTCGGTGACTTAGCCGGTAGAGCCCCAGGTCCTGGAACAGGCCAAAAGATTGAGAAATTACTGGTAAGCAAAACACACAGTAACAATCCAGAGTCTGAAAGATGTCGTCGGTGTTATACGCCGATGGGTTGAGAACACGGAAAGCTGTTGGTCCTCGAAATGTGTCCCCGGTCGTGTCGGTAGGAGGGAATAAAGAGTGCACATGTCTTTGCGCACACACTCTTGTCTTATTATTTACCCGGCGTACGTGGCTCGTCACCGTTAAGTTTAGCCAGCGTTCAGAAAATTCGGAGCAGCACTACTATTTTAAATAGAGGCTGTACATGAAGCCGCTTGACTCGCTTGTGGACACAGCTGTTTCCAATATACTCGTACCATGGTATCGCGTTCAGGCCATTTTGATGAATTAAGTATTGAGTGGTTTGATTATAGCTACATTTGAGCTAGCGGGGCGTATCAATAGATCCTATCGTGATATTAGTCTATTTTGGGGTTTCTGGGTTTGGTTGAGTTTTACCAGTCCAATCATAGTACTATACATACGTGTACTGTACGTGATATTAATAGTCCTGTACATGAGCTCTTTCCGGTCGTGTCGCTAGGCGTCCCCTCGGATCATGAGAGTGATGGAATAGAAAGCGCTCTTATGCTTGCGTACACAGTTGTGCACTATAATATGTCCCGCGCATATGTCTAATCTCTATTGAGACCTGCCGCCGTGGCCGAAATTCGGCTAGGAGGGCATTATTATTATTATTAATAGTCGTAGTATTATAAAAATATTGTGTCATATTAATATATAATAATTATAGTATTTATATTAATAGTTTTTTATAATAGGTACCTACTACGATTATTAATATCACGCCCTAAACAGTTGGAAAAAACAGATTGCGTAGTCATACATATAAGTCTTTTAATCATATATAATATCTTGTTATCGTATGCGACATAGAAAAAGATTAGAATAATATTATCACGGCTAAATTTCATTCATGAAATAAATTCTACAATTTTATGTAGGTATGTGGCAGGGGATTTACTGAAACGTAATTAATTACAAGCCTATTAATTACATGTTTATGTAGGCCGTACATCATTTAATTGATATTGTAAAACTTATTGGAATTGAAAACCATTTCCTGTTAGGAATGACGAGCTAAGACAAAATAATAGCAATATGATATTAAAATGACAGGAAATTGTGTTAATAAAATAATGTACCTACTTACCTAGAAACTAGCTATATTATGGAAGGAAAATGTATGATTTCAGGTAAAGACGCGAGCACATCAAGCTAACCTAATCTGTCAAATTTTCCCAATTGAAAGTCAACCTTATGATTTTGTGATGAAGTTGAAAATCTATAAAAGAAATTTGTCAGATTGGGCTAGTTAGATGTGCTGGCGTCTGGGGCTCTACCGGCTAAGTCGCCGAACATCGATTTCTTAAATGGCGTTCAAATAATTGAAGGTTAAAAATGACTTAATCAATCGTTAAATCGGCTTCCATGAGCACGTGTGACGTCATACATTGTCCGGAATCGATTGTCAACGTTGAAGCCGATTTATAGATTGATTAAGTTTTTTTAAACCTTTATTTATATGAACGCCATTTAAGAAATCGATGTTCGGCGACTTAGCCGGTAGAGCCCCTGGTCTGTACCTGATACTAGCCCGGGTTTTGTTACTTCATTAATTCTTTACACAGTTTGTTCTGTTGCTGTATGTTGGAACCTGCTTTCTAATAATTAATCAAAGTACAGGCATGTTATAAAATCTATTATTTAAATTATTATATTTTTATACACCTCTGCCACTTCCTGTCTTGTCATGGTACTATTAATAAAAATAATATCTCCTGTCAACACTTGAAACTGGCGGATACACTGAAAGTGCGAGCCATTGCTCCAAAATAGGAGTGAGTAAAACAAATCTCCTGAATTCCCTGCTTTTATTTATCAGAAACTTGAAACTTATTTTTAGGCTGTTGGTTCGATATAAATAAATATGACACAAATTTGTAATAGTTTTTCACTTAAGGGCCTATTATAATGTATTTTTAAGTAAGAACAAGTAGTAATTAAATTCTAGATAACCTCATGCTAGGTTTTAGGCCTGCGAAAGATATATATACTACAGAAAGACCCTTTTGCCAAAATTGGAAGTTGATAAATAATTTGATATTTCATCGGGATAAAAAAGATTGTATGGAAATTCGTCAGGTTTATGTTAATGTATTATAAGTTTGCGACAAGATAACTACTTATTAGAGATATTCTGATGTTTAAAGAGTCATTACAAAATGCGCGGACGAAGTCGCGGGCACAGCTAGTATATACTAAAGCAACACGTGTAAAGATGTTGCGTACCATGTTACACAAATACTCTTTAGTTATGATAACAATTTTGTTTTCAACAATGGTGTTTCCTCAATTGCGTAACAATATGGGTTGCATTTTCCAATATACATAAATCACATTATATCCTCAACAGCCTCCATTATTATGGGTCTTGTTATTTTGTTCTGGAATACTTACATTCCTAACTAGGCTACTACAGTGCGACTGACATAAGTATGGGCTCCAGCTAGACTAGCATTCTAATTTATTGAGATAATTCGTTATTTAAAAAATAAAAACAATACCATGGGAAATTATTCACACACGGCCATCTGATACCAAACTCGGCAGAGCTTGTGCTATGGCAAACAGAGAACTGATACTTTACTTATACTACTTTTCTTTTGTATATACATACTTATATAGATAATTAGCTGTGTCCCGCTGTTTTGCCCGCGTTAAACTTGATAAATTATGGCCTATTTGTTAATCCAGGGTGTCAGCTAACCCCATACCATATTTTATTGAAATCGCTGCAACCGTTTAGACGTGAAGAAGTAACAAACATACACACTCACAAACTATCGCGTTTATAATATTAGTGTGATTACACTCAGACTCAGGACAAACGGACATGCACACCAATATCTGTCTTGGGTGGGAATCCAACCCACGACCTGCGGCGTGAAAGGCAAACATTCATCAAACACGCCAATCGGGCCGTTCGTTTACTATGAAGTAAATGTTAAAATCGAAAGAGAAACATAAGTGGCACATAATTTCCTGGGATATGAGGGTTTAAAACTTAAAATCGGCACATAATTTCCTGGGATATGAGGGTTTAAAACTTAAAATCTGCACAAAATTTCCTGGGATATGAGGGTTTAAAACTTAAAATCGGCACATAATTTCCTGGGATATGAGGGTTTAAAGTTTGAGGTGTGGGACCAGTGACAATTATCTGCTATCTTTCTTTGGTAATGAGAATGACGTAAGCTAGTGCTTATATGAAAAGTGGCATGTGACATCACAATAAACAAGAAAAAGGATATATCTGTAACCTGTTATTCATAAAACAATGAAAATTTAGATTTAGCTATAGGGCTTTTTTATGACCTTTAATGTTAAGAAATAATAAACTTAAGTCAAATACCAATTTCAGGATGAGTGATAATAACTTATATCTCATATAAGTTATTATCTACCATCACCCCATATGTACTATGTTAGTTAGTTATCGTATGGGCAGTGGTTACCCTAGTGTCAGAGTAGTTCAAGCCGCCCAGTAAGCCTCTGACATGCCTTAACGACTGTTGCCTACTGACTACAACTGGGACCGACAGGTTAACGTACCCTCCGAAGCACGAAGACGCTCAGAAATTAAATCACTTTGGCGGTCACCCATCTATGGACTGACCGCGAGCTTAGTCGCTTAACCTTGCCGATCTCATACGGACCGGTGAGAGCTTCTAGCTATGAAACTGTATTTGAACGAATAATAACATTCAAAAACGGTTGAAATTCTTTGTGTTTATCCGCGCACAGATTAGACACTAACTGGATGTGACATGAATTGTGTAGGAAGCTATCACCCATCCCGCACCGCGCGCATATTCCAGGAAGGTTCTACTTTTCATTGTTTTAGTATAACAAACTGTTGCTTTATAATTTTCCTCTAATACCAATGTTCACTCTATAGTAAAAGGAAAAATAGAACGTAATTATTACCTACCCTTTTAATCTTTCGACTTGACCGAAGTCCAGTCGGTTAAACACTGCAATCATTTCTGACTAGGTAATAGAAATAGGTCGACCATCGTGCTATATATTTAGTACCAAAACGCCCTTTAAGAAACAAGTTGTCAATTACTTCACAAGCAAATGTATATATAGTACAAAAGAATATTTAAAGTAAAAAAAAAGCCAAAGGGCAGAATATGTTAACCTTGTATATGAAAGATTGATTGATATCTTCGTTCAATAAAATATTGAAAATACTATGTGATATAGTTGAAAATAAATACATTTATTTGTTAACATTTGGTATGTACAAAATATATCAAAACGTTTACATGCAAATAATAATAATGTCCTCCCGACTGAATTTCGGCCACGGCGGCCAGTCTTAATGGAGACTAGCCAATTGCGCAGGACATATTATAGTGCACAAGTGTGTGCGCAAACACAGAGGCACTTTCTATTCCATCACTCTCATGATCCGATGGGACGCCTAGCGACACGACCGGAAACAGTTCAGGTACAGGACCGACGGCTTTACGTGCTCTCCGAGGCACGGGGGTTGTAATACTGCCAACTTCCAGACTTCGGGCTGATACTGAGAAATTTCTTTTAACGGAAAAATCCCAAAATCACTTTTTGGCCCGACCCGGGATTTGAACCCAGGACCTCATTATCTGCGGTTGAACACGCTACCGCTTGACCAACGAGGCAGTCATGCAAATCAGGGATGTTATGGATTTATAATTTCGGATCCGGATATGGATATGGATATAGGTAAAATATAATATCGGTTTCGGTTACGGTTATGGATATTAAATTATTTCGGATTATCCGATAGTTTCGGTTACGGATATTACATTTTTAAAGAACTGTAAAATGAAATACAAATCTGATTATATTCGACTTTAATTCGAAAGTTCTACATCCTGTATGTACCACGTTTTTAAGCGAAATAAATACTTACTTACTTTAATTGTACCTTGTAGGTTTCGCAATCTGTCATACAAGTAATTCTGTCTTACAGGTACTCGTTTTGAAGTGTTATATAGGTAACTGATTACATGCAAAATCAAATATAACGTTAGTAATTTGTTATGTATGAATCAACATCTTTATAAAAAGTATAACCCGTACGAATTAGCTGTGCACCTCGCGCTGTGACGTTATTAGGTAGCGGGAGAGGTGTCGCATTCCGGCGGAGTGCATAGTTGATTCGTACGAGTGTAGTATTTATTTAGTTAGACTCTGCCCTATCCGAAATTATCCAAAACTTTTATTTCGGATTCGGTTACGGTTACGGATATTTTTTTATTTCGGATATCCGATAGTTACGGTTACGGATATGGATATCCATAACAACACTGATGCAAATACACTTAAGATAAATATCCATATTTTTGCCACAGTCATAGCTCAAACTATGAAAACACAATTACATTAAAATTAACAATTTATATTGTTAATTGTAAGTTAAACAAATTTATGCTTAAAGTACAATATATACAAATCAAATTCCGAGAATTATAAATTAGACTACTGGCAGAATTTGCAGCTATTATCGGGGTAAAAACACCATTGCTATGCTAATCTAGCTAGGTATTGTGAATCCTGTATTGCATTAGGGTTGATGTTCTTGTAGGCCTCAAGACCTCCATGAACTTATCCCTCCTTCCCCCTATTTTCATCGGACTACGGACGTTTTCACCGCTTTGTTGTTGACATCCCATTCTGCCGTATGAGGCGCTTTGCTTCCTCCTTTATCATACGCACGGCTAAGCGGTGGAACATCCTCCCGAACGACGTGTTTCCAGACTCATACAACATGGGTTTATTCAAGGCTAGAGTGATCAGGCATCTTATGGGTACTGCCAGTCCATCTTCGACCACATCTTCACTTACCATTAGGTGAGATAGTGGTCAAGCGCAAACCCATTCAACAAAAAAAAAAAGGCACGTACGGTCCGTCATTTTAAGCGTCTTCAGATTGAGGAAGACTTAAAGCTGCGTAGTATCGGGTTATTCCCAAAGTACTCCATTCTTTTGTTCCAAAAAGATAAGGATTTCATACATTCATTCCCAATTTACTCCATTGAATTTCTATTATTTAAAAATACCTATTATTTTGTTCCCAATTTGCTCCATACCTTAAATCCCTCTTCAAATACTCATTATTCGTTATCAATTCTCAACCTGCTCCATCTAAATAATTACCTACAAAATATTTCAGTACAATCCGTCACAAAAGTTTTAAAACAGTGTTTAACCTGATCAAATTTTATGTGATAGATTCATGCGTTTTATAAATGGCTTTTAAAGCCTTAACTTGTTCGCTGCCCATTAAAATGTTCTAACATTTTGTCAAAATCATAACTTAAATTGAAAATTAACAAAATATGTTTAGTGAGTCATCTAGCGGATAAATTCGACACTTATTTATCATTACATTTTATTTGCGCGTTTAGCGCGTGTGAGAGAGATAGCGCGATAGTTGCGGCTCAAAAAAGGGTTGCATTTTCATTAGTTGGTTGGTATTGTAATTATTATCTATGTGTAAGTAATACGTCATAAAGGTTAATTGGTCAGTTGACTTAGAAAGATTAACACCTAACTGACGACCGGATTACCGATTAATAAATATTTTAATGTTCCTAGGCTATATCTTATTTAGTAATAAGCTGAATAGTATAGCTATGTGATAAGTGTTATCAAATCTAAGTGATCAGTTATTTTAATTACGAAACGAAATAAGAAAAGATAAAATGAACCATGTAAATGACACAGGCGAAGCTGGAACAAGTGCCGGAGACCCAGAATTTCATTTTCTGACTGGACAAAGTAAGTACCTCCTATTATTAATTTAATCTAATAAGTTTATTTTGTATTTTACGTATGAACTTGAGGATAAAATTAGTTCATATTAATCACTTACAAATCCATTTATATTTATAAAAAAATATAATTATTCTATATAAAAGTAAGTAACTTTTATATAGAATATTTTTTTTTTCACAAATATTCTTGTTTGTCCAAACAAGAATATCTATGGAAGGCTTAGTTAGTTTGTATGAACTTGGACATAAGGGATATCGTTACAATTAACTTACCCAGCTTAATTGACTTACCGAGCGACATATTTTTAAGACAGTCGTTTTTTGGGTTATTTACCTACTTAGTGCTCCGTTCCCGGAGGGCTCCGATTTCAATAATTTTGTACCTACCTTGCTGTTAATGTATTAGTTTTCTGTTTTAAAGCCAAGTTTGTTAATTAAATTCCAACATAAAAATGTTTAAAAATTACAAAATCTGTATTGAAAGTAAAAGTACATCTAAATTCACTTGCCAAAAAGGGTTACAAGATTCTACCTGAGCAAAAACCAGTTACAATAGAACAATAGAGCCGGTGCTGGCGGCCGATACACCATTAAGCATGTTCCTCCTAAAATACACAATCTTACGTTGTTGTGAGTACTTAAGAACTCATGACTGATATGCTTGATAGTTTTAAATCACGAAATCGTTATGCTGATTTTAATTACCTCATTTTTTTTTAGAAGGAAGAATACTAGTTCGTGCTCGCTACCGATTTTACTTGCACCACACGGGTGATGGATCTCAGATGTGGAGATGTATGCAAAGAAGTTGTTCAGCGAGATTGAAAATATCAGGAAAAAGGATTTTACGGGAAGATAATCATACCTGTACTTTACAGAGTTCAATAATTGAAGAATTTAAAGAAGAGTGCATACGTAGAGCCCAAAGTGAAATTAGTGCTATTCCAAAAATTTACGAGAGCGCCTACAAGTCTTTTGTAGACAGGGGATATCATTTGATTGCTAATACTGTATCATTTAAAAGTATCAAGTCATTAATGTATCGTGCAAGAAATTCAAAGCTAAAGGTGTCGAAAACAACATTTACAACACCAGATCAAGTGGAAATTTTTATTATTTCGTGACAATACCTCAGGAATAATTGCTTTTTCTACCACAGAAGGTAGAAAAACATTAACAAATAGTAAAACCTGTTTCATGGATGGGACTTTCATGAGTTGCCCCAAGCCATTTTATCAACTCTACTCAATTCACGTGGACCTGGGCAGCAACGACTGTCAATCCTTAACATGCCCCGTTGTGTTCATTCTACTAGCCAACAAATTGCAACATACATATGAAGTTGCGCTAAATTTAGTAAAACAACACGTGCCTGGATGGAGTCCTCAAACAATTCATATTGACTTTGAAATAGCAGTCATTAATGCTTTGCGTAATACATTGCCCAATGCTATAATCAAAGGATGTAATTTCCATTTTAAGCAAGCTATATTAAAGAAATGTCGTGATATTGGAATTGCAACCAAAGAAGAAAAGGACCATGTGGCTAGGTGCAGTGCTTTAGCACATCTTCCAATTGAAATAGTAGAAGATGGTTGGTTAGCTATAATGGAAGTGTCCCCCAATAGTGAAAATGTCACAAAATTTAATAATTATTTTGTTTCTACTTGGCTGGAGAATTCATCTTTTTCAATAGACATATGGAATTGCGAAGGACAACGTCATAGAACGACGAACTTAGTTGAATCGTGGCACAAAAGACTAAATAATGTAATCACAAAAAAACCACGCTTGCTTGCATTCTTACAAGCGATTCAAGAAGAAGCTGTTTATTTTGAACGTTATCGTTGCATTCCTAAAATAAATAGAAGTAGACAATCTATAAACAGAGATTTGAAACTGGCTTTGATTGTAAAGCAGTTAAGAATAGCAACATATACATTACTAGAAGCATTACATCAAATTAGCAAATTATTTGAAATATAATTTGCCTTCAAAATAGGCTAGTTTTAAGCTCTATTCCAAATACTTGAAATAATTGCCTTAATCTTATCTTACATTTGATGTTGATAACTTTTAAAATGATTAAAAACATGTTGTTTACAAGGACTAAAAGAAATTGATTAAGAAAGACTAGACAATTAGTAATTATAAGTACTTTTCAAAATGTTGTTTAAAAGTTCAAATGAAGACTGTTCAAAGTATGTTATGTTAAGATTAATTGCCAGACTGATATCGTTTAAGATTTTTATTAGTTGTTTTCATTTTATTAGAATTATAGGTCCGAAGCCTGCTTATTTAATTTTGTTAGTGGAATTTCGAATAGTTTTAATTGTTGATTGTTAAACTTTTTTTGTACCCAAAGCTTATTTAATTTCTGACGTGGACTTTTGAATGTTTTTAGTTGTTTATTTTATTTTTTTATTGTTAAACCCAATTATAATAAATATATACATATTGATTGTTAATTTACAGTGTTTTATTTCAAACATATTTTTACATTTTGTAAAACTTTTGAGCCTGACAGTACATCTGCTATCCTTGCTTATTTTAATTCCTTTTTATTTTAAATAGCGTGGAGTACTTTGAGAACATCTTAATATTTTCATGGAGTAGAATGAAACCTAATTTAAAATGTATAATTATTTATGGAGTACTTTGGGAATTATTTTTGGAGTACTTTGGGAATAAGCCGTAGTATCAACTGATGATGACATTTTATGTGGGATGGTCACCAGGGTAGGGTTTATTTGGTAGAACCAATATCCAGATAGAAGGAATTATCTAGCTGGTAATTTGGTTAAAGTTTTGGGCGTTTGCTTATTTATATTGCGTGGGACAATATAAACAAGCAGGGGCCCTTTTTTATGCCGACTTCAGCTATTCGGCCTTTATTTCCGAATTAACCCTTTCCCGGGCAGTGGGAATATAGTTACCACCACATTTTGAACTCTATTAGCATACAATATGTTAAGTATGTAGGTTTATATCACACTAATATTATAAAGGCGAAAGTTTGTGACTGTGTGAGTGAGTATGTTTGTTACTTCTTCACATCTAAACGGCTGCAACGATTTTAATAAAATTTAGTATGGAGTCAGCTGACACCCTGGATAGCCTATGTGTTAACATAGGCTATAATTTATAAAGTTTAACGCGGGTAAAACCTCGGGGGCACAGCTAGTTAATTTCTAAGTCAACATTGTAAGTCAATGTAATGGAATTATATGAAGCTGTTCATTTCCATTATAGGTATAATAAAATTTCCGCAACCCACAATTAATTGAACAACAAACGAAATGGAACCATCCCGTATTTTACGTGACTAAACTTATTTAACTCAGATACTCACTACAATACAACCTCTCAATTGCCTGTCCCGTATATATATATATATTTACACATTTCATGTTCTACCAAAATCGGCAACATTTATTAAAAAAATAAACAATAAGAAGAAAAGTTGTGCAATAGACTTGCAGGACTCTTCGTAAGATAAGATTTTTTTTATGGTAGTTTTATCTTTAAGACTACTTGTTATCAAATTAAATTTAACCTAGTATTTAATTTAATAATATTCTTCAACATGTCAACTGAATGACTTACACTATAGCCTCCCCAAAACATTTCCACGATGGAGTTTTTGTGACATGATTTGGAGGTAGTATGTTATTATTTACATTTAATTAAAAAAAAACGAATTTTTCATATTGTTTCTCCCACTGGTTGATTATTTTAAAGATGGATGCAGCTATTTTTTATTAACCTAACTTCGGAATTCAGAAACTTCCATATCAAATTTCACCACTATTTAGGCCCTTTAGTAGATGAGTTTCCAAAAACCACTTGTTAGTATTACTTGTACAGACGCCAGCACATCCAGCTACCCCAATCTGTCAAATTTCTTTTATAGATTTTCAACTTTATCACTTATACATAAGGTTCACTTTCAATTGGGGAAATTTGACAGATTGGGTAGCTTGATGTGACGGCTGGCGTCTGTACAAAACTTCCTACTTCTAGGCCAAATGGTTACGTTGTACTGTCCGTTGATCAGTCATTCAGAATCAGTATTCTGGGGTTCTACCGGCTAAGTCGCCGAACATCGTTTTCGTGATTGGCATTCAAACAAATAAAGGTTAAAAATCACTTAATCAATCGTTAAATCGGCTTCAACGTTGACAATCCATTCCGGACCATTTATGACGTCAGATGTAGTCATGGAAGCCGATATAACGATTGATTAAGTCATTTTTAACCTTTATTTATTTGAACGCCATTCACGAAAACGATGTTCGGCGACTAAGCCGGTAGAGCCCCTGAAGCTAATCAACGCACAGTCGAAACTGATTGGCCTAGAAGTATGAAATTTTGTACAAGTAAACACTACTAGTGTACACACTGCTACATATCAAGCTATACATATCTAATATAAGCTGACCTCTCATTGTATAGAAATCCTATACAACGCGAAATCAGCTTATACTGGAAATGTATAGCTCGATATGTAGCCGTGTGTACTAATGTATTTACTTATATTCCAATGGATTTAATAAATTATAATATTTTTGCATTATTATTGTTTTAGGTACCTACTCATATACAAACCTACATAATATTGTCTCTTCAGTAAGTTATTTCTGGACTCTTATCGTGGTTTTGTCTTATGTGGTTATAGTTGCCCTCATACAACATGTAACATTAATTAGTGTAGAATACGTAAGGGGGCAAAATCTACACATGATACAAAACTAATCTCCGTTTTATATTCGATACAGTAAAATAAATACAGATCAGTGAAAAATCTTTTTTTCACTGATCAATAGTAAAACATAAAACGGAGATTAGTTTTGTATCATGTGTAGATTTTGCCCCCTTACGTATTCTAAAAGGAGGCAAGCTTGTTTTATACCCAAGCTTCGGGCTAGTTGTACAGGACCCTTATAACTTACTTAGCACTCGAATGCATTATGTAACACTTTCGCTGGGTTCTTAGGAATGCTATGTAGCCTAAATGGATAAATGAAACAAAAAATTTACTACTTTAATGACACTTCGTTTATTAAAATCGAAAGCCGATTAAGGTAGGGACGGGTTATTGTCATTAGATGTGAATCTCCAGCACGCTTAGTACCTATCTCTCAAATGACAGGCGATGGTGATGGCAAAATTAGCGCAATAATTGCGCAATGTTGTTTCGGTAATTTTAAAATTAAATACCACGTTCAATTTAAAATTTAAGACAAAAGCCTTATTGTTTTATTAACATAATTAACTATGTTTTATGCCAAACTAGCTGGTGCCCACGACTTCGTCCGCGACAATTTCGAATGATGGCCAATGTAACTACTTACTTCTAGCTTAATCTAAAAAAATAAACATTAAAAACAAATAAGCAATATAAATTTAAGAAAACCTAACCTATAAATATCCTAACTAAGAAATAAACTAAAAACTACTTTGCTACTGTTATTTAAAAAAACGACCCGATATCATCAACCAAAGAAATCAAAGAATACATATCAATTGTCCTAAAGTAGGTCAGTAAGTCGAATAAAGTAAAATAATAATCAACGATGCATTAATTACAAAGGTAACTCCCATTAGATTAGGTTGCGACCACGGCATTGATAGGTCTTATATAAAATTTTGTGAACGAAACCATAGCACGATCTAAAACGATGATTACGCAATCTATTACAAAAATATAAACTTGTAAAGCGGTAAAATTAAGATGTGTGCATAGTTTTTGGGTGAGATTTAGGTGATAATCTATTAATTCAGTTTTGGACTACCTTTTATTTCAAGCATTTATTTATTTTAACCGATATACCAAATAAGTTCCATGATCTGAAACGATATTACCGCCATCTAGATACAAAATTGTGAACTTGTAGATCAGTAAAATTAAGATGATATTTTTTGGGTGCGATCATCTCGACACGAACAATTTATACTACGCTAACTCGAATATAAAATATAAAATGTCGCTTTTTTGGTTTGTTATAAAAATTACCAAAAAAAAAAGAAGTTACAAATCTTATAAAACCCTAAATCTTTACTTAGACAACAACGACCACGACATTTTAAGCAACTTGGCAAAGAAAAGAATTTCTCTAAAATTTGAGTTTGCGTAAATTGTTGGTGTCGATTTGTTGAATCAGTTTTGGATTACCTTTTTTTTATCAACAAATTATTCCCTGGATTGCTTTATTTTTAACTAAAAGACCAAATACATTACATGCGTTTACTCCAAAAAAAAAACATATTTTCATACAAACTTACATCCCCTATTTTAGTTGTCCTTAGGGGTGGAATTCCCAAAAACCCTGGAATACATATTTTTATTTTTAACTGAAAGGCCAAATACCAATTTTCATAGGTTTAACTTCAAAAAAGTCGCATTTTCATACAAACTTACATCCCCTATTTTAGTTGTCCTTAGGGGTGGAATTCCCAAAAATCCTGAAATATATATTTTTAATTTTTAACTGAAATGCCTAATACAAATTTTCATGCGTTTAAACTTACACCCCCTATTTTACGCTCTTGGGGCTGGAATTTTTATTTATTTTTTTTTTTTTTTTTTCGTTTATTGGTCTACAAAACTGGATACAGACATGTTACATATAAAAGTATAAAACAAACAGTATTTAGAGATACAGCAAGAGTCTATACCCTTCTAGATGCAGACACAGCATGCATAATATAAATTAACATACCTAAACAAAACTTAAACTAAATTCTAAATTAAAAGTACTTTAAATACTTATACGAAATAATTTAAATAAATTACTAATTGACTTTTATTTACTTAGTGTTTTATAGTTTATCTAAATTTTTAAGTTTTTTCTTTAGTGAGGCGATAGAACAATTAAATATGTCAAATTCATTTTGCAGTGCATTACAAATTTTGGCCATGCGGTATATGGGTGAATGTGTACCAATATTGGTTCTGGAAAGTGGTAAGCAGAATGTTTTTCTGTTGCACAACCTGCTCCCCTGACGAGGAATCAAAAAACATATGCGTTCAAGAATGCTTGGGGTGTCAATTAAACCATTAATGACTTTAAACATAATTGTTACATCAGAGGCTCTCCTGCGCGAGTGTAGGGAAGTAACTTTGTAGTACTTTAGCCTATCTTGATACGATGATAGAGTGCGGCACTTGTGATCAGTGTATGCTATATGATACATAAACCTCTTTTGGATTTGTTCGATTCGGTCTGAATGGACCTGATATCCCGGGCTCCAAACATTGCAGCAATATTCGAGTAAACTGCGTACTATGGTGTTGAAAATGACAATTGTTAGTGTCGGATTCTGAAAAATTCTCAACTGACGTCCAATAAACCCTGAAAGTTTTGATGCTTTTTTTGTTATTTCGTCTATATGAAATCTAAAAGTCAAAGCGGAATCTAATAACACCCCTAAGTCACTAATGACAGAAACTTCTTTTATAATTTTATCTTCTATTTTATAGACACCAACAAAAGATTTCTTTTTTCGTGAAAATTTTATATAAAAGCATTTGTCCGGATTTAAAGTCATGCAATTTGACACGCACCAGTTCTCTACTTTTTTAATGTCAGCTTGTAAGCATTGCATATCATTGGCACTTAATATACTTCTGTAGATCTTTAAATCATCTGCGTACATTTTAAAATTACTTGTAATGGTATGGGCAAGGTCGTTAATGAAAATTAAAAAGAAAAGGGGACCCAAATGTGATCCTTGCGGTACACCTGTTGGAGCTAAAAACTGGTAAGATTTATATCCGCAAACTGATACTAGTTGTGAACGATTTAAAAGATATGACTGGCACCACCTCAGTAAGGAACCATGAATGCCCATTGAGGAGAGCTTTTCAAGAAGTATCGAGTGATTTACCAAATCAAACGCCTTCCGGAAGTCCGTATAAATAACATGGACTTCTTTATTGTCGTCCAAAGCTTCAGAAATATCCGTTACAAATTCTATTAAGTTGGTGGTAGTAGATTTATGTGGCAAGAAGCCATGTTGATTATTATTAATCTTGGTGACAATATGCGAGAGAATTTTCCTTTGGACCAATGACTCGAAAACCTTCCCAGGGGTAGATAGAATAGAAATAGGTCGATAGTTAGAGATAACATCTGGTTCGCCCGATTTGAATATGGGTGTTATATGAGCCAATTTCCATGCTGAAGGGAAAACACCCGATTTCATAGATTTACGGAAAATTATTGCAAGAGGAATGTGTAACAGATCAGCACAAGTTTTAAGCAGAATCGGTGGGAGTCCGTCAGGTCCTGCGCCCTTTTCACTGTCTAGATCTTTTAGAGTTCTAAGAACCATCTCGTCAGATATTATGCAATTATGAATGGCAAAATGTTCAACATTATTTAATCTTGAATTATTTAGAGCTGGTGTTAAAACATGTGAATTATAAATGGACTGAAAATTCCTTGCAAAAAGATTTGTTATTGCCTTGCCGCCCTTAACAAATGTGTCATCTAAACGCATTTCACTCGGAATAGTTGAACTGCATGTAAATTTCAGCATTTCCAAAAATGCTGAAATTTATATTTTTTATTTTTAACTAAAATGCCAAATACCAATTTTCATGCGTTTAACTTAAAAATTGACACATTTTCCATACAAACTTACATCCCCTATTTTTCGCCCTTGGGGGTGGAATTTCCAAAAACCCTGAAATACGTGATTTTTTATTTTTAACTGGAAGGCCTAATACCAATTCTTATGCCTTAAACTTCAAAAACGGCAAAGTTTCATACTAACTTAGCGCCCCTGTTTTACCCCCTTAGGGGTTGAATTTCAAAAAATCCTTCCTTATTCCTTGTCTACGTTATAAAGCAAACATTTGTGCAAAATTTCAGCTTTCTAGGTCCAAGGGTTTGGGCTGGGCGTTGATGAGTCAGTCAGTCAGTCAGGACTTGTCTTTTTATTTATATAGATTTGTATATCTCGCCTATAGTATTAAAATTTATAAAATTTTTTCGCTTTTTTAATTTCGATTATTGGTGTTTGATTCATAATGATTGTTTCCTTAACGGTGATTTTCTCTCTTTCAATACGTTTTAAGGTAATATTTAGCTAAACCTTTGAATAATAAATTTGCTCTAACAGGTTGGACATAGCGGACTAAACATTTTACTATTACCCTTAAATGTACATTATCTACCTGTGTTCGCAATAAATAAAATAAAATTTGAATAAAAAAATGTAGAGCTCATCTGTATCTCTAATTCTCTATTAAATATGGTGCCTCATAAAAAATCCACATTGAAATCTGCAGAAAACTTACAAATATAAGGTTTAAACTTATATCCCTCCCTGCTTGTATTATATTGTTCATTTGGGGGAATATTTGCGACGCTAGGCCACCACCATAGTGCGATCGTCAACCTGTGTGACGGCATGGTGCAGCTCATGTAGATAGTGTAGCAGTATGAGGGTTCGTTTCATGCAGAATGGCTGTACCTCTCCCATCCAATACAAAAAAGGACTCAGGTGAACTACTGGGGCTCTACCGGCTAAGTCGCCGAACATCGTTTCTTAAATGGCGTTCAAATAAATGAAGGTTAAAAACTACTTAATCAATCGTTAAATCGGCTTCCATGAGCACATGTGACGTCATTAGTGGTCCGGAATAAATTTTCAACGTTGAAGCCGATTTAACGATTGATTAAGTCATTTTTAATCTTTATTTATTTGAACGCCATTTAAGAAATCGATGTTCGGCGACTAAGCTGGTAGAGCCCCAGTCGTTCACCTGAGTCCTTTTTTGTATTGGATGGGAGAGGTACAGCCATTCTGCATGAAACGAACCCTCATACTACTACACGATCTACATAAGCTGCACCTTGCCGTATATTGTAGGTAAAGTAAATTTTACAACAAACTTTAGGTCTCGTATTGTAGTGTATTCCCTCGTTAGTTCGTTGATTTAACTACAACATTATGCCATTAAACTATAATACTAGTAAACCTGTATTTCTTTATTACTACCTGTGTACATACCTGGTCGGAGTGACAAAAACACTTAACTTTTTGGGTCTATTTACTTAGATATTCGCGGTTCAGCGCGAACTACCTATTTTTTGTGGTAATAGGTAATTGAAGAAATCTAGATAAAAACTTGTGGCATGTTTCTCCACAGGCCAGGTCTAGCAATTTAATTATTCTTACACTTTTTGAAGTGAAAACTTCTTGAGGCGCATTAAGCACTTTTTGGTTGAACAAAAATTATCAAACGCTTCCCATGAACTATATATATATATAGGTTATTTGGGTGAACAATCAGTTTGAAACTCGCGTCATTGTCACGTCATGCTACCATGTACTGTATCAAACTATTGTAGATTATTTAGATTAGAAGTGAAAAAAATAGTTTTCACTTCTGTCGCCCGTACCCAAAGACTGCTCCGTTGTGTGTTTTTTTAACGTAGCATGTTTTATGGATCGTAGTAATGGAAGCTGAAACTATGTTCAGCAATGTTACCACTACCATAAATACAATAACCGCAACTTTATTTACGAATCAAATCCAATTTTCAACTTTCATCTGCCTTCTCTAACCTCTGTATATAATACTGTCCCACGCTTTGTTCTGTGGGTAAGTGGGACTACTTTTTTCTAGCTCCTTGTTACTTTCTGGTTGAACTCGTTGCGGGATCCAAAATATTGGTAGTGCTTCCCCGGGATATGCTTCAGCTTCAACGCTTAGAGCCTTTTCATTTCGAGCCGCGCTGTTAATCCTTAGTTTACAAAAGATCCAGTGGCGCGTAAGAGGTTGTGTATGACTAGTCCAAGTTTCATTTAATAAATTGATTTGCGAATCATAAATTAAAATAAAACCGTTTTTAATCACATAGATATTAAAAGCGTTTGTAAATAGTCAAAATGATTGTAGTATTATAAGTTAATTTACATAATGAATTCTAGTTATAAGTAGATGACTAGATGTATGATTGGGATTGAATTACAAACTGCCGAGTCTTCAAATCCTGCGGCGAAGGTTTTATGACCTCTACTGAAAACAATACAGAATCTTTATTTCAAGTGCACTCATATTGATTTCGAATAATAAACTAATAAAGCAAACTATTTTGAAACTGCAGAAGCTCTGAAATCTACCATGACCTTTATTTATAACGTTTAGCTATCGCCATATCCTTTGCTGAAGAAGTGTCGAAGGTAAAAAAAAGTTGTAAAAAAAACTTATGTTGTTGCAAGCTTTATTCTGAATAAATTTCTTTAATTTTTGGCGTAAAATGGCATCCCTGAGGTGTACTAATGTACAAGGCCCTGTATTAATTTTCGTTGTGCCAACTATTAACACCCAGTACTTGAATATCTCCATTAAATAATAAAATAGATAGTAATTTCAACGTGCCTCGCCCTGTTGTGGAGGTAAGAAGTACGGAGAAACGAAAGCCGCAATAAACTTGCAGTTGTAATATTGGATTACATTATGACCCGACTTTGTGACGTCAATAAAATAATGAAAAACTTTAATTAAAAAAGTCTCTTGGCTTCTGCTAATATTCTGCAATCAATCTATAAAATCGTGCGCAGTGCGCACTTTATCAACTTTTGATTATAGATTCGTTCAGAAAGGGCCAAGACAGAGTCACTTTGTCTCGGTTCTCTCTATAGGTTTGATGATATATCATGCTTTCATGCCCAAGAAGACGATAAGGTCTATTGTCTGTGTTTTGACTTGGATATTTTATAAAATTAGGTATCTTATTATAAGAAATGTGGATACTAATCCGAATAATTACTTAAAAATTTAATTAAATTATTATTTATTCGGGCAGGTGGCAGTATTGAGTATTCTTAATTATGTTAACATATGTAGGTTAACAGGTACATATTATATAAAAGTAAAAATTAATTTAAAAATCCCTTTTAATCGGTTAGAATAATAAATCGTATAGTAGAAAGAGAGAGAAATATGCGTTTAGCTAGCTCGATGCAAAAACCACGAATATGAAGTTCGAATTGATACTTTTTTAATACTAGATTTTCAGCCCAGTGGATATTCTGCTAACAAACAATATCTATTTAGTGATATTATATATGTCATTGTTTATTAGTAGACATAGTAAATGTTAAGCGTCTCTGGGTATCATTTAATAACCTATATAATAAACAATAAAACGTTTATTTAATGCCTGGTAAAGGTTAGGAGGAAAACATACGACGAGTGTTGATGACCGCGCTGGCTGACGTCATCGGTTCGAGGAAAACTCGCGGGTCGGCGGCGGCCCACGCGAGGCGAGCACAGACTGCCACCGCCGCGGCTCACAATTATTATGCACATATTCCAACCAACATAATATATCCTATGAACATTATGTATATATACAAGGTGTACCTTAAATTATTTTCTTTTCTTTAAAAGACAACGCCCGCGTTAGGGAAATTAATCCCTGTGTCGCGGGGTACTTTACAAACATACAGAAGGATACAAATTACATCCAGACTCAGAACAACTATTTATGGGTCACACAAATAGTTGTCCGGCGCAGGATTCGAACCCGCGACACGAAGCGGCGAGGCGACTGTCTTAGCTGTCTTTGAGGAAGCTGAAAATCAATTTGAGAAGTATGGAAAAGTATTTCTTCACTCGATCTCATCCCGTGGGGGGAGTAGAAGTCGACCCCAGGAAATATCTACCAGAGGACGGGCAGCAGCTTCTTTCTGAGTACTATGACAGTCTTACTGCGATCGCCAATCCGTCTGCCAAGCGTGGCAATTATGGCATAGGTGGCAAGGTGATTCTTGCAGTGGACTTCTTACAGCTATTTTTTTGATGATTTCTTTGTTACCGTTAATCCGTCTACTGACAGACATTATTTTTATGTTGTATTTTTAGTTGTATATTTTACAACTTAATTGTTTGCTTACAATTGACATGCATCACACTAGCTTCTACCCTGGTTAGGAGTTAGCTGATACCCTGGATTAACACATAGGCTATAATTTAAAAGTTTCACGCGGGTAAAACCGCGGGGAACAGCTAGTATATCATATACACAATTGTACATCCATACTTATGTAGAGTGTGGTAGAGCGTACAGTATCCACTCCAGGCTTGATAATGTTAGTGTCCCTTCGCGCTAAGAGGCGAATTAGCGTTAAGATACTAAATTAATATCTTGTACCAACTAAATTCTAATATACGTGTACCTATTTAAGTTTCTTTGCTAAGTTTTACCGGATTTCGTGGGGGTGAGGACCTGGTGATCTGTAATACAGGTTTATACCTATAATATACACCAGCTCCGCACATACACTAGACTGAAATTGTTTTTGTTATGTTAGTTAATTTTTATCGTATAAGTCTTGTAACTGTGGGAGAAATAAAGATAAAGTGTTGTGGTATGACTTCTGAATTATATTATAAAAGGAATTGGTTGAGGAGATTGGTTGTAGTGTTGCCATGTGTGTACCATAGGCTACGATAAGCGCGTACAATCAGGTGTTAGCTTGTTATTTAGCAATAGTTACCTTCAGATGGTAATGAATACTAATGTTTAAATGCTGCAGTCTTTCTTCTTGAATCATTGATTAAAGTCAATCTTTATTTCCGTGAACTTGTTTGTGTTTCAGTAAATATTGTTTCAGTAAATCCGATCCTCAATCGGATTAACGGCCCGCGTCCTAGGTTAGCTAGAACTGCACAAAAAACAACCTTCTGATGTTCACCTTACATCTCCAATTCAATAACCGTACTGAGTCGAGGTTGGAATCCCCCAAGGGGTTGCCCTCTAGAGCGTCCCCCTTAGCTTGTAGTTTAATTTGTTAGCCTGCTTGAGCCCTCTCCAGCACCTTTTATCCCGTGAGCAATTAGAGGAATTGCATCGTTACAAGCGGAAACCGTTGTCTCTGCTTAGGTACCTCTCTGGAAAGTTGACAGTTTATATTTAAATTGAATTGAACCTATCATTTTGCAGTTCGATGTAGTACTACTTCTAAGAACTGCTGTACGTTTTGTAGAGACCTTGGACGGTGACATGTGGACTGACTCAAGGTAATGCGGCGTGAAAGACACGAACAGACGACCTACAAATTATACGTAACTTTCTGGGTAGGTACTATGTAAATAACAGATTTGAATGGGATAGTTAGTAATAAGGCAGAAAAGGAATCCCTGTTAATGATAATAATAACATCCTTGGACATTATTCACACGTATCTGATCCCAAACTAAGCAATGCTTGCACTATGGAAACCAGATAACTGATATATTACATATACTACTTTTCTTTTGTAAATACTTACTTGTAGATAATTACACCCAGACTCAGGACAAACAAAAACACACAAATATATCGAACCGACTACTTGCGGCGTGAAAGGCAAGCATTTGCCAACCGCGCCAACCGGCCCGTCTAAATCGCGGAGATAACTTTAAACGTAGTAGTACTGATTACAAGGAGTGCTCTACGTGTACGGAAACTTTGTACGGTGATGAGAAGACGAAGATAATACGGCATGTAAAAAGTGAACAGACGACCCACAAATTATACGTAACTTACTGGTCAATCTGGCTACTATGTAAATAGTAAATTTGAATGGGAAAGTTAGTAATAAGGTGGAAAAGGAATCCTTTTGTAAATCGCGGGGATAACTTTAAACTTAGTACTGATTTCAAGGAGTGGTCTACGTGTTATGGAAACTTTGTACGGTGATGAGAAGACGAAGATAACACGGCATGTAAAAAGTGAACAGACGACCCACAAATTATACGTAACTTACTGGTCAATCTGGCTACTATGTAAATAGTAAATTTGAATTGGAAAGCTAGTATACGACGGAAAAGGAAACCTTTTTAAATCGCGCGAATCACGTAAGACGTAGTACTAGTTCCTAGAAGAGCTCTAAGCTTTGTAGAGACCTTGAACGGCTCATAGCTAGATGCACTCACCGGTCCGTAAGCGATCGGCGAGGTTATGTAACTACGCTCGCGGTCAGTCCATAGATGGGTGACCGCCAGACTTGTTGAATTTCTGAGCGTCTCCGTGCTTCGGATGGCACGTTAAGCTGTCGTTCCCGGCTGTAGTCATTAGACAACAGTCGTTAAGCCATGTCAGAGGCCTACTGGGCGGCTTGAACAACTCTGACACTAGGGTAACCACTGCCCATACGATAAGTAAGTAAGTACGGTGATATTTGGTCTGGAACAAGGCAATGCGGTGTGAAAGAGGCGAAAAGACAGATGACCTACAAATTATTCTTGATTCACTGATCGGTCTGAACATTATGTAAATAACAGATTTGAATTGGAAAGCTGATAACGCGGAATAAGTAACAGTTTTAAAACACGTGTATAACGGAAATTGAATGCTAACTAATGTCTACACAATTAAATCATATACAAGGTGTCATAAATAGTGCTATCTACTTACTGCCCACTGAGAAGTTTAGACATGCTACTAGCGTACTCTTAACTGAACGAACATAGTCTAATGTAGGATTACCAAGTGCGAAAAAGTCCTGAAAGAAAATTCTCAAACTATAGGATTATTTATCCATTAAAAATCCTGAGATTCCCTACAGTTTGAGAATTTTCTTTCAAACGTACTTAACTATTTAAAAACGTCGTAATTTTAACGTTTCATATCACACTCGAAGAGGTGAGGCAGCTGTTGTATTTTATTGAAAATTCTGAAAATCCTGAGATATCATGAGATTATCAAATTCCAGCCGCAATCCTGAAAAGAGTAAAAGAGTCCTGAGATCTCAGGACAAATCTTGAGATATGGTAACCCTAAGCGTAAGTAAGTTCACAAAGTTATCGTGTCCTCTTCTCTCATATCTTAGTCGATCGATCGACGCGACGCAGAAAAATAATTAAGTCGCTGAGAAAGTCTTGAAATTATGCAATTTGTTGGATAAATTACGTCAGGCTTACGATTTAGCAGTTAATTCGAATACAATATAAAACTTACATAATAAAATATTAAATTTAATTGCATGCTTATCCGTCCGTGTTGTCTATCTTTTCAGTTTTCACTCAAATGTAACAAGTAAAGCGCGGCTCCAGACTCCAGACTCCAGAGGCAAGGCGACACAATGATTAACAAAATCTAATTTGTATTTTTTTTTGTATTTAATATCAATAAATCGATGGTCAGCAGCGGACTCAAGGACAGTGGGGGGCGGTTGTTAAAATCCGCGCGATCTAGCTTTTGTCGTAATGTCGTTCGCGCTAAAACAGTTTTACACTTATAAGACTTTAAAATCCTATAAACAGATACGCCCCGATTTATGTACTTCGAAAATTAGAACCCTTTATTCGTTCACATTACCTTGTAAAACAATTAAATCTGTTTTTGAATTGCAGTTTTGATATTTATTGCTCGGTCTGTTCTTAAAGTAATAATTTACGTAACTCTATGACCAAAAGTGTATCAAAGAAAAATTAAATAAATACTTAAATATATATAATTTTTATAACTACTGAGATAAAAGAAATATCCCTATCACTTTATTCTCAAAAAGGAAAATAAAACAATGGAAACAAATAAGAAAATTCACAAAATGTTCTATCTCAATGTCAATTTTCTTATTTAGCGGCATTATCCCTAAAAAATGGCCCAGGAGATGAAGGTAGTAGAAAGTGTACAATGTGTACACTTTCTGCTACCTACATAGTGCGAAGTTCATCATTAACAGAGCACACGTGTAATAACACGAATTCAGCTGATTATTAAATCCGCTGATCTCTAATCCCAATTATTATTAGAAGACCTTTAGCAACCTCTTAACTAACTTGATATACTAAAACAAGATAATAGATTGTTTAAGGTTTACTTACGTCTCATAGCTAACTGACCCACTTATCTATTCGCCTGTTACATTGTTTACTGTGATTATGTGACGTGTTTCCATTTCAATTAATTTAAGATAATTATATGCTAAAACTAACAATTAAATTTGATGTTATACTTAGAAACCCGGTATAAACCAACACTCAATTAAACCCATCGTTCGACAAGCCGTTGTAAACATATTGTCTTGTGCAATGTTATACTTGGAAAGCTGGAATTAAGTAGCCCCGAAAGATACCGAATTAAACCATCGCGGGATCGTTCGATATACCTATGTAAACATGTCTTGTGCGATGTCATACTAAAAACCCGTAATAAACCCGCCACCAACTGATATCTTCCAAATTAAATCGTCGTTCGATAAGATGTTTTGTATTGTCTTGTGCGATGTTATACTTAGAAACCAGGAATAAACGAGACCCAAATGATATATTCCTAATTAAACCATCGCGATACAACGTTTTGTAAACATTTGTACGATGTTATATTTAGTTTTTGTTTTATTATGAACCTAGTAGTTTATCAACACTTTCTGATCGCTAAAGTGAAGTACAAACAGCGAAGGAGATACCTATAACATACCAGTTGCTATGTTTGATTCCAATTTCAGAAGAAATAACAGTATTACGTGAGTGCAAAATGGGTATTAGGGAGCTTAAAGGAGTGCGACCTACTTATTAAACTGTAATAATGAAATAAACATCAATTTGCAAAGTACACAAATATTTCTTTTATTGTGTATTTTACAAATTGGTAGCCCTACACGCCATTTTTTTAAATATATATCTAGGGACAATGTCACACAGATCATCCTAGCCCCAAACTAAGCAAAGCTTGTCCTATGGGTACCAGGCGACGATATACATACTTAAAGATATAGATAAATACTTATATACATAGAAAACATCCATGACTCAGAAACAAATATTCGTGCTCATCACACAAATATTTGCACTTACCGGGATTCGAACCCAGGACCACCAGCTTCGTAGGCAGGAGCACTACCAACTAGGCTACGGTGACCGTCAAATTATAACTGCGATCGAGACCCGTGCCCACAATATATAATAACATAATTTTTAGGTCTGGTTCTATGACGGATTTTTTTATCTGTTCAGTAAATCGGTCAATTTTATGGACTTAGACCATTTATTATTTTCTTCACATATCGCTAGCTTTTGTTGTGTAGGAATTGTATCGCATAACATTAGTGGCAAGACGCAAACACTTACTAATTTGCAAGTCAATTAACGAGGGTTCAAGTTGGGTAATAATTCACCTACGCAGATTGATTGTTCTAAGATAGTCTAGCTAGTCTGAACCTGTTTTATTTGACATGTTACTACCGGGTTTTGTAACTTCTCGGTGTAATCAGGTACTATAATTTGTATGTGTTGTAACTACTCTATAGCGGCTAGATGCTAGCCGATGGCGACTGGCGCCACCATAGACATAGCACAAAAACAATAGCGTTGTAGTTCGACTGGCGGAGTATTATAATAATAATAATAATAACCCCCCTACGGGACCACCTTGCCGTGGTGGGGGGGCTTATGGAAAGGCATGAACTGTTTATTGATTATAACACCTTTATCATACCCTGCTTACGGATAAAGCAGGAGATACTAAGAGCAACATTACCATCTTGGCTCAACCCTTTCCTAACTAACGGTCCCAAACCAAACTAAATCTTTGTAGTAGGTATGAAAAAGTTACGCTTAAAAACTAGACTACCCCAGGCGGGTACCAGTGCTAACTCCACTGGAGAATCCCGCCCTGAGCCTAGCTCGGGCTGCCCTTCGTATTCTGGGGGGGGCAACGTATCTAAACTACAGACAGAGCTTATAGACGAAAACAGGAGAAGGTATAATTTACGGTCACGGCCCGTGACCCAACGGATTGCAAAAAATGACTTAGGGGCACTAACTCTGCCAGAAACAATTCTTGAAGGCGGTAATAGCATTGTAGTTAGAAATACTATCCATTCTCAAAGCAATGCTTATCTTTCGGATGAAGATTCTGCATCTCTTTTTTCATCCATTCCGTCATCACGGCCCTCTTATATGACAAGGAAAGCATTTTCTTCGTCTTGTTCATTTAGTGGTATTAGTGAGGGTAGTAGCACTAAAACCAGCAGCATACAGACCAAAAGTGTTGTACTGGAGGAATGCTTAGACGTTCCAGAACCTGTACCCACCTTGGTGACTAACAAACGCAGAAGATGTAGCCCTGTGATATCAATGAATTTATACTGCGCACTTACCTACAGTTGACTTATTTGGACACCGACAGAATAGGCTATTTGGAACCACTTCATTCAAAATTTATTGAAAAATATCCCAGCATCGACGTGTCCCGACAAAGATTAGGAGTCCAACGTAGGGCTATAATTAGTAACAAACTATTACCACAGATCAAAATAGATCAAATTTATGAAGAAATTAAAAAAGAACTTGCTGCTAGACAAGCCGAGCCTAAATCAGAATTGTCTATGCCCCAACAAACACAACATATAAATAGCGAAAAAACTCAAGGTGCGCGCTTGAAATGGAACCGGGAAATGAATACTTTTATTATGACGTCATATTACAAAATCACTAAACTAGAGACTGATTTCACAACATACAGGAAAAAGTTACATGAACTGTTTATGGAACAATACCCACATATGAATGTGTCCGAGCAAAGAGTTTCTGATCAAAGACGAGTTATAGTCCAAAATAAATATCTATCCGAAGACACGTTATATAGGATTAAAGCGCAAGTTAGAGCAGAAATTATAACAGACTCTCAACCTCTGCAACCCAATTTGCATTCAAGCCATCTTCAACAGCCACAATTAAACAGTAACACAAGTTTAGGTGTAGAACCAAATTCTTCAAATACAACTCAAACGCAAACAGAATTCTCCATGACAAATGTAGATATTACAACAAATTCAGAGAGTATTCAAGTAGAATACCTTACACAATCTGATCTCCCGGAGACTGATACTGAAGTAGGAGTAAGACAAGAGAGGAATAGTGAAATAGATAATACTTTCTCTCAAGCTATGGAATATTTTAATGGCAGTGATCCTGTTAAAAGGACTTATATACCTAAACAGAGGTCATCTAGGAAGTTAATGTCTATAATTAGTTATATTAATAGTATGATTTTGCCAGTATATGCGTCAAGAGAAAGTGATTTTCTTACCGTTCAAACTATTTTATATTGCGCAGCTTGGACTACCGCTAAAATGAATGGTGCAAAAATCAGCATGGTACCAATTGAAAGTAGGTATAATCAGCGGAAATATAGTAAACCAAAATGGCAAAAAAGATTAGAAAATAGAATAGGAGAATTAAGAGCTAAGATTGGAAGACTTACACAGTACATACAAGGAAATAGAACTAAGAATGTATGCAAAGCAACTAAATTAATAATAGAACAATACACTGTTCACACAACTCATGAAGACCCTAATACAAAACTATTTCACTTTTTAGACACCCTGAAACAAAAACTAACAGTAGCAAGCGGTCGGTTAAGCAGATATAAAAAATGTACACTACGTAAAACCCAAAATAGCTTGTTTACCAACAATGAGAAAGTATTTTATAGGAACCTAAAGCAAAATACTTCCAACCAAACACAATCAACTAATCCCCCAACACATTTTGGTACCCCCCCTATAAATGATATTAAAAGGTTTTGGTCTGAGATATGGCAGAACCCGTTTCTCATAATACTCAAGCCGAATGGATAACCACTGAAAAAGCAAACAATCTAGATAAACAACAGATGCCTTTCGAAAGCATACAGATTCAAGATTTTAAAGAAGTAATTAATAAATCACACAATTGGAAGGCACCCGGGTCTGACAATCTACATAACTTTTGGTACAAAAGATTTACCAAATTACATCCTATCCTTCTTAGTCACATCAACAAGTTTCTACAAAAACCATCAACGATGCCAAATTATCTTTTAGAAGGAATAACGTATATGTTACCAAAAGATACTCACGACTCGACCAATCCTGCAAAATATAGACCAATAACTTGCTTACAAACCCTCTACAAAATTCTAACCTCTTGTATTAGCCAAGCTATCTATCAACACCTAAATGTTAATAACATTTTAACCGAAGAACAGAAAGGTTGTAGGAAGTTCAGCCAAGGTTGTAAAGAGCAGTTAGCTATTGACTCTGTAGTACTAAAACAGGTACAACAACGTAAAAAGGATATAAGTACTATGTATATCGACTACAAAAAGGCATACGACTCAATCTCTCACTCCTGGTTATTAGAAGTCTTACAAATATATAAAATTCACCCGACACTTATTTCGTTTCTAGAAACTATAATAAGTAAATGGACTACGCGGTTACGCGTCACTACACAAACAGGTACAGATGAAACAGAACCAATTAGGATCTTACGTGGCATATTCCAAGGAGATTCGTTAAGTCCACTATGGTTCTGCTTAGCATTAAACCCCCTTTCCAATCTGTTAAATTCATTGAACCCAGGATATGTTTTAGAATATAAAGACTCATCAAATGACACATCGACTGACAAACAGACTTGTAAAATAAATCACCTTCTGTATATGGATGACATTAAACTGTATGCATCTACGCCCGAAGAATTGATTGAACTTGTACATGTTACAGAACAATATTCGAAAGACATTACCATGGAATTCGGTATTGATAAATGTAAAATAAACTCAATTAGAGCAGGCAAGCACTTTGCACACACACATGAATTAGAAAATGGGGAAATAATAAACTCTTTGGATGAAATTGGTACATATAAATATTTAGGCTACGTACAATCAAAATTAATCTTACACAAAAATATTAAATCTGAATTAACACAAAAATTTAAACACAGACTAACATCTATATTTAATACACAGCTTAATTCGCGGAATACTACTCACCGGCACGGAAACTTGGCCACCAATAACTTGCCGATAATTTCTATTTAAATATTTAATTTTCACTATATTATGGGTTTATGCACTAAATTAGGGTTTTTTTATGGTTTTGTAACTCAGTTATTGAAAAAATGATGCACCAGCAGTAATCTTTAAAAAAATAAGCAGTTTCACAAAAATATTGGTTTTAACACTGTCAATTTAAAAAGAACACAAGATGAAAAATAACCAAAAAGTCTTCGTTGTGTTTGCATTTTAATATCGGGTGTTTCCTCCCCTAGCCCCGATAACAGCTTGCATTCGTTCTGGCATACTTTGGATGATGTTTCTGATCTCAACTTGTGGTATGCTTTCCCAAGCGGTCAGTGCTGCATTTTGAAGCTGATTCAGAGTTTCAGGCGGGTTGGAGGAGGACTTTATTTTTCTTTTCAGCTTGTCCCAGATATGCTCTATTGGATTTAAGTCTGGACTACGAGCTGGCCACTGCAATTTTTGAATACCAACCTCTGTAAGGTATTCCTCCACGCAATGTGCAACGTGTGGGCGCGCGTTATCGTGCATTAGGAGGAATTCGTCAAATCCAATAAACCCTGAATATGGTAACACGTGTTCCTGAAGAATCTCCTCGATGTATCGTGTTGCCGTTAATCGGTTATCGACGATAACTAACTCCGTACGTGCATCGGAACTTATTCCTCCCCAAACCATTATTGAGCCTCCATGAAAACTAACAGTTTGTGTGGTGGTAATGGGTAAAAACCGCTCTCCTCTTCTTCTCCACACTCGCTCCCGACCATCTGGAGCTCGTAAAGCGATTCGACACTCATCTGTGAACAGTACTCGAGCCCACTGCTCATGGGTCCAGTTGGCGTGTTCTCGTGCGAATCGAAGTCGAGCTACTCGGTGACTTCTGAGAAGTTCTGGGCCGCGTGCTGGTCTACGAGCTTGTAAATTCACTTCCTCCATTCGTCTTCTCACTGTACGTTCACTAACATTGACACCTCTTGTGAACTGGAGTCGCTGGCGTATCTCAACAGCGGTGAGGTAGCGGTTTCTCAAAATTTCCAGGACAATAAAGCGGTCATCCCGGGCTGATGTGCATCTGACGCCTCCGCTGCCTGGTCTGCGGGAGTAGCGGCCTGTCTCCTGGTATCGTTTCAGCGCATACTGCATCGATGAACGTGGTACATTCAGTATAACAGCAACTTCTCGCTGTGTCAGCCCTTGTTCGATCAATGCTACAGCTTGTGCAACCTGTGATGGTGTTAATGGCATTTTTATTGGAATTAAATCACCTTTAGTTATTGAAGTAACAGTACGATATCACAATAATTGAACAACCTAACAATAAACTTTCACAAAACACAAATTTAAAACAGCAACTTAGTCGCTCAGATGTCCGGGTTCAACTAAAACTTAAAAATAACGTCATATTGCACTCAAACATGATAAATTACCCTCTTGAACTAAAGGTAAACATTTTTTAGACCAACCTTCATAATAAATACTCATAGGAAACACTTAAAGCTCTTGTTATCGCGAAATACGCGCTTGGCCAAGATTCCGTGCCGGTGAGTGTATTAAAGCAATAAATTCATACGCAATCCCCACATTAACTTACTCTTTCGGAGTTATATTTTGGACTAAAACGGAGTTAAAAAAATTACAACGGCTAATAAACATAAACATGACCAAACACAGAAAACACCACCCCAGATCCTGTGTACAACGACTAACACTCCCCAGAAGAGAAGGAGGTAGGGGTATAATTGACATCATGAACTTACACAACTCACAAGTTAGTAATCTGAGACAGTATTTTTATTCCAAAAGTAACAACTCAATCTTACACAGCTCAATTACATACAATGACCAAAAACTAACACCACTAAATTTGTATTCTAAGACTATCCAAGATATTGAGAAACAAACTGATATGAAAACTAAAATAGCCCAGTGGGCTCAAAAATCATTACATGGCAGATATCACCAAGATTTGAGTCAGCCACATGTCGATAAGGTAGCATCGAACGAATGGCTCATTCGAGGTGATCTCTTTCCGGAAACAGAGGGGTTTATGCTGGCAATTCAGGATCAGGTCATCGAAACAAGAAATTACCAAAAATATATTATGAAAACAAACACATCGACAGACATTTGTAGAAGGTGCAGCAGTTGCCCTGAAACGATCCAACATATCACAGGCGCATGTAAAGCTATAGTCCAAACGGATTATAAGCACAGGCATGACCAGGTTGCTAATATTATTCACCAACAATTAGCTTTAAAATACCAACTACTTACCACTCCCCCACTACCTTATTACAAATACATCCCAGAAATAGTTCTTGAAAATGCTACACATAAGCTTTATTACGACCGCGCCATTCTTACAGACAGAACCGTTCACTATAATAGACCAGACATAACTTTAATCGATAAAATAAATAGAACCGGGTACATAATCGATATTGCTGTGCCTAATACACACAACCTACAAAATACAATAGGAGAAAAACTTGCAAAGTACACTGACCTAAAAACAGAAATAACACGGATGTGGAAATTGCAACAAGTCACTATAATTCCAGTTGTATTATCTACTTTAAGTGTCATCCCCAATCAACTTCACTACTCACTAAAAACATTAGATTTACCACCCTATACACACAGAAATCTTCAAAAAGCCGTCATTCTCAACACGTGCAGGATAGTTAGAAATTTTTTACAGACTAACGATCAAGAAATATTACCAACTCGGGCTTATTCATCACAACTTTGTACTAATTCCCTTGGTTAACACTTGGCTTTGGCCCGTGTTCTCCTTACGATACCGGTGAAGACCGAGAAACTAAAAAGTAAATAATAATAATAATAATTCTTTTACTAAAATATTTTACTGAAAATTTTTGCAAATCAATCATTTTATACCGTTATTTACACATATTCAACCTAAAAAACCATATAGATACATTTAATAATGAAACCATACAGCAATACTAAGAAAATTAGAAGACCCAACAAAACCAGAGAACACATAGAAATAATTTTGGCATAAAATGACAACAAGAATTTTTCATTTAAAATGTTGACGCGTCTACGGGCACAAAAAAGACCTCCGGATTCGTCGCTAAGCTCCGCCTCGCAGGTACCTTCAGGATCAAGTGTTGCGGCTCCTGCAGTTGCGTCGAGTTCCAGCGACGAATATTTCCCTCTACCGTCGTCGCTACCACCAACACGGCGTCGGAGAGGCCGGCCGCCAGGCAGCTTGGGACCAACGGGGCAACCGGCCTCGAATAGGGTCCCCGCTCCCGGTGGTAAAGTGCCGCGCATGAGATGGTCTCAGCAAATGAATGAGAATGCCATGCGCGCCTTTTACGGAGCTACAGAGGTAGGAACTAACCTTACAGCGTACCGTGGACGAATGCTTGCTTTGTTCCAGGTTCTTGAACCAACCGTCAACGTTTCCGCGCAACGACTGTCGGATCAGGTGCGGGTTATCCAACGTGGACAAATGTTGAATGACTCCGTACTTGAGCAAATTCGTTTGGAAGTGCAATGTACCCGTGTCACCCCTGTCTCACCGTCTGCTACATTACCTACAGTGCAAACACAGGATGTTACTTCGGGTCCCGTAACACCTAGGACCAATGATGTGGACATAGATGACACGGCTACTGTTGTAAGTACTCAGTATAACGATTTTGTGAGGAGCACTTTGGAAGACGTGGTTCGCGATTACCGATCCGTACCTATACATCTAAAACCACGCTTAGCTCGGTTACCCATGCACAAAAAAAACAGAGCCCTGGTGTGCGCCCTCGACTCAATTCTGTCCCCATATTTCGACAACTGTGTATCTCTTGAAGACGCACACTCACTAATGTACTGTGGAGCTATTGCTGCTTGCCGTTTAGCCCACGTGAAACTGCTGAGTTATAATTCGGGTACACAAACCAGATTCATTGTACCGGCATGGCAGAGCAGAATTGAGCGTCGTATCGACCACGCTAGGGTTCTTGTTGGTAAACTCATTTCCTTCAGAGAAGGTAACATACGCCCAAGAGTAATTCGTTTTGTTAAACAAGCATTCTTTGGGACAGGAATTTCTGCCCCAGGTTATAACATATCCAATGTCACAGAACGCATCGATTTCTGGAAGCAAAAGATTTGTGCATGGGCAAGTCGTATTAAACGGTATAAAAAACGTTCGGATCGTTATAATCAGAACCACATGTTCCAAAGGAACGAAAAATGGGTCTACAGAAACTGGGAGCAATCACATCAAGCAGTAGATGGATGCTCACCAGATGCGGAAATGATATCTACATTTTGGCGCAGTATTTGGTCAGTACCCGTCTCCTACTCCGAAGGTGACTGGATACAGGACGTTGAGCGAGCATGTGAACCAATAAAAGAAATGGATGATATAAACATACACCAAGAAGACGTAACCAGTGCAGTCCGTCTTATGTCTAACTGGAAGGCACCAGGATCAGATGGACTGCATAATTTTTGGATTAAATGGTTACGTAGCTCACATGCCCGCTTAGCGTCCCTTTTCCAGGAAGCCTTGCAGTCAAGATTGCTCCCAGAGTTTATGACACTAGGCGTAACCCATTTGCTCTTTAAATCTGGAAGTTCCGTGGATCCCAAAAACTATAGACCGATAACTTGTCTCCCTGCAATGTATAAATTACTAACATCTATTATAAAAACAAAAATCACGAGACACGTAGAATCTAATACAATAATGTCTATTTCACAAAATGGTTGTCGCAGTGGGGCCCGCGGTACAAAAGAGCTTCTCCTCATAGATATGACCATTAACCAGCAGGTTCGTCGAAATCGTAGAAATTTGTTGACATGCTGGATAGACTATAAAAAGGCCTATGACTCTGTGCCGCATGCATGGCTGATGAGGGTACTGGAGTTGTATAAAATAAATACAGCTCTACGTGCCTTCCTTATGTCATGTATGGGGCACTGGAGAACAGTCCTCCTCTGTCCAGGATCTCAACAAGTACTTGGTAGCGGCGAACCAATTAGGGTACAGCGAGGAATATTCCAGGGTGATAGTTTAAGTTCACTATGGTTCTGCCTAGCCTTGAATCCCTTAAGCACATTGCTTGAGAAATCAGGATTAGGCTATCGGTTGCGCAGAGGAGGTCAAATCATATCACACTTGTTCTACATGGATGACCTAAAAATATTTGCTTCTACCAACTCTCAATTGACAGGTTTACTAAAGGTTACTGAAAATTTTAGTAACTCTATCAGGATGGAGTTTGGTATTGACAGGTGTGCGGTCATGCATGTAGAACATGGGCACATAATGCAATCTGAAGGAATTCAACTTTCAGATTCCATTCACCTTAGGTCCCTCTGCGAGACCGAGACTTATAGATACTTGGGTATGACGGAGGCATTGGGCATCAATGATACTGATGTAAAACAGTCATTGCGGGAACGCTTTCTGTCCCGCCTTAAAAAAGTTCTAAAAAGTCTTTTAACAGGTGTAAACAAGGTGCGTGCCTTCAATGGCTGGGTTATGCCAGTGTTGATGTACTCCTTCGGCATACTCAAGTGGACCCAAGCTGAATTAGAAACCCTGGATCGGACGGTCCGTCTACTGTTAACTTCATACCGCATGCATCATCCTCGTTCATCGGTGATGAGGCTGTACATCCCGCGGAAGTGTGGGGGTCGAGGCTTTTTAAACGCCAAGAACCTACATAACCGCGAGGTGTGTAGCCTCAGGGAGTACTTTCTCCGCACCGCTGTCACGGGGGGTATGCATGCGGAGGTGGTTGCTGTAGATAAAGGCCTAACCCCGCTGTCAATGGCAAAAGGAAACTGGCGTAAACCTGTGGTACTTAGCACTGATGATCGCAGGGCAGTGTGGCAGGGCAAGGAGTTACATGGCAGGTTTTATCGTGCTCTTCACGCACCCGATGTGGATCTGCTTGCATCTGTGGCTTGGCTACGATGCGGTGAATTATTTGCTGAGACTGAGGGTTTTGTCTGTGCAATTATGGATGAAGTTATGATGACGAGAAACTACCGGAGATATATTCTAAAAGATGGCACAAACGATGTTTGTCGAGCATGTCATCGCCCCGGTGAATCCCTCAGACATATTGTCTCCGGTTGTTCTCGACTAGCAAATGGTGAATATTTGCACAGACACAACCTCGTAGCCAGGATTATTCATCAACAACTTGCTCTGCGACATGGCCTTGTAGCTTCAGAGGTGCCTTATTACAGGTATGCACCTGCGCCAGTTCTGGATAATGGTACTATCACGTTATACTGGGATCAATCTATCATTACAGACAAGACTGTGATTGCCAACAAACCTGATATTGTAATGATAGATCGACAAAAACGCTGCACAGTGATGGTTGATGTTACCATCCCGCATGATGAAAATCTTTTGAAGGCTGAAAAAGAAAAAGAAATTAAATATTTGGATCTTGCGCGGGAGATTGTCAGCATGTGGGATGTTGACTCAGCTATCATTGTACCGATAGTCGTTTCTGCTAATGGATTAATAGCAAAGAGCCTCGAAAAACACCTAAAGAGGCTGACGCTAGGCGGTTGGGTCAAGAACAAGATCCAAAAAGCGGTGCTTTTGGACACGGCTCGCATTGTCAGGAGGTTCCTGTCTCTAGAGTCGTAACCTCCGGTAGCACAGACCCTGTTCCTGCTGCCGGTTGCAAATCCTATTTTTTATATTTTAAAATGTATATTTCTGTTTTTTATATATTTTAAAATGTATTTAATAAGAAATATATATGAATAAATGATAATAATATATAGGGACAATATTACACAGATCATCCTAGCCCCAAACTAAGCAAAGCTTGTACTATGGGTACCAGGCGACGATATACATACTTATATATACATATAGATAGTTAAATACTTAAATACATAGAAAACATCCATGACTCAGAAACAAATATTCGTGCTCATCACACAAATATTTGCCCTTACCGGGATTCGAACCCAGGACCACCAGCTTCGTAGGCAGGAGCACTACCAACTAGGCTACGGTGATTTATAGAATAGGTTGAGGTTTATAGAATACTCTACAGATTATCACAATACGATACTCTGCAATAGCGCATTTTGATGGTATGGTATGTATTGTCAAATTGTAAAATACTTAATAATATCCTGGGACATTATTTACACACGGCCATCTGTTCCCAAACGAAGAGGCTTTTAATATGGAAACCAGATAACTTATATTATTATATTACATACATATACTACTTTTCTTATGTATACTTATCTAGATAGTTACACCCAGACTCAGGACAAACAGATATATTCATGCACACAAATATTTGTCACAAATATTTGTTTGGGAATCGAACCCACGACTTCCGGCGTGAAATGCAAGCATTTGCCAACCGCCGGGGTCATCAGTCTTTTTATGACCCCCGGTGACTTTTCCTTTCTGTCTGTTAGCAAACTCGATAAAGCCATAAAATATACCCATAAACGGATGCTTTGGATAAGAATATCACTTTGAAATTCTGCATGAAGCAATAGTTCACGTTTTCGATCATTACTTGCCTATTGGTAAAACTTGTTCAAATGTAAGTACGTAACAATTGTGCCATTGTCCCTATTTAATTTATTACCATATCTGGAGTCCTGAATATAGGTACCTAATTCGAAAATATAGGTCACACTGTTTTAGTAACTCAACTGTAACAAATATTGAACGTAACTTAAGGAGGTTAATTTGCCTATCAAACTGAATAACATATAATAAAAATAATATATCGGCACAATGTCACACAGATCATCCTAACCCCAAACTAAGCAAAGCTTGTACTATGGGTACCAGGCGACGATATACATACTTATATAGATAGATAAATACTTAAATACATAGAAAACATCCATGACTCAGAAACAAATATTCGTGCTCATCACACAAATATTTGAACTTACCGGCATTCGAACCCAGGACCACTAGCTTCGTAGGCAGGAGCACTACCAACTAGGCTACGGTGACCGTAGCATATCAACATGGGAAAATGTTGTTTCTCCATACAAAAATAACGTTTAGGCGATTGGCTCACTGCCCCGCATGATGCAGCGTAGTGTGTGAGTGCGTGTTCTAACGTTGCTTGTAAGTATCTCTGTTTGTATAGAAAACACGCACATGCATCTACATGAACGCGCGTGGGTGCATTTTCAGTGTGTTAGACTGTGCGTGTTTTCTCGCCGATACATTTAATAGGGCCGCGTCGTGCCCCACATAAGGGTGCCCTCAGGTATTAGTCGCTTACGTAAGTTAACCTACTAAATATTAATATAATAGTATTACATTTGAAAGTAGTATGTGGCTAAGTAACTTGTAATTAATTACCTATTTAAAGATTTCAAAAAAAAATATATATTGATGAGTATGTAATAGGCTACGCGTACTTGTAACATCCCTCTTCTAAAGTCTGGGTTAATTAATTACGCAGGTATTGATAGATTATAATGAAGATGCGGCTATTCGGAACTAAATCGGATTCCAATTGAGTCAAAGTAAAAGGTGCCAAGAATAGTACGGCAGTATGAACGTTCGGAGAATGACCAGAGTTAAATCCGGAAATAACACTGAGTCATCCTTCCCTTTAGTTTGACGAATCGGCAAAACATTAAAAGATAAGAAATATATAAAACAAGATTTGCAACTACAGAACAATACTACTCAAATTAGCAATACAAATAGGTACCTAAGTAATCAGTGCCACCACAACCTTTGATCTCTGAATAAAATAAATTATGTAAGTAGTTAAATTGTACAATAATTAATTCTCGTTACCAAACTTCCGCTACGGCGGCCATTTTCAATGGAGTCTATTATGATACAATAAGTTCTACTCGCAGGAAAAAATCTTGTTGGGAAAACCGAATATTTTCCCGAGATAATAGCTATTCTAAGTTACACCGGTCTGGTATACCGTAAACATTGTGTCTGATATATTATATAAAACATTCAATGTACGGACGCTAGCACATCAAGCTACCCCAATCTGTCGAATTTCCCCAATTGAAAGTGAACCTTATACTTTTGTGATAAAGTTGAAAATCTATAAAAGAAATTTGACAGATTGGGGGAGCTGGATGTGCTGGCGTCTGTACACAATTACACACTATACTGACGTATTAAGCCGTGCTACGACAGGTTATATACTAACAGCTATACGATACATCAATATTTAACACTACATTGAAGAGATAATCTTAAATGAGTCCGTAGGGTTTTGAACCAGCACCCTCTACATATCTAGGGTTGATGCTTCGCCATTAAGCTACGAACGATATACACATCAAATTTAAGATTCCCTTGCTAACACCCTTACGGAGGATATATGGGGTTATCCATCGGCTTGTTGTTCTAGAAACATGGCTGACTGATATATTCACAAAATGTAATGATCATATCAGATTGATAGAGGTTTCTGGTTCAAAACTCGTGAGACGATTAAAATTTATGATTTCCCATTTTTAGGGTTCCGTACCCAAAGGGTAAAACGGTACCCTATTACTAAGATTTCGCTGTCTGTCTGTCGGTCTGTCACCAGGCTGTATCTCATGAACCGTGATAGTTATAGACAGTTGAAATTTTCACAGATGATGTATTTCTGTTGTCCCTATAACATCAAATACTAAATAATAAACTTTAAGGAGGCTCCCATACAACAAACGTGATTTTTTGCCGTTTTCATAGAAAATGGTACGGAACCCTTCGTGTGCGTGTCCGACTCGCACTTGGCTGGTTTTTTTATTTTCCCAAGAAACTACCACATGGGCACCATTAGAAGAAAGAGTAATAAGTTTAATAAAGAGAGAGACAATATCATTTGGGGGATATGTCATAATGGTGACGCACAGCATACCTTTTGGTGATCGCAGTATTCGCAGCACATAGCTATAAAGTAATAAATTGGAATGTAAAGTTAAAATCAGTTAGAACAAAGTTATTTCAATGTATGACACCATGAAGGTTTCGTGGAAATCGAGGTTGAACTCTGGGAACTCGTGCTAGCATTCATTCGCGTGACTCTTTCAAGGGCCCGTCCTTGAACTAGTAGAGTTGAACGACTCATTCTAACGATCCATCGAACAAAGCGCTAAATGTATAGATTTTTTTACAAGTACCTACTACTGGCACACACGTCCTCGCCTACATAATGGTAAGTGGTTACCGTAGCCGCTGAAATATACATGATGTAATTCGCGGGCTGACGGCGTTCCGCCTCACTTATATGTAGGTCTACAACATTAACATTCTAATGTAATTGCCGCTTCAGCTAAAAGTAAACGTTCTGTTAAAAAAAAATCGGTTTATTTGGGTGACCAACTATAAATACACTCGCGAGCAACCAAATCGACTCAAGCCTTGTCGGCGCACACATACATTGATACAACTAAAATCATGAATGGAAATTATTAAAATGATATGTCATTCGAAAGCTTAAGATGTCAGCTTTAATTTGATATCATTATCATTGAAATCCATCCATCATTTTTGAAATAAATGATGTCTGAATGCAAGAGTAGGAAAAACGGGAATTTAGGAAAAAGGGTATGTGTCTCGTATTTGACAAATTAAACAAAAAAAATTAAAAATAAAATTATTTTATTTAAATCAGTATTTCGTATTGCCCCCTCTAGCCCTAATTACATCCCGCAGTCTGTTTTTCATGGACCTTATCAATTTTTTGACATTTTCTTGAGGAATGCCGTCCCACTCCTCTAATAATGCTGTCTTTAGCTCGTCTACGCTTGAAGGGACTGGATTTCTGGCCCGAACTCTTCTTTTAAGCTCGTCCCATAAGTGCTCGATGGGATTCATGTCAGGACTGAGCGCAGGCCAGTCCATCGTGCGTAATTCGACCTCTTGCAGAAACTGTCGAGTGACTCGTGCCGTGTGGCAGCGGGCATTGTCGTGCATTAACACGAAGTCTTCACCGACAAACCCTGCGTAGGGCACAACATGATCCAGTAGAATGTCGGTGATGTACCGATCAGCTGTTAGCCCGCCTCCTCGGCCGCCCCCAGGCACGAAAACAAGTTCGGTTTTTCCCTCTAAAGAGATACCAGCCCACATCATGCAGGAACCGCCGCCATATGCCACTGTTTCAGCGAAACAACATTGGGCAAATCGTTCTCCCGGACGCCTGTAGACTCGGCCTCTCCTGTCACTGCCATGCAGACACATTCTGCACTCATCAGTAAACAGGACCGATCGCCATTGCGCAACGCTCCAATTGAGATGCTCTCGAGCAAATTGAAGGCGCGCTTGTCGGTGGCCTGCAGTCAACTTAGGGCCCGTCGCAGGTCTTTTTGGCGTCAAGTTGGCTTCCTTCAAGCGTCTTCTCACTGTCCACTCGCTGACAGCCACTTGTCGTACACGTCTCAGTTCTTGCTGCACATCAACGCCCGTAAGGTGTCGATTGCGCAGCGAGGTTGAGACAATGAAGCGGTCGTCTCTCTCTGAAGTGCACCGGTGGCGGCTCGTTCTTGGTCTCCGATTGAAGGCACCAGTCTCTTGGAACCGTCTGTATACTCGGGATACAGAAGACTGGCTCAAGTGGAGCTGGGCAGCGATTGCTCGCTGACTTAACCCTTGTTGCAACAAGGCAACAACTTGAGCGGCTTCTTCTGGTGTGGTATCCATGGGTTAGCGAAAACAAGGAATGCAATTTACGGAGATGTGTACCGGTCAACCTGTAACAAGCAACTGATAAGATAAACCGGAAGTGGGGGGTTTTATAGCGGGAGCAGGTAGCGCAAGTCGTGGATTCCTAAAGAGGTAATTTACGCTGACGGCCAATTAAAATGTGTCAATAAATCAGCGCTTAGTTTTTTTTAAGGTATTGATGTTAATTGAAAGCCTAATTCTTCAGCTTTCGAATGACATATCACTTTTGTAATTACCATTTATCGTTTTAGGAAAATCAATGTATATGTGCGCCGTCTAGGCTTGAGTCGATTTGGTTGCTCGCGAGTGTAGTTACAAGTTTAAATCCTAACTAATATTATAAATGCGAAAGTAACTCTGTCTGTCTGTCTGTTACTCTTTCACGCCAAAACTACTGAACGGATTTGAATGAAATTTGGTATACAGATGGTCTAGACTCTGAGAAAGAACATAGGCTAATTTTTATAGTTAGGATAACACATAGGCCATATTTTATAAAGTTTAACGCGGGTAAAACCGCGGGGCACAGCTAGTAAGGTATAAATCTAACTGACTATCTACCCTGACTGCTAAGCCAGAGGTTATTGGTTTGATCCTCAACCAAGACAAATCTTTGTGTGATGAGTACAATTATTTGTTGTGTAATTTATTTATAATATGTATGTATTTAGAAATATATAATTATGTGTATCGGTTGTCTGGACCATTGTACTAGGGTTATCAAATGATAAAATCAAAAGTCCTTAAAAAGGCTTGATTTCCATTGATAATCCTTAGATACAGTTTTGACAATTACACTGAGGATCGGCAGCGGCTGAATTTTATTGAAAATTGTAAATACCTGAGATTTCATGAGATTAGCAAAATCCAGCCGCAATCCTGAGAATAGTCCAAAATCCTGAAATCTCAGGACAAATCATGAGATATGGTGACCCTACATAGTACAGGCTACAGAGTACACAACTACTAAGATATTTATTATCATTATAGTTATCTCACTGTGCGCGAGCTCGATTATCACTTTTCTTTTGTTTATTGTAATTTGTTCCCTTCTAAAAAATGATATGAACAATATTAGTCGTTTTTCTTTTTTGCCAGCTATGTTAATTAATTTACAATACCCTTGGAACATCATCATATGATGCGGTTTAAATTATTGCTTCAGTTTTGAATTTATCAAAACGTGCAATTCTCAGAATGTAATCGGCAGTGTCATTCTTGAGGAAAAAGGAAGGTGCTTATCAAAATTCCAAACTTCTAGGCTTACGACTGCGATTTCAATTTAACTTGATAAGCGTGAAGTTATTTATACTGGTATAGTTGATGATGATGTCATATTTAGCAATGATCATCTTATGCAATGATAAATCGCTTTTATCAGACGGCGTGTTGTACGAACCATGTTACTATAACGATGATGCATCTTTTTACACCAATGCAGTAATATATTACCTAGGTGTGAACGAGATACATGATACTATAGACAAACAACTATTTCTGTGCTTTATATATTGTTGGGTTGACTATAATAATCATTGTTTATATCTGTTCTCAACAACAATAGAAAGCTTGATTCTTTCGAGCATAATAATACGGAGACAAAAGACCACAGAAAGTATGGTGCTCCTATCCGAATTTAGTTTACGAACAATCCCAACCACGCAGGACATATTTGTAGTGCAGGAGTGTAATTGTTAGGTCCAATTTCCATTCCTTTACCGTAGAATCCATGGGATAGTTCCCGGCCCCCGAAACGCAATCCAACATCTTTACGTATTAGGAAACAAAAAAATATGTTTAATCACTTATTAGCTTGACCCATTCATTACTTATATTAGTTAACTATATTATCACTATATACAAACACATTCGGACTATATACAAACACATTCGGACTATATACTCTTTTTAATATTAGATTAAAAGTTTAGATCTACTTTGAGTTTATTTATCCTATTATATATTTCAATACCTAATGTCTCCCCGTAGGCCTCATTGAATTACTTTTACTTTTTCCTCAAAGCATGTTATTGGCATTGTTGGTTGATGTTCCTCAATTATTTGGATCAATTGAATGGGTCAGTTGATCAATCTGTTTAATAATCGCATATAGAATTGGATGCTGGGGACTCACTGGAGCGTAGAACTAAAATATTGGTGATGAGAAACTGAACGAAACTAAGTCGAGGTAAGATGATCAAAAAAATTGTTATGACACGTAAAACGGCGTGGTTGGTAAACGCTTGCCTTTCACGCCGCAGATCGTGGCTTTGATACCACCCATGGATATTTATGTGGCAATCAAAAATATTTTTGGGTATCTTAAAAAATGAGGGTATATATATTTTAGAGCGAGATTTTTGCGCACGTTACCTATTCCTGCGGTAAATTTGGGAAAATTGTTTATGGCAGATAAGAGGGAAACATCATTGTTTGAAGTTAAATAACGCCCTAACTAGGAAAATAAAACTGATCGCGGGAACTTTACAAACAAGCAATTCAGGGAAACAAAGCACATAGTTGTCCTGTACGGAGTGGAACCCAAAACACGAATTCGTTGCCGTAGTAGCGGGGCGACTACTATAACCACTACACCATATGAGCAGTCATTATTACTATAGGAATATTAAAGAAGAAGTTCCCTGAATTAACTTCCTGCGGAAATGTTAACGCTTAAGACGACCGCTTTCATTAACTATAAATTACTTTTATTTCCCATTTACAGTTAGCTTATGGCTTTGACTTCTTCACCGGAAAAATATAGGTGAACAGGTGCTCAAACCATCATAATAAATCACTAGTCATTAGCGTAATGAGGGGCAGTAAGCGACACTAGAGTCTAGACGGCATACAAATCCGCGCGCGATCTAGCTCCTGTCGAAGGGTAGTTCGCGCCAATACAGTTTATATTTATAAATTAATCCAAAGTTTCCCATTCATTCTGTGCTAATAATTACTTACTTACTTGCTACTTAATACTTATTCTGTGCTACTAATCTCCAACTTATGCCAACTGTGCTAGGAATGTCGTTTTCCCAGCGAGTAGAATGTCTCCCATGCGCGGTTCATCCACACCATTTGAACTTCTGTGCATAAATCAAAGCATTCGTTGTTTTGGACATAAATACTACGTGCAGGCTTAAATATACATTTAGGATAATTATGATCTACTGGCTGTGCTCCGCGGTTTTACCAGCATTTAACTATATAAATTATAGCCTATGTGTTAATCCAGGTCAGCTAACTCCATATCAAATTTTATTGAAATCGCTTCAGCCGTTTAGTCGTGAAGAAGTAACAAACATACACACTCACAAACTTTCGCCTTTATAATATTAGTGTGATTCCAAAAATAAAAAGCCTTAATTCGTTTTCGTTCCCTTGTAAAGTAAATAGAAACCTCATTTTAATAAGGAGCAGTTAATGATTTTTTCACTGTTGTATCTAATAGTGAACCAATCATGTAAAGCTATTAACAAATGTATTTCAAAGACCAGAGAAAAGAAACAAATCAATATAAGTTTCGAATGTTCTAGTATTATCGAAAAAAATTGTATTACGTAACCGCCAATATCTTCAATGCGCATTGTTAAATGTCCTTTTCTACTGACAAGCCCAGAATATCATTAACCAATCTAGCTCAATTATCTACTACTTGCGAATCACATCGGACAGCTGCTCACAGCCACACAAAAGGCTCATTATTTCTGATGGACACTTACGAACTCAGGCGGTCTTACGATTTACCAATACTTGTACAGCTGAAGTAAGTTAGACACGGTGTATCTTTCACACTTGCAATATAATGTGTGACAGTTTAGTCTTAAATATTTTCAGGAGTAATTTGTGAGCGCATATAGGTCATCATACGTATCGTATATCGTACCTGATGGGTATTTACAACGGCGTCGCAAGCCAGCCTTATTCGCGATACCCAGAAGTAGGACCAAATTACTGGAGAACACTCCTCTCACTCGAACTATGGTGGTTCTTAATTCTGTAGCGGGTCAAATTGATATATTTTCTTGTTCACTGAGCCAGTTCGCACGAGTAACTCTGTATGCATTATGTTACTAGCTTTTTAAGGCTAATCTAATAATTTAAAAGAAAATTTCATTTTTAATAATGTTGATAAGTTTAATAATGTTGATAGTTTTATTAATTTTGATAATGTTAATTTTATGTATATTTAGTCATATAAGATTGTTTTTTTAGTAAGTCACTATCGAATTGGGTTTAACCTGTAATGGTAGCTGTATGTTTGAATAAATAAATAAATATATAAATGTCAGCTGAATAACGACCACTGTTGGACAAAGGCCTCCCCAAAAGATTTCCACTATAATTTGGAAGGATATGCCATAATTGCCACGCTTGGCAGGCGGGTTGGCGATCGCAATATGATGGTCATAATAATACTCAGAGAAACGCTGCTGCTCAAGCTCTCTCTTCTACTCAATTCACGGAATGAGATGGGGTTACCGATATTCTTTGAACAAATATTTATTGTTTAAAGACATAAAATTGACTTCAACTCCACACAAATCGAAAAAATCTATATTGTCGGTTGCATGAATAAATATCAAAATCAACTTACAAACGTCGAAGAAACGCGTAACGTTTTGTATATATAACAAATTCCTCCTCTTGAAGTCGGTAAAAATACGTTTATATGTTTGATTTTCCAAAGAATAATCTACAAATTTCCATAATAAAGTGAACATAATTAATAATTTTTCAACAATTCAACACACGATAGAATAAATCAATTTAACGATTTGATTTGATCGGTCATAGCATACGAGTTTGTTCATAATTCATTTGTTTTAACTCTTGTGACAACTCTATAGAGTTTTAAATGAGGTGATAACTATTATCCCATTGTGCATTTAAGGGTTACAAAATCCCACAATCAATTTGGCCTAACTATCCCGGAATATATTAGACAATTACTATTACAGTTCTCCTGGCCTAGCCTCGTCTATGGAGACTTGCCAACTACATAGGACATTGTAGTGCGGGAGAGTATGTCTAACGCCAAGTGCACTCTCTACTCCTAACTTTCATAATACGATAGGACAGTTATCCGACATGATCAAAGAGATCGACGCAGAATTAAATAAAGGAACACTACTCAAATGCGTTTTAACAAATTCATATTTTATTGTTCTTGTAGATGATTCATTAGACTCATTATTTGCATCGTAGCAAATTGTTAGTGCGTTTTGTTTGCAATTTATATTGCCTACTATCTTTCTAAGGATAGCGAATGACCCACTTTGCCATGTACGTTTGTCGCCACTTTTGTTATGTTTCTAGTTTCAATTTACATATAATAAATAACATACAACATACATTTATATATTTATATAAAATTCAAGTGTTTGTTTGCACGTGTGGCGCAGTGGTGCAAACAGTCGTCACGCCTCTTCGATCCCGCACAGGACAACGATTTGTGTGACCCATAAGGAGTTATTCTGAGTCTGGGTGTACTTTACGTCAATCTATTATACTTATACATATGTTTGTCAAGTACCCACACAGAGGGTTTTTTTCCTAGTGGGTGTTATCTTTTTAATATAAAAAATGTCCATATAATAGCTTTTTACTAAGTGCATATGAAAGTATTGTATATGGTACCTATAACAAAAAACCATCTTTAGCTATTCTGTCTGTTTGTTATCTCGGAAACGGGCAGGACTTTTAGTGGCAGGTAGCTGATTTTATAAGGAGTGTGGTAAAAAATATTCTTCCCAAAATAACGTCATTGAAGACGGATTCTAGTACAAAATATATAAAATCGTTTTATTTGTTTCTTACTAACTGTTGGGAGAGGAAAATGGGAATCCCAGTTTCTTTCTGTCGCCTTACATCACCCCAATCTTTTGAATTTCTTGCCAACAGATACTTTGTTCATAAAAATATTTACATCTCATGTCATAGAAGAACTATTCATTGAATCATTGGAACCCAACTTCATTCAAATAACCGTAAAAAATGTATTTGGCTCGCTTAGCGAATTGCTGAAATGTTTGTAGTTAAGTCGTTTCGGTAGTGGGACGTTGTTTGCGCGTGCGCCGTGCGGCAGCTTCGTATCATACAAAACCGCCACAAGCGCGCGAACTGACTCAGTCTGATATAAAACATTCTAGCTACGCGTACGTCTACAGTTTGTAGAAGCCTCCATATGAGTCATACTCTTATCATATAGTGTTGATACGCTGTGAAATTCGCGGACTCATTGTATTGTGAACATTTGCTTATTGGCCTTCAGTGGATAGTTGCTTTGGACAATTTTTGTGGAAACCCGTCTTCATGTCTCAGCAGGTGCCATACCACCTCTACAGCAGCGAGCAAGACGACAGTCTCATGTTCGCTACAATGTTCGACTATCAGACAGATGAATATAAGAAACCAATGGTGAGTTTTATAACTTTGTTGAACTTATTGTCAGTTTTCGCGTCCTTGGGTGGGCTCCGCGCCTCGTGCGTAGACTTCGTAAACAACTTTCCCAAGTTAAACTAGACAATTATATTAGTACTAAAGTGCAATATATTTTCACAGTTACTGTGACACTTTCCGTTTAAGATTTGGTTGACGATTATTTGGCCTTGAGAAACGTTAAAAGCCAGAAACCTTGAAAAAAGTTTTTGACTTTTAGTTGCCAAGTTTATACTATGATTTTTCATGTTCTGACATATGTTTTAGATACTTTTACGCATTTGAGAGACTAAATGAGTTGTTAGTGACACGAATAATAGGGTCCCCTGTTACTAGTAACTAGTTCTGTGACGCTATTGGTTCGCTGATTGTGAGAAAAGGACAAAGAGCAACGAGTCTAGAATCACGTTCACTAATTGTTATATAGGTACCTTACTTGACATTTATTTGTTTACCATATATTCTAAGATTACTAATATCCGTATATATTGTATATTCGTTTTATAACTGTAGAATGTTCTAGATAATTTGTATATTCAACACCTGCTGTTACAATACATTTGACAATATTTAACATTGCGTCATTCGCAGTTCCAGGAGTTGTTTGTCTGTTTTTGTACGTTACAATAATTTATTTTTAATTATAGACAATGACGCCATATTTTACGTTCACCGTATAATGTCGGTTTATATGTTAAGTTAAGTTGGATTTTTAAATAGTTTATTATTAAGTTCACCATGTTTGTAAGAGATGGCGTTAGTAGTGGCAACATAATGTCCTAGTTTATCAGAGATACAGCTCGCGATATCAAATATATCTATATTCTATAGGTATTAAGAGTAATGTATTGCCGATAATTAACAAATGACTAACTATACGTTTATCTAAATAATAAAACAAATAGTCCGTATAAAAGTTTGATATCTTTCACAATTTCACTGTTGATCGTAATATTTTCTCTTATCAGTACCGCAGTGACGTCATGCATGGGTCGACAGGGTGACGTCATCGCATTACGTCACCCATGCCCCACTGCGCAGCGCGCGCTCTTGAGAAGTTCCACGAACTCGTATCGCTACCTGAGCCATTATTATAATGTTACGACTCTACGGTTTTTATATTATTATATTGATCACTTAACTATTGCGTTGATAAAAAGTCTATGTAGATTTCTTAATATTGCGCATCATGTCTATAGGATATTTTAAGGAAACTACGAAACTGCCGACTGGTTTTTACATTTTTTGACGAAGCCTCAGTCACGTACACCTGTAGTGAATGTAGGTAGATACCTTTGCTTTTCTGACCTCCATTTGTGATTTCTACCAAGTGACGCATCTGGCTACACGTGCTCTCGCCTAATCGCTTAATTGCGCAATCAGCATGAAATACACGAATTAAATCACAATTCACACCGTGGAACAGGACAAAATATAAATAAAAACAAGCTTGTCTACTGACGTCATTAGTTGTTTACTTTCAATGAACATGAATGAAAATCTAGGATTTCCCCTATTGTGGTAGCAAGTCCTACATATACCTAAAGGGGTATGGGAATCATACGATTTATAGTAGAACTGATGCCTAAACAACGTTCGACGTATGAATTCGCAGAATAATTTCTTCACGTGATCCCATAGGCTTTCTTCTAGGGTTTTATTGGTCTAACTGCCTGATCGATCATGTATAGCAGTGGCTTGCTAGACTTGCTACTATATAAGCAAGCACTCTCGTGTTTCGGGTTCGGTTCTCCAAACGTAAATTGTGTTGCCCTTATATGGGTCCGTGTGCGTAAATTACAAGTTTTTTAAAATGCTCGCGGTATTTAATTCCTATAGTACAGGCCTAGGCGTGACCTTCTTAAGATTCATATTGCTTCTTTCTTCAATAGGTTCTTGCTTATAAAAATACTGAGACACAGTTTTGAGAGACGGTTTGTCTTTGCTTATTCAAATGTTTTTTATATTATAGAGATAAATAATTTCCCAAGAAATTGAAGAAAAGAAAATCTTATAAATAAAAGAGATATGCTGCAAACGTTGAAGCAGCTCTTTAAATAATACGACAACGGAACACACAGAAAATCGTCCTTTTTTGTAAAATTTGTAACAATGGAATCCATTCAAAGCTTCTGATTTGTGGAACCCTAATACATGAAATACTTCCGTTCCGCAAAACTTTAACGAGTCGTTAGCCTACACAGGACTCAATATAGTACTGTAAACTGTTCTTTATATTACACCAGTTGTCGCCATAGGCGTGGCGGGTATAAAAGTGGGGGATTTGAAAACCCCTCCCTCTTTTGCAAAAAGATACCTTTATAAACTTTAGATAATCTTGGTCCCCACATAAACAAGCAGAATGTAAAAAAATATTGTTAAAGCTCTAAAACAACTGGTATTTAAGGATCTGATAAATGAGACTATCAGTTGCGCAAGCGCAACCGGATTCGCCGGGCGGCGGTGATGGTAACCTTTGCGAGGCGAAAACGTCAAGTCCGGCTGACTTGACCCACTTAGCGCGCTTGTGAAATTTCTCCAGCGCCTGCCTCCTTCCACGAACGTACGTCTGGGGAATCCCCACACGCTAGGCCGCGGTCTACCATTTACCTGCTTTGCACAATGTTTAATTCATATACAGCATCGCCGTCTAAAGTTGTTACAACGATATCACTTATTATCATACATAACGAATCATAACGGGTCTATAATCTGTTGTTTCTTTATTTTACCGATTTAAAAAGGAGAGGTATTTCAATTGGACTATATTTTTTATTGTATGTAAACATTATCATAAATATCAGTATAAACACAATGGAGATATAGCGTCCCATACGCGATATCTTCTTTGTTTTTCTACCGATATTTATGATTTTTTTTTTATTCAATATTTTAATTTTGTTCACTACACGTCAACACCCTTTAGGGTATTGGTAAGGTTGTATGTGCGCATAATAAGTTTTCTTTTTGTGCCAGTATCGGCAACGTCAATTTAAAAATGTAAGCAATAGAAAAGTTGTGCAATACATTTGTAAGACTCTTGATGATTTTTAAATAATGAATTGTTTTGCAGCAAATTGTATCTCAATCCTTTAGTTTTTACTTTAATATAAACTTATCACAAGTAGGGCAAATCTATTGCACAACTTTTCTATACATTTCGAATTAATGTTGCCGACTTTTGTGCAAAAATTAAATGTGTTTTGCACACATTTTGTATATACAAAACCCTTAAATGGGAATATTTGAAGTCAGTAAAAAATCGGTTTTCTGATATATTAAGATTAATATATCAGAAAACCGATTTTTTACTGACTGTGTTAAGTTTATTGCAGATAAAGTGATACTACTAGTATACTACCGAAAATCTTAAGAAACAAAATCTTGGGCGGCATCCGTATTAATGTAAAGCGAAAGTTGCACATAAGTCCTTCCCGCCGAATTGTATAAAGAAAACGTAGATATCTCTACAACAAAAAAAATAATGTAAGGTATTAACAATGCGTCTATAAAAGGCTGAAATATAAAGACACAGCGCCTATAGCTTAAACTAAGCAAAAAATATTTATTTATTTTATTTTTATATATTAATATTTACATGCAATACACATACACAATAAACATGTACGTTCATAAATATTTGTCTCGTGCGAGAATCGAATCCACAACCTTAGAAAACAGGTTCACTACTAACTGAATCACGGCGTCACCCGTTCGAGGCTAGAATAAAATATAATTATCAGCATGAGTATCGAAATCAAGTTCAATAGCTTATATTAAAACGTAGACTGCTTATAACTTATTGACCTCAATGACTTGAGCAGATGTATTTTATTGAGGGGACACCTATTAAACAGTTGTAGACGTTTCAGTCAATACGGGCCGGATGTGGACAATTTGTTTTAATTGCAATGAACTCTGAATTGGCCTTAGGTGAATATTGTCAAGGAAAACCGGTGTCTGGACTTTCTCGTATTTGCCTAAGTAGGACAGAGACAGCGAATGGTGGCATTTTTTTCTTTTAATTTAATAACTAATTTAAATGTCGCTGCATCTCTGTCTATTGTAGAACCTAAGAAAAAGACAGTGATATTTTTGTTCTGTCAAACTAGTTTAATTACTCGGATCGTGCGCATAATTAGTAGACAGTTTCTTAATTGGATCTTTTTTGCCTAGCAACAAGATTAGACAAAATTGAAAGATTTCTTAATCATTTTATTAATACCAGATAAAATAATGTTTTAAAAATATTGTTCTGAGATGTTTTATTATTAAAAGGCTGTCATCATCTTAAGTGTATTATTATTACCGAATTACAATATTCCAAGAGTAACTTCAACATCATTATATTAGCCGAAAACCGGCCACTGCTGCGCATAGGCCTCCCCAAAGATTACCACAATAGTCGGTATTGCGCTACGCGCATCCGGCGCCATCCAGATGGACCTATGATCTTGTTAGGGTCGCTGATCGGAAAGAATATGGAAGACGTCAAAGCGCATGCCGAAGATAGGGAGAAATGGAGAGAGATCATAGCTCACCAAAAGATGTATAGATAGGTAACTAACCCTACTTAAAAATATGGATATAGTTATTAATTGTTTTAAATAGTTTAATTGGCTTAAAACATAATCTGGGCCATGTAAAAAAAAAATATTTCTAATATAATAGAATCGTGCTTGTAACGCTACTTAGCAGTAAATTGTTCTTAATGGTACTATCGATAGTCTAGCATATTAAAAGATTAGATAATCTTTACCTACTACATCGTTCTAAGAACTGTGTGAATCATCGGAAGTAGGTGAAGCTAAGCATTTTTGTACTGATACGCTTAGTGGTTAACTATCAAGTATTTGACGATAAAAAGAACATTATTTACTAGTGAATTGAAATATTTGAGCAGCACGTATTTGAGTATAAAGTAATAATGTTGATTGTGATTGATGGCCCACATTCCTGTATAAACGATGACTTTAACTTAACCGTCTATATTGTCATGAAATGTAATTATAGTAATTAAAGTGTAAAAAACAGATTTTATAGATCTCAAACGATTCAAAATAAACACAATACAGGACCAGTCCGAAAGCATTTCAATAGGAAGCATTCCGTAGGACTATGTATAAGTTCACGAACAAGCGCGAAATCCTTAACATACATACAAACAAAGAAAAGTACAGTTCAATTAAGAAACTTTTTCTCTTGAAGTTTGTTATTAACATAAAAATGACATCAAGATTTTTATACGAAGGGAACTATGTGTATACATAGTTGTTTTCTATAGAGTATTAAATAGAACAACAGAGAAATCTCCTAGTATACAATAACATGCTGGTCTCGTTCTTTTTGATGTCAGTTAATAATCTTATTCAAACACTTATATAAAAAAACCTCATTCAAATCGGTTCATCCCTGTGGGATCTAGCGTGTCTTAAACATACAGATCTTAATGCCTGAGTACCTATGTGTTTACGCTCCTATTTTTCTCTGAGGGTTGATAAGAACAGACTAGATTAAATCACGAATAAAAAAAATTGTTTTCTTATGAATGTTGTCATATCAATAAACAATACTATTTTAATGAAGCAGTAATGGCAACAGTTAAGTCTTTGAACCAGCGCAGGCGCAGCGGTCAGGTGCCGGCGAGCCCACCCATTAAGTTCACTTGAAGAATACAGTGCTACGATCTAGTAGTTCTTGTGTGACCAACCAGCCATACTAAATTTATTTGACATTGGCTCGTATTCCTATGATTGTAGAACTGAATATTTAACTAAATTGCTGTGGTCGATTTGGCATTGAAGAATTAAGTCGTCGTTAACAAAAGCATCCCGCTAATGCCCGCTACCTTCGGTTCTTTCATACCTTCTGTATTGCCACATTATTTATTACCATAAGTAATTACAACAAAAAGTTATGTAATTATTAAGTGCCTAGTACTGCCTAGTTAGGTAAAAAAATTTGCGACTCGCACACCTGCGGCTCGGAATGACGTCATTAATAAAGCACGCGATGTTGTCTGTGAAACTCATTGTTTCACTTATATGTCCAACATTATTCTACAAATGATGTATAGAAGTTTATTATAATAATTAGTAATTAACTTTCGTAAATTGTTAAATTCCGATAGTTCATTGGGTAGAAGGGAATGTAAGTAAAAATAATCTGAACAAGTAAAGAAAACCAAAGATATATTGGTTGATAGATGAATCGTTATTTGATGATACACATGAAAAATTCCATGATTAGAAATGTTAGCAATAAAAACTAAGTACCCGCACCGGAGGGCACCCCCTTTAGGTTTGGGGCCTCGTCTCTGGGCGGTTGCTTACGTAGGGATGAAACTGTTGCTTTACGTTAATAGGCGATGGCGCAAAGCTTATGTCGTTGCCCCGTCAATCTTTAGTTTCGACGCCGGATATATCTTGGGACAAAAACACAATCTGATCCTAAACTAGGCACAGCCTCTACTATGACAACCAGACAATTGATAAACATTTTTGTATTTTTCTAATGACTTACATATTATACTTAAATTACACCCAAACACAGAACAAATATCGTGGTCATCACACAAAATTTGTATCTGTATCAATAATTGCACTTACTAATAACTAGGTTCACAATGCATTCAATCACCTTCATCCACTAAGTACTACCAGTATTAAACAATAAGATGTTATGAGCCGATAGCTGTACTTTATACAAAGCGAGCTTTTGTACAGTTGCACAAGTAGCAACAATAAACTCTGGCCCGACTTCTTTATTACCTTTAAAAGATAACACGGCAACGTTATCCATTTTGACCCATTACATAAAGTGTTTTCCATTGTCTCGTGGCGTTCATTGCTTTCGAAATGCTCGGCTTACAAATCTGTGACAGGGAACAATATTGTAACGATAGGGTGAAGGAGATAGTCTCGACACTCTCGACTGCTTATTTGTGTGCTCCCAAATTCCAGAAAGTGAAACTTCTTACTGCACCTTATGTTACACGTAATATTAAAGAAAGAAAGAAATACCTTTATCCATAATACACAACCAAGTAGTAGTTACTTATAACGGAACGTAATTTAGCTGTGTACCATAAATGGATGCCAACTTCAGTATTAGCTAGAGCAAGAATTGCTGTAGCGCTGGTATTCAGTGATTGACACCAATATAATTATTATTTACTAGCTGTACCCCGCGGTTTTACCCGCGTTAAAGTTTATAAATTATAACCTATGTATTATTCGGATATATAAGCTATATTACTACAAACAAAGTTTCATCAAAATCCATTCGTTAGTTTTTGCTTGAAAGAGTAACAAACTTCCACTCATCCATCCATACTCACAAACTTTCGCATTTATAATATTAGTGGAACATATAGGTAAAAAATGAAAACGGTTTTTTCACGTAGACTTTAAAAAGAACATGTTTATAGTAATACTACATATAATGTATATAGTTAAGTATACATCATTATTTCTAGGTAATTATAGATATTGAGGTACACGGATTATATGAAAACATTTAATTTATAACAGTAATGATTTAGTTATTTAGCTAGATTATATTAAATTATTGTCGAAGAGATTATTTATACGTTTATTGTTTCTTGTGGGAAATTTAGGGCTTGTAATCTACCCATGAACTGAACTCATTAAAGATAACCAGTAATTGAAACACGGAAATCATTGTTAGTTTCCCATACATTATGCGACAGCTGATCAACATTTTAGTATTGGCATTTAATCTTTTTATCTCTATTGTGTACTTTGCAAGTAAATGTTCTACACATTGTTCAGGTTCGTAGGAAAAATTAAGCCCCTTTTGTTTCCCATACTATTAATTTACACTATATAGCATATGACCGGGTTTAAGTTAGGTGCTTAATTAGTGTTCACTGTTTTTTTTACTAATTTCTGATTTCTTTTAACACCTGATTTTTGTACCTATAGAATATTATAGTAACAAAAACGCTTCGCAAACAATGGAGAAATCAAGTAACATATATATTATGCTAAAAATAAACATACCGTTGGTGTCTATCGTAGCTTAAACGCCTACCCCAGATGGCTAGCGGGTGCGGGTTCGATACCCGCTGGACGACTATATTAGCGATTTTCCATTTGCAAAAAATGTAAAATAAAGTAATAAAGCTTAGAATACTGGTACCGGTATATCCCCAGATTCTGAATGTGATTTGTGGAAGAATGCAAAAAGCGTGCCCCGTTCTGAATCCAAGAAAGACTAAGCAATCGCCCAAGGCCAAGGAAAGTCCCGGGGGAATCCCCAGGGCTCTACCTGAGCCTCAGCTCTGAAGACCCTTGTTATTACGTTCCACTGTATTACCGAAGTTCAGTTCAGCATGGATTAGGTTAAACATTTTTTTCTCACAGATATTTTCCATGTCGAGTATTGATTTCAAATATATCTTTAGACTGCAGTCAATAATAACTTTTAATAAAATTGTTAAGTACGGTCAGCAACATGAATAGCTAACTTCTATTAATTAGTGTTTAACTTTCTATAAATATGGATAAAATGCAGAGGACTAGGCTAGGCCTACGCTAGTCTTTTATACAAATATTCGTTCCTAGTTAAACCTTCATAATAATTGAGAAAAACCAAGACACCATAGGGAGTAGGCCTATGGTGTTTACCATAGATCTTTATAATTCTTTATCTTTATTACTATTTTTAGGATTTTAAATAATACGTATTTTTTTATTTTAATGATTTATTGTTTATATATTTATATTTATTTTCTTATTTTATGTAAGTACGTATAATTAAATAAAACTTAACTAGATTAATATTTAACCTAAAAATATCTCGGTGCATTAAATCGATTGAAAGTTCTTCTTAAACAAAATCGATTATTATTTCATATCAAATCGGTTCGTACTGTCAAAAAGATAGAGTGGACAGAGTATAGTATCTAGTCCCAAGCTACTGCCGTTGTTGACCGTACAACCATGAAATTTTAAGTCAAGGTAACTTCACAATAAACGAATGTAGATTTTATCGTGATTGCTTGTAATACTTAATGTTACCCTTAATATAAAGTTATAAATTTTCTTTGATTAGTTCTTTTATTACTCTTTGATTATTTTTACACACGTACCTAGTAATGGCCCCAATTCTGACTTATATTAACTGAAATAATTTAATATAATTCCATTTCTTCTATTCAGAGTTCTTTGGTCAAGGACCGGGTATTTTAACCCCCGGCAGAAATATAGATTACCTGTCTGTGTGTCTTGCTGTTGCACTCTAGCAGGTTGACTGGTTTCAACCATACAATAGGTAGGTATGCATTTTTTAGGACGCAACATCTGAAACTGACTCTAGGTCCTCTTAGCCTAAGAATTGCAACCGATATGAAACTGGAAGAAGACGTTGGAGGAGGCCTATGCCGTAAGACACACCGAACTAAGGGACGTATTAAGATCAGTGTCTAAATCTATCATTTAAGAAAATGAAAATTGTAAAATTTCATAATAAAAGCTTTGTTGGCGTGGTTGGCAAATGCTTGCTTTTCACGCCGCAGGTCGTGGGTTCGATTCCCACCCAGGACAGATATTTGTGTGCATGAATATGTCTGTCTGTGTCCTGTGTCTGGATGTAATTATCTATATAAGTAGATATGTATTTACAAAATAAATATGTAGTATCAGTTTCCATAGTACAAGCTCTGCTTAATTTGGGGTCAGATGGCCGTGTTTGAATAATGTCCCATGATATCTACTATATAAAAATAAGTCGGGTTTTCCTTCCTGACGCTATAACTCCAGAACGCACGAACCGATTTCCACGGTTTTGCATTCGTTGGAAAGATCTCGAGCTCCGTGAGGTTTATAGCAAAGAAAATTTATAAAATTTAACGCGAGTAACGCCGCGGGGCACAGCTAGTTATATTATATATTATATAAGAAGTGTTGGTCCTTAATTTACAGTCCATAGTCAATCTGGTCACATTAAGTTGTCAGACTCTGTTATCTGTCAATGCAGTGCTAAGTCATGCAGCTCGAACCTTGTTGAACCATAACCACCCACGTTGTTCAATTTCATGTTGACATTTATCCGGCTTCAAATCCTTATTTACTGCGATATTTGACTTTAACTGCAATGCAAGTTTTATGTTAGCTAAGGAATAATTACTGTTTTTAAAGACATGAAGCTGACTTTAACATTTCTCAATTATAACCAATTTTAACGAAATATATTAGAGATCATTGAACAGATAATAAAAAAGTAATCATAATCGGTTTACGATTTTATTAATTAGTTATCAATAACCTCCTCTGTGAAGTCATTTAATAAAATTGAAGTCTGGCAATAGATGTAGTAATATCCCAATGACAAACTCTTTGAAATTACCTTTTATTATTTTTAACATTTACAACAGATAAGAGAACTTAAAAGAGAATTCTATAAATTTAAGTGCGTGTGGGAATCGAACACAAGACCACGGGGTAATCGGTCCCATTTGCGTTAGACCGCTCCGCCACCGCACCGTGGTACTGAGAATTTATACAATTCCTTCGATATTTCTTAAAGCATTTAAGACGCTTCATATATTATTAACATTAAAATATTAATTATAATAATGCCTCACTTTCTAATAACGACCAGCTTAACTTATTTGATTTAAATTGCATTTATTTCTAACGTCGTTATCATAAGAAGTATAAGCCATTTTAATTCTTCCAATTTGATTTGGTTATGTGTGACGGCTAATTATGCACTCCGTTTGACAGCTCTTAGTAGCATGTATTTTTCTTACAAGCTTTAATAGAAAGAGATGGAGTGACTGCTCATGTGGCGCAGCGGTTAAGGCAGTCGCCAGGTTAGTTTCAGAGTCGGGGTGTAGGTACTTTATGTCTGTGTGTTATTTGTAAAGTACCCCGGGACGCATGGATTAATTTCCATTATGCGGGCGTTGTCCTTATTAATGACTACGCTTAGTAAAAAAGTTTCAATTGTGAAAAATACAAATATGCTGGCAATATTTATACAATTTATACAATAAAACTTATACAGTGTATAAGTGCATCGTGCATAGGAATTTCTATTATAACAATGATTTTTCATCCACAGTTACTCTTAGATACCCAACATAAAAGTAATATGTTAAGTTAGTATAACACTATTGATAAGGCTTTTACTATTAAAAGTAAAGGTTTATTGAAAAAAAGATTTATTAAACAATTATATAATATGTGTAGTTATTTTAAAATAATTACGTATGCTAAAGCAAGGCAAAGCGAGCAGGAAAACCTTTAATATCGAATAAAATAACCATAATGTCACATAATAATATAACGAGTTTGTTATACTCGTATATCTGTTGGATATTAGAATTTCCTGTTGAATTTAGCTCATCTCCTATATATAGAAAATCCTGGAAAATGATATTCCTATATCATGTTGAAGTTCAAATTGTTATATTAAACCTCCTGCCATTGTTCGTGTTAACCTTTAACCATCATCTTCATGTTTCAAATCAAGTATATTAATGTTACAACTTACATTCCAAAACATAAAACGACTCGTGTTCATTCTGATTGATGTTCCGCCATACCTTTTATTTACGGCTACTTATGATTCAAATAAATCGAAACGCTCATAGCTTGCTCTCATCCATTTGAAAGTGATCAACGAGGTTCGGCTGCTAGATCTCCGGACCTCCGAAACTTGTGTAATTTCTGAGCGACTTATTCGGAGGGCATTTTTGGCAATACATTAGTAAAAGATTGTTCATGTACGCATATTCGTCGCATAATAATACAATTTGTACCACTTAAAATACATAAAATATTACTGCAGTTTTGTGTGCAAATAATCATCTGTTATTCTTTTGTTGCGCAGACTGTTGGTTGCAGAACAATACAGATTTCAACAAACACAATTGATGATATTTTGGGACCAGTCCTAACATCTATTCACAAATAATGCCGCAAAGTTTCCCTTAGACTGTTCTCGGAGTTCTTTTGGGAAAAATGATAACGGTGTAGTCGTTAAACGTCGCCCCGCTCTTTTTACTTGGGCCGGGAGATCCGCTAAAAGCAGTTAAGGATCCCAACGGTTGACCACGGGCACCGCATGAGTCACCCGTTCGGCCCGTACGGCATTCCTCCGGACATTCTGACCATTCCATTGATTTATCTTGATCGCGGTATATGAACTTAGATTGCAATTAACATTTGCATAATAGTAAATTGAGTTTTATAAATTCTGTTTTAAACAAAGGATTCCCTGTATAAATAAGCGAGCTTAATTTTCTTTGTTTCACGAAGCAATAATAATTACGTCACAATAATAAGCATGGAACTGATATTTACAACAGCTGCAGAGTCCTTGTTCCGATTATGGTCAAGAATCGTGCTTGCAGCTCTGTAGATTACTAACATTTTCCACGTTTCCGCCTCTAGGGCCTTATTAAAAGATGTCATAGTTGCCAGCGCGGGCGCATTAATTGCGTTATATCACTGTTATAAATATTTACTTAGATCAAATTTGTGCGTTCGGACCGTTTATGGCATTTGTGATTAATGAAGTTGTAATGTTATTTGTCTACCGTGAGAAATATATGACTTGAGTAAATTATATAATTATGAATATACAGCAGATACGTTTTACTTGTCATTTGCTAGCAACAACCTTTAGTATATTTTCTTTAGTGTGTTTATAGAATGAGTGCTGTATAAAATCGTGATGATAGATAGCCTCATCTGCATGAGAATACCTATATATATCATCCCTCTTCTCTAAGAATAATGGGACTATGGATTGTACGCAATCTGCTCCCGCCCACGACAAAATTCGTGATAGACGGCACAATAACCGCACTACCAATACCGACGCTATTATTTAATGAACCCTCGTCAGATGAAAAGGTCAAATTATTTGAAAAGATTAATCTCATAATTTATGTGGGCCTAACGCGCACGGACAGATTTCTCGCCTGACGGACTGACTTTATGTATATGACATTGATTTTGTATAAGGCATAAAGAATGGACTACTTTTTTTTTTCTTGGACGTTCCACCGTCTCGTTTGTGTTGCTATAGTTTTTTGTGATCTAAATATTTTGATATTGTTTTGCTCTAACGCTATGAGCCTTACTCCTGGAGTAAATGAATCAAACATCGTATATTCTGATGTGGCTAAATGTGTGGATAAATTGTCGGGTGGATAATTTGCACGGGCATGCCAGTTTGTTGAGAGTAATGCACTCGTAAATGTTTACGACTGTGGCTGCGTTTTCAATGTTACTTAAATCATTTTTTTTAGATTCTGCAGTAATGTTATATGCGTTTTAACGTTACAGATTATTGATGATAAATATTTTATTTTTATGGCGTTCTATTGAGACTGCAAATTTTTATCGCCTCATCTTAGCGGTGCATAAACTTTATTATTATTACTGGATGCCAATGATTCTGAAGTTTGTATTTATGTCAACCAATGAAAGTAAAATAACGTGGAACAGAAATTAATGCGGCACCAGAATTCTTCCTTGCTGAATATTTTGGGTAGCTCGTAGGACCGACGGCCGATGGGCCAGAAAGGTTCTCGAGTGGCGACCACGAACCGGAAGACGCAGCGTGGGCAGGCCCCCTACAAAGTGGACTGACGATCTTGCAAGGGTCGCGGGAAGCCGTTGGATGCGGGCAGCGCAGGACCGTCTATTGTCGAGATCCTTGGGGGAGGCCTTTGTCTAGCAGTGTACGTCTTTCGGCTGATATGATGATGATGGTGATGAATATTTTGGGTAGCCGATTGATACCTAAGTATAATTTTGTGGAGCTATGTAATTAATATGTTATTTCAGTCGCCAAATGTTTTCCGAAACTTCGATCGTTCTTACAACAATTTGTTTTCACAACGAGACGGTAAATTATTGAAGTAATGGTTTTCGAATGGCTGCTTACTTGCGGTAATTCTTGGAATCCAATTTTGTATTTTACTACACCTACGCACCGCTTAATTCTGATACATTTGCAGAAGGCCGATGGACTTGTTTTTCTGGATTAACTTTTTTTAAATTTGGTTGTTGTGTGGGTAACTGCTAGTTATATGGGGTGGTTCCCTACAATAGCTGATACAAATTTAGCATATTCTCAAGTAAATAAAAAGTTTTGATGTTTTCAACTTCATGTTTTTTTGTCATCGTTCTATGAATACAAATGACGCAGTTGATACCTATTATGTACTACGTGGTACAAGTCGCAGTCGTTGAACTTAGATGTGCGAGTAATCAAACTTCGTCAATTTTCTTGTGACCTTCTCGATTTATCGTTGAAAGTAAATTATGCGTCTATGATATTGTTTTTGTTTAAACAATTGAGATACTATTTCCTTGACAAGATTTCCTCAATCCTTCTCAATCTTAGCCATCCAATTAAAGTTTGATGACACGACTTTTAATATACAAATATATTCTTACTTGGCTTCAGTGGAGTATGGCCTTTTCTTACCTTAGCTTTAAAATAATATGCACATCAAGCTACTCCAATCCGTCAAATTACCGAAATTGAAAGTGTACCTTATGCTTTTGTGATAAAGTTGAAAATCTATAAAAGAAATTTTACAGATTGGGGTAGCTGGATGTACTGGCGTCTGTACCATTGATAATGGTGATATTCATGTCAAGTATTCCAACTCTTACGTACTTACACTTACAACACATGGTTACTTATTGTCTGTACCCATCTTAAGTGTATAATTGCGTCGCCTTATCTTCAGACGGGACTGACTTATGTAATAAAAAGGTCACTATTCGCCACTGCCTGTGTTGCTGATTCCGTAGCATGCGGCGCTGTCAAACTTCAACAATGACAAGAATAATCATACATAACATAATATTGATACATGTTTTCGTTTTTATTATTAAATAATTAATAGCATATTCTACTCGAGTCGTTGTCATTACTCGCAAATCCAATTACTTTTATGCCTTTATTTTAATGTATCAGAACTAAAGTATGCAATCAAGTTTATTATGTACGGTATGATTGGTTGATGATAGTGTACATAGGAGGCGAGCTGCGGCGGTGGCTGCTCGTGCTCGACATGCCTGTACTAATTCAATTATGCCGTTTATGTAGCGCACCGATCGCGTTGCATATTGAATTTCTGCCCGACGCACCTCCTGCCCAATTAGGAGGGCACTAAAAAGGTTCTGCGTTTGTTTGCGCCTCATTGTTCTCATCGGTATCTGGGCTGCCGCCATAGTTAAGCAACTGTGCGAGTTCTGTTTCCTCGTCTTTTTAAGGAATCGAAAGTTGTTGATTTTCTGCAACGCGACGTGGTTAGTACGTTCCTATATACCTCTGAGTTGCGAAACAGTGCGTAGGTGCGGTGCATAATGCGCGGGGGCCCGTCTGGTCGGCGGCGACGGCGGCTGCATCGGTGCCGGGTGCCGAGGGGCGGCCGGTGGTGTTTACGATGCACCGGTGCGACGGCGCCGAGTGGGGCGTAGGCGTCGCCGGGGGGCGTCGCGCCAGGCTTATCAGACGGTGGCGGGGCTGGCGCGCGAGCCTCACTCCACGTTCTGCCGCTGACCGCGCGTGTCGTGCACGCTCGCTGACACCGGTTTTAGATAACAAAAACCTTTGTCCAGCCGAGGCAATAATATTTACACACTGCGTGCTCTGCGCCGCGTAGTTTCTGAGGGGTTTTCCGACGCCAACCGACATCTGTCAGTCGATTGTTTTCGTTGCGCGCACGCGGGAATCGCGCTCGTTTCTGTCAAGTTACAACAAGTTTTAAAGTATTGATGAAGTTTCCTGTTACATTGTGAAGTGTTTTATTTGGATTGCACTTAGAGGAAATCGGTAAGTGGTAATCTGTTTGTGGCCTCTAATCTCTGTTCGGGCGGGATTTCCCTTGACGTATCGTCGTCGTTATGTTCTAACCACAAAAACATAGACAACTTGTTTGTATATTTTTGTTGTGACACCACTCATTAGTGGTTTTGATATAATCGCTAATCGATTTAGAGCTGTTAAATTTTGTAGATAAGTAAACAGTCTCGGATGCTACTTGTTCGACATCAAGCCGGTGGTTCAAGGGCATCGGAGGTTAGGTCGTGGACGTAGTTAGGAGGTAGAGAGATCAGTGGTGGGCAAAGTGTCGGCGTGTTGGTGGCGCGCATGTGACGCCGCGACGCCGCGCGCGCACCGTGTCATCGTTCGCGGTCAGTTGAACGAACCCTCCGCCGACCGACGTCAACCTTGCCATAATCGCGATTATTTGCATCACCATTGTACCCTCTGTGGGCTGTAAGTGTACCTCTAATTGTCTCACCGATCATTGCGGATGAACCGGCGACACTCTCCTTCCTCGGGTCAACAAAGAACTTATTGATGCCATCGGTTGTTCACTTTGCAATATTTTTCGCTAGTGTAAATAATGTCATGTTGTGATCACGATAAGAGCACTGTGGAACGTTGTTTAATTTCCACTTTATCGGTACGTCGACTGATAATTTTTTATTGTATGCCCTTTTGGTCCTTGTAGCTGATAATAATGTTATTCTTAGTACCTTCATACTTATTTTATTTTGAACATAGTTTATAGCCTTTAGAATTTACATTACAGACTTGTGATAGAGTGTGACGTAAAAGATTTCATGATTTAAATGATAAGCTGTCTTTATATTTACCCGAATTTTTACTTTTGTTGTTGCGTCTGATCAGATTTTTATGAACGCTTCTATAATATTTTATCAGCCGATATAATTCTTGTTTTTATCTGGCTAGCGGAAATTTACTTCGTTGTTCATGCCTTCACTAAGTAGCTGCGCTAATCGAATAGTTACCTAGACTGTAGGTAGATACGGTACCACCTGGCCTTCAATCACTTCGAAATACCAATTCGTTTGCTTCGTTTAACTTTTGAAGACTGCATATGCCGTAATACACCTATTTCCATTATTTACTACACTACCACTTAACATATTTCTATGATAGGTACGTATTTCAAATGATAAGATATCAACACAAGGAAATAGGGCGCAACTATGGTGTTAGTACCTACAATTGCCCTTGTAATGATAATCCATTTTGTAGTAACGTCGTTTACAATGTTAATAGCGGTAATCATAATGTTACTCTTTCGTTTTAAAAGGCTTTGTAATTATCTTTCCGGGATCTTACCAAAATCATAGTTTATATTATTCTTGTTCTTATTTTTGTATTTCAGACGCAGTTGTCTGTTGTAAATATTTTCGTTAAATTTGCGTTGTGTTTTTTATTGGCAACGGCAAAGACATTTATCGTATAAACTGCGTGGCTCGGTACATAGGTCTATGTTAAAATCCAAAGGCAACATATTATTGTTTATCCTTGTAGTCTTACTACAAGGTCACTGCTTAATAAATATATATTTTTTTATTATTTATTGAACACATTCAGCTATGAGTTTAATAGTAAGACAATTTATCACTAATGCTTCTTAAAGTTCTTGGTATATTACGATAAGTCTACAAATATTGCTGAATAACTACTTGAGTCAGTATTATATCGATACCTGTAACTGCAATTGGCGTAAATGACGTCGTATTAAATGTATATTGCACCGATTGAAATAACAGATATCATACGATATCATATCAGTATGAGGAGGATACCAAACTCGGCCGTATAATATCAAACCCGGTTCAAAAACAGGGTAAAGTTCATTAATTGCGAGCAACAATTTGTCTTACATTTCCTTTCCTTACAAAATTGTCATGTCTTACATGTTCATTTTTCATACAGAATTGTCTTATAATTGTTATATAGATTATTCCTATGTCCTAATTATGTCCAGGGGAGGCTTTTATCCAACAGTGGACGTACTTTGGCTGACATGATGATGATGATGATATAATCTTTATGACAAATGTAAGACAACAAAAGTTTTGTAATCATAACATGCACCACAAAACATAACAATTTAAATTAAGTTGTAATTTTTCAAGATTCTTTTGTTTTAAGCATATTTTAGAGGTGACTTTGTCTTTTGTTTCTCTCAAGGAAGACGAGTAAAATCCTGTTTTAGGATCAATTAACTTCTTTTAAATATAGTAATTTTTGTTACGTTTTTTAACAATTTGAACCTAAATCGTTGCGGCTAAAAGCAATTTGTCTGATCTCAGCCCTTTAAAAAGAATAATATTACATCCTTTCAACATCGTATAAATCAAATATACAGCAGACGCGTAAAACGCACAAGGAATTAATATAGTAATATAAGAATATCGGGGTATATTATTAGTATACAAATACGATACAGGCCATCCTGTTGTGCTATTCAAATTACTCGTACACACGACTACACGTCAAGCTATACATTTCCAGTGTAAGCTGATCTCGCGTTGTATAGGATGTCTATACAATGACAGGTCAGCTTATATTGGAAATGTATAGCTTGATATGTAGCCGTGCGTACACAGAAGGCATTATTCTCATGGCAGTTTCATAAAAATGTTTAAATCTATTTTATGCGGGCTTATTATTCGTCGTGTGTCGTTTTATGCGCCTTGTCTCTTGATGAGGCCCATAAAGAGTTGATTCCACACTTTTATGTCGACAGAGTTTTATTACTTTGGTTCACATGTCTATAGCAATTAGGCCCTTGCAGTTATCTATCTTTTTTTTTAGCAAATTATGGTGTTAAATAAATTAAAAATGTTTATCGTAAGTAGGTTAAAGCTGTGTGGCATAGAAACACCGGCAGATCTCACCCCGAAGGAACGTAGAAGTTGGCCTGACGGGCTATGTACTAGAGAATCGGCAGCAGCGTTTCTCTGAGTACTATGAACATTGTACTGCGATCAAAGCCCCCCAAAATGATGGACACAATAAAACATGTGGAGATCTTTGGGGGCAGCCCTTGTCCTGCAATGGACGTCTTTCAATTGATATGGTGATGATGATGATAAAATAGGTATATTATTTATTAAGCCTGTTTATTTCCGAAGCTATAGCATATTTACAAATATATTTTATACGAATTATAGTCAGCTTTCATTTAAATGAGATTTTGTAAATATAAGTTTTTTTTTAGTTACGTCGTCATTAATGAATGAATGAATAATTGATATACCTAATTATTATTAAAATATAGAACTACATTAGGAGAAGAAATAATTTAAAGACGACTTGAGTTATTAAGATTAATTATCTAAAGTCCGGCCGCTGAAAGAACGCGACTCTTTTGTCAGTATATATTTAACAATCAAATTAGTGAAATAATAATATTATTTATTGTCAGTTGACATATTAACATAGCTTTAGTTATTTGTTAGTATGTCAAATCATTAATAATATGTTTTCTTTTTAAACGTTAATTGCGTTCATGATTTCCTTCTTTTTTGAAGTGGATGTAACTTCAATTAATTTGCTTTTCTTTACGCGCATATATGAAATTATGACATGGCTACTAAATGGTAGCTACTAAATGGTTAACTGTTGCCATTGTGATGGTACACGGATATGAGGTACGTCTGACAAAACCTTGGGCTATTGCCAAGCTGGTGTCCAACACGTTCGTATACTACTGATGGCTAGTAACTCATAGTGACCATGAAACTACGCATATTACAGAAACTACCTATGTCTTACTAGCTGTCACCCGCGACTGCGTCCGCGTTGTTGTGAATGACAGTTTGTGTGTCACTTTAACTACTCCACCAATTATTATGACGTTCATGCTGATAGGGGTACAAAAAAGAACATAGCGTATTTTACATCCTGAAAAAAGAAACTATTCCCAAAGGATAGAAAAATAACTTTTGGCTATGTTACTCCTTATACAGACAACAAAAAATTGGGTAATTTTTATTGCGTATTATAACAAGCACCGTATATTCTTTCATTTGCAATTTTATAAAAATATGCCATATTGACATATCCGACAGACAGTTCAAATGGACGATTGTTACTCTTTCAAGCAAAAACTACCGAACGGATTTTGATGAAACTTTGTAGTAATATAGCTTATATATCCGAATAAAACATAGGCTATATTTAATAATGTTTAACGCGGTTAAAACCGTGGGGCACACCTAGTTTAAAATACGGGAAAGTGTTCAAATTATTGTTGTAATTTACCTTGTCATTTGTTGCTAAAGCAGACTTTGTAGAATTGTTATTCATAGTTAATACGATTTGTGTCCTCCTTAGTTTGCATTTGTATCGATGGAGCGCCCAACGAGAGACCGGCGTCTTCGCATATTAACGTAGAGCGATAGTTGCACAAAAAGTCCCTTAATACGCACTGATGCAGATCCTACTCGCTTCTATTGTAACGTTCTTTATGTCAGTAACCCAAACCCCAAGGTTAATTAGCTAGGCAGTATGAGAATCGCTCACGGTTATGTGGCAGGATAGCTGTGAAAAGCTTCCTACATTAGCTGTACCCGACAATTAAAAATAATCGTCTCTAAGAGCAACCCTAACTCGCCAACGCCAGTAGAAAATTGTAGGCGTATCCAACAAATTCCTGGTGTAGAATTTCCTTTAGAACAGCAATATTGAAATATTTAGCGATAAGTGCAAGTGTTTGTAGCAAAGTGTTCGTGGAAAGGCGATAAGCGGGGTGTTGTAGCATACGATTGGGATGCCGCTATCTGCGCTGATAAAGGCCGCCGTCGCCGTGTGTCTGTTGCTCGATTGAGATACAAATTGCCAACTGTCTTTCTACAAAATTTAATGCTTGGGACTGTCTCAACTATTTCTATTTGCAAAAACTCATAGGTCCCATTCCAAATTTGATTTTCTTGGGATAGTACCTACTGACTCTATAAACCATTAAGATATATTAGCTTATGCCATGATGTATCTCATTCACTCGAGTGTATGATGACATTTGAACTTTGATCAATAATAGTACTATATTGATCGAAGCATTTGAAAGTCAAGCCAAAACTTCTCTCAAGCTAAATGTCTCCTTGATTTACAAGTAATTACTATTAATTTATGTTGTTAAAATACATTTAGACCTAATTTTTTAAACCTGAAATCTATTGACAGTTGCATTTTAAAACTTTAAATCTACTCAAGTAGTTTCATGTTTTCCTTGAACGCAACTAAATGAAGTGTTGTGTTTGATGGGCGTACAATTATCTCCGTGGTGCTAGGCGGTGCCAGGGCCACAGCGCCGGTGGAGTGGCGGCCTTTCCGCACCTAACTGATAAACCAAAATGCTTTCAACGGCGCGCGCGCAGTCGAGGCCATTTTGTAACAAATTAACGGGATCTCTCGTCCCCAGTTTTTAAAGGTAATCATAAATTGGTAGTTGCATCGTTACTTATCATTAGGATATTATCTTTGCCTAAAGATATAACATATATAATATAACAATCTCCTTTCAGAATCATTTTGTTGAAATGCAACAGTTCCTATTAAGGATTGCTTAAATATTTTAGTCTTAATTGGCGTCATTTGTTTACCGATGCAATTGTCTTCGGTTAAGTATTGAAGGTAATATTTTTTTTTGTTAGTCCGCAATTGAAGCCTCGAATGAACCTCAAAAGAAATTAGCATAAGTGCCGCCAAACACAGTGAGCACCGAGACAATGCCATTGTCTGTCTGTCTGTCCGTCGCCTACTATAACTGTTTCCTTTTGGATTACAATGTACTAAATGAGCTCCGGACAAGTGAATGATTGTTCATATTTGCAGTAAGTACCAAAATTATCATGTGTGTTTAAATGTCAAGAGTTATAAAGTCCACACTGGACGTTGGCTACTTATTGTTGACCGGTGGTTCAAGTTAAAACTTATTTCACATTGACCTCTCTTTATTTGCCTCAACTAACCTTTTAGTACCCATTTTATTTTACTGTCATAATCCACATAAAGAATTTTATAATCTTAGTCTCTATCTTAACATTTGCGCTTCTATTTGTCTCGTCTTAATGGACGCTTCCTTTGAAAATGTTTTATTAATGAAATCTGGTATCGTAATTTTACTAATTTATTGAACTAAACAAAACTTTAATTAAATGGTAAAGCAAAAGTAAATAAGACAAGCGTGGCGTGGGCGACATGCGGCAGTATCTCGACTTGCTCGTTACAGACGAGTTTGTACTAATAATACTGGTGGATGATTTAATTAAGAATAGGTATCAAACATTATTCCGTTAATTCGTAGAACAATAAACTGGATTATATCCACCATAAACATTAGTATGGGAAAATATTCAGAATGTTATTTCTAGTTTAAATAAATACGTTGTACGTTTACCTAAACATGTTCGTGTTAGTAGAATACTTGGTATGTAGGTACATATATCATTATTGCGACTCTCTTCCATCTAATTAATTCGAGATAATGCACACAAGTCCACCCGTCCCACGTGAAGAGCCACTCACAATTTATGCGCGACGATCCAATTTGCATGCTACTTAACACGTTAGGATTATAACTCTTTGTTTGACCGCAATCGTGCAGCTGCCTGTTCCTTATCGCCTTTGAACAATAAATACCGATTTAAAATAGTTCTGAAGATAACCCGTTACGCCCTTCACCAGTGTTCGGTTCTAATTGGACTCCTTTGCCAAAAATTCGATTACTGACAATGAAGTAGGTATATCTAAACGATATAATAATGTCTTGTCTAAAAAAATTGAATGAGTATTCTGCAAAAAGTACGCGTTTTTTCGACGCGTGTGCGGTTGGCTGACGGCGCGGCGCCGCGAGGAATGCTCGCCATTTCCGGACGATATCCGGTCCTTGGTTCGGCGCCATACGCAGTGCTTTAGATAACCTTATCTTGTAGTTAATTTTATGAATTGTTTATATGACATAATGAGTTAATATAAAAAAAAGATTTCTAATATTTAAATGATTTTTATTTCTGCAAGGTTTTAAACTAAATTCGAAAGTAATTAGTTTAATTTTATTTAGATCTTTAGTACTTTACTAATTGTCTCAATATGCTGTAATACCAACTTACATTTATTTTCTTATCGATATTTCCAAGTCCAAAGTCCCTTTCATAATTATTGTATATTAATGTTTTTAATTCTCGCCTATGTCGCATGATGATTCATAGTAGCTAGGCATGATTCATTCGACGTAATCGAGTTTTTGAATTGAGCCGCCGACGACGAATGTAAATACGCGATCGTAGTGACCCGCGAACACGATAGAGAGCGGTGACTCACGCGGGTTTTCCGAGAAACAGAATGGAACAGTTTTCGTGAAAACGAAGGTCGACTCCGGTATAATGACCACCTTTTGTGTTGGCGACGTGTAATTTCCTTTGTACAACTTATTGGAAATGTTTACTTGTTACCCTTTGTCCTTTGGAAGTCCTTAGGGTACGTATGGAGGGTGCAATATGGAAAGTGACAGTGCATCGATCGCGTAGTACACTGCCAAGCACATTATTAACGAGCGGCGAAAGTTTATTAAATTCATTGCGGAGTTGGTTGGGTTTTATTTTGAGGGGTGTACGTAGTTGCGGCAATGGTTTTTGCGCGAACGTTAGTTTCATAAAATAAAGGTAAAGTGAAGGGACGTTGGCGCGGTGCCAGGGCGTCGATTTATTTTATTTATTCGCTCTCGGTGGCGGTCAATGTCGCGACAGCCCGTCGGCGGCGCCATACATCGCTTGCATATGTTGCTTTTATTATTCCTACAGATTAACTTTTAAAACTTAACACTTCTAAGTAGCAGTAAACATATTTAGATCATAAATATATGAGGGTAAAAGCTAAAACAAAATCAATAAGACTTACGGTAATCTAATTGGTAAATTAATTTTCGATTGATTTTTAAATAAAGTTGACTTTTATTAGTCTTTTTTTTTTAAATCAAGTATGTTATTCATAATACACGTTCTTTCAGACATTTATGATGGTAACTAAAGAAAAACTGTTTTTCTTTGCTTGAAACTCGCATGTAAGCAAATCGTGTTTTACCATCGTTGGGGTTTTTGTCTTTCATACTAATAAACTAATATAAATGTGATTATTCTCTCTCTCTCTCTAATATAGCTCGTAAAAAAGAACCGGGCATACAAAGAACGACTAAAACTGCGTACTTATATGCGCACCGGCAAGTCCTATCGTGTCGCTTATTTTAACTCAGTATTTCGCGACAAAATCAAACTGACACAAGATGCCTTGTCCTTTTCATAAGAACTATGTTAGAAGGAAATGCAATTGTGTGAAAATTAGTTTAGACGGTATTGCGTGGTATTGAGTGCAATGTTTATATTTATTCACCTATTGATGTCTTTGTTCTGAAGTGACGTAAATTAAAAAGTACAGTGTCTGACTTTAATTAGTACTACTCTTTTTAATTGTTATACGTCCCTCCCTACTATCTTGCTGTAATAAATGCTTAACTTTGTTAGTATGGATTTTGTTATTCTTTCACGCAAAAACTACCGAACGGATTTTGATGAAACTTTGTAGTACTATAGCTTATAGATCCGAAAAACACATATAATGTGCTATAATTTATAAAGTATATAGAGGGTAAAATAAAAAACTTAAAAATTATATATAACTATTTTAATATATTTCGTATTAGATTCTAAATTACGTTGATCTCATATAGTAATAAAGCACAAACAGCTCTTTATTTAGAATCAGTTCAAGGAATTTTGTAACTCGGCGGAGCGTCGCTATTAGTATGAGCAATTAGCGCTCTGTTAATGAGCTCCCAACAACCGACCAGAGACAAAGCAACTACCATAGAACATATGTGGATGAAACTTGTGGTTTCTAACTCGACAGGGTTATAGCCTGGGAGTGTTTTATGGCGCCCGTGGTTAGCGCTGTCAATAAGTTCCGTATTTCCACGGAATTGAGGTCAGTTTTCGAGCATCAGTCAAGGTTCGTATGGCTTTTGAGGAATGTATCGTTGCGTAGGAGTATTCGCGGTAACTATTGGCAATCTACACGTTTTCTACAATATTGTTTACTTAGGTAATATTGGTCTTTTCTTATCTTAACGATGGTATGCGTTTTTGCCGGGCTGTCGTAGATTAACTGGTATATATACCTAATAAGATTATATGTACAGTCTTGGCACGTCAGATGGGTCAAACGTGAGGTAGCCATATGAAGTTGGCGGATGAGAAGTATCACTTCAGTATCACGTCCGTGAACCCCAAGTTCTGTTTACGTTGTCATCTTCATTCAGGTGTAAGAGGGAGCAGACGGTATCGTGACTGTTTTGTTTTGACGGTACCCTGACTCAGGTATAGTTTCGCGTATCTTGAAAGCGATACGGTGCTTGTGTTGTATACTAAACAACAAAAAAAAAATTGGGAACTTTTTCGTGGACATCCTGGTCATTAGGATTCTTGAAGCAATGTTCATCAGTCACAATATTTGCTTTCTAAACTTGATAGTTTATATTAAAATCAAGGGTTTCGTAGAAGACCTAGACAGGGTCTGTTGTCAAATTTAAGAAATATCGGTAGGCGTGCCTCACCTGTCGCATCACGCGCCGGCCACGTGCGCGCGCGCATGTCCTACGGACGCGACCGGCATGACCAAACTGCAGTTTCGTATACTGATGGTTTTTACTGCCTTTATATATGTTTATATGGTCAACTAAGACTTTAGATCCATAGTTTCATTGGTAATTTCGGGAGTGAAAAACCCATCAATATATTATAATTATACTTCATCGATTATTATTGTTTCCTACCAAGTTATTACCAGACTTTTTAATTAATAAATCCAGCAGTGACTTGAACAATGTTATCTCCAAGATCTGGCTTATAAGGACACCTTACAATCGAACAATAAATACAACTATAAAATATGACAGTAATACCATACATGCGTCACATCACATCACTCCGTGCCGAATACTAATTGTAACACAATTCTGAGGGGTCATGGACCTTCATTACTATCTTCAAAAAAGAATTGGCGAATATGTCTTACTTTTCTTTTTCTTAATGTACTACTTCTTTGTCTCTACCACGCCTGATATTACACATCTGATAAAGTATAAATCGCTCTAATGAAAAAACTTTATACAAAAACCACGTGTTGCCAATATTTCTTCCTGCTCGCTATTTAATTTTCCTAATTATGTTTTCGTTTTCAATATAAGTACTATAAACCGTGGAACACAACGCAGATGTACGGTATCGGGCATCGTTCCCGGAAAGCGTCCGTGATATGCTAAATAAAACTATGACGAGAGACGTTCGCGTAATCCCGCGACAAACATCTTCGGGGAAAATATAAACAAATAAGAATAACGTTTCTTTGAAACTGTACCCACTTGATTTGAATGATAACTTACAAGTAAATACGAGGAAAATAACGGTATTTAACGAAACCAAAAAGAAACATTTCAACCTAAAGACGGGAAAAACATCCATAAAATAAAAGAAGCTCGTAAAATTTTCCGGAAAAATCTAAAGTTGATAAAACAACCGAGGTCGTTGAGCTGAGCCTGTGAGTTCCTTAAACAACAGAAATCGGTTGTGGACATTGAACGTACAGCGATTAGATACCTATACCTATTGCATTATGTGGGCGAGCACACGTGCGGATAACGGTTTACCTTATCAACTATGTGTAACAAACCTCACCTACTTATGAGACAAAAGAATTATTTCGCAACTAGAGATGTATATGACGACATTATAATGCAAAACCATTTTGCGGAACAACAGCATTACAGCTCGCTTAACCCTAGGCTTATAATCGCCATCAACTCTAAAAATACACGTGAGCATTTTTGAACGAGTCGCAAAATCTTATGAAAATCATTGCATATATATATATGCAATAAAAGGTTACTTGTAAATTCTAGTAGAGATGAATTCATGCGACTATTTTGGGAAAATCCTGGACTGTACTGCATGAATGTTGTTGAAAAAATTGTGCTATTGCGACAGAAGAGCGCGTTACTACAAGTTCACGCGTCATAACTAGATATAGTGGTGATCTCATAAGCGTGGTACGGACGATAGCGATGTTGTGCAGAACCCTCAAGGGCTTAGAATGCAGTTCCACACAACGTCTGCTTCCAGGAATATTTAAACAAGTCCTAGTTGTGGCACGCGCTACGGTATGACGCATCGGCTACTATAGGTCAAGGTAGCCAATTTCTCCAACCGTGACACCAATGTGAATCAAAGAATTGGCAAGAATCAATACCGATTTATGAAACCAGAGTCGTCGCCAACTTCAAGTGAAAGTTAAAAGATGTTGGCTATAAAAGACAGTAAAGGAAACGAGGATCATAGTAGCCAAAAAAGAACGTTGAAGAATACTAACAAGCAAGAATGCGAGATAATAAAGCGTTGGTTAATTGTTAGGTAAAGCACCGTGACCAATTAACGTACATGTTACCAACAGCTATACATGCGCGCGCGCATTTGAGACGAATTTCATTTAAGCAATTGTCGTAATTGGCCGGCTTCCGGACAGCCCAATGCTTTGTCTCCGCCGTACTGTGCTGTTGCAAGGCGGGATATCGCGCTGTACATTGATTTATTACCCTGTCATTTATTACTGGATCTTTATTACCTACGATCTTTAGTCATAATAATAAATTCTATATTTGGCCAAAAGTCGACACCGTTAAATATAATTCTGCACTTTTACAACAACGCCAAATAAGGTGGTATCGAGTCGCGTCTATGGGTGTAATCAGCGGCGCCCACGGGTCCGTAGCACGTCCTTGCGACAAGGTCCGATCGAGCCTCCCGCCCACAGGCCTCGTCACACTGCTCGCATCATAAATCTTGTATAGTCTTTACCATGATATCTTCTTAATAACATAGTCTTAATTACCCGAGTGGGTAACAAATTGGAAATGGACCTGTCGAAAATCTAGTTCATGTTGCTTGTTACGTCTCCTTGGAGTTTTCTCGGTAAGCGTCGTTCGTCGGCCCGCCATGTGCGTAGCCGCGGAGGGGCTTTGTTTTGAGTAGGAGCGTTACCTCAGATAAGTAACCACCGCCGCGTGCGATGCGAAATGATGCGAAATATTTCCGGAGTTAGAGGAGTATTCTATTAATAAATGATTGGACGTCGCTCGTGGGCGAAGATTTCGGGCTGCGTCGAGCGGGCGCGGCGCGGCAGTAGCGCGCGATCCGCCGCGGCCGGCCGCCGTACGCGCGCGCAACGAACGAACGACCCGCACTCCCGCGCACACGACACTTTACGCGAACTATCGCGACATACGACCTACGATCCGCCCCTAAACACGCTTTCTACGCCGATACTACAATCCCGCGATAATTAAATCTACAGAACTGGTGCACCGACGGATCGACCTCGCGTACTTGATACCTATTGCACTTTTGCGAGGGCGGATTATAACGAACAAATCGACTAACAAACTCGAACCGTACGAAGGTGTCGCGTCGCAAAAAGCGCAACACAATAGAGTAAGCGTCTAATTATAAACGTGGTTGACTTAACACCGCAAGATGCAGAACATTGATCCTCTGGAGATCGCCAACATCCTCGCCACGGAATTATGGTGCCAGCAGGTATACCTACCCACTACTGAACTATTCAAGTACCTGGTTCGGCTGATATGATAGATATTTATGTATTTTTAACATCCATTATCCTAAAAAGAAAGTATAAGTGTCCTAAATTTTTAAGTATACTTATCGTTCCGCATTCTAGCTCATTATGAATCTAGTGCTAGTTTAAGTATTGTAGCATACATAGCAATGGTAATTTATGTTAATAAATCCTTATCATAAGTAATTTGCAACGTGACTAACTAAAGCTGTACGCTGCTCACTAGACCATCAGATTTTGAGGTGACAGATTTATGAGTTCGCTTTCATCGCGCGTACCATTAGCGTGCATACTTTACTTACTACACTTCTTTAACATATACAAAATTAACCAATAAACGAGCTCCATCATTATAAACAGTCATAAAAAAATGTTATATTATCTTGTGAAATTATTATTTTGTTGTTGTTATTACATGTGCATCGACCCATGTGTTATGAAAATATTTTGCTGATAAATCGCGATCGGAATGTGGAAGTAAGCGTCGATGGTCATAACACTCATCATAACAATGAATATTGCATAACTAAATATAATTATTTCACAGTGAAAAATTGCACTATTGCATAAAGTTAGGTGTTCAAGAGCTGAAAGCTCTTCTAATGGAGTTATTTGGGTTTGGGTTCATCTTTGTGATGGTAAAATGGTAACTAGGCCAATTATGGGCACAGGTTCAGACAAATTGAATGTTTTCTTATGTTAGCTTTGTAAAACGCACCAACTTATGGATTATTTGTCTCTCAATATTTATGAGAATTTTGTGTTGTTTCAGTTGGCAAACCTCGAAGGCCTCCAATCGGGGGTCCCAACCCGCACCACGGCGACCATCACGCCCACCCAGTTGCGGAACTTCGAGCAGACATACATCGAGCTGACGAACTACCGCAACGAGCCCACAACTCACGCCGGCTTCGTGCCGCCGTCGGTGACGCACGTTAATAACTACGGTAAGCTTACAACTTTTAATAAATCCTGTCATCACTTCATTGTTTTTTTCACTATTCTCTTTCTCTTTATAATCATGCTGTCTTTTGGCGTTGGCAGTCAAAAGAGTAATTTACAATCAGGGAATTTTGCGGTCTTCCATTAATCAATCATCATAATAATAAGCATAGCATATAATCATTTCTTTTGGGAAAGTCAATTCTTCCATCATATTTCCATTCCTAGTTTATAATATTTTCATCGGTCTACGGCAGGTCCTTATTGCCACTTGTTTTTTGACTTGCTTGTTCCTCACCCTTTGACTTACTTTCCGCTCAATCCCATCCGACTTCATATACTTTTCAATCTGCTACTCGATTTTCAGCGTCGCAACCGTTCATTTTACCATGGTGAAATTGCAATTCAGTTAGTTTGGATGGAAATGACCAACATAATAAAACATCTTTCTCTTATTTCCAGGCATCCTGAATCCATCAGGGTACTGTGAGTCGGGCCCGACGACGGCGCTGCACGTGTCGCCGGGCCCGCTTTCCGCCAGCGACAGCAGCAGCAGCCCTGGCCTGCCCGCTCCCAAGCGACGCAACATGGGCGGACGTCGCCCCACCAAGGCGCCGCAGAACCTGTCGCCCGAAGAAGAGGAACGGAGACAAGTACGCCGTGAGAGAAACAAGATGGCCGCAGCCCGTTGTCGCAAACGTAGACTCGATCATACCAACGAGCTGCAGGATGAAACCGACCAGCTCGAACAGAAAAAACAGGCCCTCCAAGATGAAATCCGACAGCTGAATGTAGATCGGGAACAGTTAGAAGCTATCCTCCAAACTCACCTCCAGACCTGCCCTCTCGGCAAGCGGGCTTCGAGTCCGCCTGACATCAAACCATTCCAGGACCCCTATGTGTATCCTGAGATCCCCGAAGACGGTGTCAGAGTCAAAGTAGAGGTTGTGGAGCCCGTCGTCGACCCGGTCCTAGGGTTGGACAATATTTTTACAACGCCGGCGAACAACAGAAAGTAAGCATCCTCAAATTAGCTTATTTACTTTTACTATATCGTATGAGCAGTGTTTACGGTGGGTTGTTAATTTGCGCAGAAGGCGTTTTAAATTGTTTGACGACAACAACCGGGACCGACCGCTTAATGTGCCCTCCGACGCACGGTGATCGCATAAAAATTAAACCACTGACCGAGTCCCCCATGTATAGATTATGTCTAGGTGTTTTGCTTCAGCAATCACTTACGGTTTATACGCAACTGTTTATATGCAACATTTGAAACTCAATATTGTAAGGAAAATGTTGTTCAAACAGTGCGTGTTGTGATATCCTTATCCATATCATCCTCTAAAGAATATTTATAGCGTGTCGAATACCGTTATTTATCTATATATAAAAAAAAAATGTTTGTCTGTATGTCCTTTATAGAATCGTAAACTATGCATTTCATCATGTGATACCTACTTACTTACTTATCCTATGGGCAGTGGTTACCCTAGTTTCGGAATTGTTCAAGCCGCCCAGTAGCCCTCTGACATGGCATAAAGATTGTTGTCTAATGACTCAAATTGAGACTGTCAGCTTAACTTGCTCTCCGAAGCACGAAGACGCTCAGAAATTAAACCACTTTGACGGTCGCCCATCTATGGACTGTCCGCGAGTAGTAAGTAGCGATTGATAGCTATTATCTTCAGCAAAGTGTTGTGCTTGAGCGCACGAAAGTTTCTGAGTTGGTACGACCAATCTTCGACAGATGGCGACACTATCTTTCCAATTTGTGTAAAGTCTAATTTAAATTTATTTTAGATAGTGGCGTAGCAACCCGCGCAGGGCACAGCATGTATAGTATAAATCTAAAGGTCCAATGATTGTTGTTCCAGGATAATGTTGTCGGCGGCTAACCCTGCCGTAGTGACGAGTGGCTCGCAGTCCCCGCTAGCCACGCCGCCCGTACTCGCGCGCCCCAACCGACCCAACTCCTTACAAGTGCCGCTCAGCCTCACGCCAGCACAGGTACATATTTAATTGTTTATTTTGTTCGATATGAACCATACCCTGGTATAATATCACAGTCTGGGTGTAATAATCTATATAATAATACTAATAAGTAGTCTACAGAACGTTATTTTACTTTAAGACTGAAAGATAGGTAAAATACTCTATAAAATGCTTTTAGATTCCCTCTAAGCTCAATATAGGTGTTATATCGGCGGTGAACTGTCAATATCTTTTAACTACGTTACATAAAACACGCGAAATTGAGCTGATGAGTAGTCAAAACTCTGTGACCACAAGTTCGCCTATAGATGAGACTTAATTACACTCCAAATTAAGCTTTCATTCGCGAGTGATTTACAACATTGTTTCGATACAACCTGTATTGCTACATGGTACAAGTCACAATCAATAAAAAACCGTGTCGCTTTTACTTGAAGTTACTTTTTGTTTGTATTGGTTTTAGTAAACGAGGAATATAGTATTTCACCGTCGATATAAGGGGTTCCAAATTTTTATACAAATTCAAAATGAAATTAAAATTAACTGTAAAATATAAAATATTAGGGTTTTGATTTCGCTCAAAATTTTGGAGGTGCTGAGGGATAACCCTTAGCCATTGAGAGCTTTTTGCCAGAATGGAGTTTAAATGCTTATCAAACATTAATTTTCAATCATTAAAGATGTGTGTAGAATTTTGAATTTTATGTGATACGTATACCAATTAACGCCGTGGTAATAATTAGGATCAAATTCATAAGACTCATTTTACTGGATGAACCTAATTTGATTATTTTTCCATTTCAGTTGCATAACAACAAGGCGATGGCCAACAACAAAATACCGGGCATAGAGATAAGCACGCCCAGCAACGGGATACCGTTCAACTTCGACAGTCTGATGGAGGGCGGCACGGGGCTCACGCCCGTGCACCCGCACCCGCACCCGTGCGCCCAGCAGCAGCGTGCTGCGCCCGACCTCGTGTCGCCCGACGCGCACAGTAGCCTGGTGAGCCTGTAGCCGCACCTGGTACCAGCACCGCCTGTACCGGGCGTGGCCGTGTGACGCCCCGCGCCTACTGAACATAGTTCGTCAGTTCGCGGCGACTCGCCGAAGACTACGCCAGTGATGTTAGATGTACCAGTTTCCTGGTACAGATGAAATATTTATTATATGATGATACGTGATGGAATCAAGTTTTTGTCTTATTAAATTAATATGATGAATTGCAATTTACTAGAGAATTTATCCGCTTTATTTGATCAAGATGTATCTTCAAATATTTATATATTTTTGTTACCATTGAATAAGACAGGAACTAATGATACAGTGAAAATGAAACCACATGAAAAATTATTCACTCAGATGCCGGCTTATTTAGTAGAATATGGTTTATTTTAAAATCGCATTTTATAGAAGAGTACATTTTTGGCGCAAGCATTTTACATCTGTACCAAGAACTCTTGCCGGAGTCTAACATCACTGGACTCTACGTTCATCTATTGGAACTCTCGGCGATGCCGATCTTTCTCTTCTCTTTGTACTCTCGGACTTTGACTTTATTTATTGAGAACTTTTATACTTTAAGTAACTCCTTGCTCACTTTGCGCTTTGTATTTATATATCGTAGTCTCGTACCGGCCAGACGCGCCGCCCCGGAGTCAATTCGAGCTGTTTTGTAATTAAAGATAATATTTTTTATATTAGATGTGTATTTCTGAAAAAAAAAATAATTATTGTGATCGAAAAATAAAACAGAGTTTTATTTGGAGTTTTCAGGGATTTAATTTCGTGTTGTGCTTAAGTCTAGCGAGGCTAGATTAGACGGTGCGTTTTATATTGTAAGGTTTATAAGTAAAAGATCTCTTTTACGCTGCGCTTGGATATATATCGGCACAAAATATATATATATATATATATTAACGTATGATCCTCGTATCTTGTCATAATAAACCTCGTGCCATTATTTTAACTTGGTCTACTCTCAGAAATACAATAATTACGAGATGTATAGTTAACCGTAAACTAACTGCAATATTACTTAAAGTATATAATTAATATATTGAATGTAAGTTAGCTCAATGTTTATGTAACGACTTACCGTTCCATTGGATTAGGTACTGGTAGTGTAAAATTATTATTAAGCCTTTTGTGATACGTCCAGTGATTGTGGCGTCCCTGCGCGGGCGCATACAAGTGTATTATGCTCATGCCATTACATATTGTATCATTAAATTTACATGCTAATCGTGATAACTATATAAACGTAATTATTAAAAAAAATTACAGTAATACAAATATTTAAGTCAATTAATTGTATAACGTATTTACTAATATAATGTTCGGTGGCATGAGTTTCTAGGTGTCTTTATAGTAAGGACCGCTGGAATAAAAAAATAAATTAGTTTAAGGCAATAATTAGAGTAGGGCACTTAACGATTTAATTATGTATTGTATTCATAACTTAGACCAAATTATTACTTCATTATGCTTTATCGTAGTTGTAATTAAAATCTAAGCCAAATATTGATTTTATGTCGTTAATTTAGGTTTAGTTATTCCCGTTGAAGTATTAAAGTATTATAGTATACGCGCCGTGGAGTGGAGAGTATTTATTATGTACTACGATTGTATGGAACCATCTTTGAACATATTTAATTAGCTAGTGCAATAGCGTGACTATGCCTATGATTTTATAAGCGACGATTTTTGCTAAGAACTTTTCACTCATTCGAAATATAATTATTACATACGCATAATAAGAACATCTAGGATTAATGAGAGATGTAATTTTTTCTAGAAGATTATTCTTAACGCAATTATAGAATACTTTTGTATTTTTTCATGGAAATTAGCAAAGCAATATATTTGATAAATTTATTGGAATTTATAAGCAGATGTAGTAAAATATATATGTAAATCAGAAAATATAAATTTTGTTTACATACACCTGAACATTGTCTTTTATTTTGGTTTTATTATTCTCAAACCTTCCAAACACCAGTGATTATTTAATAACAAATAATGAAATTTATTCTTCTTATCAAGATGGCTCAGATCAAGTAATATTTGATCTGAGGTCGATGGTAAGAATAAAATTTTATTTCCCGAAAATTGGGCAACGCTTTAGCTGAAGCGTCATACAACTCCTGAAGGGAACAGGAGACTGGACAGGAGGTATAAGCAGATACATTTGCCATACTTTGGGGTGACACGCCGCTCTCACAATGCTTTGTGATGTGGGAATTTATTCAGCACTTGATCCGTCACATTGGGAGGCTATGGCGGCGGACCGACCATGGTGGAGGCGCACTATATACACTAAGGTGTTCGATTTTGAGAACAAAAGGAAAGACGAGCTCTATGCTAAACGAGACGAACTCAAGGCCTGACCACCCGCGGCCATATATCATAATTATGTCGGAGGGGTGCTGACTTATATGGTCGAACGTGCGCTTCAAAGATAACCTATCTTCACAGTCACCTGAGAGCACATAAACGAAGCTTTCAATAGTCAGTAGCCAATCGCTGTGGCCGAATACGATCAGGATAGATATATTTACACATACATATTATAGCTCACAATTAAGCAGTAAAGACTAACACAATTTTAGCCTACTTTATAATAAACTAGATTTAATAAGAGTCTGTCTCGTAACCTAAATACGTTGTGAAATCTAAAGAAAATAACACAAGTTATTTCACTGCTATACATATTTTAAATAAGTACTTACTGTAGAACACTCGCAGCAGCAAGAGGTACTCTATACGGGATCTAGGGAAATACCTTCACAATGATAACACACGTATTAAACACCAATCACTTATTTTATTGAATAAATTATAAAACTAGATTTCACAATGTATTCTTTAGCACTCCATTTGGATAACTCTTGGCAAACATCACTCAAATGTAAAATTATACTTTTGATTTAATTCGAATTCTATTCTAACTTTAAAAGCTATGTCCAGCTATTTTAATAAAATGACCAGAGTTAGCTATCTTCTCAAAAGAGGTTTTATTCTATAGGAGGGCAGGTAATATCATTACAGTACTATATTATCAATTTGGAGAACTAAGTGGTGACATCAGAAGGCTCTCTCTTTTGTCTTTTTGTCTCTCGGTGTCAAGTCCAACCAAAAAATTCCAAATTTTAATATAGTTTCCTTACACCCGCAAAATCAATGACTGATATAATTAAACGGATTGCTTTTCAGGCTAATACTTAAACCCACCATTCACCGTTATTATAACGTAACTTCATAAGAAATATAAAGTGACTATTGTCATAGGTATTTTAACACTCGCAGCAGCGTGAGCTACAAGAGGTACAATATCCGGGATTTCAAGAGGGAGTTTCTGTCAATTAAACTTCATAGGCAAAGGACCAACTCCGTATTTTATTTTAAAAAAAAAACTTGTGTGTAGGTACTTATGTACACGTGTTAGAAGTTATACTTCTTAATATACAACTTGAACATAGTTATCAATTTTCATACCACCTAGAACTAACTTCATGCTGTTATTTTTACGATGCGCGCGCATTTGTAAAAATTCACTCTCATACCACCTAGAACTAACTTCATGCTGTTAAATTTTTTGGTGTCGGTGTGCGCGCGCATCGTAAAAATTCACTCTCATCATTTTTCTCCATCGCGCCAAAAGAAGTATAACTTCAAAAATGTCACATCACAATTACATCTAGTACCAATCTCTAGACGTCCACCCCTCTTAGTATGCCGACTGCAGCCCCCGGTGACTACAAAACCCAACCGACATACAAGACCTTGTGGCTCCTGTGTAGGTATATGAGAGCCGTAAAAGATAGAGTCCTACATGAGACACGTAGGTAAATAAGGCACTTTAATATTATAAGAAAAATTCAATACACCTTCCGTCTGAGTGCCTTTTGCACACTTCACGTTCTGGGACTCGAAACGGTTCACGGCCGCCGAGGTTCGTTCCCCTCTCGACGATACGGTTGATGTTCTGGACCTGCTGGCATAGATGGTGTCGGGTAATGGCTCGCATTTTCTGTAGGAAGCGTGCTGAATCTATCTTCATTAGGTGGAAGCATATCTCCTCTGCATCCCCTTTTCCTTGATAATGGTCCACCGTGATCGGAATATGAGTTGGTTTTAAATTGTCCATATAGTTAACATGTTTTATATGTACAGTCAGCTCCAAAAGTCGATGAACAGAATGTATATTTAACAGTACAGTTACGGCTTTAAATCAGGGTAATCTAATGATATATTTAATGGATGTGCTGGCGTCTGTACATACTTTTTATCTATTAAATATTATATTATCCTGATTTGACGCCGTAACTGTACTGTTAAATATACATTCTGTTCATCGACTTTTGGAGCTGACTGTACAATCGATTTATTTAGTCCTTTTTAGGGTACCGTAGGCAAATGGCAAAAAACGGAACCCTTATAGATTCGTCATGTCTGTCTATCTGTCTGTCCGTCCGTATGTCACAGCCACTTTTTTCCGAAAGTATAAGAGCTATACAGTTGAAACTTGGTAAGTAGATGTATTCTGTGAACCGCATTAAGATTTTCAAACAAAAATAATAAAATAACAATAATTATGGGCGTTCCCCATACATAGAACTGAAACTCAAAAATTTTTACATGTGGGGTATCTATGGATAGGTCTTCAAAAATTATATAGAGCTTCCTAATATCATTTTTTTCTAAACTGAATAGTTTGCCCGAGAGACACTTCCAAAGTGGTAAATTTAGTGTCCCCCCCCCCCCCCCTGTAACTTCTAAAATAAGAGAATGATAACTAATAAAAATATATGATGTACATTACCATGAAAACTAACAACGTAAATTGGTTTAGACGAGATCTAGTCAGTAGTTTTTTTTAATACGTCATAAATCGTAAACCGCAATTTACCTTTCATTTAATCAACTGAAATACTTGCGGCTATGGAACCCTTCATGTGCGAGTCCGACTCGCACTTGGCCGGTTTTGTCTTTTATCATTGATGTAAAAAATGGTGCTGAGGTTTTAATAAATTTCGTTACTTTTTTATATTTCCGCCTTGCCTGCTAAAACTTGTAATTTGTAGAAATATTATATAATGTCTCCTTCATCCTATTGTTTCGTCGTGTTATTCATAGCACACAATCGGTGGAAAATCCTTCAGAAAAGCCTTTTTGATGGCGGCAATGCTATTGCCGTATCTTCTCTATATTGTTTTATAGTATGACAATGCCGGTCCTTGTAGATAAGATGAGATCGCAATTTCTCTATGATAGCAAATTTTTTTAACTGTCTAAACATTCTTTGGAATCTTGCCCTAAACCATTAAATAACTGAATTTTCACAGTTCCAGATTCCACCTTCTCTAATAGTTCGTGTCGTCTCCCTCTTGCAAATTTCATAGTTTATTGCCTCCACCATATAACACACGCCGAAGCGTAAGCTACGAGAGGTACAACAATATCCTTTTGAACTACATGGGTAAACTACCAGTTACGTATTTTATTTTAAAATATATATCACAACACCACTATTACCACGATTAGGTACTTATCTCTAGCACCGAACGTTTTCAACTCTTCTCAGTCATATTTCCATCATTCCATTCCTATAATTTACTGATAGAAAAACCAGACAACATTGAACTGTATTAGATACTAGCTGTGCCCCGCGGTTTTACCCGCGATAAATTTTATAAATTATTACAGTTTCTTCCCGCAGGCTACCACAGGTGGTAGCGTGATAATATGTAGCCTATATGTTGACCCGACCTCTTAGTAATATTCATGCAAAATTTGAAGTAAATCCATGCGGAATTTTTTGAGTTTATCCCGGACATACATACAGACAAACAGAAAAACAGACAAAAATTCTAAAAACTACATTTTTGGCTTCCATATCGATTGTAGATCACGCACCAAGTATCCTTTTAAAAAAATATTCAATGTACAGTTTTGACTTTCCTACGATTTTATTATATGTATAGATTATAAACATACTGACGGTCACCGTAGCCTAGTTGGTAGTGCTCCTGCCTACGAAGCTGGTGGTCCTGGGTCCGAATCCCGGTAAGTGCAAATATTTGTGTGATGAGCACGAATACTTGTTTCTGAGTCATAGATGTTTTCTATGTATATAAGTATTTATCTATCTATATAAGTATGTATATCGTCGCCTGGTACCCATAGTACAAGCTTTGCTTAATTTGGGGTTAGGATGATCTGTGTGACATTGTCCCGAGATATTATTGTTATTAGTATACTTGCTCGGATAATTGCTAAAAGATATTCATAAATGGCGCTAACACCCTTGTGGAATATGTTAAAAAGATATGCTTTCAATTCAGTGGGTATATTTACGAAATCAATTTCATTACTAGGTACCTGTCTAATATTGCATGTAAAAGACAGTGCATACCTACTATAGAACCCTTAAACGAATAAAATTGTGTCCGTAGCACATACTAAATTACACGAAAGGTTTACCTTGACGCTTATTTCGGTTAAATTAAATTAAGAGTCCTCTGTTTTTATCATTAAATATACGTTACAAAGCAATAAAACTGTATTAATTTTTGTTTAATATTTATTCGTTGGAATCAGGGCAATTAAAAATGGTATAATACTTTCAGGCATTTTACAAAATTATACGATGCGACCGTAGGAGTATATCGATAGGTCTGGCCAGCCTGATCTGGGGCTCTACCGGCTTGGTCGCGCAACATCGATTTCTTAAATGGCGTTCAAATAAATAAAGGTTAAAAATGACTTAATCAATTGTTAAATCGGCTTCAACGTCGACAATCGATTCCGGACCATTTATGACGTCACATGTGGTCATGGAAGCCGATTTAACGATGATCACGTGTGACGTCATAAATGAGCACATGTGACGTCATAAATGGTCCGGAATCGATTGTCAACGTTGAAGCCGATTTAAAGATTTATTTTTTTGAACGCCATTTAATAAATCGATGTTCGGTGACTTAGCTGGTAGAGCCCCAGATCCGTGTTACTGAAGCGAGCGGAAGACAGGACGATCTTGTAATGGTCAGAATAAAAACAGCGCTTCTGATAATAATTTAGTGCATATAATTCATTAGCTAAAACCGTATTACATATTATTATTACATTCTTGCGAGTGTAGATATTGGAACGAAGTTCCTTATCGCGCGTTGTGAAAGGGGGCTAGACGGAAAAAAATCTTACGAAAAGTTGTCACGACACTTTTTGCAGCTGTGCGGCGTGCGCATCATTCTCTGTCTGTCACTCTCTCTCTCTCTCTCTCTTACAGAAAGCAAGCCAGATATTTTCATTTCTATTTCGCATTGAACAGTGTGGTGTCGCGACGATTATTTTTGTTGAGTGTATACAGGTTTTTTGTACATAATAAATAATAAGAAATAACATCGTTCCATCCGGGTGTCCCTTGATACCTCTCAAGTTTTATTTATTTTATGTGTCTTGGCGAAGGCAGTTTTCTCCGTTCTCCTCCTTTATAAATTCTGTTGCAATTTTATCGAACGTAACCATAATATGCGACTGTGTTCTGCCGCCACTTCAGCAACCGGAAACAGATCCAGTTTTTGAGGCCGAGGTAAATATAAAACAATATTTCCAATGCACTAATGCCGCTGCACCCCATAAATAATCCGAATACTCCTCCGAGGTTGGCTGAAACAAGAGATATTTCAGTTGTCCTTATTCTCATAGTTTTAAGGGACATAAGATGATTTAAAGCAGAGTTCTTCCTGTCTGTAATATTTAGCTTGAAGGGGGGAAACAAAAGAAATATTTTAACAATGTTGGAAATTCTGTGTGAATGTGAAGAACAAACACGACAACGATCAACATATACCTATGTTATGATACATTCCTCAGAGAAACACTTATCTGAGCAATGTTGAGAACATGGGCTCTGTAGAGATTTCCGGAAGTGGCCACTTTTATAGGTAAGTAGGCAACAATAGCTGACCTGCCGAACCTCGTTCCGCCTAACAGTCGATTCTTTAATTTTTTAGTTTTTTTTTGGTATGATCATCATCATCATAGACTCACGCCTGTTTCCCAGAGGGGTAGGCAGAGACAACGGATTTCCATTTGTCACGATCTTTGCATACTTCTTTTGCCTCGATTACTGTCATTATATTCTTCATACATGCTCGCCGGTTTAGGGTACTTCTGACCTGCCCTTTCTTGAGAACATCTCCAATTTGGTCAGAGAATGTTCGACGTGGTCTTCCCCTTCCGGTTGTCCCATTCACACAGGCCAGGTATACTTCTTTTGTCAATCTTCTTTCATTCATCCTTTCTAAATGGCCAAACCATCTCAACATGCCTTTTTCAATCTTTGTGACTACATCCTCTTTCACACCACAACGCTCTCTTACATCAGTATTTCGAATTCTGTCTCTCAAAGTCACACCACACATAGGTACTTCTCAGAGTTCTCATTTCCACTGCATTTATTTTACTTTCATTCTTTTTCTGCCATACCCAACTTTCACTTCCATACATTAAAGTTGGCACTAACACTCCATCGTGCACGGCTAGTCGAGCCTTCTTTAATACTTGCCGGCTACTCATAAAGGCGTGTAGTGCCCCATTCACTCTGTTCCCCGCATTTACTCTTCTAACAATATCTTTTTCATATTTCCCATCTCTCGTAAACAAAGTTCCCAAATATACAAACTCATTCACCTGTTCGACTTTCTCTCCTCCAATCACAATATCACACTTTGTCGTGTATTCATCCCTCTCAAGTACCATTACTTTCGTCTTACCTACATTCATTTTCATCCCTTTCCTTTCAAAAGATTCATGCATACTTGTTACCATCACCTACAACTCGTCCGCCGATGATGCAAGTAAAACTTGATCATCAGCGTAAAGCAGACATTTGATGAGTAACTCATTCATCCTTACACCGCATTCACTTTCTTTCAAATCTTTTAAACAGTTATCCATGAATATGTTAAACAACCACGGTGACGCTACACATCCATGTCTAACACCCTTTTGGATGCTAAACCACTCGGTGTATGACCCGTTAATCCTCACGCAAGCTCTGGAATCCCTATAAAGAGATTTCAGTGCTTGAACAAGGTTGTCGTTCAACCCATACATGGACAGTACCGACCATAGTTCACTCCTCAACACTCTATCGTAGGCCTTTTCTAAGTCTACGAAGGCACAGTAAACCTTTTGGTTTTTGCCCAAAAACTTCTCTACTATGCTTCGCAGAGAAAAGACCTGATCCGTGCATCCCATTCCTTTCCGAAAACCTGCCTGTGCATCCCATATTTTCGCATCGGTTTCTTTCACAACTCTTTCAACCAATACTTTTGCATACAACTTACCAACGACGCTGAGCAGACTAATGCCCCTATAGTTTTTACAGTCTTTCCGATTACTTGACTACCTTCCATAGCTCTTTTACTTCTCTTATGTCTTCAGATCCCTCAAACTTCTCAACTAACTTACTTTTGTACTCATCTGCCACTTCTTCCTCTTGCAGTTCTTCTACTTTTATTCTCTCTAGTACACTTTTAGTCTCAGGGATTCGGTGGCGCCATCCTTTGAATAGACCACTTATTCGGCTCATTACCAGAAAGTGGTCTGTATGGATTGCGGTCCCACGATAGACTCTTGTGTCTAGAACATTCTTTCTCAGTCTTTCATCTACAATCACGAAGTCAATCATACTCTTTCTCACATTTTTCCTCTCTCGTGTAAACGTATGGATTCTTTTATGTTCAAACATAGTATTTGTAACACAAAGACCCCATTCCAAACATATCTCAAGCAGACTGTACCCATTCTCATTCTCGTCACCGAATTGACCTAGTACTCTTTCAAAACCATCACGTTTTACCCCAAGCCATCCATTAAAATCACCTAACATTATTACTCTTTCATTATACTGACTTAACCGCAACACATCTCTCAGGGTCTCCCAGAATGCCTTTCTTTCCTCTTGTTCTCGCTGTATTACAACTGCACCCATATCTACAGGAGCGTACACTCCTACTAGGAAGATACGGGTCATACCAACTTTCATTCTCAACCACATTACTCTTGCATTCACGCATTCGAACTCAGTCACACACTCAGACATACTTGTGGAAAGAATGAGACCCACACCTTGGCAACCTCTGGTGGTGTTCGGTACTCCAGACCAATACGCCGTGTATTGTCCGTGTGTTGTAGTATCACACCCTTTCCGCTTCGTCTCATTCACACACAACACATCGATCCGCTTTTCACTCATCAGCTGACATACTTCGTCCATCTTACCTTCTATTCCTCCTCCCACATTCAACGTAGCAAAACGGCTCTCCATTGGCCACTTTTCGCCTCTCCGGGAAACGAGACGTGACGGGTGGCGGACCACGTCACCGCCATTTGAAGGATTAAAATGAATTATATCCATTGCGTTCCCACGAGTATTAGGGACTAAACGGTCCACCCTCGCAGAGCCCTATACGGGGGTAAGGCGGATCCATGCTGTGTCCTATGACCGCCAACATAGACACCCTCCGTTATCGACTAGAATACCCTCTGGCCAAGGATCCCTCAGCACGGGTCGGATAACACTTTGGATCGGGGTTTTGTTTCAGGTATGCTCCCTCGGACTAAATAGCTCACTTGTGCTCGTTCCCTGCGTCTCGGTGAGCGTACAGTAAGCCAGCTAACTCGGCCTGCGAGCGCCGCCGTTGGTATGCATAATTATGTGTATCTGTACTGATAGTTACTATGCTATCGTAGGCCTCTGATGAATCCTAAGATTCTAGAGCCCCCGATAGAGGCAGTTTAAGGTCATACCCGGGACCATATTGGTATGGTACCTACTTAAAATCTTTACTTATTCCAAATAAAGTTTTATTTTTATTGACAATAACTGTACGCGCGACTTCGTCCGCGTGGAATTTATCAATAAAGTTAATTGCAACATTACATAATTTTTCTGAAATAAAAGATATTTTCTGAAATAAACGTAGCCTAAGTTACTCCCTATTACATGAGCTACCTGCCAATAAAAGTCCCGTCAACATCGGTCCAGCCATTTCAGAGATTAGCCGGAACAAACAGACAGACAAAAATTGTAAAAAAAATTATTTTGGTGTATGTACGTTACGTACGTATACAACATGTAACTTAATTAACGCACATACTGAACATAGTTTGTTCAGAATCGTTTACTGTGTCGATTTATATAATTTTTAATATAAGTAATTTTTTATTCCAAAATAATTAAAACAACGGAAATTATTGTCATACCCTGTACAGCCAAAACAAATTGAAATGGACCGTAAGTCAAAGTAATAAGACTTTTAAAATCGCAGTTTTATTTGTATTCATACAAATTCCATTATTCAATACAAAATAAAGAATAATAAACTCTATTCCAAGAAACCAATTTAGTAGATAACAATGCATATACATGTTAAATTAAAAATTCAGTGTATGTATTATGATTACAACATAATATACTAATTGGGGTGTTGGGGGTGTGCGTTAATTACGTTACATGTTGTATATGTATATTCATATACATGTAGTAAAAACGATTATTGCAATATAACAAACAGACATTCCAATTTAAAAAGTAGGTATCTAATAATGACATTTAAAATCTGGCGATTAAAATGCAGTTTGTTTCATCTATTTGTCAATTGTTTTTAAATACATTTTGGAGCCATTGTAAATATCGCATGTCTCTATCACCATGGATTTAACTCGGGAAAATTTCCGTAATATTATGGTAACAAAGCAGCAATCGACTGTTTGGGTCTTTTAAGGTGAACGGAAGCCAACCAAAGCGGCGAATGTGCAGTCTACGTTTGGTTGCTAATTTTTTAAAATAAAACTAGACACGTGACCTATTTCGCTTTGAAGGATCGTCGTACAGAAAATAGAAATTGCTACACAATCATTTCCAAATCACAACCAAAACCTCCGTGTTACTTTGCTATCTCTCGCACGGCCAGACAGACAAATGAATTTTTGAAATGGTCTAGTCAGAGACTATCATATACCCTATGAGGTCATGCTGCATATAGGTACTTAATCCCGACCTGGCACCATGTGACCGCTTCGTCCAGAAGAGGCTGTTAGTCAGTATAAAAAGTATGTTTTCCAGCTTACCATGGAGGAGGGGCATAAATGTTTTCAAAATGGGTTTATTCATATGAAAAAGTGCATTGAAGGTAAGGGAGACTATATTTGGAAAAACATTTCTTCTTTAACCTATTAGTGAAAATTAATAAAAAAAGTCCTTTGACTTGTCGAAAATAAATTTATTGTTCCTTAAAATATTCTCCCTTTGCTTCAATACACTTTAAAACATAGTAACAGCATATTAAAATAGATTGATAACTTAAACCTTCTTTTCTTTATCGTATGAGCAGTGGTTACCCTGGTGTCGGAGTTGTTCAAGCAGCCCAGTAGGACAATAGCAGAGACCGCCAACTTATCGTGCCCTCGGAAGCACGGAGACGCTCTGATATTAAACCACTTTGACGGTCCCCCGGTTGCTTTACTTCGCTGGCTATGGAGCTTAAACCTTTACTCAGATGATGGGGATGGTGCAGTTAATGCCAATACTTACAAAATAAGCTGATTATGGAGATAACTGTCTCCTGCTTTTGCTTCACATAGACCGGGTTTGCAAAGTAAAAATGCATGGCGTTGGAGCTTGTGTTCATTTTCAACCCATCACTGAAAACAAAATGTGAACCGTGATACATTAATTAAGATAAACCGAACTACGGGGCTACATTTACTGGAAAGTAACGAAGAGGTTCCCGCTTAAAATTCATGGTCTTTTTTCTATCAGTTGGTAACTTCCGCGCGGGGTTGGGTGAGAGCTAATCCCACACGCAGGTGAAGGTGGCGTCGGGGCAGATTAGAACCCTCCCAGTGTACGTGTCCCGACTACCTGGGACATGGCGCAAAAGGGGGGCACATGGACATGGCGCAACGATAGGTACGCGAAAGTTCAGTATTGAAGTTCAGAAGTTGAATAAAAGAGGTTTTATGTAATCCATGCTAAAACATTTAATTGAGTAAAAGAGGTCTTTACTTAATTTTGAACTTTGGTCATTAAAAAAACAACCGAATAACCAACCCTTTCATGTACTTACTAGACACTTCGGACCATGTGAGGTATAGCGTTGAAGTTGCCCAGTATAACATCGGCTTTGTAATCTCTTGATTCACAGTCGCGGGGACATTTGCATTTATCCTCCGACAACCAGTCTGATACATTCCCTGAAATGGATAATCGATTTTATTTTATTTTATAGTGCTTACCTTTGGTGTCAGAGTTGCTTACGCCGCCCAGTAGGACTACAACCAAGATTGACGGCTTAACATAGCCTCCAAAGTGCAAACATTAACCCAATTTGGAAAATTTGGTCACAGAAAGCCCCTTATATAGAGGATGCATTGCGTCTGAAGAAACACCGGCACTCGTACCGTAACACTGCAATAGCGGTGTCAGTCAATGGGCGAAGTTCCTAAACGATCCGAAGACACTGCAGGAAGCATTCGAGCCAAACTTTCGAGGCCTATTGGACTTCTGTATGGAAATGAAAAGGTTCTATTAGCCAAATAAGTTCATGTTACAATTGCCCGATCAGGAGGCTAAGTGCGGAAACCAATCGCCCTACTAACTAACTAACTAACCCACTTTGGCGGTCACCTATAGACTGATGGGTTATTTGCTAATTGGTACTCAACCTTGTCACGATCACTTGAGGGCTGGTGAGAATAACTGGCAGCGCGACGAAATTACGTTTTTTTTCTAATCTTTCTCATCATACTAAACATAATATAAAATATAAAAATTATCCTTCGACTATTATTTATTTCAATGTATGCTATTTTATTAATTGTTGTACCTGTTTTTCAATTTTACGTTTTGTCTCGTTTCGATGTTTAGGTATGGCTTTTTAGGGTTCCGTAGCCAAATGGCAATAAATGGAACCCTTATAGATTCTGCCTGTCTGTCTGTCTGTCCGTCCGTATGTCACAGTCACTTTTTTCCGAAACTATAAGAGCTGTACTGTTGAAACTTGGTAAGTAGATGTTTTCTGTGAACCACATTAAGATTTTCACACAAAAATAGAAAAAAAAAACAATAAATTTGGGGGTCGCCCATACATAGAACTGAAACACATATTTTTTAACTTCGTACTCATACATATGGGCTATCTATGGATAGGTCTTCAAAAATGATATTGAGGTTTCTAATATAATTTTTTCTAAACTGAATAGTTTCCGCGAGAGATATTTCCAAAGTAGTAAAATGAGTGTCCCCACCTCCCTATAACTTCTAAAATAAGCGAATGATAAAACTAAAAAAATATATTTAGAACATTATACCATGCAAACTTCCACCGAAAATTGGTTTGAACGAGATCTAGTAAGTAGTTTCTTTTTAATACGTCATAAACCGTAAACCGAAATTTACCTTTAATTTAATCAACTGAAGTACCTACTTGCTGTTACGGAACTCTTCATGTGCGATTCCGACTCGCACTTGGCCGGTTTTTTGTAATTAGTGTTTAATTTATTTATTGAAGTTATACTTCTTTTGGCGCGATGGAGAAAAATGATGAGAGTGAATTTTTACGATGCGCGCGCACACCGACACCAAAAAATTTAACAGCATGAAGGTAGTTCTAGGTGGTATGAGAGTGAATTTTTACGATGCGCGCGCATCGTGCGCGCGCATCGTAAAAATAACAGCATGAAGTTAGTTCTAGGTGGTATGAAAATGTATGAGAGTGAATTTTTACGATGCGCGCGCATCGTAAAAATAACAGCATGACGTTAGTTCTAGGTGGTATGAAAATTGATAACTATGTTCAAGTTGTATATTAAGAAGTATAACTTCTAACGCGTGTACATAAGTACACACAAGTTTTTTTTACTTAATTAACGTTAATAATGTAAAACTCAAATGCTGTGGTTGCTTTGTTGCAACACTATTATTTTTAAGTATGTAGTCTATACGTGTCTTTAGGTATAACTGAAGAGTGTTTGTAATGTTGACGTTTCTTAAATAAATAGACTAAATGTTTGTTTGTTGTGTGTTTGAAGTTTTTGTTGTTTGTGTTCTAATAGTTCGGATACTACAACTAACTTGTAGATATAACTAACAGTTAGTAGGTAGTAGCGTGATAATATGTAGCCTATATGTTGACCTGGCCTCTTAGTAATATTCATGCAAAATTTGAAGTAAATCCATGCAGTTTTTCAACTTTCACCAACTTTTTGATTTTAGCCCGGACATTCATACTGACAAAAATTCTAAAAACTATATTTTTGGCTTTGATATCGAATGCAGATCACGCCCCAAGTATCCTTTAAAAAAATATGCAATGTACAGTTTTGACTTTCTTACGATTTTATTATATGTATAGATTCAAATCATTTATTTAATTTATATAATTATTATTATTAAATAACTGTCAATATCATATATTTAACGACATCGTGTCTGAATGGTTCTATCTACAGGCTATATTAATCAAAGTAGGTATTAAGTTTCTACCTACTTAACAAACGCTAGTGTCAATGACCCACGTAACTAAGTTTGGCAGAGTTCAATAAGATTTCATGATATTGGGCAATGTCATCGCAATAGTATATTTGAATACATACATAGTATAATTATCTTAGTGTAAAATAAATAGGTAGGTTAGGTACAGCTACTTAAATATTACATAACTAGCTGTGCCCCGCGGTTTTACCAGTACTTTTTGAGTTTAGCCCGGACATAAATACAGAAAAACAGACAAAAATTCTAAAAACTATATTTTTGGCTTTGATATTGATTGTAGATCACGCCCCAAGTATCCTTTAAAAAAATATTCAATGTACAGTTTTGACTTTCCTACGATTTTATTATAGTTATGTATAGAAAGTAGCTATTAAGTTTCTACCTACTTAACAAACGCTAGTGTCAATGACCCACGTAACTAAGTTTGGCAGAGCTCGATAAGATTTCATGATATTGGGCAATGTCATCGCAATAGTATATTTGAATACATAGTATAATTATCTTACTGTAAAATAAATAGGTAGGTTAGGTAAAGCTACTTAAATATTGCATAACTAGCTGAGCCCCGCGGTTTTACACGCGTTAAATTTTATAAATTATCCCAGCTCCTCCCCCGTAGGTGATAACGTAATAATATGTAACCTATATATTGACCCGACCTCTTAGTAATATTAAATTTAAAGTAAATCCATGCAGTACTTTTTGAGTTTAGCCCGGATACATACAGACCCACAGACAAAAATTCTAAAAACTATAATTTTTGCTTCGATATCGATTGTAGACCACGCCCCAAGTATCCTTTAAAAAAATATTCAACGTACAGTTTTCACTTTCCTTCGATTTTATTATATGTATAGAAAGTAGGTATTAAGTACCTACCTACTTAACATACGCTAGTGTCAATGACCCACGTAACTAAGTTTGGCAGAGTTCAATAAGATTTCATGATATTAGGCAATGTCATCGCAATAGTATATTTGAATACATAGTATAATTATCTTACTGTAAAAATAAATAGGTAGGTTAGGTACAGCTACTTAAATATTGCATAATATTATGAAAAATTGGTTTTTGGCCATTTGAGTCATGCATCCACTGAAGCGTAAAGCAAATATAATTTCATCTGTAAAAATTATCCTATTGTCCAGAAGTATATTCATAGAATAACATTACAGGTTATTCTATGGATATACTTCTAGACAATAGGATAATTTTTGTCATTAATTTATCAAATCCACCATGTTATTTTTTTTCTCTGACTAATCTAATGACACATTTTTCATGAATTCGGTTCAATAGTTAAGAAGATACGGAGAAACGGATGGAAATATTCACGTAAACTGTCAAAACATAAACCTCCTTTTACGTAGTCGGGTAAAATTCAAAAATACAATATTAATTTATTCCGTTTAAATGTTACATTTGGGTGGAATCGTAGTTGTTTATATTTACCCTACCGTGCAGTGCATGACGTGGCAGCTACTGAGAAACACTGCTAGAAAACTCAGCAGGAATCCTTTTGGTTTATTCCGAACCTGACCCGAAATCCTAGCCAGGTCGCGGGGTAAGTGAGGAACTTAAAAAAAATTATAATATTTGTTCCGAACAACGTTATAACTCTCTTCCTGTAGGTTAGCTTAGGTTAGAACGATACATTGGGAAGAACGTTACGTTCGGAAGAAATATTATATTTTTTTTCAAGTTTTGACCTAACCCGCGACCGGGTTGGGATTTCGTGTCAGTTTCGGAATAATCCATCATTTTCAGTATTCAGAACTCAGTGGGAAAATCGTCCATGTAATTTTTTTCTGATGCTTTATATCCTACGACACACGGAATCATGGCACGAGATTTGTGCCATCATTCCAAATTCTGAATCTAATGACACCACATTTATTTTACTCGGTTTAGTGGGTTCGGTGATATGATGATGATAAGAACAGATGAACTGACTTTGAAAAACATAACCTTTCGTTGCTGTAGGAAAGGAACTAGTGGTTGGATTAAAATGAGTGGTCCCGCGGATACTGACTAATGCTAACGTATCTACTCACTTTTGACCTTCAGAATACAAGGTATGGCAGTCAGTTTGCAGGTAAAGTCACTGTGGACGTCGGGCAGGTAGTGGGGCCAGCAGTGGCACGCCTTGTGCACGGCGCGCGCGTAGCAGCTGTGGCCGCAGTCGGAGTGGCGGTACTCCTTGAACCACAGTAATTTCTGCTCATTGCCGAAGTTGCATTGACGACTGGAGGGAAAAGAAAAAAATACATATCGAAGGTATAACATTAATAGCTCCTGTGTGGTGACGGCATAGAATATCATCACCCCATCTCATCCCATGGGGGGCGTAGAAATCTACCGAGGGAAACCTATCAGAGAACGGGCAGCAGCGTTTTTCTGTGAATGTCAATGATACCTTTGGGCCCGAGTACCTACCATTGAATCTGCTGTTGAACAACGTTAATATTTGAACAACGGTGTGACTACTATGTTAATACGATGCATTGGCAATACACATAATGGCCATCCTGGGGCTGGCATATTCAAAACCAGGGGCTCTATCGGCTAAATCGCCGAACATCGTTTTCGTGAATGGCGTTCAAATAAATAAACGTTAAAAATTACTTAATCAATCGTTAAATCGGCTTCAACGTTGACAATCGATTCCGGACCATTTATGACTCACATGTGTGTGGAAGCCGATTTAACGATTGGTTAAGTCATCTTCAGTCACCTTTATTTATTTGAACGGCATTTACGAAAACGATGTCCGGCGACTTAGCCGGTAGAGCCCCTGAAACTACAAGGATCTACCCCTAAGAAGCGTACTGAATTATGTGCAGATTTCATTCAGGGCTCTAGGGATAGAATAAAACCAATGGGGGATTCAAATGCTGTACGCGAGAACACTCCAAACACAATAAGATAATACTACTATGTTTTATCAAGTGGAAATACTCCGAAAGTGATACAGCTTTTGAATATTTTTTGCCCAATGTGAGCCACCAGAAGTCGGTGGTTTTCTCCATATTAAGGGATTTAAATGCAATCAAAACATCGCATGTAAGACCAACGTCGACTTTTAGCCGTCCTCATTACCTAAGTATAATAGAATTCTGTTGTAAAACATGGACGCTGTTTAATGTTTGAGTTCTAAGGCCGTAAGGCACAACTTAATATTTTTGACATTAGGTACCTCCAAGGCGGCAAGTTAGCTACATCTTCAGAGCAGTATGTATACGTTGCTTTTAATCCGTGATAGGATTCACCGCCAGAGTCTACGAAGCTGATCTCATCATCCGCCGGGAATTCCGACCAATCAGTGTAGAGAACCTGTAACAAACGCGATGCTAACCAACTTAAAGTTTAGAAAATAAAAATAAATGTAAGAACGAGGGTCATGTATCAAAACTAGTAAAGAGAGCCATCTCTCAACAAATATTGGAACTACGATTCTAAGAAACTAGTTGCGCCCATTAGCATATAGCTAATAATTCTGATTCTGGTATGATATCAGGTTTTCTTACGGCCCGGGAAATTAATGTTAAGTCCGGGAAAGCAATATGCTCCACACCAGGTGTTCCAGATCTTCAATTTTTATAGGTATACGGTCAACAGAGAGCGCTCATCAGGCTGAACAACTCATGCTAAGACGTCATTCCTATATATATTATAGTGTCGCTGGGCTCTTGGAGTTCCAGAACATGTGTTCTAGATCTTCAAATTTATTCTCTCAGCAGAAAATGCTCATCACGTGGAACAATTTTTGGTATGGTACCATTATTGTATCTCTTATAAATAGTTTAGCTGGTCTGTTACGGTTCTGCATCAGGTGTTCAAGTTTTCAAGATAATATATAGCCTACACTTAATGCCTATACAACAAAAAAAGAACGTACCTAAGTAATGTAAAGTAGTTCCGAAGATTAGCGTGTTTGAACAAACACAACAGACATAACTTTTTTTGGTTTCGTGCTCTATTATCTACCTTTTTATAAACTCCCTCAATTTGTTGTATATATTCAATGACTGTGCAGTGAATATTTTAAAAATTATTTTTTACTGTTTTAATATATGTAATAGATAAACAGAGATGAATCCTTACTCGAACACTTCCCACAGCCATGAGAGTCCCAGGTATGGCATTTTCTGGCTCGTGGTCCATTACAATAACCAGCGAACTCCCGATGCCGTGGGCACTCGCGGTGCGGTTTACGAAATGAGGGTTGATTACATTTCTGAAATGAGGTTGCTACCATTTAAAAACTGCTAGAGGAGTTTACGAATTATAATAATAATATTCTGGGACATTATTTACACACGGCCCACGGATCAGACCTAAACTAAGCAGATACTATGGAATCCAGTTTTTATTTGTATCAGTGGGCGACAAACGAGCAAGTCGCCGCCCATGGACACTCGCGACACCAGAGGTTGTTGTGGTTGAACAAGTGTTGATGTCCTGGGTGGAAATTGAACCCACGACCTCCGGCGTGAAAAGTAAGCATTTGCCAACCACGCCAACAGACCCGTCTAATATTATGACTTAGTATGATTAAGTTAGTAATATCTATGATCTATGTAACTATTAGGAGTGATGGGTCTCTAGTTTTTAAATTAAATCTACTTTTTATTCGGTTACAAAAAACGGAAGAGTAGCTTCTCAAATCGGCTATATTGTTTTATTGTTTGTAACTTCATAACTATTTCATTTATAAACCGGTTTGAGAAAACTTTTTTTTTTAATTTGAAAGAGTTTATTTTCGAATTAATAATAATAATAATATCTTTATTTTCTCCAACAGTTACAAGACTTATACGATAAAAATTAACTAACATAACAAAAACAATTTCAGTCTAGTGTATGTGCGGAGCTGGTGTCTATTATAGGTATAAACTTGTATTACAGATCACCAGGTCCTCACCCCCACGAAATCCGGTAAAACTTAGCATAGAAACTTAAATAGGGACACGTATATTAGAATTTAGTTGGTACAAGATATTAATTTAGTATCTTAACGCTAATTCGCCTCTTAGCGCGAAGGTTAGTATGTTAGAAGTGTGGTGTGGTGTGTAGTGTGAGGCTGTGTGTTGGATGTGTGCGTGACTGTAGTGTGGGTGTTTGTGAGTCTATTTTTATATAGTTCTTTTAGTCAATATTATTGAAGAAGGTCTTCCGTGGAACTATAGTCCAAGTTTTGCAACCATTCTCTGACTACAGTCTTACATTTGGTTTTTGGTTGAGGGTAAATTGACAAGCGCCTGTTTTGTACAGATTAGGTACAACCTTGGTAGTAGAAGAAACGATGTGCAAAACTGGTTTTAAACGATGGTTTAGTACAGACTATGTCTTTTCTACGCCTTTTTTCAATCAACTTGGGTTCAAATGAAAGTAAGGAATGTTGTTTATATTAGTCCCATTTACAACAAAAGTAATTGTAGTTTGTTTATTCTTAACCGACTTCAAAAGAAGCAGGATATCAATTTAACTGTATGTTTTTTGCATATATTTTATCCGTTGTGTGGGAAATGTTTTTCCGATAATTTCTGATTCCTGAAAATACTTTGTTTATCCGATATGGAATGCTTTCGAAATGGTGGAATCATTTGGAATGCTTCTTTTGAGTTCAATTAAAAATAAACAGTAGACACAAAATACAATAAATTTTATTTAAATCGGTTATAGTACAAACAGGTTTTATCCTTTTCTCGGGCATCATATCTTTACAATAAAATAAATAAGTCATTATCTATGTATAACCTCAATTATATAAATTGTAAAAGAATAGTCTGTAATTCTTTTTTAATGTTTACCTATGATGAGACTGAGAAGTTATTTAGTATGCTAAAATAAGTTAATTTTTACACATTATATTTTAGGTTTTAAATTTGTTTAATTAAATATTGTTTAAATCTTAAAAAGAATATAATTATACTTTTTAAGCCATGAGAACGCCTGTGTTAGGTACAGGTTTAACCTAGTACAGGCACCAACTGTGTATAGCTTGGCTTAGTATTAACTAGCTGTGCCTCGCGGTTTTACCCGCGTTAAACTTTCGAAACTATCACAGCTCTTTCCCCGTAGGTGATAGCGTGATAATATGTAGCCTATATGTTGACCCGACCTCTTAATAATATTCAGGCAAAATTTGAAGTAAATCCATGCAGTACTTTTTGATTTTAGCCCGGACATACACAGACAAACAGACAAAAATTCTAAAACTATATTTTTGGCATCGGTATCGATTGTAGATCACGCCCCAAGTATCCTTTAAAAAAAATATTCAATGTACAGTTTTGACTTTCCTACGATTTTATTATATGTATAGATTATTTTTAATATAAATAGATATAATTTTGTAGATACATATTTATTCTTGAATAAAAATTTATTGAAGTTATACTTCTTTTGGCGCGATGGAGAAAAATGATGAGAATGAATTTTTACGATGCGCGCGCACACCGACACCAAAAAATTTAACAGCATGAAGTTAGTTCTAGGTGGTATGAGAGTGAATTTTTACGATGCGCGCGCATCGTAAAAATAACAGCATGACGTTAGTTCTAGGTGGTATGAAAATTGATAACTATGTTCAAGTTGTATATTAAGAAGTATAACTTCTAACGCGTGTACATAAGTACACACAAGTTTTTTTATATTATTATTATAGTAAATAAATGTTGTTTCAGAAATCTTTAAAATGAATTGTATAAATTTAAGTGCGGGTGGGAATCGAACCCACGACCACGGGGATCCGGCCCATGTGCGTTAACCGCTCCGCCACCGCACCAGGTACTGAACACTTTAAATTTATACAACCCATTCGTTCGATATTTCTTAACGCATTTAAGTCGCTTTAACTTCATTTTAAAGATTTCTGAAACATTGTTTTCAGTATAGCATGTTTAAAATGCTAAAAGTAATAAGAAATCATAGTTAATAATAAAAACTATGATTTAATAAAAATAATTATAAATGTTGTGTCAGTTCTATGTTTTTTAAAACAATAATTATTTAATAAGAGCCTAACTAAACTCTTATTTGCATTTCTTGAATCACTTACGACTTAGGTATATGTATTTTCTTTTCATATTTGATCTTACCTTAATCCCTTTGAATACTAATTCTGTACAAGTGACTGAATTCTGCATAATTTCTTTAGAGCCAGATTGCCAGATTAGTTTGTCAATTCCTCGATAATAGTTAATACTATGTATCATATACCATAATTAATGTATGTGTTAAGAAATGTCGTGAAATGAGTTTACCTTCCGATAATTGGTAGCGCTGTTGAGACACAACTAGCAACAAAGAATTATTGTCCCTGGCTGAGTCGTGATTCTGACGGAGCACACATTTTAGTATTAACTCGAAAAATTGAGGTAGTAATTCTAGCCTAATTTCCTATACGAAATATATAAATAAATGTATGTAGGTGTGTATTTGTGTGTAAATTGTGTCTTTCAATGTTAGCAGTAAAATTTTCTTTTCTTTTCTTTTCTTTTCTTTTCTTTTCTTTTCTTTTCTTTTCTTTTCTTTTCTTTTCTTTTCTTTTCTTTTCTTTTCTTTTCTTTTCTTTTCTTTTCTTTTCTTTTCTTTTCTTTTCTTTTCTTTTCTTACCACTGCAAACTATAAGGTCTATTCCAAGGCCAGACTATGCTGTGGAGAACCTAATAAAAAAATATCTCTATACTCTTCTGTTGCTTAATTAATATGGTTTCCCGATAATTATCGAGCAAAACGTTCTTTGTAATTGAATTGTATTGTGTCTACATCTACTTACCTGAAACCATCATACATATACGGACTATTGAAAGCGCAGCAAAGACCGCGAGAGGTTAGAATAGGTTTCAGCAGTTCCGAGCACTTCCATATTTGACCGGCGTAACGGCAACGCTTTAGAAAACGATCGCAGCTTTGGGGTATTAATCCCAGTACTTCTAAAATCTGGAAGTATAATATGCGTTAGCAATTTTATGAAATGAACTACTGAAGTACTTGACGGAAAGTTTACTTAGACATATGAAATTTCTAGCTGTGCCCGCGGTTTTACGCGTTAAACTTAATTAATTAAATCCTATGTGTTATTCGGATATATAAGCTATGTAATAACAGAGTTTCATCAAAGTCCGTTCAGTAGTTTTTGGGTGAAAGAGTAAGAGTCCATACATCTATACATCCATACTCACAAACTTTCGCATTTATAATATTAGTAGGATTGACTTTGGGGTGTAGAAGCATAGGTTGGTAGGAGAATATAAAACTGACAAAATTATAGCTCGTTTTACAGACGCCAGCACATCAAGCTACCCCAATCTGTCAAATTTCCCCAATTGGAACTGAACCTTATGCTTTTGTGATAAAGTTGAAAATCTATAAAATAAATTTGACAGATTGGGGTAGCTGGATGTGCTGGCGTCTGTACTTAAAGTAGTACCTACTTTTAAGGTATTAAACAGAGTGCTTGAATGAAAAGTGGGGATTGACAACTGTAGAATAATTACAGTTTTGATTTTGCGTGTACAATAGGCTGGATAAGACTTAAGTTATGGTCAGTTGATTGCCCAATAATGTTAACACAATGAAGAAACAACAACTATCTATAATTTAGTTTGTTTACATTCTTAGTAATCCCCAAAGATTTTGAAATAGACATGATTGTCATGGGTCCAAACTAGCCTGTTACAATAGACAAGACACGAGGTCAATATTTTTTTAAGTTTTAGTAAAGATTCAGTCAAATACTAGGTATAGTAGGTAATAGCCTGAAATCGTAATTTTTGCCGATAAACTAACTAGTAAAAGAGTTCTAACTATTGGTCAACAGTTGGACCACTTTTAGGATTGAACGGATTGCCATAAAATTTAGGATTGAACGGATTGCCATAAAATATGACCGAGAACCACCATTTAGGAGCTATGATGCCACACATAGAGACATAGGGCGATCACTTACAGTGTATCGATTTTCGACCAACAGTTCCTCCAAATGCTTAAGACGGGAAATATCAATGTTTTCGATTATTTCGTAGAATCCCAAAATCTGTGGCAACACCTCTTCTAGATTTATCGTTGTGTTACCATATCTGAAAAAAAAATAGAATAATGGAAGTAGGTATGCCGCTTATTTGATTACAATTCCTTAAATCGTATTAGACCAAGACTACAACCGCGTCGCAACCTCTATCGCCCTTCATAATCCATCAGACTGCATTCATTAAGATAAAACGCCCTTCCGGTTCCTTAACCTGATGTGTGTCTTTGCATATTAACGTAAAGCAGCAGTTGCAAAAAACGCGCCTAAGAACTGCAATTCGGGTTCGTCTGTAACGGCGTGGGGCCGAGGTTCAACCCCTAAAGGAGGTGCCCTCTGACGCGTAGTTTTTATTACCACAACTATGGCCGATTTTTTTGTTACTGCGTATTTTGTTAAAGTTATTGTCCTCCAAAATAAATAAAAACGCTCGTTAGAAACTGCCGGAAATAAATTGTGTGAACGAAAACGGAACGAAAATGAAAACGGTCAGACAGCGCATTTTCGTGTCGATTGATAGCTGAAAAAAAAATGTCATGTGTAGAGCGAAACAAGTCGGTAGTAAAGATAATAAAGACTCAATAAATGCAGTCTTAGGGTACACATACCTTGACACTATATCTGCTGTTGTCGCGTTTCCACGATGTATAGAATAATTTTGTAGGTAGGTAGAAGAAGAAAAGACTAAAGATCAATTAAAAAAAATAATTTAATTTCCAAAGAAAAAAATTAACTTGGCCCGACACGCTGCCGCGTGTCAAGATAAAAAAGTTAGGTAGAAGGGTCGTAGGTTTATCACACGATTGTGGGTACGATCTGACAATTTAAAATACCACTCCCCTGGTAGTAGTGTAGTGATGTCCGGCGCAGTCTTAAGGCTGTAGATTGAGTTCCGGAACTGATGAGGTGGGGTGATCTTCGGAGACGTGGTGTATTTATAGGTGGTAAGTATACTCCGTAGAAAAGAAACCCCAAGTGGGGTTTAAACACTAACACTCTTTATATGTATAGGTATACGGCGTTTTTTTTAGAACAATGTACGCGTTGGTACTATTTAAATTTATATTTAAATTAGGAGTTTATAAAAAAATTTAGGAACAACTCAGCAGCAGCGTAGTATTTCGTCGAGTGCATGATATGCAAAAAATGTCACGATGAGCGGAACCTGCGAGTGAACGGACGGTAATCCCGTTCATTGCATACACACTTCACTCAATGAATACAGCGTAGGCGATACACAGATTAAAAAATAAAAAGTAACTAATGTTTCTGTATTATTAATTAGTATAATAAGGTAAGTTGTAGGTTTAAGTCTACAGTTTTGTTATTTTAGATATTTCATTAGGTATTAGAATAAGGTTTAAATTGATATAAAAATTACCGTATAGGTTTAAGATTGTAGTTTTAAAATCGTAGTCTTATAAGATTCCATTACATTGCTCTGCAATAATTGAAGGCGTTACATACCCCCCTTTTTAGGATAGGATTTTTCCTGAGTAAAAATCCGCTTCCATACTGAGCAAACTACATATGTCCTTAACTTTTCCTACTGCTATAAGGTTACAACTCATTCATCACACAGTTACAACATACATACGTCTCACTTTCACTAAATTGCATTCACCACTTTATAGATCGTGGTGTTGCTGTCTAATATACAGAGAATTTCAATTTGTTTCACAAAATTCTCACCTATAACAGTTGTAGGTGTTAATTTTGTTAAGTCATTTTAACTATACTTGTACTGTCTCGATTACCTAGAATTATACAATAGACAACTGTCTTAACTTTTAGGTCGCTAAGACAACAAAATTATCTTGACTTTTAGGTCATCAAGATAAATATCCATTTTTAATTTCCTAGGTGTCTTTAAGATTAATGGTACTTACAGAAGATAAAGTTTAATTTAGATGAGACATATAGTACCGTTTCTAGATTAAATTATAGACATAATTGTTGGAAGGTTTAGTAGCCAAGTATATTATAGGGCAGAAAAATTACAAAAAGCAAAAAAAAACTATTTTAATGTTGTTAAGATGTGTAATTATTTATTTTAAAATCTTTAACATGCCAGGTTCCTAAATTATTACCATTCATATCTTCAATTACATAGACTAATGGTGATTTCTTAGAAATTATACGACATTTAATATATTTTGGAGATAACTTTTTTGAGAATTTTTTGTTTTGTTAGTACCACCACGAACTGAAGCTTTGTACTCCAACTCAGCTTTTTGGAGCGAAAGATATTTGATTGGAAAAGCCATGTTTGTTTTTATTATTATTAAGAAATATTACTAAGAAATATAGTGTTTTCCCGATGAGTGTGTGTTGTACAAAAATACAAGAAAGCACAGACAGTTAAAGTTAATAAAGTATGAAATGAAATTACGTTGAGCTTGAATAGCTAGTGCATGGGTAGTGTTAAAATAAAATTAGGTAGAAAACAAATAATAGTAGTAGTAATTTAGATTTTAAGATACTTAATATATAAATATGCTACACATGAACTTGCTGGTACAAAAAATTAAGCCCCGCACTAAACTAAATACTAATGAGCAGCCTTCACTAAAAATAACTATAAAGCACAAAAAAAAATCAGAACGCACTCAAAACCGTGTGATAAAATAGTTGGGCGCCACTGTCGCGTTTCCACGATGTATAGAATAGTTTTGTAGGTAGGTAGAAGAAGAAAAGTTGTATTATGTTATGGTAATATATGAATACGAATATTGTAATATTGTAATTTAGAATGTCAATATTAATTTAATAATAATTTATTTTTAATTTAATATTGTTTTTGGATTTCTATTGTTATTTTATGTAATTTAATGAGATTTTTGTGCTTTGTTTATTTTAATTTGAAATTTATATTGTAATATAATTGGATGTCTGTAGAACTTAAATAATATCATCATTACAGCTTAAATAAGTCCACTGCTGGACAAGCCTCCCTCAAGAATCATCTTGAGGGGATATGCCATAATCGCCACGCTTGGCAGGCGGGTTGGCGATCGCAGTATGATGGTCGTAGTACTCAGAAGGAAGCTGCTTCCCGTCCTCTGGTAGATATTCCCTCCCCTATACTTAAATAATATATAAGAAGTTTATTACTTAATTAAAAATATATATATATATATATAATGTAACTAAAGACCACACTACCGCATTAGGACTATTGCCTGTAATGATAGTTGTGTTTGTGATAAATAAATAAATAAAATAAATAAAAATAAATAAAAAGACTAAAGATCAATTTTAAAAAATAATTTAATTACCATATGTAACGCCTTCAATTATTGCAGAGCAATGTAATGGAATCTTATAAGACTACGATTTTAAAACTACAATCTTAAACCTATACGGTAATTTTTATATCAATTTAAACCTTATTCTAATACCTAATTAAATATCTAAAATAACAAAACTGTAGACTTAAACCTACAACTTACCTTATTATACTAATTAATAATACAGAAACATTAGTTACTTTTTATTTTTTAATCTGTGTATCGCCTACGCTGTATTCATTGCATACACACTTCACTCAATGAATACAGCGTAGGCGATACACAGATTAAAAAATAAAAAGTAACTAATGTTTCTGTATTATTAATTAGTATAATAAGGTAAGTTGTAGGTTTAAGTCTACAGTTTTGTTATTTTAGATATTTAATTAGGTATTAGAATAAGGTTTAAATTGATATAAAAATTACCGTATAGGTTTAAGATTGTAGTTTTAAAATCGTAGTCTTATAAGATTCCATTACATTGCTCTGCAATAATTGAAGGCGTTACATCGAGCCCCACGTTGGGCGCCACTGTCGCGTTTCCACGATGTATAGAATAATTTTGTAGGTAGGTAGAAGAAGAAAAGACTAAAGATCAATTAAAAAAAATAATTTAATTTCCAAAGAAAAAAATTAACTTGGCCCGACACGCTGCCGCGTGTCAAGATAAAAAAGTTAGGTAGAAGGGTCGTAGGTTTATCACACGATTGTGGGTACGATCTGACAATTTAAAATACCACTACCCTGGTAGTAGTGTAGTGATGTCCGGCGCAGTCTTAAGGCTGTAGATTGAGTTCCGGAACTGATGAGGTGGGGTGATCTTCGGAGACGTGGTGTATTTATAGGTGGTAAGTATACTCCGTAGAAAAGAAACCCCAAGTGGGGTTTAAACACTAACACTCTTTATATGTATAGGTATACGGCGTTTTTTTTTAGAACAATGTACGCGTTGGTACTATTTAAATTTATATTTAAATTAGGAGTTTATAAAAAAATTTAGGAACAACTCAGCAGCAGCGTAGTATTTCGTCGAGTGCATGATATGCAAAAAATGTCACGATGAGCGGAACCTGCGAGTGAACGGACGGTAATCCCGTTCATTGCATACACACTTCACTCAATGAATACAGCGTAGGCGATACACAGATTAAAAAATAAAAAGTAACTAATGTTTCTGTATTATTAATTAGTATAATAAGGTAAGTTGTAGGTTTAAGTCTACAGTTTTGTTATTTTAGATATTTAATTAGGTATTAGAATAAGGTTTAAATTGATATAAAAATTACCGTATAGGTTTAAGATTGTAGTTTTAAAATCGTAGTCTTATAAGATTCCATTACATTGCTCTGCAATAATTGAAGGCGTTACACTGTAAATAGTTTTTATAAAGAGATAGCATTAACACTTTTGACCTATGGCTTAAACCTGGAACAACTCCGAGACTTCATTTTCAGCAATGATCATATCACACTAAACTAACGATTAACAAAATATTTATAGGAACTTACAAAAGAGTCTTATTAAAATACTGTACAGATGACAGAGTCGCTTGGTTGGGGCTGCAAATCGTAATGGCGGGAAACGGCAGGTTCCTCACTGATTCGAATTGGTTTTCAATGGAGACGCGGGTGGGCATATCACTGAACCTCGAGTATAGTAACCAGCTCATTAGCAATGACGCCAGCAGATTCATTATCATGTTGATTGACCAGAAACATCTGTGGGATTGTTCAATTACAATTATATAGGTACATTATAATGATATAACGGGCCGGTTGGCGTGATTGGTAAATGCTAGCCTTTAACGCCGCAGGTCGCACCCAGGACAGATATTTGTGTGCATGAACATGTCTGTTTGTCCTGAATCTGGGTGTAATCTATGTAAGAATCTATGGTATTTACAAACGTGTCATGTGTCTACAGGACAAACAGACATATTCATGCACACAACTATCTGCCCTGGGTGGGAATCAATCCCCGACCTGCCGCGTGAAAGGCAAGCGTTTACCAACCATGCAAACTCACCCGTCAAAGATAATAAAGAGTCAGAAATGCAGTCTTAAAAATTCATTGCGGGATCCAAGACAGTTAAAGCGATTCCCCGGGACATACATTTCTGAGCCTCACCGCTCAGTGTCATTTCATTGTGTGCCTCTGTTGTTCCTGGCTTAGGTGGAGGAGTTGCAGTGGTGGGTAAGAGGGAGGGCCACGTCCCTTAAAATGCAGTTCTGTGGTCCACATACCTTGACACTATATCAGGATAAATAAACAAATACTTCAATCCTACTATGGTACTATTTAGGCAGTACCTTCGCAATAGGTTCATATAACTTTCTTTCATTTTGTTCGGCTCAATACAATGTGAAAACTGGAGAACAATTCCAGCGTACTAATTTATAATAACCGATAATTAAAAATAAATAAATAATTGCTATAATTCAACATGGTACGTTCTTGTTTATCAAATTGTTGTACAGACGCCAGCACATCCAGCTACCGCAATCTGTCAAATTTCTTTTATAGATTTTCAACTTTATCACATTGGCATAAGGTTCAATTTCTATTGGGGAAATTTGACAGATTGGGGTGCTTGATAGCTTGATGTGCTGGCGTCTGTACTATAAATAATTAAAAGTGTCCTTACTCAAATATTCACTGAAATAAGCATTTAATTCATGGTGTGCGGAATATGCCTGGTCACGATATCGCAATTAATTTAAATAATTAAAACGTTAAACAGTATCTATACTAAATCTAATCTGTTGACCTACTGACAGAGCGATGTATGTAAATATGCACGGATTAACAGGCAATGTAAATACACGATACAAGTTAGTCCGGTCAAATTAGACTAAAAATAGGGGTAAGGTTACAATATTTCCCATTAGGCTGAAAATTGGTAGGATCGTTCATTACACTATAATAAAGGAAATGTGAAAAGTCCTCATCGATCCGGCACGTGCAAAAAATTTTCGCGGGGCCAAAGGTCACAAAACGGGTTTTTCGCGATTTACAGCAAAACGGTAAGTTTTATCATAAAATTAGCTGAGACAAAATTGTAGATTAGATAATTATCTATAAAAAATGTGTCAATACTTTTTTCCTAAGAGCCACCGTTTTGCAGGGTTCCGTAGCCAAATGGCAAAAAACGGAACCCTTATAGATTCGTCATGTCCGTCTGTCTGTCCGTCCGTATGTCACAGCCACTTTTTTCCGAAACTATAAGAGCTGTACTGTTAAAACTTGGTAAATAGATGTGTTCTGTGAACCGCATTAAGATTTTCACAAAAAAATTGCAAAAGAACAATAATTTTGGGGGTTCCCCATACATAGAAATGAAATTCAAAATTTTTTTTCTCTCTCTTATTGTTAAATTTTCCTTGTCAATATCTATAGTCATTCAATAGCTCCAAATTAAACAGAACCACAACAGATCAGTGGAATAAGCCTACCGGGGAAACCACATTAAAAAAACGCGCTAATTACAATACTTCAAAGGTGGCGTGGAAACGTGTGCATATTATGACAATTACAACTCTTATAACTTTTTGAATAGTTTTATCTAAAAAACGGTGGCTCTTAGGAAAATAGGATTAAGACATTTTCTATAGATAATTATCTAATCTACAATTTTGTGTCAGCTAATTTTATAATAAAACTTACCGTATTGCTGAAAATTGCGAAAAACCCGTTTTTGGGTCCTTTGTTGACCCGGAGTAATTTTTTTTGCACATGCCGGTTCGTTGAGGACTTTTCGCATTTCCTTTATAATAGTGTAATGAACGATCCTACCAATATTCAGCCTGATGGGAATTATTGTAACCTTACCCCTATTTTTTAGTCTAATTTGACCAGACTAAGCAAACAACAAATATTATCAAGAGTACTACAATTAGGCTTAGTACCCCCCCCTAAGGCAAGGCTCGTTCCTTGGCGGAACAACATATATTATTACCATTGGAAAAAACCTGTTTCTACTAACATAAATATGTAATTACTAATTTTGACTGTCTTGTTTGTCTAGCGGTAGCGTGTTCAGCCGCAGAGAACGAGGAAAAGAAAATTTATAAGAATATTTCTCAACATCAGCCCGAAGCCTGGGAGTTGGCGGTATTATACCCCCGTGCCTTGGAAAGCACGTAAAGCCGTCGGTACTGTACCTGACCTCTTTCCGTTCGTGTCGCTAGGCGTCCCATCGGATCATGGGGGTGATGGAATAGAAAGTGCTCCTGTGTTTGCGCACACACTTGTGCACTATAATATGTCCCGCGCAGATGACCAATCTTTATTGAGACTGGACGCCGTGCCAGAAATTCGGCTAGGAGGACATTATATGTAATTTCGTACATTATATGAATATTTTTATGGTATCAAAATGAAAAAATGGTACCGCGATTAAACATGCACATTGTACGCAAGGCTACGTGTCAATCTATTTAATATTATTTCCAATATGAGCTGGACTGTTCTTGTATGGAAATCTTATATAACGCGAGATCAGCTTATACTCGAAATGTATAGCTTGATGTGTAGCTGTGTATCTACTTCTGTATTCATAAACAGTTGCTATTCTCAGGTTCTATCCAAAATGATTGAATGAAACAATTTTTAGGAAAAATGTATAAAGTGATTTTATTGAGAAATTCTCATTACATATCTTTATAATAGGTAACAATATTGAAAGATTCCATAACTGACATTTTTGAACATAATAGGTACATTATATAATATCATTTTATATAAATATCATAGCATTTGTATAATTAATTATATCCATCGCGACGGGTATCATATATATTATTCACGTCATAACAATAAACGATATTAAACAAACCAATCAAGGACTCATTATTATATACATATCCGAACAAACTGAACACGACTAGACATATAAACACTACCTATATATATATTATACAATAATAATAAGTAAAACGAGATTAAAGTTAACAAAATCAATATATAATACATTACATTTATTTGTATAAAATAAAAGACATGATGTGACATGATGTGATAAATTACGTAATGCATGTCAATATTATATATATATTATAATAAAAAAAAGACTTACAAAAGAATGAACATTGAGATATAATAAACCACACAGAGTTGTGTGCAAAATTTTAGAAACACACATTCTTATTATAAAATAATAGCTACGCACGTTAGGGTATTTGAAACATAGGTATTAACTAACTTGGGGCTCGAAAATTTCCCTAGTAGCAATGCGTAGCATATTGAAACATCGTTCAAACAACGCTCAAGAGCAAAACCACACACAAAGTGCAGTAAGTAACAACACCATTTTGCAGGTACTACCGTCCGTCCAGGTCACACAAAAATCCTAATTACCCAGTAGGCACTTACAGTATAGTTAAAAAATAATATAAACATCTATGTATCAACTTTTTAATTGAGTATTTATACACATGAATTATTTGTAAGTGGTCTTTAAATAAAATGAAGACGAGTTTCATTCTTCAAGGGTTTCGGGTCCTTTTTCTTTGGGGCATTGGGGAGAGACCCATATTACCAGTGTAATGTCAACACTGACCTGCAGTTTTTTCCAAGCTTTTTACACAAATCTATCAACATGCTTACATTACCCCTTTTACTTAAAAAGAATGCTGAGATACTAATAAGCCTGAGACGTTTTGATTTTGTTTAACGTTCTAAAACACACTCATACCTAAACTGAGTGATTGAGTTAAATTATACTTTGTGATAAATTATTGAGTAAATGAGGGACTGAAAGTAATCTATGTCTCAATATTTTTATAAATAAGAATTGTTAATACATGTTATATGTATAAATAAGGTGTAAGACTTACCACTTACAAATACTTCATGTAGATATTTGTAAGTGGTAAGTTTTTAACTAAAATTAAGACGAGATTCATTCTTCAAGCGTTTCGGTTCCTTTTTCTTTGGGGCATTGGGGAGAGCCCCATATTACCACTGTAATGTCAGCACTGACCTGCAGTTGCTCCCAAGCTTTATTACACAAATCTATCAACATGATTACATTACCCCTCTTACTTGTAAAATGCTGAGATACTAATTAGCGTGAGACGTTTTGTTTTTGTTTAACGTTCTAATACACACTCATACTTAAACTGAGTGAATGAGATAAATTATAGTTTATGAGAAATTATTGAGTAAATGAGTGAATCTGTGTCTCAATATTTTCATAAATAAGAATTGTTAATACATTTTATGTGTATAAATAAGGTATAAATATTGTATAATAGATGATAATTTGTATATAATTTCAATAGTCAGAAGGTATTTTAATATACAGAACAGGTAACGTTTTGGTTTCGTGTCGTGAAGAGATGTACAATATATTTATTTTTATAATAATACTATTCAAATTGAGTATAAAAGTTTTGTATTGTGATTTGAATGATTGAAAACTAGTCAATGAGATTTCTACAATTGGTCGTCTTAATAAGCCTATATAAATGTAATGCTTAAAAATCTCGATATTGAGCCACATAAACTGAGCAACTGCATATCTATAAACTAATACGTAATAACGCTTTTTGGGACTTTAATGCAATAGATTTGTTCGATACGAAATAGATAATTCTAAAAATTAGTTTTTTTAAAATTTATTGTGTATGAATAACGAGTAAATAGCAGGTAACCAGTAATTGGAAAATATTCAAGGTTTTGTAGCTTTTGAGTATTTGAGTAGTTTTGAGTTATTATGAGTATTATGATAATTGAGTGGCAATTATTAATCATAAGTACGTGTTGCACAATCTGAATAAAACTAACGCTTAAACTAATAAATGATTAAAAATATTATTAAATCAGACATTATTGAACTCTATTCCTTTATTGAGACCTGATTTTCTAGTCTAGTGGTTCTAGTTCCAGAGAAATGCTTGAATAATTTAAAAAAAATATCGTATCATTAATAATAAGAAGATTAGAAGTTCTTCAACCATAGGCTTAATTCTACCAACTTCTTGACAATATACAAAGTGTAGTATAAATAGTAGAGAGAATTTAAGGAGCGTAATTTACCTATGAAACTGTATTAATTATAAGTAGCCTTTCTGAACTACATATAACAATGTATTGAAGCTTAATCATTTATTTTATGCATGTTGCAGGTTGATGTTGTTCGTTCTCCTTTTTTTCTTATTCAGTTGCATAGGCAAATTAAGCACCTTAAGTTTAAATCACTATTTACGTTACAGCTTGTATATAAAACCGTTTTTTCGTCTTTTTCCATAAGACAGTAATATACAATATTTATTATAATTGTTGCTAAACGCATAGTAGATATAGTAGCAGGCAAATAGGGAAACATTGTAACTATTAAACGCTTAGTATAACGCTATAATTCGTTAAATACTCATACACATTCTAATTTCAATATCAATCTCGTGTTTATTAGACTCACGCCCGTATAAAAGCTAATCTACTACTATTCCAATTTGGTGTTTTTACCACGTAATCATTTTATAAATACGTATCTATAATTGTTCCGCATATAAGCAAATATTTCATCTATTTGCCTACAACTATTACTACAATCAATGTTTACAACGTGTAACAAACATAGATAGTTATATTTAAGATACTCAATCTACCCGTCAAAGTGAACAATTCGACACCACCAATACAATAAACGACGAATAGAATGAAACGATTTTTATGGCAAATACATCTGCCGATCGCTTATTTTATATAGAAGTAAATATATTTCTTTTTTAGGAGTTATGATGGGTAGTTCTTACTATATATTTGTGTTACACATTGTATACTAATATATATATATATATTATTTCTTTATATTCTATAACATTAAAATTTATAATAAAATTTTCACAAAGCATTAATATGAATAAATTAATTCCTAATATTATAACGTTATAGAAGTAAATATTGAATATGTGTTTAAATCCAATTCGATATTTTATTTCAAATAAATATATAGAAAATCTACCTCTGTGAGCGTAATGTAAATAACAGTTCTATAGTATAATAAAGAATAGATTTAGTTTATATAAAATAACTATTTATATTTGGCTTAAGTAGCCTATGAGAAATATAATTTAAACTCCAACAAATTATATTTCAGCTACTGCAGAGCAGATGAAATATTATTTTGTAGAAATTATTAAGTATAATAAAGAATATTATTATAAATTGGCCAAACCGTCATTCTCAGTATATTATAATGGAATCCTTAAATTACTATGTTATTAAATGATTTAATGGATGAGCGAATTAAACGATGAAAAATTGCCTGATATCATCAGATTCATAAAAAGAATATCAGATTCCTTACATATTTAAGTATATATGAAAAGTATATCCAAGATATACTAAAATCATCCACTATTTCTTTAGTATAATATAGTATATCAATATTTAATAAATATCCTTTCTAGTATCATTATTCTATCTCACATGTTTTGTGCGCTCCAAGTCTTCATCTTCATTACAAATACTACAAAATACCAAGGCTCAAACATTTCAAATATAATAAACTAAACGTCTAAAACGTCTCATAAAAGCATCAATCGGGAAGAAATATCAAATACATAAAAAAAATTACAACATCGAAAGTGACAATCATTCCAGTCCGACGGAGTCAAAACGTGTCAGAAAACAACGGAAAGACCACCCTCGAAATTCATTCCGGACATAACGTTAAACGTATGCGCGTGCGCCACCAGGATGAGCTGCCTGTTCAGTAACTATATAGCTTTGCCAAGGCTACATCACATCCGTTCATTTGCGGACCATAAAATTTATAGCCATTACATATTTACTGCAATGCATCGATGTGTAGTTACTTAAACATCGGTAAAATTACTCATTCGTTTATGGGCGTAATATATATACATACATGTATAGATATAGCAATCCTTTTAGGCGATACTGTGACGTCACCTTGGCAAAAATATCTAAATATTTGCCTGAATTAAGCAGGCTTCCAACTTCGGGCGGAGCTTCCCGGATATCAAACGAGTGCAGTGGTGCGGCCGGCGGGCGCGGGCGCGCAAAAGCACTGGACAGTGCGGCCGGCCACTACCTCCCTACCCCTTGGAGGGAAGGGAGCGGAACAGTTCAGGCGTGCGCGTCCGCCACGCGCTACGTCAGCGAACGTCAGGAGTCCAGCAGCACGTGCCAGCGTTGCACCTGGTTAATCCATACATTCGTTTAGATACTTTAATAAATAAAATTTATATTTCCATTAGATTCTATTATAAATCAAATTAGTGGTGCCTCTAGTTTCATACTTCAATTATATGTCTGGTTCTATTAGTATTCGTTTATACTAGTAGTATCCAAAAGAAAACAGACAATGTACCTACATGGTTAGGGACCAGTATGTCTACCACAGCTAGGTGACTCCATATAGTTTACTTACTCGATTAAACTTACCGTTTTTTAGGATTGACATTTTAAGTTCATTGAACTGCAAGTATCATCAAGGAAGTAAACTACATGAACTTGTTATAGACATTATGATCTAATCATCCATATAACGACACGTAATATAATTTTGAAACTGGTTTTGTTTTCTTTTTATCAACGTCCACTTGTAATAGCACATCCTACCATTTATTTACCACTTGATTAGAAAGATTGATAAGAAAAAAAATCCAGTGAAAAAATCAAAACTCGTGAAGGCATGGCGTGGCCTACTATTGTAATACCTACATACTATACATAAACAATTGTAACACGGTCACCGTAGCCTAGTTGGTACTGCTCCTGCCTACGAAGCTGGTGGTCCTGGGTTCGAATCCCGGTAAGTGCAAATATTTGTGTGATGAGCACGAATATTAGTTTCTCAGTCATGGATGTTTTCTACGTATTTAAGTATTTATCTAGCTATCTATATAAGTATGTATATCGTCGCCTGGTACCCATAGTACAAGCTTTGCTTAGTTTGGGGCTAGGATGATCTGTGTGACATTGTCCCAAGATATTATTATTATTATTAATTGTAACAATTTTTCGCCGTGCTAGCGCCCATCCCTTCCTCCTGAACGCAGCTTTTCGAGGGAGAACCAGCCCTGTACCCTAATGTTATATTAAGTGACCAAACTCTCACCTGTTCTCCCTGCCTCTCACATAGCTCCTGCCAGTGCCTCTCCTCCTCTCTGCCTGAGGGACTATGTCCGAGAGAGAACCAGCCCACCATCTCGTTGCGCTTCACGCTACGTCTCCACCACACCGACACCATCAGAGTCACCTCGCTTAGTTGGAAGAGAGCCACCTGTAAACACAAGATTGACTAGAATTCAGTTTTGTAGAAGAGACGTTTAGTCCCAGTTGTATTGATTCTTTAAAAGTCATTCTTAGAACAGAATGGCGGGTTCACCTAACTTTGAATATTATTTGGAGTTCGAGTCATTCTGCAGTATTTAGAATTGGGGATACACAGACAGAAATAAGGTACTTTTGTTCTAAACACAGCATAACACCCGCGATTCTGATGCATACCATATCTTCCACTACTAACGCGACGTGTATTAGATTAGCAGCGAGCTATCTCCATGCTCAGCGACGAGATCAAGCACAGCTTAATGTATGTTTTGCTGATGTGTATATAAACGTACCTGAAATATAAACAGCTCCTTATATAGCGGGTTGGACTGCGCGCGACGTGTGGTGGACTTGCAGCGTCCCATCTCCAAGCCCAGCGACGAGATCAGGCACAGCTTTACATACGTATCGGGCGCTTTGTTCGGGGACAGTTTGCGGAAATGCGTGCCTTTGATCAACTGGTAGGAAATAAAAAAAATATTATTGACACTTAACACCATATTACATTAAAAATTGCCCTCGCAGCAGTTAATATGCTCGCTGGAACAGGACAACAATTTGCACAATATATATTATTGTAAAAATGGCCACCTGCAGTTATAAATGGTAAATTGCTTACGCAAATCATTGGTAAGCTGAATAACCTGGCTCTTGGAGAAGACTTGACTGGAGTAAATAAAGTAGTCGCTCTAGCCGAATATGGCTTTAAAGGAATAATAATGTTGAGGATTTACACTGAACCTGCATTAATTGAGTAAAGTTCCTAATGCCTGAATATGGCCATTTTTAAAAACAATATTCTATTAATATAGGTATCTATTTGATATGAACGCATCAGTTGAGATTTGATCGTTTAGATAAATACCGCATAGATAGAGCTTTCTCCACTAACGACCCAATTCGAGCGGGAGATCCTATCCGCGCTCTTATTCTAGTTATACATTTCCAACATAGACCACTCTGCATTAAATTACTCAGTCCGAATACTATACACGATCATCTCTAGACTTCCACTAATACCTTAGGCGAATGGTTCAGGAAGTGGAGAGGAAATCCAAATATTTGGTTTTTTTCGGGATTAATCCCTCCCTCTTACTCACAACTACAACTCCTGCTACCCCAGGATGAACAGTGGCGCATAATGAAATGACACTGAGCGGTGAGGATCAGGCATGACCCGGTGAAACTGTTGTATCTTGCCAGGAATTTAATCAGAAAGGAACAAGGAGTTTGAAAATAAATAGTTATATAGTTCCAATTCCATCCAGAGCAAAGTGGGACACAGATTGAAACGAGAGAGAGTTACAACTATTATATTTAGAAGCCAGCTGCAAAAGCAGTGAAGATAAATTTTAGGGTCCTATCAAGTCAGCTGTTATATTTGGTTCCAATAAATACCTACTGTATGGCAAAACCGCTTAAACGCGCGGAAGTTGCTCCTTGTTGCTACAAGATCAGTATAATAAACTACTCCAGATATTGGTTGCAATTGGTATGTTTGCAAATAATTGTTTGGTTATGCCAGAGATCACACTCCCAAAGTGAGTGGTGTGCAATTTGTTAATTTTCGCTAAGTCGAGCAAAGACAAATTTGTGAAGATACTAATTTGAAGCTAAACAATTTACTTTTAAAATTCCCGTCCCGAGTAAGAAATTGTAATGATGAAATGATTCTGATTATTATTAAAAAAGAGTGCCCACGTTTCCGTCGATATCCTTGTAAGTGCAGATTTTTTTTTTCTAGGACTATACCCAGTAGTTTGTGATTTAGTGGCCCTGAAGTGACCAAGCTAAGGTGTTGCAGAGCCATATGCAAAAAAAGATGACACTATTGAATAAATATTCCATTCCAATATATATTCCAACCACGTAACTTCAGTTATTGTAATATGGTTTGTCACCATGAATGATCAAATAATGGCTTAAACGTATTTACAGTCGGACGAGATTTACGTACTGAGATAACTATTTACCCGCAGTAAAACCAAATAGATTTTCGTGAAATTTCGGACCTCTCGGTAGTAATCGCGGTACGATAAATCGTTCTAGTAGTTTGCCTAATGGAGGCAGTAACGTTATCGGTAGATATGAATTAGGGTCTTCTGGTAGTTTATCACCCTTTTTTGGTATAATAATAATAATAATAAAGCCACTACGCGGAATATTCCTGCAGCTATGCATCTATTAAAACCTTTTATTACTAAATCTGACTAAATGTTCAATTTTATACATGAATGTATGTATGGTAGTTTTTGGGGCCATATTTGTGATCATGAGGTTTTTATTAAACGCTTTACACAATGCACAAACTGGTTTAAATTCGGGGTCATCGTGGTGACTACAGGATTTTGGGTATGTGCTTCTGTGCATAACGCACTGGAGTAAGCGTCGCAGTACTTAAAAACACGCCCATTCAAATGTTTGGATGAATTTGCTCTTGACTCACTGTCTCCAGAAAAGTCGCAGTGGCCTATATCTCTAAAATACATGACATCAATCGCGCTTTGAGGCCGTCCGTATTAAGTGATATTACAATGTAATACCACTTCATGCAGCAAAAAATCGTAACTTCATTGTCAAAGCAAAATGTTTTTATTCGCAACGGTATAATTTTGAGGTATTCATTCAGACAGTTCTTAACGCAAAATAATTTTTCAATTCGCAATTTCCTTTCACACCATTTCCTTAGCTCGCATTCGTATCGATGTAATGCCCCTCTGATCTTCAAAAACTCAGATCATTTATTGCACACTAAGAGTTCCTACATATAGGCGTTACATTTAAGAACACTTTTTACATAGCGTATTTTACATTGCATTGCATAGCATTGCAATATAGAGAACACTAACTCAGACAGGATTCTGGCCACGGCGCGGTCGTACGCTATATTGATATATGTGTTTTGTTTATTAATTCACAATTGCCATTTGTTTACATTCTTAATTGGACGAACGGCATGCGTATTACCGTATTAAAGTCCACCGACAGAAACGAAAGTCAAAATTCGTCTTAAATATCTACCGTCTCATCAGTAGCTTTCCATCGGTGACTGGATTTAACGTAAAATTGTAATATCACCGGAACATAAAGATGGCTAGTAATCAAGTTATAAACTGATTAACAAATTGTAATAAGTCTGAAGTGATTGGCCAGTAAAAGATGGGCAATGGAAGCCGGTAGACCTACAGGTCCCTACAGTACATACCTCGACAGAGAGATGGCCAGTAGTAGAGTTATACTGTAAGCCGAGTAGCAACTCAGGTGCTGAACGAGCGCTGCAACACGAAGAAGCCGAGTCTGATCTTGCCAGGCTGCACGCTTCGCCGCCGGCAGCGCCAGGAGTAGTTACTGTGGCGATTGAAGAAGGACTCGCCAGGACGCCCGTCATTGAGTGGTTCAGATCTAGTTTCGGTAGCTGGTGAACAAAGATGATGTTTATACTTTGACTGGCCTGTTAGTCTTGTTTTAATGCCCCTGACTGCTTCGCCAGAGGCTTGAGTTCGACCCCACCCAGAACAAATATTTGTGTGATGATTATTTGATCTTTGTGTGGGTGTAATTTATTTGTAATTTGCATGTATTTCGAAATATGTATCAGTTGTCTGGTTATAATAGTACAGGCTCTGCCTAGTTAGATTTTTCACATTATGTGTGTATACTCGAGTCACAAATACGATGCGCCATCGTATTTGTGACTCGAGTATACACGCACAACATTTTAAACGACCAACTTCAGACTAATATTATGAAGCAGTGACGTATAACTACAGTGTAGAAAGCATGGCGAGGAAGTCTCCTGTCTTACTACATTATTCAACATATCCCCATGCTTGCAGACGTAGGGCAAACAAATAGTAGTCATTTCATTGGTAGAACGCTGTAGAGAGTCATGAGTATCCGTCGCCGTCTTTCCTACGCTGGTAACGATTGATTGATGCTTTTCTGATCAATATAAAAAAAAATAATCACCGAAATATTTGTACGCTTATTACTTCCAAACGACTACACAAAATTGAATAAATCTTTCTTTTATGTGTTCGTAATTGACAAGAGGTTTGTATGGAAAAAGTGAGTGTGCGAATAAGACAGTAGACTTTGTAAATTTTTTTTAGTCGTTGTTTCTTCAGTACTATTTCTTACTATTTACTTTACTTACTACTATTTACTTCCGGAAGGAAAAGCGAAAAATGTATAACACATCACTATGCATTAAAGTAATTATTAAAATCTTCGACTTTAGACAGTATAGACGGGAAAAATATATGCCAGTGCGAAGTTCGCCGGGGCGCCTAGCAAGCACCCAAAAAATTACGGTGTTATATGCTGTGTTTATATGTAAGGAATAGTTCTAAAACGGATTTCAAAACAAAATATAATTATTAATAAAGATGTGTGGGTAAGATAAAACAACAAATCCATTTGAGAGTAGACTGGCCATATAAGTATTGTGGCACAAATGGCGAAAAAGCATTTTAACAGAATACCCAAAAACACAGCCTTAACAGTGATGATAACGTACAGTTGAATACTTCTTAAGACAACATGACCAGGAAATAAAAATTGATTTTGTGGGAATGCAAGGAGCAAAGTAACAACAAGTATACCTGCAAGCTAGGCTGATGATGCTGCCTGGGTGTGAGCTGAAGCCATAGGCTGTTCTCCAGCTCGAGGTTGAGCGTAGCGAAGCTGACCGCCGCCTCGCCTAGCAGCCGTTGCCGCCGCATGCGCTCGCACCCGTAGATGCGGATGCGCAGACCGAGCCCGTGGACATCCTCTGGATATTTAAGAGTCCAGTGAAGGGTGCATTTTTAGACATACACATGATATAATAGCTGTGCCCCGCGTTTTTCATCCGCGTTAAACTTTATTAATTATAGCCTATGTGTTGTTCTGATATATAAACTATATTACTACAAAGTTTCATCAAAATCTTTGCGTGAAAGAGTAACAAACATCCATACTCATAAACTTTCGTATTTATAATATTAATAGGATTATTTGAACTGTGTCTATACTTGTGTTTGTACTGTGTACCTTATTAGTAAAAATACTTAAACCAAACGGTTTAAGTATTTTTAATATCATAAGTACTAATAAATTATTACTTAATAAATGGCATGGCTTTTATGGTATATCCCGGAATGTATATAAAAATTTTTTACAATATTAAAATTATAATTTCTTTAAACGAAGTAGGAAGACATATCGTTAGGTTATTAAGTTATACATAATTGCGGTTTCTTTGTTGGTATTCAGAATGTTTTGAAACGCTGGAGAGTCTAAAGGATCATACTGCCGCTAAATTGCTTCATATTGCCGAATATATATATATAACTATAGACAATTGTCAAACAGGTTCATGGTGAGTTAGCAGGCTCCTGCAACCTCACGGCCAACACGGCTATGCCTGACATTTTGTTGCATCTTTTTTTTGTTCCTTTTCTAATCGTTTGTCAGATCTATTGGAGTGTAACTTTTCAATATATTAATTTAAGAAGAATTTTACTAAGAGTCGCGTGATTACAGTATTGAAACACGTATTAGTGTTCGCTTTAAAAAAAAAATGATACTCCCATCTTACAAGAAGTCCTGGCAACTAGAGAAGATATCAGGCAGGTGTTCCTTTGAGAGGCATTTCATCCATATTATATTTGCTGATTACAACCCAAAACATGTTTATTAATGTTTAGCTGTAATATTTATTATAAGCGTTTGGGATTTGTATGTCACCAGTTCAAATAATTGATTAAGATTTGAGGTGGGCTTTAATAAAGCTAGAAATTAACTACTAGCTTTGTCTTCACAGCGGCAGAATTTTATTCAAGTAAGTTTTAGAAGCGAGAATGTCAGCTGGCTAGGCTTAGCAAGATCTTCGGTGCAACCGGCGGTGGCCAGTATGCCAAGTGTCCTCTACTGGCGCCCCGTGCAGGCAGCTCCGAGAAGACAGCGATCTGTTTGTGGCGCAGTCGCTGTGCCGGACTGGCAGGAGTCGTTAATAGGGGAGGGCAATTCAGAGCCCTCCCAGGGTACGTGTCCCGAGCATCTGGGACATGGCGCAAAAGGGGCCCCTCGCTTCCCCCATCAGGCGCCAAAAAAGTCCATGGTAGGTAGATTTAGTCGGTGCGAGTCCGACATACCCACTCGCAGATACTTTTTGCGAGTGTCATGCCTACCCCCTGCCATAAAAAAGGACAATTTTACGTGGATTAATCTTGTGGAATACGAAACTTTCCATGTACTGCGGATTTTCACCATTTCTTATTTTCGATTTACACTTTTGCTTCTTCAACGGCAGTAACACAAAGAAGTCCACGGTAGGTAGATTTAGGCGGTACGAGTCCGACATAGCCACTCGCAGATACTTTTTCCGAGTGGCATGCCTAAGCATTCCCCCTGCCATAAAAAAAGAAAATTTTACCTGGATTTATCTTGTGGAACACGAAACTTTCCATGTACTGCGGATTCTCGCCATTTCTTATTTTCGATTTAAACTTTTGCTTCTTCAACGGTAGTAACACAACTCTGACCTGCAATACAAGAAAATAAGAAAATTCAATACCTTTAGTTTGACACCCCTGGTGATACAGCTGTGCGCTGCATTACAGTTCATAGTAGCTCCAAAGCTCCCTAAGGAAAACAGCCTTAAATTTAACAGAGACATAACCTGACTGGGTAAAGCTTACTAACTTTATTTTGCACATATTTTTCCTTATTTCATCGTTGATTTTAAATAACACATATGTTAATTATACGTACTTTATTCATATTAACTGCCCACACACTAGTTTGCACTGCCATACCGTGATCGTCACGGGTACCAACGGAAGATCAGCGCTGGGTGTAACCCAGCAAATGCTGAGATGGTGACCCTTTCGGCAGGACACAGGTACAGGACCTATTGCGTACTGTATTACTACGTTATTATTTGTTTTTGATATGTATTTAGTTAGTTTTGTTTGTAAATTTCTTGTATGTCTATTGTCGAATAAATGTATGTCTTCTTCTTCTACTACGTTTGAAAAATGACATCGTATAAAATTGCCTAGATGATCACGTGACTAGATGACTTCATACAGCTGTTATTATGAGTCGGACGGAGCCGTAGCCCCGACATTACGGATATCATTAGCTCTTCTTTATCTAACCTGCTACGACTTTTACACTAGTAACCAGAGGGGTAAGCTTGATAAACATAAAGCAGCTGCTTTTCCTCATATTGTTATATAACATTGACATAAGTAAGCAACATGAGCTCTACTGACAGTTAAAAATAATAATATTCTCCTAGCCGAATTTCGGCCACGGCGGCCAGTCTCAATAGATATGAGCCATCTGCGCGAGACATAGTACTGGTACATCTGGTACTCATAGTACAAGCTTGCTTAGTTTGGGGCTAGGATGATCTGTGTGACATTGTCCCTATATATTATTATTATTATTATTATTATATTATAGAGCACAAGTGTGTGCGCAAACGTAGGAGCACTTTCTATTCCATCACTCTCATCCGATGGGGCGCCTAGCGACACGACTTTGCGTGCTCTCTGAGGCACGGGGGAATAATCCGCCAACTCCCAGACTTCGGGCTGATGCTGCAAAAATTTTCTTTTAAGAGAATAGTCCCAAATTCACTTTTGGACCGTCCCGGGATTTCAACCCAGGACCTCGTTCCCTGCGGGTGAACACGCTACCGCTAGACCAACGAGCCAGGCGAAAGAGAGAGAGAAGGAGACAGTTAAAAATACTCTAGCAACAAGAAGATTTACACCATCTTGCTTACCTGGCTCTGCAGTATGTGCCCCTGCGTCTTCTGAGGCAAGGCCCTGGCCTGCAAGATATGCACCGTCATGCTGCGCACGGGCGCGTCGTACAGTAACGTCAGTTCTACCGACCCTCGTTCTTGACTGCTTTCACCGCATAGGAGGGATGTGTCCTGATGTCGAATAGAATAACTTGATCAAAGGCATGTTTAATATTTTATCTATAATCTATATAAATAAAAAGACAAGTCCTGACTGACTGACTGACTCATCAACGCCCAGCCCAAACCCTTGGCCCTAGAAAGCTGAAATTTTGCACAGATGTTTTCTTTATAATGTAGACAAGGAATAAGGAAGGATTTTTCGAAATTCAACCCCTAAGGGGGTAAAACGGGGGTGCCAAGTTAGTATGAAACTTTGCCATTTTTAAAGTTAGAGGCATGAAAGTTGGTATTTGGCCTTGCAGTTAAAAATAAAAAATATGTGTTTCAAAATTTTTGGAAAGTACACCCCCAAGGGCGAAAAATAGGGGATGTAAGTTTGTACGAAAAAAGTTGCCATTTTTAAGTTAAACGCATGAAAATTTGCATTTGGCTTTTTAGTTAAAAATAAATAATATATATTTCAGGATTTTAAAAAATTCCTCCCCGAAGGTCATAAAATAGGGGATGTAATTTTGTACGAAAAATGCGATATTTTTGAAGTTAAACGCATGAAAATGAGTATTTGGCCTTTATGTTAAATATATATAGCATTTATTTCAGGATTTTTGGAAATTACACCCCCAAGGGCGGAAAATAGGGGATATAATTTTATACTGCCTGACTGCCATATCAACGCACAGTCTAAACGGCTGGAGTTAGGGACTTGAATTTTGACAGTAGTTACCTTTTATGTCGTAAGCATCCACCGAAGAAGGGTTTTTGAAAATACCACCCCTAAGGGAGTAAAATAAGGGATAAAATATTTTATGAAAGTCCTTAATTTTGATGTTAATGGCATGTATATAGACTTGCAGTTAAAAATTAAAATATATATTTCAGGATTTTTGAAAATTCACACCCAACGGCGTGAAATTGGGGATGTAATTTATACGAAAAAAGTGCCAACAAGTTTTAAGTTAAACGCATGAAATTGGTATTTAGCATTACAGTTAAAAATTAAAAGTATACGTTTCCGGATTTCCGAGAATTTTACTACGAAGGGTGACAAATAGGGGATGTTTGTATGAAAATTGGTATTTCAGTTAAAAATAAAGCAATCAGAGGAATAATTTGTTGTTAAAAGGTAATCCATAACTGATTCAATAGGTCAACACCAAAAATTTACACCAACTTAAGAAATTCGTTTCTTATTGTTTAAAATGTCGTGTTTGTTGTCGTCTAAGTAAAGATTTAGCGTTAAGATTTGTAACTTCTTTTTTTTGGTATTTTTTATAACATATTAAGAAAACGTCAATTTAATAAAATTGGGATAAAAAGTAATTTACCCAAAATTCGAGTTAGCGTAGTATAAATTGTTCGTGTCGAGATGATCGCACCCAAAAAATATCATCTTAATTTTATTGATCTACAAGTTCACAATTTTGTAACTAGATGGTGTTCATATCGTTTCAGATCGCAGAACTCATTTAGCATATCGGTTAAAATAAATAAATGCTTGAAGTAGAAGGTAGTCCAAAACTGAATCAAAAGATAATCCCCAAAATCTCACCCAAAATATATGCCCACATCTTAATTTTACCGCTTTACAGGTTTATATTTTTGTTAGTAGATGGTGTAATCATCGTTTTAGATCGCGCTATGGTTTCGTTCACAAAATGTGATGTATATTAGACCTATCAATGCCGTGGTCGCAACCTAAGCTAATGGGAGTTACCTTTGTGATTAATGCATCGTTGATTATTATATTACTTTATTGGACTTACTGACTTTACTTAAGGACAATTGATATGTATTCTTTGATGTTTTTGGGTTTATGATATCGGATCTTTTTTTTTAAATAACAGTAGCAAAGTAGTCTTCAGTTTATTTCTTAGCAAGGTTATTTATAGGTTCGGTTTTCTTAAATTTATATTGCTTATTTCTTTTAAAAGTTATATTTTTTAGATTAAGCTAATAGTAAGTAGTTACATTGGTAATCATTCAAAATTGTCGCGGACGAAGTCGCGGGCACCAGCTAGTGATATTATAAAGAGGTAACGTTTGTGAGTTTGTGACGTTGTAAGGGGTAATCTCTGGATCTACAGAACCTATTTTCAAAATTATTTCACCAATAGAAAGCTACTTTATAGTGGATTTATTAATATTTATCTCGAACTTCTAACCCGAAGTATTACGAGGAACAAACGGGTTAGGACAAAAATATTTATAACGCGGAACGAAGTCCGCAGGCACTATTAGTATTTAAGATTCTGATTGTAAGTATAAATTATAGGTAAAACATTAACTAGATCAGTCGTCCAATTACTTGTTACCATTTATCAGCTACGAGCTAAGACTATACAGTAGATTCAGTACTTATGAAGTCATTCCAATTCAATTCAATTCTTCAATAATGGCTTTTGTGGACAAGCCACTACAATTTCGAAGCCATTTGACAGACATTTGTTGGCGTGGTTGGCAAAGGCTTGTTTTTCACACCGGAGATCATGGGTTCGATTCCCACCCAGGACAGATATTTGTGTGCATGAACATTTCTGCTAGTCCTGAGTCTGGGTTTAATTTATCTATATAAGTATGCATTAACCAAAAGAAAAGTAGTAATTGTACGAGTAGTTTATCAGTTATCTGGTTTCCATAGTACAAGCTCTGCTTAGTTTGGGATCAGATGGCTGTGTGTCAATAATGTCCCACGATATTATTATTATTATCACAAATGCTGCGGTGTTTTCAAAAAGATCGATTTTGCAAAATGATGGCGGCTAAATATTATAAGGGCGCCGGATATTTTCTGTTCATCATATTTTTTCAAGTTTATCAATTAGGAGTTCGTTTTTGTGAATGTTTTTTGGCTACATTTACCTCTTAACGTATCTTTTCTTAGCTGATCTAGTATCCATAGAAATAAAACGTAGAGTAGGATACATATTTTTGCCACCAGTATAAACTGATTATTAAAAATATAGTGGTGTAATGAAATAATATAAACTGTAAGTATGCTTAAGTTTATTATAGTATTTCAGCGTGATATTAAAATTGCCTGAGAGCATTGTTTGAATTTTAAGCGTAGTTTTTTATAACTGTTAATCTTGTTTTCTTGTATTTTCCATTGCGTGTTCAGTATAGCAAAAACATAGTGGACATCAAGTAATTATGTTCACGTAATAAGTAGCGGACATACTCTTACAAATTCGAGGTAGGCCCTTAATGTTGTGGTTCTGCGTATTAGTAAGGTCACTAAAGCAAATCGGGGAGGAAAGAAAGATTTTGTTAAGATAATATATCTTACATTATGTGCAATAACATCGCTATCGACGCTGCTCTGAGCCTCCAACGTATGAATATACTCCGCACGTTGAGGCACCACCTCATCAATCCTCGTTTCCCTAAGAGTTGTCTCCCGAAGTGCCGTCTCTACGAGTTCCACCTCCAGCTTGGATGAGGCATTTTCGTTCTTCTCCTCGTAGTGGCATTCCACCTCCTCTTTATCCTGCAGGCAGATAGAACTTTTATAAGGTTCTTGAAGAAAGATCGACGGCAGAGTATTTATGCATTTAGTATAAAAAGTGCGAAGTCCTGGCAGACAGTATAGGAGGGCAGGTAGCAAGATGCAAGGGTAGGGGAGGGTTTGTAAAATGTGTCCATCAGGTTTCTGCACTTTTTATACCTAACATAGCGTACATAGGTAAAGAAAAGGATTTTTTAAGGATCTATAGTCTAGGCAACGATGCAGTTTGTGGTATGGAAATATTGATCAACGGATGATGGGCCAACGACGGTATTATGAAGTATATGAATTGTTGGAACCAACTTGTTTTATTTATATAATAACCATTCTCCTATAGAAATTTTGATATTGATATTGTTGAATTTCTTAGTGTTTGAACTAAGCTTTATCATTTTGAGGTAAATAATGCGTAATGAAAAATAACATTTAACTTGTAATTGCAAAAGTACCTCTTACTTTGGGGTATTACTGTTACTATTTTTATTTTGATGTTATGCTTGTAAGAATTGATGGTTTTAAAGTTAAAACAACATACATATTATATAAAAAGGAGTAATATAAACAGTAGTCGAAACTTGTGTAGCTTAATTTGTAACGGTGGTTCCGTTACAAATTAATGTGGCGTGTTAATCGTGTGGCGCAGCGATTAAGCCTTACCACTTCGTGTCTCGGGTTCGATTCCCGTGCAGGATAACTATTTGTGTGACCCATAAATAGTTGTTCAGAGTCTAGATGTACTTTATGTCCGTTAATTATAAGTTAGTAAAGTACCCCGCTCACTATGGGCCTTATAAAACGGCTCAAGGTCACCCAAAGAGCAATGGAAAGGGCTATACTTGGAGTTTCCCTGCGAGATCTAATCAGAAATTCTGAGATCCGCCGGCGAACCATAGCCCCAAGAATTGCCAAGATGAAGTGGCAGTGGGCAGGGCATGTAGCTCGTTGAGCTGACTGCCGCTGGGACAGAAAGGTTCTCGAGTGGCGACCACGAACCGGAGGACGCAGCGTGGGCAGGCCCTCTACAAGGTGGACCGATGATCTTCTGAGGGTCGCTGGATGCGGATAGCACAAGACCGGTAATTGTGGAGATCTTTGGGGGAGGCTTTTGTCCAGCAGTTGGCGTCAAGCCTAAAGAGGCTGATACGATGATAATGAAAGCACAGAGCAAGACTCAGATTCCGTAAACTACTGCGGGCGTAGTATTAAAAAGAAAAGGAAAAGATTACAACTCATGCATTATGGAGATGTAAGTAAACTTTTTATATTTCATAAACTGGATTACTGTTTAGTTATTATATATTTGTTTAGTTTCAGTTTCATTGGCGATGTCTCAATCCTCCACTATTTACGTTACACCTTTTCTAAAAACATGTAAATTCAAATAACTCTTTCTACTATTACATATTGTGATGAGTCGTATGTTTGGGATGTGAGGGATATATATTAGCTAAACTATTACTAAAAATAATTGATAAACATTCAAAAAGACATAAAATACTACCTACCTACAGTTTTACACAATAAGTAGGAAAAGAGAACGATAAAAGTACATGCATTGAATGAAATAATTAAAGTATTGACTAAATAACGTTAATCTACGTTTCACTAAATACAGTTTATTCAAAATGCTACTCGTCCTAGTAATGTAATTTGCAATTCATGGTCACACGCAAGTCGTAACTGACTGAAGAAATTTCCACTTCTACTTATATTTATAAATGCTTCTAATGGGAACATCTTAGTATCTTCGGATACAAAAACAAAATTTAGACAATTTAAGTTCTGTAACCGATATATATCCATACTCCACAAAGCCAGTAGGTATTACAAAGTTGTCTTTATGCCTGTTCGAAGTTTACGCTCAAACTGTTGATGGAATGATACGAAGATCGCTTGACACTGCTTTCAAGTTAACTCCGCGCCTTACCAACATAACGGGCATCACACATATTAATATCTAAAGATATTCTTTAATAAATTTCGCTAATTTAGCAAGAGTAAATCACGTTTTAAAAAGTTGTAAGCTTTTTCGCAAAATGATATTTCCCTATGCAAATCGATACGTAAATACTTTGTAACAGTCGTATACATATCTATATGTAAATACCCCGTATGTTTTTATGAAGTAGAGATTTGAGTCTGCAAGTTTATCAAATGTTATTCATGCAAAAACCAATGTGTGTACTGTAGATATAGACACCTATTTATAACTAAGCCGTTGGTATTTGAATATTATAGGTAGTTCCGATTTACTCAGGATTTGCGCAGTCGGATATGTAACTATTTGAATGGTTGTAATTCATAATATCAAGTCAATAACAGATGAAGCTTTTCCTTTGAAGAAGATACACGCTAATTATTCAGATGTTACGTTTAATACGATCTAAGCTCTCACTGGTATACAGTCCTTTACAACCTGCAGTTAGAGGCAAGCTAAGAAGTTGGGAGTGTATTTAATGAATAAGTGGGTGTCTAATCATCCAAACATATTTTAAAGATTGTTTTGAAAATGTTTGAAGAATTGTAAATGAGCACAAGAACTTGGCGAGCAATAACGGTATGTAGGTAGGTGTTGTTTATTGCAGAGCATGACTTTTGACAGAGAGTGTATGAAAGCACTTTCTGTCAACAAGTGCAAAAGAATTAAGTTCCGGATGTATTAAAAATTATACCTACATTTGTACAGTGGTTGTATTTAAGCAATTTATTAATAACATTAGCTACATTTCAATAGGTATGTAGATTATGGACATGTTATTTATTTTAAAAACAAATTATATTTAACGAAGACTTTAGTCATAATAACAACAGGATATTAATAAGGTTACAATCTCCAATCATTTTCAGTCGCATTCCTTTTTTAATTCGCCTAAATTTTGACGCGGAAATACTTATTCTCGATAAATATATCTGAGTTGTAATAAAAAAATACGAGATGTATAGTTAAATTCACCGTTTTAGATTCTCTAGACTTTATGTATGTACAGATGCCAGCACGTCAAGCTACCCCAATCTGTCAAATTTCTTTGATATATTTTCTATTTTATCACATAAGCATAAGGTTCAATTTCAATCGGGGAAATTTGACAGATTGGGGTAGCTTGATGTGCTGGCGTCTGTACAATATCTACCATGGAGCGATGGCGGTATGTTGCTATATATAAAACATATATATATAGCAGCAGTTCCGGCATAGTACGGTTGGCATGGTTGATAAATACTTGTCTTTCACGCCGCAGAACGTGGGTTCGATTCCCACCCACGATAGATATTTGTGTGCAGAACATGTCTGTTTGTCCTGAGTAATATCTATATACATACTGTATTTACAAAAGAAAAGTAGTGTATGTATTATACCAGTTATCTGGTCTCCATAGTAAAAGCTCTACTTAGTTTGGGTTCAGATGATCGTGTGTGAATAATGTCGCAGGATATTATAGGTGGCGTGCTAAATGGTGACCAAGTCAATTGAATAAGAAGAGGGAATAGCTTTTAGTTTTTCAGTCGGTGTTAGTGTAGAAAGCTAACCCAGCTTTTCTGTTATTCCTTATCTTCTCCACCAGTGCCCTCACCATCAACTTGTTGTCAAAAAGGTTTTCTGTTTTGCGCGTGATTTCGGTACCGAGTTGTGTCATTTCCTATCTCATTACCGTCTTAATTGGACCTAGTCACTCAATTTTTCCAAGTGCCTCAACTTCTCAACGACATGTGCATGAGTGCAAGTTTTATTAAGCGTTACCAGTTAAGCCATCTAAGGACAGGAGCAGTCTATGCATGGAGCCAGCTGATGAGCCGGCTAATTTCCTGACACTATCCTTGTCTTCTTGGGGGCCTATAACTGCCTTTTGCAGTGGCGAGGGTTTCTTTAGAGAAGTGTGAGACCTTAGATGCGCTTTTGGGGCCTAAAGTTTGATTTCGTTGTTTATGGCTGTACCAGATTTACCGATAACTTCCAAATAAACTATCTGACAAATTAATACTGTTGTTTTTCGGAAGGAAAATCATTTGCGTTATTAAATTTTTTACCTATTATTTTAATTTTGTAGGTATACTTATTATTAATTTGTGTACTCTAATTGGATTTATTTAAAGAATTGTTTCAATAAACTTTTTTTTATAGTCTGGACTCAGAACCCTAATTCCCGTTGCCGTTTGATATTACGCAAAAATAATTTTTTAACAATCATATTATGATACTAAAACGAATCATAATGGGTTAGTTAATTCTCTGTTTTTACATTTTGTTGATATTAGATACTCCGCCAACAATCAAAAGCCCTCACGTTAATGTTAAGGATTTTTTGTTGATGATCGTACGTAAGAGAGGGTATATTTAATTTTGTGATTCATGTAGCTTTGTACCTACTTAAACATTTTCCACGATGTCGTTCAGGTTTAAATATTTGAGCTGACCTATATTCCAAAGTAAATGTGCGTGCGTTGTAGGCACTAAAATATGACACTGCGATGAGTCACTTTAATGAAGTTGTCCTTCAAGGCCGTTACATCCCTTAGGGCCCAGAAATGTTCACGGATATAGTGAAAGCTTGGTTCTACCGGTGCGGTGTTAGCGGGTACGAAAATGATACGGGGATCGTCTACTGTCTCACCTGTTGGATGCGCAAACGCAGCTCCTCATCTGAGTCGGAAGCCTCGAACGTGAATATGCGTTCGGGGTAATGGTTCGGTTTCGACAAAGCATCTATAACAACACAGACGTACGGACAACGTCAATCAATATACAATATTGGCCTGTCCTCAACTATCACTACTTCTCTAATCTATACCTAGCTAGCTTAACGTCGGCTACTTGTTCTATTCGTGGAAACAAACACCTAAGTTAATAAACAAGTACGAGACCTTGATGACGCACTAAACGCCCTTGGTGGTACATAAAACACTAATAAAATGTTAGTCCTACTACTCTACACAACAATGCTTTTACAAATTTTTACAAATGGTAATAATTAATTAATCACAAAATCAATAGACACAGTTTTATTTATAAAGGCGAATATTTTTATAGATCTACGTTTATGTATACAAACCATATAATATTCATTGAGGTGAGGAGATACATATATGTTGATATTGTCAACAGCTAGTATGTGTCTTATTAGCAACAAAGAAAATCTTAAGAACGCGACGGTACTAATAATGTGGAAGACAAACAATAGCTTGTGAATAGTGAAGCATAACAAAGGGTCGGTGCTTACCGAACTGAGCATTGTCACGGGGCAGACAGGGAGCAGGGAGGGCGCTCACAGCAAGAACATCATCACAGCACTTGCGCCCGAAGACAGCAGACGAGCACCAACGGCGCCCGAGGAACAGTAGCACCACCAGCACCACCACAGCAAACGCAGCTACCGCACTTATGTACGCTGTCGCCTCCACTACACACATTGAACACTTAGCTAATACTCTTCTAATGAGACAATTATCAAGAGATAAACATGTTTACCATTAGTCTGGTTGATGACGCCGACGTTAGCCACCATCCTAGCTCACTGGGAGCCCGCGGGGCGCATCGCTCCCCGCCGCCGTTTCACTCTCCCACCTCAACACGTTTCCCAAAATATTCCATAAAATATCAACGTCGTGTATTCTTCTCGGATATGCGACGATAAAGCTAAGTGTCGAAATAATTGGGCCGTGTTGGCACGATCGGGCTGTCAAAGTGCGCACATGCGCGTTACGCGAGGGGCACGCCGGGGCGTGTGGAAATTTCTGCGCGGCTATAGGACGAAGGACCTCGCTACTGGTGTATATAGTTGACTATAGGTAGGAGCTTGTCGTCAAGGCCGAGGGCGGCACGTGCCCTCCAACCCTCCATTATACATACAAATTATACTTAGAAATTCTTATGTTTCAATAACTTTCTTGGTTGAGTTAATTAGGGTCTGAATTAATGAAATGTACCATGCTTGGTGAATTTAAGAATTTTAGACTTGCTTTTCTAGAAAAAGAAAATTTAGGAATTATAAGCGTAGATATTTGTAATAGGCAGCAATGTAATAATGAGGACATTGGAAATTTGCCAAAGCCATGGAAACTGCAGTGCAATAAATACATCACTAAATGGACGCGTATTCGTATATAACTACTTAAGTATTTTATATAAATAAAACCAAAACAATCTTACATATAATCACATAGCCGGCTGAATTTATGTGATCAAGTTTTTTCTAAACCTTTATGTCATATGTATATCGCACCCTTAAAACATAAGTGGCACTGTACAAAAAATGCTATTTTTTAGTTAAGTATACAGTCAAAATGCGTAAGACGAAACGCGCCTAATGCAAAGACTCCTGTAGCTCTAATGCGCTTAATTTTCGCTAGATGGCACTAGTGTCACTTATGAATTTGTAACAACTTGTGCGGTCGGTAATTCATAAACCGGCACTACGCCAGTTCGCGACAAATCAACGGAGGGAACCCTTGTCCAGGTGAGTAAAAAACTGGCATATTGTGTTAAGTGCCATTTATTAAATAAATTTGCTTTCAAATATTTACAGTGAGTAAGTGCATAAGTGGCAGTTTGAGTGTAATGCCAGTTATTTAATACCTATAATTAGGATTTTCATTTTATACGAATTCAATAACGGTCATTTTCTGTAAAGGGCCATTTAATCGATAAATTCGCTTACAAATATTCGCTGTGCGTAATTGCATAAGTGGCAGTTTTTGTTTAGTGTCAGTTATTTTTTAACTTTAATTAGGATTTTGTTTGAACACAAACTCAATAACGGGCATTTTCTGTAAAGCGCCATTTAATCGATAAATTTGCTTTCAATTTTCTTGCAGTGCGTAATTGCATAAATGGCAAGTTGAGTTTAGTGTCAGTTATTCAATCATTTTAGTTACTATTTTGATTAGAAAGTCGTCAAGTTTGGCCATTTTTTCTTGCGCGTGACGCGTCTCGCTCTCGTCGAAAAGTTTCAAGCAAATTTATAGTAGCATGCTACGACCTACAAGCGGTAATGACGATACCAAATGGAGAAGTATCAACTTTCTTCTACAAGTCAAAGATAAATTGCTTGAATTTAACCATCTCTGAGCTTGCAAGAGATAACACTGAATGTTTTTTCTGGGACGAATCGCAAGGTAGTTGTGGAGCAAATGAAATAGCCAGCTGTGTCTTGAAATACTTGCAAAAGAAATCTTCTTTAACTGACAAAGACTTTGATGTAGTTTTTTATTCAGATAACTGTTGCGGCCAGCAGAAAAATCAGTTCATCATCAGCATGTACATCTACGCTGTACTTAACTTGAAAGTAACATGTATAACACACAAGTTTTTAATCCGTGGACACATACAGAACGAAGGAGATGCAGTACATTCAACGATTGAGAAACAAGTAAAAAGAATACTTAAATCTGGACCCATTTATGTGCCTTCCCAGTACGTATCCGCCATCAGAAGTGCAAAAAAACATGGCACACCATTCATAGTAAACGAAATGGCTTATAATGATAAAGTTAACTGATATAAAAGTCTTTGATGACTTTTATGTCAGTTAACTTTACAACTTCACTTTCAACACTTTTGTTCAGTCTAGGAACGGGCAGTTGTTTGATGTCAATGAAATCATTATAAGCCATTTCGTTTACTATGAATGGTGTGCCATGTTTTTTTGCACTTCTGATGGCGGATACGTACTGGGAAGGCACATAAATGGGTCCAGATTTAAGTATTCTTTTTACTTGTTTCTCAATCGTTGAATGTGCTGCATCTCCTTCGTTCTGTATGTGTCCACGTGGTGATAGTTGAAGATGATAAGGTAAAAATTTTTTACAAAACATCCTACTTTGATGATTTCAATGAACTTGACCTGGGATCTAAAAGAGTCAGTGTAAGGAACCACAGGACTCGAGAATTGCAACAGCTGTATAACCAAAACTTATATTTATCTGAAAGAAAGAAGAATGACGTGAAAAGCCTTCTAGATGCTGGTTTGATACCCAACTTTTACAATTCCTACTTTGACAGAGTTTTGAACTAGGGGGGTACGGTGGACCTCTATAAAAATATAGTTAATTAATTATTCGTAAGAAGAAGAGTTTTAGACACGTTTTTTTTGTGATCTATTTTACGAATTATTGTGCGAAAATGTTTTTAAGTTACTTTATTAATATTTTTCTCGGTTCTAGAACTTGGAGATTAAATACCGAATTGCTAACACTACTGGTTTTTACATAATCCAGTTTTTACAAGATTTACAGTATGTACCTACATGATTTTGATACATTATTTTTTATAACTATAACTTACGGTTTTTTGTGAAAAACAATATTTTTAAGTTAGATATTGTAAGTTAAATAATGACTGACTTTTGTGATTATTAAGCCTTTAATACGTTGATTTGTACGTAACTTATATAGTTCCTACTTTGAAAGACTTTTATCTTTAGTATTTAATTTGGAATACCTCTAATAATTTGTATTGATTAGTAAGTAGTAATCCAAGAACAAAATTTTAATAAATAATGTTGTTTATGATAAAATTACGAATTTTATTCAAACACCAATTCTATATTTCTGTTATTTTGATAATACCTTTATCTAGATTTAGACAGAATTGTTATTATGAGTATTCGTGGTAGTTTTGACCTAAAACTATGAGCGTGTGCCAAATAAATAGTATTCTTTATTTTATTTTTTTATTTTTATTTATTTATTTAGGCAAAAACAGTCTTACATAAATATTGTTACAAATAGAAATACAAACAGACCTAATAAGCCATATTATTACACAAACTTTAATTACCTACGCAAACTAAAATGACGGACAAAAGATAAGATAAAATAGAGTTAATCCTTACACAATTATCAAGCATATTGAAAAATATAAACATTATTTTTTAGATGTATACATGCTTCATATATATATATATATATATATATATATATATATATATATATATATATATATATATAAATATCCGTATATCTAGATCCGTACATACATACTATATTGTATTAATATTATTATTTTATTTTAATTACACAATGACTGAATTCTTTATTTAATATTTCATAATTATATCATATTTAATAATAATTTATTATTTCAGTAATTATATTGTTTTTTTTTGTCTCTTTTTATCATTACAATGTAGGTAAAATAACAACTTAGAGGTCATTAAACAAAAAGTTTTGAATAACTATGATACTATAACCGACACTATGCAAAACTTTTTTTTTAAACGCTTCTCCATCGATAAATAATCATTAATTTTATTGTATGGCACTGGATTCTGAAACAGCATTAGTTAATCTGTAATTTTAAGCCAATCACTAAGTTTTATTTACCTTTATTTAGTGCCATAACACCCATACAATACTTAAAAAAACTTAAAACGGCCATACTGTAAAATTAATATTTTCGGATAGTGTAATTTATATTCTAAGGGTGCGATATATTCCGTATAGGGTTATTTTCGGTGCAAGTAACAGCTTACCGAAGACTTAAGTTGTCCTTTCGTTAAGCATTATTTGTGCAGAGAACATGTGCTTGGATATCGTTTCGCAATTTTGGAAACACAAAGGCATACGCCCCAATCCCGCCCTGCGAAGCATAATTATACCTACTACAATAGTGCCAAGTACGAGGAAATTTTTATAAAAAAAATTACGTAGGTATATAATTATGACGTCCCATCTCGACATTGTCTCATTGAGTCACAATAATTTGAAACTGATGGAAAATATTTATGGATAATGGAAAGATTTAGAAAACACCGATGACGGTGCTATTAAGTATAATAAAATACTATATTTTAAATACATGTTTCTGTTTATCGATATTTTGTGCGGTTGTGTCGATTTGTGAAGTACACACGGCTACATATCAAGCAATACATTTCCAATTTAACGCATTTAGTGCGGCCAACGCGCATGCGCGTTTTTCGTACTTTGACCATGTGCTGGCGGCGCGTAAGCGCGTCCATACAATTTACTTAACTTTCTTCGGGTGCGGCGCGACGCACCTGTGCGTCCATTGTGTATTTCTATTGTTTCGGAAACATCGTAAAATAAGGATCGGTAAGGGTGTCTACACATGACACGTGTTCTCTATTTCGATGGTTACGTAAAATAGTAGGTAATAATTATGTTACGAGTGTCAGGGTGGAATAACATTCGTTCGTGGTACACCACGAACGAATGTTATTGCACCCTGACAGCGAAAGCGAGTTGTGGTGGGTAGGTGTACCTACCTACCCACCACAACTCGCTTTCCGAGTCGGGTCTATACGTAGCTATGACAGGCCAGCTTAAACTGGAAATGTATAGCTTGATATGTAGCCCTGTGTACCTAAATGCGGAACATAGTTTGTTAAATATATGTTAACTTGTTCTCTAAGTTTGTTAAATTTAGATAACGAAATTAATTATTAGAAATATTGTGCCCCCTATGTACCATTGATATATTGTCGCTGTATATTTTTGTTCAAAACCAAATTAAAATTTCATAATAATTTTTAGGGTTCCGTAGCCAAATGGCAAAAAAACGGAACACTTATAGATTCATCATGTCTGTCTGTCTGTCCGTCCGTATATCACAGCCACTTTTTTCCGAAACTATAAGAGCTGTGTACCTACTGTTGAAACTTGGTAAGTAGATGCATTCGGTGAACCGCATTAAGATTTTTACACAAAAATAGAAGAAGAACAATAATTTTGGGGGGTCCCCATACATAGAACTGAAACTCAAAAAATTCTTTTTCATCGTATCTATACATGTGGGGTGTCTATGGATAGGTCTTCAAACATGATATTGAGGTTTCTAATATATTTTTTTTCTAAACTGAATAGATTGCGCGAGACACTTCCAAAGTGGTAAAATGAGTGCCCCCCCCCCCCCCCCTCCTGTAACTTCTAAAATAAGAGAATCATTAAACTAAAAAACATATATGATGTACATTACCATGCAAACTAACAACGAAAATTGTTTTGAACGAGATCTAGCAAGTAGTTTTTTTTTAATACGTCATAAATCGTAAACCGCAATTTGCTTTCATTGAATCAACTGAAATACTTCCTGCTACGGAACCCTTCATGGGCGAGTCCAACTCGCACTTGGCCGGTTTTTTCATTTTATTATTTCAGTAACAGAAACGAGGCAGTAACTACAACTATAACAAACACCTTGTTCCCGTGTTGGAAATTAGTGTAGATACTATGCCAGATAATCGAATATCTGTAGAGCGAACATTATAAATCGAATATCAAAATCGAAATAATTGAACGTTCGTAAAATCTAATGGTTAATAAATCAAACATTTAATATATCTTTCACTTAATATATCGAGAGTTCACAATATCGAAAGCCAATCGTATTCGATTATTTTTCTTTCGATTTGTTATATTCGGTACGTAATTATCCGGTGTTACAGGTAGCGAATAATTGCCTTGGCACCGGTATGTTATCTGATATGATTATGACTAACAGAGTACGTACTATATCAGTAGCAATAAAACTGTAGAAAAGTCGTTTTTGTACATCAAAAAGAAATCCAAAAAAATAGCCAAGGTGTTAAAGGAGAACCAATAGAACCCATTTCCAGCATTTTTAGAATTTTTGTCTGTTTATTTGTTCGGGTATCACGTAAAATGTACGAAAGCAATGGAGATAACTTTTTTACACAACGATTGAGCGTAGCTTGAAGTAACATTTAGTGTTTGCTTTAGTGCAATCGGTTCAGTCTATCAAAAGATATTAGATTTTAAAGTATTCAAGAAGAACAATAACACACTTAAGTTACTTTTTTTATGCTGAATGGGTTTGCCTTTGACCACGACCTCACATGATGGGAACTGAAGATGTGGTCGAAGATGGACCGCGCGTAGCCATTAAGATGCCTGTTCACTCTAGCCTTGATATAAACCCATGTTGTATGAGACTGGAAACACGTCAAGATGAACTAATGTTGAACTACCTTTATGTTCGATAGATGTCATTGTGCATATTATGACCTCTCTTTTCTGATTGAACTAACGTTGATAGTAGATTTTTATTTCGATAGATGTCGTTGTGCATGTGACGTCATTTCTTCTGACTCGCGGTGTTAAGATTTTCCCGTGTTTGCTGATTGTATGAGTTTGGTATTGAATGTTTTTAATTGTTTCGAAAATAAGGTCTTAGTTGCCTAGAAGTTTGTCGTTGTCCAAAGTTGGTTATTAAAACTTTTATTTACTTTGGGCCAATTTAATTATGTACAAGGGTGGATTTTTATCATTTAATTTTAAATTATAATGTCATTCGACCGAAAGTTTGTGCTGTATTTTATCGAGCCTGTCCGGTTGAATGTATTTGAATGTTCGTTGATTAAAATCTTACTAATATTATAAATGCGAAAGTAACCCTCAATTTAAGTTTCTCATAATTTTCTCAGCACAAATGTGTATATATATATATATATATAAAAGAGGAAACTGACTGACATATCAACGCACAACCTAAACGGCTGGGGTTAGAGACTTGAAATTTTGACAGTAGGTACTTTTTATGAGGTAGGCGGATGCCTACGTTTCTTTCCAAAACTCTTCCTTTGTGGTCATTACGGAAGAGTTTTGGAAATACCAACGCTAAGGGGGTAAAATAGGGGATGTAAGTTTGTATGAAAAGGGTGTAATTTTTTGAGTGAAACGCGTGATTATTGGTATTTACCCTTCTAGTTACAAATTAAAAATATGGAAATTCAAATTTATAATGAAATATAAATAAATAATGTAAGTTTGTATGGAAAATGTGCCACTTACAGAAACGGCATACAGAATTTTAATGAACGGCTTTCTTTCGTTTTTCACATTAATTTTAAAGTTTCTCAAAGTAAGTCTTTCACGTATGTTAGGACTTTTTGTTGTAGGTTACATTGGTCATCATTCAAAATTGTCGCGGACGAAGTCGCGGGTAACAGCTAGTGTATAATAAAATCGTGGAAAAGTCAAAACTGTACATTTAATATTTTTTTAAAGGATACTTGGGGCGTGATCTACAATCGATATCGAAGCCAAAAATATAGATATTAGAATTTTTGTCTGTTTGTCTGTCCGGGCTAAACTCAAAAAGTACGGCATGGATTTACTTCAAATTTTGCATGAATATTACTAAGATGTCGGGTCAACATATAGGCTACATATCATACATATACGCTATTACCTACGAGGGAGGAGCTATGATAATTTATAAAATTTAACGCGGGTTAAACCGCGGGGCACAGCTAGTAACTTTAATATATCTCTTTACAAGGCAAGCCAGTTTATAAGAGACGGCTTTATTTGTATGACTATTTGTACAAAAACCAGCCAAGTGCGAGTCGCCTATGACGGGTTCCGTAGCAGCAAGTATTTTAGTTGATTAAATGAAAGGTAAATTGGGGGTTACGGTTTATGACGTATTAAAAAAAAACTAGATCTCGTTCAAACCAATTTTCGGTGGAAGTTTGCGTGGTAAAGTACAGACGCCAGCACATCAAGCTACACCAATCTGTCAAAGTAAGTAGTTTTTTTAATACGTAACCGTATACCACAATTTACCTTTCATTTAATCAACTAAAATACTTGCTGTTACGGAACCCTTCAAGTGCGAGTCGGACTCGCACTTGGCCGGTTTTTTTATTAAATAATTAACATAAAACTACGCATTGCTTATTTTAGACTGCATAAAAGTGGTTCAGCAGGTTCCCCAAAAGTTCGAGAGCCGCTGATCTTAAAGCATTTAGGCAGATTAGCTAATGAAAAAGATAATAATTATATCTTAATGACGGAGATTACCAATTCTATAGACAGATCTTTAGTACAGATTAGTACCTACGTGTGCGTTATAATAATAGTTTCCTTGGTAAATTATTTCGGGACATTAAATATGAAAGTGTACGGGACTGTCTATGTTGGTGTGAAGTAAGGGTGAAAATATTTATAGTGCAAGAAGGAAGTATGTACAGACGCCAGCACATCAAACTACCCCCATCTGTCAAATTTCCCCAATTGAAAGTGAACCTGATGCTTATGTGATAAAGTTGAAAATCTATAAAATAAATTTGACAGCTTGTGGTAGCTTGATGTGCTGGTCTGCACTTTGTAATATTTTAAACTTAATACTAAAACAAAAAGTTTTTTAACTAATACTAAAACAAAGAGCGAGAGAAATTGAACGCATTTTAAATATGGTGTCGGTGAAGAATGTTGAGAATTTGTTGGAAGAGGGAATCATCATATCTGCCGAAAGACATCCACTTCTGGACAAAAACCTCCCCGAAGGATCTTCACAATGGCCGGTCTTGGCCTGCCCGCATCCAGCGGCTTCCCGCGACCTTTGCTAGATCGGCGGTCCACCTTGTAGGGGGCCTGTCAACGTAACGTCTTCCAGATCGTGATCGCCACTCGCGAACCTTTCAGCCCCAGCGGCCGTTTGTTTTACGAGCTATGTGTTCCGCCCACTGCCACTTCAGTTTGCCAATTTGTTGGGCTATGTCAGCTACTTTGGTTCGCCTGCGGATTTCGACGTTTCTGATATGATCGCTCACTCTCTATTGCTCTTTGGGTGACCTTGAGCCTTCTTACGAAGCCCATAGTAAGCGACCAAAGTCTGTTCCATAAGTCATCACTGGTCGAATTGTGGACTTGAGACACTGAGGTATTTGGGACGAGAAGATATTACGAAGAGAAAATAGTTCGTGAAAAACTAAAAAATCAGAGATACCTACATATATAAGGCTCAGGCATGTATCCCAGAGAGGTAGGCAGAGAAAACAGATTTCCATTTGTCACGAAATTTTCCTAGTTTAGGCCAGGTACCTATACTTCTTTTGCAAATCTTCTTACACTCATCCTTTCTAAATGCAAAAACATTATGGCATACCTTTTCATTTTGTTTAAAATCAGTGACTATGGTTTGATACAGAGATGTCTACAAATCCCAAATCCTCATAGAGAAAAGAACAGAAAAGATGTCGAGACTCATGGCATGGGCATGAAAATTTTAATACGCAACGCAAGAAGGGACTGACCAAGGATAACTTACGCTAAAGTTCCACCATCAAGAGCATTCTCTTATCTCTGCAGAAGGTAACACGGTTTTCTTTATATATGAAACTAGCAGTGCCCGCGGACTTCGTTCCGAGTTATAACTATTTTTGTCCCTGCCAGTTTGTCCCGCGTAATACTTCGGGTTAACAGCTCGGGATAAATGAAAATTATGATGATGAATCATATCCTATGACACTCCACAATAACGTAGCTTTCTATTGGTGAAATATATTGGAAATCGGTTCAGTAGATCCAGAGATTACCCCTTAAAACGTCGTTACCCCTTTATAATATTAGTATAGATTAATAATTCTCGGACTTTGGGGAAGTTGCCAGGATATTTTGGCATTTATAGTTATTTAGTTCCATCTTTTAACACCTCTTATCACAAATCAGTCAACCTGGTTGGTGAGCGAAACCCCTGGGTTATTGATTTGCGTTACAATGTTTGAGATAATAATAATCATTCTAACTGATCAGCGAGTAGTCGGCGTGTCTTGTAGATAGACATGAGACGATAGTCGTTAAGCCCTATATATCCTGTTAATCATTGGCCAAACGATGGGTTCTTTGACAACTTGTAAAACCAAGCTCTAAGGTCGTATTTCGAGCTACTCAATACAACAATATGTATTGACTCAGTTAGCCGAAAGTTCGGTCTCCTACCTAATATTTTCTGTAATATATTAGGTGTTTTAAAGTGACGGGTAAAAATATTGAAACAAAATACGATAACAAACAAAACTGTATCAATGAAACAACATGTTAATATTTTGAAAATGTTTTTTTTATTAACACTTACATTTTTACAGCGCTCCTAGCCAACAGAGTAATACTATAAAATGAATCGGTGTAAAGAACTTGTCGAACGCAACACAATGTTAGTTCTACAGTGTACGATAAACAAACCGCTTACAAACAGATTATTACAATAATATCATCAACGACTATTGTCAGTGAGATGTACATCGGTCTCAACAAACAAGCACGGAGAGTCACCCTAAAGAAACGAACTTCATTTAAATCTATAAACATTTCATATAATTTAGATTTTATTAGTCGCTATAATGTTATATTTTACTTTTGTAACCATTATTATAATGTTATATGTATTCGTTACGAAAAATTGAAATGAATCGAGCCGCTCGGTCCGTGTGCCGGGTGTATTGTGCCCGGCCTGAGCGACCGCGCAGCTCACGACCGCGCAGCACACGACCGCGTAGCACATGACCGCGCAGCACACGACCGCGCAGCACACGACCCGAGCGCCGATTAAAACAAGGTCACTCTATCATAACTGTATAATTTTAAAAATTTCTAATTACGCATCCCTACGTTTTGTTATTATCTTTTAATTAAGAAATAAAATCTTACATAATAACCATGAGCAGCCTATTTTAATAAATTTGACGAAATTCGCTAATAATCAGATTAGTTTAGAAAAGAAAAGCGTCGGTGTAGGCCTGCGGGCCGACGGACGAGTCTCGTACACACAGTGTCGACGGCAGTGCTGAGGGCGGGTGCCGGCCACCGCCGAGAAGCGTTCGCGACTGTGTATGCTTTATTTATCTACTTTTACAATTGAAAATACGGCTTCAAAATTTCAACTACCTACCTAACAGTAAGCAGCAGTACACTAAAACTCAGGCACTCCACATCGACCTCTCATACACCATGCACCCGATCGAATCGTCAACTTAACTTTTTTCCACTCGAAAAATTCAACTTAAATCTAATTCACTTAAATTATAATAATAATAATGGCTCTTAACTGTTAATTTTACAACAAATGCGTTTCGTTGGCCGCCGAGCACGGAGCGCGGCGGGCGTCATACTTCTGCCCACTCGATTCACGAACGATCAACTACCGCTAAACGATAATTTATTACTTATTACATAAGTATGTGAAAAACAATTTATTAGTATTACTTTACTCTATCTTATAATGTCGTCTGTGTCACTGAGGGCGAACTACTTGTAACATGAAGTCCGAGTCGGCGGCCGTGCGCGAGGGCCGCGGGCGCGTCGCGTGGCGGGCCCGCGCCGCGCCGCGTGGCCGGCCGGCGGCCGCGGGACGCGCCGCCGCCACGCCCAACTCATAATACCAGACAGAGATTCAACATATTCAAAGGAGATTCATGAAATTGTCACATGACGGTCGAGACTCGAGATGCGTTCAGAACGATCTCAACGCTAAAATAACGTGATTCACGATTCAAAATAATAATGTGTATAATATTTTTTTTATATCATCACAAATATCAAACTCCATTCTCCACTGTGCATATATACATACATAGTTCGTTAGAAACGAATAGTGAGTGGATGGCGGACGAGTTAGGTGCGCCGGCGCATCCTCTCGGTCACGTTACGCAATGAAACGAACATGATAATAATAATGATAACACTCGACAGGTACATACAGGTGCCCCTGTGCGGAGCGATGCGGTAACAAGCAGTGAGAAGCGTACACGACAGCGATTACACATATACCGGAACGGCACCGCAACCTCTGTCAGTCTGGTATAAGAACACAAATGAACGTTATGTACGCAGTAACTAACTGATGCACGACGGTGGGGACAGTGGTCGGTGCTGCTTAGTAGTAAGTCTCTTGTTCCAGCCAGCCGCCGGGGTTGCGGCGCAGGTAGAAGCGCCGGATCTCATCGTAGATGAAGATGGACAGCATGAAGGGGATGGCAGGCAGCCACCACACGAACCTAAGGACCACATTAACACCGTGTTAAGCACAAGCCCAAAATATATCATCAACTCCTATTTGCATTCGCAGCTTAAATTGTATCTCCGAATAGTAGATATAATAATAATAATAATAATCATTTATTTCAGATTTATCCATCCATATTTGTTAGTATAATTGCGAGCTTACAAAATAGTGTTAGTAATAAACAACAACAAAATTATATACTAAGTGGACGGTCCAGGTGGACTGCCCGATGCTGGTGGAAAATCACTTTACCACTGCGTGCAGCCGTATCCAGCGAGCCAGCATCGGAGAGTCCCACCGGTCCGCCAGCGCGCGCAGGATGCTGTTGGGACTGTCGCGCGTGCGGCGCATGATAGATGCGCACCGCTTACGCATGATGGCCGCAAAGCCGTCTGTGTCAGCCGCCGCGAACATCGCGGAGGCGCTGCAGTAGCGCGGCAGCCCCATCAACACCCGGAACGCGTTATTGTATTGAACGCGCAGGTCGCTGTATGTCCGCTGTGTATAGTTAACCCATAAAGGAACCTATCAAGGGCTAACTGTTTTAAACATCAATAGTCTTGTGTCCTAAGGCTCTTCAGTGGCTTAAAATATTAATTTTCTGTACTGCCAAGCAGTTCAACATCTACCACGCGCAGAACTTGGCAGCAGATAAAAAAAATCACACAATGCATGTGTTCATTCTGGCATGATTTTATAATGCTTGTAAGTATTTAGTGATTTTTCCGCAATAACACTCCATAATAAAAACCGAAACTAAATTGAGTCTTATGGATCATGTTGGAAGGCTGATACTCACTTGAGAGGGTACATCCTCAATCCCTTGTCCATTCCCGGCGTGTAGGAAAGGAACGCAGCGAGAGCCGTCTCGAAGATGAGGCCAAAGTTGAGTGCCCAGTTGCGCATGCCCTGGTGGATGATGGAGTTACGACGCGTCTTGCAAATGATCAAGTCGGCCCACTGTACCACTACGATGGAGACGAAGAACGCGGTGTGGCAGGTGAATTCCAGCGCTTTGCGGTCGCGGTATGTCTGAAATACCAGCATGAATATTGTGGCATTTCTGTCTAAACTTCCCATAGAGAAAATGATGATCACCGTACGATGCCTACGTGCAATACACACCTATACCATTAAGATCTAACAAATTACAGCACATATCATGATGGAAGGCTTTTTTGAATGAACAACATTTCTAAACACTCCTTAAAACTGTGTTCCTGTCTTATAGCGGTGTGGTTTCGGTACGCCTATATATATTTTTTGGGATTTCTCTGTCATGAAGATCTTATAAACAGCAGCTCGGTATCAGGAAGTAAGTTAAATGTTCGGAGATCAGGAAAACTGCGCCTTATTTCTATGCAATAGCAACAATCTACTAAAATGCGTCAACTTAATAAGATAAAACTTGTAATAAGATCAGTAATTATTATCAAAGTAAAAATTGGTTGTTCGCCTTTTTGTCAACATCATCATCAGAATCAGATATTATAATTTATTTGCTTACCATGTAGGTATGTGCCAGATGTATGTATATTTTGCACTGCCAAATTGGGTCTATATGTAGACATTAAAGGAGAAGGAAACTTCTGGGCCTAGCAGTTAACTACTTGAGATGTGGATTAAAAAACCGTTATATTTTTCTAAAGGAAATCACAAAATGTGATATCATGTTTCTATCTAGGAAGCGAGAAAACTTAAATTAAGTTATGAAACGAAATAATCGATAAAATAATGATGAATAGCTAGCAATCGATTAAGAATAAATCGGTAAAATCTCAGAATATGTTTGAAAATCGAGTGACAAGTGTTTTTTTGTGGAATCGATTCATAGCGAATCGTATTCCTTTAATTTTTCTTCGGGCAACACTTCTCTGGCTGACAGCCTTTACATGCTCTTTGACTGTCACTCGTTCGTTGTATTTCGACTGTAGTGACTGCCCGGGGCGTAGGGGATCCTAACGTGCCAGATCTTCGACATGTCACACTCTCCATGCATAAAACCATAACACAACCGAAGCCATTCAAAATTATTTTGTAAAAACTACAATGTTATAATATAACCTCACTTTTACTATAGTTCATATAACTTGATTCCTGGGTAGCCAAATTTCACGAAAATTTCAGTGAGGTCTTGTTATTATGTCCTCTCACGAATAAGGCTAGTTTGATTCAGTTAACACCTGGGCCCAGGAATGTATGGAGTCATTTCCTTCTCCTTTGTGGAGATTAATTTAGTAGCTAGTACATTTCCCTATGACTGTAGGTTGTAAGTGAATTTCCATGATTCTGAGTGTGTGTGTGTGTATGTACATACCCATTCCTGTCCATAGGAGTCGGTCAAGTCGTTGATAGCCTTCGAGTCCCATTGCTTTCGGATACCGAAGAGAGTCAATGGCAAGAAGCCATTCTCAGCCATAATCACGAAGTATACGAAGAATCCTGCCGCTGCTTGGATCATGCCGATCTGGCCGTACGCCATCGAAATAAGCCTGTATACGCACATATCAGTTTGAGAAATTTCCCCACATAAGATGATTTAACAAAAAACACATTGTTAGAATAATGCAAATATTTAATTCAAATGTGAATTTACTAAAGATTTATTACTAGGTACTAGCCAATTCTAGTGCAAGTTAGACTTAAAGTTTTAACAGTTATCATTTTCCAATTGACTGGTGACTTTAGCGAGTTTAATAATTTTTTTGGCAAAGAAGGGTGGAAGCTTTCGTCTATAAATATAATATGACAAATCACACTCAATATAAAGAAAATCGTGATTCTACAGTCTAATTTGTCATACGAAATTGTAATAATTGGTCAATGTTTTGAAAATAAAGAGACAGATAAAAATGTTTGTACTGGTATACTACCCAAATGAGAAAGGATTTAGACGATTTCGTTATTGAATTCAGTTAAAGATTCAGTTAATTATAGTTAGAGCAAATTAAAAATAAAAGTCGATAAAACCATTTAACGGCCTTGTGTTATTTATACCGTATTGCTATGGCAATAACAATAATTCTAGTTTCTTTTGTCAATTTCTTTTCAAGACACTGACGATATCATTATATCTAGGATAAATTTAATATCAGTTTACAGCAAGCATGCGGGGCATTCAACAAAATTGCGAAGAAAGCTCGAGCACAAGCTGACACATGAACCGTGTTAGGAAGCAGAGTGTACAAGGATATAAATTCAAAGTGTAGGCAATAGAATAAAACTAATATCAAAGAGCAGAACTTAAACGCCTATCCTTGTGTAATCATTAAGCGCTTCGAGGTGTAACCTTAGCAAGAAATTGCCGTGCTTCAAAAGTATTACGTAAATAAACATAAGTAAGTATATACGAAAATATAATAAAATAATATTTTACTATATAAAGAGATGCTCCATGTCGCCTAAGACATTCCTTCAACAAAAACGGTTGTTTAAATATTGATTATGATTCATTCGTCAACCACCACTAGGCGCTACTGGCTAACACGACAACTCACACACATTAATAACCACTAGTGCGTCTCTAGTACACTCTCTAAACATGTCGCTAGTTTTTTTTTTCTAAACGTGCATTTGTTTCGACATCGCATTGCAGTTTTAATAATTGAATCACTAATTGAAACATGGAAGAGTGAAGATCATAGAGATATAGAAGGTACTAGCTGTTCTAGTTCTAGAGACTGCTAAGTTAACTGTATCTAGAGATAATTGTAAACAAGATAATAAGTTTTTATTTAAACAAAATAAGAAATTATTGCTGTAACTACGAGTCTGTATATTTATTTTGTATGTTGTTCTCAAAGCGTGGTTTCTATTCCGCTCCTAAATGGATAGGGCTATATGGGTCTAATTTCGATAATGTCAGGTCGACAGCCAATTGCATAGCGCTATACAGGGAGGGGGTCGATTGGTATGATCACTCTTCCACATCCAGTTTCAAATGGTACTGTTGAACCACAAGTAGCCGCACCACTCTAATAGTTTAATCTCACCAATCAGGCTGGTCTAGTACAGGTAAGGCGGTGGGCTAGTCATTGTGTTAACACCCAAATGAGATCTAGTAAGCATCGTGGCGGATGTGGTGCGAGGCCAACCTTCTGTTGACGAGGTTGTCGCGGTAAGGGTCCCGCGGCTGCCGCTTCATGATATCGGACTCGGGCGCCTCGTACGCCAATGATATAGCAGGCACCTTCGGTAACACCAAGCAATCAGCACAAACCAACACACGAGCGCCGAGACGGGGCTCGGCCCGACCGCGCCACGGTACACAATAAATATACGTACAACACGCCCCTCGGCTACGCCGCAACCTATGTCACTACATTCTAGCGTTATTACAATTATGAAAAATTACAATAAAACTATTAATATCGTATACTTACAATATTACGTATAAATTAGCTATTAAATATAAAAGTGGGAAAATTGGCGTGAGAAAATTCAAAAATTATGGTAGCTGGTACTATCCTGAGGAGACATATAAAGTAATCTGAAATACTACACTAGTGATAGAATTACAAACATAAGCCCTAGCAGCATGTTGATAATATAATAATTATATTATGTAAGTTATATTACAATGTATCGCTGTACCTATGAGTATGTATATAAATATACGGTTTACTTTGTGTATCATATAATATAATGGCATAATGTGGGTTATGCTGTGTGATGAAGCCCGTGTTCGTATTGTGTGAACAAATTATATATCGAATGATAACGATGTCAACGTTGATATAAATATCGTGTCATGGTGTGCATGGAGAACATGAAAGGTAAGAAATGAGAAAGATAAAATAAGTACAATAAATAGGTTAAGAATAAATAAATAAAATGTAGTAGACGTAAAGATGTGTTCATACATGCACGACAGACAAATGACAGAGACAGGGAGACACCGAACTTACCTTGCGCGACACACTGATACGATAATAGCGTTAGTATTAAAAAACCACAAAATAACAATGGAACAAAGCATTTAGTTTGCTTCACGACGCCTTCTTTCGAAACACGTTGTTCCATATCCACATCAAACTACATAAGTAATTAAAGGAAGGAGATACGTTAGTACAGAAAAATATAGAAAAAGACATCGCAAGCCAAAAATCGAGAGCGGTGCGATCGTCGCCTTCAATATCCACACACAGAGAAGTCTAGGACGTGACCTACAGGACACCGTCACACTCAGGCAACAACCAAACCTCAATATTGAAGACTATACACGTGGTAGCAAGCAAATAGCGGATAGAATAATATGTTGAACGAGTCGACGTCGCTCGTGATGTGTTACCTCTCGTTAACGAGCTTATCAGTGAAAGGGTTACGCGGCTGTCGCTTCATTATGTCAGATTCGGCCTCCTCGTAAGCCAGGGAAATGGCGGGCACCTACACAAACACTAGCTGAGCGGGGAGCGGAGCCCGCCGCGCTCGCACTCAAGCGTGCATCATCGTCACATGTGTACAACATCCAACATTTAGAGACACCGTGGAAGCATACGCCATAGCATCGCTTAAGCGACGAGCTACACCAATTGTGTGGGAACTTGAGGATCGAAATCTACTTATGAAACTGAAGAACTTGTAGGGCCAACTATTTGCAAAATACACTGACACACAATGTTCTCCACTTAATACAGATGTATATTAATGGGAAGAGCAGAAAAAGTTACAAGTTTTATGTATGTTCAGTTTCATGGATGGACTGAGATCATTAAGGATCCGATGAAAGCTAACGTCTTCCATACATCAATAATACCAACTAATTCTTTTGGGATATACTTTTGATTTGGGGTTAAACAGTATTCCACTTTAGGTCTCGTAAGATTTATATAGGAATATAAAAAATAAGATAACATAAAAAATAAAAGCTGTTTTCAGAAAATCTTATTGTATGTAAAGGGTCAACTATCATCGGCACTTATCAGTCACTATTGGTGACAGGTCAAAGGGTCAATATTATTTAATAAAATAGATTCGCGATAATTTGAGTGGCGTATGCTTCAACAATGTCACGCTTAAAACTATTACAGAAAATAAAATTAACACAAAAAATGTAGACCATGTGATGACCTCAGTTATGCAGACGGGTATTTTTGTAACTTAAAAATGAATCCAATGAGATATGATGTAAACTGATACTTGATCTGTAGCTTAGTACAAGTCTACAGAAAACGAAACGTATGAACGAATTGACGGGCCTGTTGACGTGATTGGTAAATGCTTGCCTTTCAAGCTGCTGGTCGTCGAATCTATTCCCACCCAGGACAGATATTTGTGTGCATGGACATATCTGTTTGTCCTGAGTCTGGGTGTAATTATCTATATAAGCATATATTTAGAAATTAAAAGTAGTATATGTAAAACATCAGTTATCTGGTTTCCATAGTACAATCTCTGCTTAGTTTGGGACCAGATGGCCGTGTGTGAACAATATCCCAGGATATTATTATAATTATTAATTCCAGGTCCAGAAAACTGATCAAACCAATCATAGCGCTGCATATCCCTAGAGCTCCAACTCGTTCGTACTTTTCATTTTTTTGCAAACTCATACTAAGCTTCTGGATGGTGATTGATCAAATCATTTGTATTTGTGAATGACAATGATCATGATATGGGGATGGCTGTGGTACATCAGTGTGTTGTGTCTGTCTTAACTGTAGAACATAGACTATGTTAACTCTCAGACGTGTCACGTCGTTGAAACGGAAGCGATCTACGCCGGCTAACGTTTCATATTAACTCAGCAAAGATTAGAATTCAAAACACACAAATAACATGTTAGTACAGTATAGTCCCCTCACTCCTACGGATACTCCAGTACACAGCAGCATGATGTATTAGTACGCACGGTACACATCTTATTAGTTGTCTGCTAAGTTTTATTGGATTATGCATCACTCTACATTTTTATTACAACGGAACACATTATACTATTTAAACTATCGTAACCGACGAAAATTGTATTACTGACACGATAATTACAAGTAAAACAAAATATTATTTAGTTTAAGAATTTTATCATGCAATTTTCGTCGTTACAATCAGGTTAATATAGTACATATTAGAATAACACCCACTCGTCACGATATCGATACAACAGCGCCGTTATTAGCTGAAAACGTTAGGATTGGCAACACAGTATATATTTAGGTATAAAGACCTCTCATTGACTAGTTTGTCGCAAAATGGGTTCCTAGGAGGGCGTTTCATTATGTCTGCTTCGGCCGCCTCGTAGGCCAGCGCGATGGCCGGAACCTATGTCAATCACTTATTTAAATAATACTATTAAATATACCCTGGACCTTCAAGGGCTGGAAACTTAAGTAAAATACTTTTATTTCAATATCTGCCGTTCATTATTAAACTAATATTTTGTAGTAAAATACTGTTTTCATCAATACTTGTCGGCCGGTGTGAAACGGTAGATCATCTTGTATGAACGACACATATTAAAATATTGGTTAAAATAAGTAGCAATACGTGTACATAGAGATACTTAGTGCTGTATTGTTAGAGAATAAATATATTGGTCACAAGTATTAAGCTCTTCATAATAATTGTATGTTTGCTTAAATAGGATTTGTCTACCAAACATTGAAAGTAAAGTTTGACATCAAGTTGTATTATTGCCTCCAATTAACAAATGAACTTGAATTAATCACAGCCACAACTTAAGGCAGCAAAATATGAGTTCCAAATAAAAGAGGTTCCTTATAACGTCATCTAGTTTTACAAAACTTCGTTGTTTTAATACACCATAAATATTCTCCAACAATCCAACACCTGTTAGAAAATAGCTCATAACGGTGAAGAAATAAAGTAGAACTTACCATGTCAGTTCCAAGATCAATGCAAAGGATAGTGACAGTGCCAAGTGGCAGGGGAATGTCGCAAAGGATGAAGGCAAGGAAAGGCGAGATCTCAGGGATGTTGGAGGTCAGAGTGTAGGCAATGGATTTCTTCAAGTTGTCGAAGATAAGACGACCCTCCTCGACGCCAGTCACGATGGAAGCGAAGTTGTCATCTAACAGGATCATGTCAGCAGCCTAAAAAGTGGCGAGGGATCCATTAGTCCAAATATTGTCACTTTACACTTCTACTATACTGTTAAGGAAATGGAAAAGACCGAGGCAGGGCGTATCTAGGGTGGAAGACCCAACTTATGATATGAATAAAATTAATAATTTAATTAAGTCTTTTCTTGAGAAAACTGGACTATGGCAGAGTCAGGATTAGCGCATCGGTGCAGTTCCTACTTGTGTTAATAGATATTTGTAAAAGAACATCAAGTTACCTATTTTGCAACTTACCTGCTTTGAGACGTCAGAGCCAGCAATACCCATAGCAACGCCGATGTCAGCCTTCTTGAGAGCGGGCGAATCATTCACACCGTCACCTGTTACAGCCACGATGGCGCCTAGTCGTTGGCAACCTTCTACAATAATGAGCTTCTGTTGCGGGGAGGTACGGGCGAATACAATCTCGGTATGGTATCTAGGGACAAACAATGGATACTATGAGCACGCGCTTATTCAATTGAAAGGTATATCGTGATGTGTTCGCGATATACGCCTAAGGAAAGTTGTGTGACTTTCTTTAGATATTAACTGAATAGATACGTTATCTCGACAAGTGGCGGTTAAACTCGCACCTCAAATATTGTTACCTACACATTCTATATCATGTCAGCAAAATTACGTCCACTGCTGGACGCCAAAATGGCCACGCTCGGCAGACGGGTTCACAGAAAAACGGTGCTGCCCGTTCTCTGGTAGGTATTCCTCGGGACGATTTCTACGCGCCCCACGGGATACAGATGGGGTGATGATATTCTATGCCGTCACCACAGGTCCTTATAGGAACTAATGATCAGCTGTGTGTAAGTCTTGTCAAGTTAAAAATATGTAATTTCTGTGCTGATCTTGCGAGAGGTTTATCAATTAACTACTTTCCATATATTAACAATGTACCTTTATGTAAATTGTACTTCCGAATTGTATCTCAACCAGTTACTAATCTATATTTGGACCGGGTATACAGGTTATAATCAAAGACTCTTACGATTGAGGATATGAGATTAATCTTCTGTCATGATAGTAAACATCAAATGTAAGGAGCACTTACTTCAGAATTTCATCAAGTTGGTCAGAGTTCAGTTCCCTCAGCTCAGTTCCGTGTACAACAGCAGCCTTTGCTTCACGAGGGTTTACTTCGGATACAGGAATGTTCAAGCGTGCGGCAATATCTTCAACGGTCTCGTTGCCTTCAGAAATGATTCCTACAGATTTCGCAATGGCCTTGGCAGTGATAGGGTGATCACCAGTTACCATGATTACCTGAAAAATGGCATGAAGATTAGTAACATTCTAGATACTTAGCCCAAGTAAATGTTGTGGGTATATTTTTTACATTTTCATTACCTTGATACCAGCAGATCGGCATTTAGCGACAGCGTCAGGTACAGCAGCCCTGGGAGGATCAATCATACTCATGAGGCCGACAAAACGAAGGTTGTCCAGGGGGAAGTTGGGTTCATCCGTGTTGAACTTGTAGCCGATGGGGTATTTGTCCGAAGGCAGCTGCAGATCGCAGAAACCAAGCACACGTTCACCAAGACCTCCGAGTTCCAAGTATGCATTATTGAAGGCTTCTTTCATTTCCTCGTCCAAAACCTGAGAAGATAAGTCCAAATTAGTAAAACATGTCTGACGTCATAACTACATAAACAGCAGTCCCATGGGTACCTTCTCCTTTCCACCAATGAAAATAGTACTGCATCGTTCCAAAATCCTTTCAGGGGCACCCTTCATGACAAGCAGATGACGAGGATCGCTGGGGTCGTCACTCTCGTGACATGAAACCTGATACTTGTTCGTTGAGTTGAACGGAATCTCCATAGCCTTCTTGTTGCGCTTCCTAATCGACAGGACATCACCAAGAGCCAGTTCCATACATTTCAGCAAAGCAGCTTCGGAAGCATCTCCAGCGACTTCCTTCTTCAGAATTGGGACACCATCCTGACCACCCTTGAATTCAGCTCGGTTGCAAAGAGTTGCAATCTTAGCGAGGGCCTTGAATCCAGGGCTAGTGCGATCTGAGAGAAAATGGAAATTATAGTCACCTTAGTCAAGAATAAGAGAAAAGTTTTCTCTTCAAGGTCGAAAAAAATCTTACCGTACTGGACTCCAGACTGATCCTCAGTGGTGTCAGCCTCAATGATCTGGTTGTCAAACCACATGTGGGCGACAGTCATCCTGTTTTGGGTCAAAGTGCCAGTCTTGTCCGAACAGATTGTGGATGTTGATCCGAGGGTTTCAACAGCCTCCAAATTCTTGACCAGGCAGTTCTTGGAAGCCATTCGCTTGGCAGTGAGAGTCAGACATACGGTTACAGTGGCCAATAGACCTTCAGGTACGTTAGCTACGATGATACCTGGAGAAATTATGTGAGATTTGCAATAGAAGTTTTATGCATATTATAGTTAAATGGCGTTATAATATGTTGACTTAATAATCACAATATTCTAGTGACTTACCAATAAGGAAAATGACAGCGTCCAGCCAATGATAGCCGAGGATGAAGGCGATGATAAAGAACGTTACACCGAGGAACACAGCGACACCAGTAATCAAGTGGATGAAATGATGGATTTCCTTGGCAATGGGTGTCTCTCCAGTGTCCAAACCCGAAGCAAGACCGGCGATACGTCCCATCACCTGTGTAACATAGTATATTGAGTTGTAACTTTCGGCCGTATTTCATAGCGTTTATGTTCTTGTTGAGTTAGTTACACGGCTTCTTAATAGTACTTATGACTCAGTCAAACGCGACACGTGTAGCTCAATGTAATAAACTATTTCAGAACACTTGAATTTTGACTAACCGTGTTGTCACCGCAGCAGATAACAATACCCTTCGCCGTGCCCTCTACCGCGTTGGTTGAGAAGAATGCCAAGTTCTTGGTTTCCAAAGGATTTTCATGAGTGAATTCGGGTCCTCGCGACTGGGGTTCAGATTCACCAGTTAAACTTGAATTGTCAACTTTGAATCCTCGCGCTTCAATAACACGGATGTCAGCAGGGATACGGTCACCAAATTTCACCTGGAGAGAAATATTTGTTCAGTACACTTTAAAGATGTACACCTAGTTTCATTAGTTGAATAAGTGGAGAATATACTAACCTCAACAATATCACCCATTACAAGGTCTTCAGCGCGCAACGTTAACTTCTCGCCCTCTCTGATGACAGTCGCGAACTGTGGTACCATGTTCTTAAAAGATTCCATAATCTTTGACGACTTGCTTTCCTGGTAGTATGAGAAGATGCCCGTGACGATTACGACAGCCGATAATACAATGCCGAGGTACAAGTTGTCGTCCGCTGGTTCTTCCACAGTACTCGCCTGGGGATTTTTATGTCAGAATTAAAACATCTGCACGTTACTTTACTTTTAAGTATTGTTGTCCAGACGGTAAATAACTTAATAATTACTGACCTGAATTCCGTATGCAATGAAGCATAAAATAGCACCAATCCACAATAGTAACGCGAAGCCGCCGAAAAGATTTTTACAAAACTTTACCCATTCGGGCGTCTGTTTTGGTGGCGTGAGTGCGTTTGGACCGTCCCTTTCGAGATTCTCTTTCGCTTTTGCGTGACTAAGGCCCTGAAATAGAAGTCATGGGAAATTAGCCACAGTGTCGACAAAATCTTTCATCCTTAACAAGATAATTGTGCAACTAATTGTGCTATTACATTTTCTGGGTGTGTCTGAAATCTTTGGTAGAGCTCTTCCGGTGTTACTTTGTGAAAATCGATGTCCAACTCCTGTTTGAGATCATCTAAGTCTCCTGCTTTCCGTTTTTTCGCTGGGGGTTTCCGGCGTGTCTGAAATATTATACAAGAGACATGTTAGCCAAAGTCCTAATACTTTACAAGATTATTTTATTATTAATGTTTTTTTTTAAGATTCTTAACTGTAACACTTTAAAATTACTGTAAAAATGATGAAACATCAAAATGCAACGCAAAAATAAAACTGCCTTGAACAAACATGCAATACATTACAGTGTTGACTGCTGTCTTCTGACTGTTGGTGTAAATGTTCACTTAGCAAGATTAAATGAAAGATGGTAATGCAAATATAAACCTTGTACTGTCCGTCAGCGGTTCTATTATCGTCCTTAATGGGTCCGATGGTGGCGACGCGGTACGAGTCGGTACGGCCATGCTGCAAACACAACTAGGGGCTAGACACATTCTACAGGCTAATGCACTTGTGGATGAGGTGCCAATACAGAGCAACGATAGCGCATGAATTCCCGAATAACCAGAGATTTTATCTTATGGTACAACTTGGAACAAGGAATGGAAACATGCAATATCGATACTCTACAACAGAACATGTAAAAATCATAAAGAGACTGGATAAAAGAAGTGTGTACAATTTCATAGAAATAGAATTACCAATCGACTAACAATCCAGGCACTTTTTTCATTAAATCAAAAATATGATGTTAGTGTTAAAAGAAATATAAAATGTAGCGCTAATTCTATTGGAATCTAATGATGATTATGCAAACTAACTACAATCACTAAGGGCGTGTATAGAAATATTGAATGGACGTAGGTATAATCATTTGAAAAGCGTACAATTGCAAAGCATTTGGTACTCGGCAACAACGATGTGGCATAACCTTGCCAAACGTGTACTCTATAGAGCTAGGGACCAACGGCTCAATGGCATTCAATTGGTCTGAACTAGTTGTGTGCGAACCTGACGGCAAATGTAAGTACGCACCGGAGTACACCTTTATGCATGGATGACTATATACTTCACGCATAATGCCTATGCTGAACTATAAAAGCAAATATATTCACTGTGCTCAGGTATACTCACATCAGGCATTTTGTTTGAAGAGTCAATAATTTAAAGTTTAAAAAGCACTAGTTAAGTATACACTTGTCAACTTGAATCCTGTTGTTCACTGAACGAGATACCACTGTGGAATGAACGACCTAAATTTTAAATTTGTCCCGATATGGATTGTTACGTAATGTTCAGAACACTATGCGCTAAAGGGGAGTAATGTCACAGAATCTAAATGCGTCCGCGGTGCCGTAAACAAGCCAGCCGTCGCCGTCGATAATTGATGAACGTTTTCATAGCGAACCTCATTAAACCGCGCCCTGAATTCCCGTGAAGGTTAACTCGAGAATAACTAGAACACCAGGCTGCGAAATGCACAAGACCTGATAAATTATTTAAGTATCAAAGGAGACTATTCTAAACTAGGTATCCAACTATTTGAATTGAGGAAATGGTCAAGAAACCGGAAAGGCGAAATGGTTATAGATCAAATATGGATATTGTAAACCGGAAGCTAAGTTTGGATTGAAGTTACAATGAAACAAGATTAAATGAAAGAGGCCCGCCCGATAACACAAGTGTAATATTGGAAGATGTTAAGAGAAGAGATGGAAGCCGGCTCTTGCCTGTCACCGCATGGTGTGAGGCAGGAGGCACACTGGATTGAAGTGACATGCGGTAGAGGCGAACGGCGGCGGTGCGGCGGCGTGCTTCGTTACATAAGCGGCGCGCATAACGAGCATGCGCAGTGCGGACCAACCCCCACTCGCTACCCTCGACATAAATAGCTAAAAGACAAGGTTGCCACCCCGGGGCCCCGGCGACCGCATTTATAATCTCTATAAAGGTTAAACCGGAATATCTGATGGAAAATCGAAACTGGTTTTAGCGAGAATAAAGCGGCGACCGTCTATCGAGGGATGATTAACCCACTTTTAAAACTTTGTAAAATTATATTACATGCCGGGATGCATGCAGTGTGATAATGGACAACTGGACTAGTTATACAAGGGTTTGGCAGAAATTTTTGGCAGAAGTTTTAGTCCCCGGCCTTATAAATTTCGCGCAACCCCCTATGAATAATTGGCATCTTAACACTCCCAAACTAATTATACATTTACTATATTTAATCGCACTATTATGAATCATATTTGCAATAAATATAAAAAGAAGACGGTTCATTAAACTGAGGCGATACAATGTCTAAACGACTGCCATGCAAATGTCATGTCATATGTCAGGTAAGCGCGAGAATTCATTGCCACGGCCACACAACTGCTTTACACCGAAAATTTGTGGTTACTATCGTAGTATATGCGTGACGTGTGAATGAGACAATTATTTTTAACATTAATGAAGCAAGTGACGCGCCTACGGTATCCCCTGTGACGCGATAGCTCTGATCGTTGCCAAAAACACTATTATTATCTAATCTAATATCTTCCCGCTACCGATCTCAACGTCTAAGGCTCTTGAAAATCGGTGTCTTGCGTTCGTGAGTTCTTCCTTCCAGACTTGAGGAGCTGGTTTATATATTTCTAGCTAAATCAGTTTTTAAAATTGTGAAGTTAGATACAAATTCAATGTTTTGTCCTTCACTAAAGCAGCCAATCTTAACGGAGAGTAGGCAATTAAGCAGGAAATATTATAATGCAGAAGGGTGTGAACCATCAGCTACGGATAGCTTTATGTGCTTATCTTGCCAGAAAAATTCTAAAAACGCTTTCTAGCCCGATATGGAAATTTTAACCCAAGACCTGCAGATTGCCTGTGGTTATCCACGCTACCGCTAGACCAACGAGGCAATCCGAATTGAATCCGATGTCTATAATATCTGTACATTATAGCAGCAATAATACGCCGCGTGGGTGAAACTAAAATCCTCGGTGGGTTAAAATTCCAATCCCACAAAAATCATGCAATACGATGCTACATTTCTTTTAACGTCAGGCATTAACATTGACGGTGATTGATCAGAATGACTAAGAAAAGCTTTTAATAAAACCCATACGGTTCAATATCGATTCGATGTGTTATATTATGGCATATTATTAATCGATATTTTTTTAGACTACGAAACTATAATTTGGCCGTGACCTCAATCTTATCTAGTAATAAATAACTATGTTTTGTATAAGATTACAATAAAAGAACAAATATTTAACTTAGGCACTATCTTTACAGAGTATGATTTTAATTTTATACAAATAATTTTAAATTACTTGCATAGATACCGTAAATAGCTAAAATTGTATAATAAATATTATTGTGAAAATTATCCGATTAAATCCTACAAAATCCTCTTTAAATTTTCGCGTTTTCAATCGTGGGCAATATCAAGTAATCACACTATAAATTAAACAATGAAGACATGTTTACACCGTGACGTCGAAATGGATTTGGAGAACTGTAATGTACCTACCCCCTTAAGTGGTATGTCCAGCTGTATCATGAGTGTGTTCGATGATAGATATGTAATCTTTATCGCTCGATTTCAATCGTTTTGGCAAAGTATAATTCAACCGCTATTGACCGCCGCAACATGATATAAAGAAAAATGTAATAATCTATTGGGATTCGCTATAAACATTATATTCGCAATTGTATATTATACAGTTTAAACTTTGTGCGGTGAACCCGAGTAATATTTTATTGGTTGAGGAACAACGCTCCGTGTCTCGTAGAGCACGCTATTGATGGCACGCTTATCATGAAGAACGCCTATGAAAATGGATCACTCAGTCAGAACCCTAATTAAACGTGACATTAAGTTTCACCATCTAGATTTCCAATTCTCTATAGAATTTGATAGTCGCTCGTTTTAGTCTGGTAGCTAGCCACAACATTAAAGGAGCCGACCCTAACATAACTAGCATACCACAGACTGGAAGTAAAAGTTGTGGAATCCGAGGTACTCTCAGGGAATTAGAGCTATTTGTTAATGGGATTAAATTTCTTTGAAGAAAACGGATTATACTGGTACTCAACATATTAAATCCAATTAAAATATACGGAAAAATATAAAATCGCAATAATTTTTATTAACTTCTTTTGGGCTCGCTTGTTATTAGTTTATGGGCTTTGAGAATAAATAGTATATTATGTACATTGCGTGTTCCGTGATAAGTAGTCCAAAAGTTTTCAAAGGTGCCCGATATTTTCGAATCCAGATTTGGGACCCTTTGTTGATTAGATATATTTGTTGCAAAGCTATCTATATATAACCTACAGAGTAATTAGCTGAGTAGGTCGGAATTCCGGTCACCAGAGGTGTTACCCTTTTTTTGTTAATTGTGAAGCTAGTTTTCTATATTTTGATACATTATCGTCATGAACTTTGGCGCCTATAAAGGTAAGCCAATAGATAGAACCAATATTCCCGTAAGATGGATGGAAATAAATCTTGTGAATATGACCTCGCAGTTTGAATCGTTGACAGTGTTAAAATGTCCCGACTTTTAGAAATAAAATAAATAGACAAAATAGATCTGTTAGTTTTTGAATTACTCTTGGTCACCAAGTTAAGTAATATATCTGATTACTGGAATCGAACAAATATGATATAAAAGACAACATGTAAATGTGATCTGCTCGTATTGGTCTTTGATAGTTTAACGGTTAATCGATCTCGACAGATGATTCAGGTTCAATTCCCGCCGGACGTTCAATTTACAATATTCGAGTGATGGGTATATTTTTCGACCTGTCAATCTTTTAAAATTAATCGACATGATTTTAAAGGACCTTTTTTTGGCCCGATCTATCTTAACATCTTAATTAAATAATAATAATTAATAAGTATTTATATTGTTCATATTGGTGTTGGTTGGCGAATTATATATAAAATTTAGGAATTTAACAGACTGCCTGTATTTTGTTAAATACTTTTAATGCAGTCTATAATTGGGAACGAATGTCTAACGTATAGTAAGATTTCAAAGTGTCTTTGAAGCTAAGACCATAGGATCCATCTCCTAGTATCTAGTATCCTAATTGATGCGTACTGTCGTCATAAAGGATAAAGGAAATACACCAATAGAACGACGGTACTCTATGCGATTTAAATGACATAATGACGCGGCAATTTTCTAATAAACCTTCGGTACTCTTATAGTTGTGTCCGAAGCACGGTCGGCTCCCGCGACAACCTGTTACCTACTTCCTTTAGGACACCTACTGGCCAATAGTCTTTTCGCCTACCTATTATAAGATCAGTCTATACGTTACAGCCTAGGTACCCTTGTAGTCAAGTGGCTAAATGGAGTGGCAATCAATATCTTTTCCGTCAGAAGTCAAACCCAAAGCGCTTTCGCAAAGCCGCCCGAGCCAGGAATTTTATAATAAACTGATAATATAGTGATATTAGAACGGGATCCTATTTAACTCGCTTAGCCGCTTGGCTAAAGCTGCCAAGCCCCAAATGTCACAATATTCAATGAAGACTTAGTAAAGGACATCGGGTCCGGAAATGGGACGCGGAGAATTGGAGCGGATTGGAAGCGAAAATCAATATGATCTTTACCACTTTGGATGTGTCACTTTTGTCGTATACGATTTGATTCTAGTCCAAATGATAGACACATTCGCGGATGACTAAAGAAGAGGGATTTTAGAATTGAAATATTAAAAAGGACAATAGCAAGAAAGGAGCTAATTATAGCATTTTTGAATAATATTATATTAGCAAGTAATTAAAGACTTAATGACTGACTCTAGGTGGTTCAAAATCGATTCTGAAGGACAAGGATTTTAAAACCCTATTAAGTATAAAAACATTGATTGGTTCAATGTCTCTTTGTATTTGGTCTTTTCATATTTTTTATGTTATAACCCCAGTTGATAAGATATTATTTTGAAAGAATAACGAAATATAAAAATAAGCATACTTCCTATGACCAAAAGTAAAGAAATATCAGTAAATCTTATCACTTTGTGAATAATGCAGAATTAACATAATTGAAAGGTATTTCATTTAAATGCATGCAACTTTATAAAATGAGAGATAATTTGAAAATGGTTTTGATATTTCAAGTACACGATAAATGCAAGGACGTATCAAGGAAGTGATCCGGTGGTGGCATATGAGGGATCAGACCGGAGTGTCCGCTCGGCACAGATCGATACGACAAGTTACGCAACCCCGCCGGCGGCGGCGCCGTCTCCCATACATTGATCCTCTTTTTTCTTCCCGAGACAAATTAATTGTACTCTTACGTACAGTTTATTCTAAATATGATATACTAGGCTAGGATTTAATGCAAAGTACAAAGTCTAGACTAAAATCGACAAACGAGCTAAAGCAATTACTACTTAACGGCTACGTGCAAAGAGGTGATAGAATGATCCGCGGGTTATGGTAGAACAAAGGCGGTGGATCGTGCAAAGTGGTTTCCTGGTACGAGACTGCCGGGACCGAGGCCGAAGTTGTCAGCCACAGTTCGCAAGCAGAGGAGGCCGCGCCAGCAGCCGAAGCGGCGTCGCTCCCTCGTTACCTTTCCACACTCACTTTTTGCGACATGCACTTACACCTTCACGAAAGCACTGTCTCGCCAAGTGGGCCACGCTACTGTAAAGGCTAAGGCAAGCACTACTACAAGCACCGCACTCACCTCGCCCATTTTCGCTAGTCTTTATGAAAAAGGCGGATAAAAGGAACAAGCCGCCTCTTGGTCTCGCCTCTTTCCCTCAACGGTGTGGGGTGGGTCGTCGCTAGTTCTGCAACAACGGGGACCGTTACGGTTTCCTCGTTCCAACGAAAAACTTAAAAAGTGTGCGTTTCACGTAGTCTTGTGGCACGGCACTGTGGCTATGTCATCGTGGTACTAAACTAAAACCCGGTATGAGAGAATGCGCGGATGGCGGAGGCGCTGGGCGCGACGTTCGGCGGCCTGCTTCGGGCGGCGACTGACGGTGGGGCCGGCGCGTATCGAGCCGACGGCGCACTGACGTCACACTGCGTCACGACGCTAGCGCCGCCGGGCCAGCGCCGCGCGCAGCCCGCTGCGCATGGCGCCCTCTCCGCCGCCGTCACCGCCCCGGCCGCCCCGCTCGTAACCTTCCACAACCGGTACGTTGACAGCCCCAAATGATCGACAAGCTTTCCGTCGTTACACTACCCTAACTTACTCTTATCCGATCTCAACATAGAACCAGAACTATTCCAATATTATTGTTATTGTTTAAGACCTAAGTAAGATCGAAAAAGAATTGATAGGTAGGGAGGCGAGCGAAGGCGGCCGGTTGTCTCATTCCTGGGCGCGCCCTAACTTAAGACTATATTGAGTACTTATTGACAACAGCTCTTATCTAAAGACCGGATACGAAAAAGCGGATATTACCGAAATATGACGTGGCTTATTCAGTCGCATTAGGCGATTGTCAAAATTATCGAAATCAATTCTCCTTGGTGAAAATCTGTCTTGGTGAATATACCCCTGATATTGAAAATATTGCTCGTTTATAACATCGCAACCACACGTTCTGATCCGACCCGGGAATCAAACTCGGGACTATTATCTAAGTTTAAACACCGTTGCTAGACGAACGAGGTAGACAACAATGTTAAAATGTAGAGCAAAGAGAATCCAGTACTTCACGTCCATCCAAAGATTTCAGTAGCCGATAAATTTTATTACGATTGAATACATTTGCGTTCGTTTTATTGCATCCATATTATGATAATGTCATAACCTCCGCGTATAAATAAATTCTAGACGTAAATGTTTTATAGTCAGTGGTCCTCCAAAGCTTGTATCCCTCGTGGTTAAATCCATAAGTCTCGGCTTCTGGCATATACGCGGGATTTATGACTGGAGATCGGGGGCCACTAAACCCCATTCTGTTAAAAAAAATCCGACCAAGTCCGAGTCGGACCCGCAGACCGAGGGCGTAAGCGAGGCCGATGCGTATAATTTTGAATTATTTATTTAGTACCTCCGAAAACCCGCATAACTAATATAATTGGCGAATTATTTTGTTGCAGTTAGAGGCAACTTTTCCTATAATATATACTTGGACGTTTATCAACTGCGATCATTTGGATTTTACGCTGGATTTGGAATTTGGATCTTTCATCACAAGTGACAACGATGAAATGAGTATGAATCGAAATGAAATGAGTAAATTAAGAGCTTTCATAATATTCTGATACCCCGTTTGAACAAGTAGTCTTTATAATTTCAAACTCTATAGAAAAAAGAAACACCGATATTTTTATTATCTATATAAATAAAAAGAGAAGTCCTGACTGACTGACTGACTCATCAACGCCCAGCCCAAACCCTTGGCTCTAGAAAGCTGAAATTTTGCACAGATGTTTTCTTTATGATGTAGACAAGGAATAAGGAAGGATTTTTCGAAATTCAACCCCTAAGGGGGTAAAACGGGGGTGCCAAGTTAGTATGAAACTTTGCCGTTTTTGAAGTTAGAGGCATGAAAGTTGGTATTTGGCCTAGCAGTTAAAAATAAAAAATATGTGTTTCAGGATTTTTGGAAATTTCACCCGCAAGGGCAAAAAATAGGGGATGTAAGTTTGTACGAAAAAAGTCCCAATTTTTAAGTTAAACGCATGAAAATTAGCATTTGGCTTTTTAGTTAAAAATAAAAAATATGTATTTCAGGATTTTTGAAAATTCCACCCCGAAGGTCATTAAATAGGGGATGTAAGTTTGTATGAAAAATGCGCTATTTTTGAAGTTAAACGCATGAAAATGAGTATTTGGCCTTTCTGTTAAAAATATATAGCATTTATTTCAGGATTTTTGGAAATTACACCCCCAAGGGAAAATAGGGGATATAATTTTATACTGCCTGGCTGACATATCAACGCACAGTCTAAACGGCTGGAGTTAGGTACTTGAATTTTGACAGTAGTTACCTTTTATGACGTAGGCATCCACTGAAGAAGGGTTTTTGAAAATACCACCCCTAAGGGACTAAAATAAGGGATGAAATATCTTATGAAAGTCCTTAATTTTGATGTTAAAGGCTTTAGTATATAGACTTGCAGTTAAAAATTAAAATATATATTTCAGGATTTTTGAATATTCCACCCCCAAGGGCGTAAAATTGGGTATCTAAGTTTATATGAAAAAAATGCCTACAAGTTTTAAGTTAAACGCATGAAAATTGGTATTTAGCATTACAGTTAAAAATTAAAAGTATATGTTTCAGGATTTACGAGAATTCTACCACGTAGGGTGACCAATAGGGGATGTTTGTATGGAAAATGTGACATTCTTTAAGGTAAACTCATGAAAATTGGTATTTGGCCTTTCATTTAAAAATATGTATTTCAGTATTTTTGGGAATTTCCAGCCCTTTAGGTTGACAAATAGGGGATGGAAGTTGTATGAAAAATGTGACATTTTTTAAGGTAAATGCATGAAAATTAGTATTTCGCCTTTCATTTAAACATTGTAAATATATCTTCAGGACTTTTGGAAATTCCACCCCTAAAGACGGCCAAAATAGGGGATGTAAGATTGTATGAAAATCTGTTTTTTTTTTGGAGTTTAAAGCATGTAAATTGGTATTTCAGTTAAAAATAAAGCAATCAAGAGATTAATTTGTTGTTAAAAAAAGGTAATCCATAACTGATTCAATAGGTCAACACTAAAAATTTACGCCAACTTAAATTATAGAGAAATTCGTTTCTTATTGCTTAAAATGTCGTGTTTGTTGTCGTCTAAGTAAATATTTAGCGTTTTATAAGATTTGTAACTTCTTTTTTTTGGTATTTTTATAACATATTAAAAAAACGTCAATTTAATAAAATTGGGATAAAAAAGTAATTTTCCCAAAATATAGCGTAGTATAAATTGTTCGTGTCGAGATGATCGCACCCAAAAAATATCATCTTAATTTTACTGATCTACAAGTTCACAATTTTGTAACTAGATGGCGTTTATATCGTTTCAGATCGCAGAACTCATTTCACATATCGGTTAAAATAAATAAATGCATGAAGTAAAAGTCCAAAACTGAATCAAAAGAGGATCGCCTAAATCTCACCCAAAATATATACCCACATCTTAATTTTACCGCTTTACAAGTTTATATTTTTGTTAGTAGATGGTGTAATCATCGTTTTAGATCGCGCTATGGTTTCGTTCCCAAAATGTGATATTAGAACTATCAATGCCGTGGTCGCAACCTAAGCTAATGGGAGTTACCTTTGTGATTAATGCATCGTTGATTATTATATTACTTTATTTGACCTGCACATTGCTTGCTGGAGATCTTGTAGCCATATAGACATGACTGAACTGCTGTGTTACGTGACTATCTGTAAATGATTGCTATCATATACTTAATTTAAAATTATTGACTCTGTCTCAAAATGAATAATGTTATTGTTTCGAAGTTTTTCTTTTGTATACCTAAATATAATCTAAAATAATAAGCATTCAGACAACCGATCGAGCATATATTGTGTTTGCCTACTAAATAATTACTCTAATTGGACCAAATCCCGTGTTCATGCCCGCTTGAGTATGTTTCGCCGGACCGTCTCAACTGGGTCGTGTTGAACCCGGTAGTAGATGAACCCACTGAGTTTGTTTCGCTGGGTCTTGGATCGCATTGGATAGTAGTTAGGGCGCATTGGATCCGGTGGTAGCATTAAAGCGCGACCGTCGTTATTAACTCAATGTCCGTCATAATAATAATACCTTTAATATAGACAACCATTGACAATATGTAGTAAAAATATTAGACTTAAACTAGATAATTAAACATAATCTCTTGACAATAACTGGATACGAGCTAGCTAAATATCATTGCTGTGATAAAATAAATTTTATAAATGTTTTCATACAATATGTACCTAAATATCTATGTTACTAGAAATAATATCTAATGTATACAACTATATTACTACAAACATGTTCTGACTATTTACAAGCGCTTTTTTAAAGTCTACGTGAATAAAAACCTTTTTTATTTTATTTTATTTATTTATTTATTTTTATTGACTTACTGACTTTACTTAAGGACAATTGATATGTATTCTTTGATATTTTTGGGTTTATGATATCGGGTCTTTTTTTTAAATAACAGTAGCAAAGTAGTCTTTAGTTTATTTCTTAACTAGGTTATTTATAGGTAAGGTTTTCTTAAATTTATATTACTGATTTCTTTTAAAAGTATTTTTTTTTCATTAAGCTAGAAGTAAGTAGTTACATTGGTAATCATTCAAAATTGTCGCGGACGAAGTCGCGGGCACCAGCTAGTAAATATATATAACTAGCTGTGCCCCGCGGTGTTTCCCGCGTTAAATTTTTTAAATTTTCTTTGCTATAAACCTCACGGAGCCCGCGACCTTTCCAACGAATGCAAAACCGTGGAAATCGGTTCGTGGGTTCTGGAGTTATAGCGTCAGGAAGGAAAACCCGACTTATTTTTATATAGTAGACTAGTTGTGCCCCGCGGTGTTACCCGCGTTAAATTATATAAATTTTCTTTGCTATAAACCTCACGGAGCCTGAGACCTTTCCAACGAATGCAAAACCGTGGAAATCGGTTCGTGCGTTCTGGAGTTATAGCGTCAGGAAGGAAAACCCGACTTATTTTTATATAGTAGATATAGAGCTTTCCTTTTTCACTATTTGGGTACGGAATCCTAGAAAAAGGGTTTAAGACATTACGAAGGGACCATTAAATCTTTTGTCCACCAAGATATATGTGCAAATCTATGACAAGGCCTTGAATTGAAAACATTTTTGGTTTGAGTTCACTTCTTTGGAGAGCAGGAATTCAATTTGCGGACGGTCGCCTCCATCTTTTCAAGTTTAACCGGAAATATTATATCTAACTCTATAGATTGTCCTTGCCGCAACACAATAATACACTTGTAAACGATTAGTTTTATTATGTCATTGTGTACCTATACTGTCAAATGTAATAGAGACGTATTTATTCTTGATTAACGTAGTGGAACCTCTATTGCTATGGAAAACTAGCGATCAATTGACTAAGCTAATTTTAGATAATCGATAAGATATTGCCGCCCTCTTTGCCGTATGCAAGTAACGATCGATTCTAGTAGATTTACTCGGAAACCAGGCCAGAACATGAATAACGCAAAAGAAACGCGAACTACTTACTCAGCAACTGATTGATATCCTGAACATAAATAACAACAGAAAAGTAATACAAAAGATGTGAAAACTTTCGGGTAAACAGAGATTAAAGGCTCAAATGATTGCATTAATCATCTGTGCCAACAATGTCCAAAGGTTCAAGAACTACGTGCCAAATAGTAAGGCAAAAAATCCGATTTTGTAAAGAAACCATTGTATTTATCCAATTAAACTTTTCCTTTGTCGTCCTTATAAAGTACTTATGTCCTGAGATTCGGGTAACGTCATTTAGCAACACCAGTCCTACTTAACAAATATTTGACCTACTATACTATGATTTAGTAAATATATCCGGATATTATATACGAGCGATAACTCGTTGTCCACACAACAAGTTTATTCTTCCTAAAATTTAACACAGTGTAAAGAATAGTCTAAAACTGTTTGTTACACGTGTTAAAATTCTCCAATGTAACAAAAAAAGTAGACATATCAGGAAAGTTTCACATACAGCCGTCTTAAACTTCATTATATTAATTAGCAAAAGAATAGCCATAGCGTGGCATAAACATATTCGTGACGTAATTTCTGGAAACTAGGATTACGTACTATTCAGATACCTTTCGGTATGATAATTAGTTAAAATGATTGTTACGTAAACTTGTGCCAAACGTCTCTATGGTCTGTAACCCTTAAAGTTGAGAGAGGTCCCAACTATCTCTCAATTTCGCAAAATCCTCAAGTGAATCCCATTTCGCTTTTGTAGGAATAGTCGACAATTAAGTCTCATCTTCAAAATTTTCCATTATACCTACACCTCTTTTCTACCTATACACTCTCCTGATGCCCCTTGTAGATCACACCTTAGACGTCTGCTCAGTTTTCTGCCTATTCCCACTCCTAAATTGTCCAGGTATTCAGGTTATGGAACACTGCCGCCTGGCACGAGTAATTCTAATTCCTATTCTATTCAAAAAAGAAAACTTAAAGTTCACCATCATCTCTTTATTCGCACATTCTTTTTTCCTATTAGTATTTCCTTTTCCAGCACTACTGGAAGAGATATATTTAGAAATAAGTAGCACGTTTGTACCATTTTACTTGTCTTTACATTTTTCTAATATTTAATTGGTGTGCATAAATTTGAAAAATAAATGAATATGGTAGTTCGCCATTGTTTCTGGAATGAGTGCCGCGTAAGATATTAAACATGTTATATAGTTATATATTACATAGTACACTTCCTACACTTCACTACATCAGAAGAAGTAGCTTTCGCTATAGCAGAAATTTCTCATTCACACTCTACAAAAGAAACCGATGCCAGGAATAAACACAACAGTTTCTCTACAGAAAGGTATGAAGGAAATATGATGTCCGCCATGACCGAAATTGTGATGGTCTTAGCCATTAACAGTGCAAAAGTGTGTGCGTAAACACAGATCCTCTCACAACCGCGACGGGCTAGCCGTTACTACAGGACAGAAGTCATATACAGGACCGTCGGTTTACCTGGTCTGAGGCATGGCGATGTAACACCGTCAGCATCCTGACTCAGGTACTGGGAGAAAAATCCAATATCTGCTCTCAATAGAGAAATCGCAATAAAATAATATTATACTCCATCAGACAATTACCTTTTTTACAGCATACAGCAAAATATAATTCAGTAAAGATTTTTTGTTCAATAGTAGAGCCCTCTGCAAAGTTGTGCTTGATGATATTGTTTAGAATACGTCCTATAGAAGCAACCAAGTCTAATGTGAGTCGTGTGAATTTGATCTTTGGTCATTTTAATATAAAGGACTAAATACTTAAAAGGAATATAACCAAGTGTAATCTTATGAAGCGTTTTCATGTGTGTGGTTTTCCTAACGCCGGATCTGTTATATATCTGGATGTTATATGCTTAGCTAGTAGCTAACGCTCATAGTGATTGATTACTAGCTTTATCAGAAGATCAAACGAGTAATAATTATTATGTTAGCGTTAACATTAAACTACGCTATTTCGAACTTTTGAACAAAGATGATGACAGCTATAGCCAGGTGTATCAAAAGATTCTAGTCACTAATGTTCACAAAACGCATATTTTTTACATACAGTGAGGAAATTGTAGTATGTGCACAGGAGGAACCTTTTCAATAAAAAAATATTTAAAACGGCCCTTATTTTGTTCCATTGGTCACGATTTTATATAGCCATTCTTGAGAAGGAATTCAGGTCATCTCTCTAGTGCCGTCTAGTAAATTTTGTCGTGTTCCATTCAAGAAAATACATTTTGAGAGCGTATTTGTTTCAGTAAGAAATACTTTCGTAATAAATTCATATTCACATATTTTAATATTAGGATTTTAAATACACAACAAATGGTTTGTATGGAACGTGAAGTTTCTACATTGGTTTACAGAGTAGTCATACCAATATATCAAATTTTATTATTGTAGATGATTTTCAGATATATCTATCTTCAACTCTCTAATGACCTTATAGTATTTACGCTACAGTTAATGTAAATATGTAATAAATCAACATTTAAATACCTTTTTAAGTAATGACATATTTTTTTATTGTTAGCAATAAATATGTTAATACAAAACATGTGTCTACTAAAATATCAATGTCATGCCTGATTAATCACCCCTACAATCCCCAATAGGTTAACATAGGGTAGGTTATACACCGCTTTCGTATCGAATAAAAACTAAATCACTGCGTTTTCGTGTTAATCATTTATTTTATTTATTCACGCACATTGAAACACGCAATGATATTATGCTTATACAAGACTGAGTGTGCAGGGGTCTTTTGGAGGAAATTATATTTATTTTGTTATCGCATGCATTTGGTTCTTGGCGCCCAATAGGGACCGTGACCGTGCTGACACCATTAGCATATTAATGCAAAAATAAGGCCCTATGGTATTTTTAAGTATACATGAGACTGATAAGTGAAGGGTTTTTAGGGTTGTATCTTTCTGTGGTGGCAATTCGTTATGCATAGCCATTTTTATTATAGACAGCCCTGAGCAATGACAATGGCTGTCGAATTACCACCTGAAATCGTGTCTCATTAAACAATCCCCTTGAGTATCTATTGTTTTGTGTTATGGCACCCGAAAGGACTATAGAAGCAATGATCGAGAATTTTTACATAATTATATTTAGTATGCCAGAAACTAAAGTTTAACATATTAGTTACAATAACTTAATAACTTCTTGTTACCGCAATGTTCTTTTAAATATTAGAGCCCAATAGAATGGACAAACGTCATTATCAACCCTTAATATCTTCTTCTTCGTCTTAAATAAGCTACTTTCATGCTTATTCAGAGGGCTAGAATCTAAAACGTCAAAAATAGAAAATATGCACCTAAGTCATATTGTACTTCTAGTTGTACACTTAATTTTGGCGCCCGGCATGAACCACGGTTCACAATTGATACAAAATATACACATTTAGATAGATATATATATGTAAGCTATTATTAGTGTAGCAATTGTAGTTGTCAAGAGTATTTTGGAATGTAATTATTACTTTGAAACTGTTTCTGTAAAATGCGCTTCTGCCATACCTATATCTTGACTAAATTAAACACATGAATTAATATATATTTATTTGGGTCTAGTTACATAGGCTATAGAAGTGACTATTGACGAATTTATTCTGATAAAAACATATAACAAATAATACAATAAAATACAATGCATTATGTGGTATTTGTAAAATGATATGTTTTTTGAGTTATAGTCCTTTTAAAATGTGTTCGCTGTGCGCTTAATATGACACCGATATTATACTATCTATCATTTTGAGTTAGATTTCTCGGTTCAAGGGAACAAGGAAGAATATTATTGGTCTAAAAACTTTAAAATACACACACAACATATAGTCGTATTGAAGAAATTAAATTCCTAATAAGATTCCATAAAAACTAAGCCCTAAACTACTACTATATAATAATAATAATATAATAATACTGCATTGAAATAACGCTTCAGTATTTTTGTTATAAACAAGCCAGCTCCCACTACGCTTTAAATCTAAACGGACGTAATAGTTTTACTTTGTTACAGCTCTTAGCCTACGCTAAAGTTTAAAATAGATAAAAACATTCAGTACATTTTAAGTTTATTTTTAACAGCGATTATTATAAAATATGAGGTTAATATAAACGTGTTTGCCTTGTATTTTTAATACTACAAAGATTTTATAATAATAAAGTTATGAGATGTGATGAGATTTTCCACATTAACCTTTGGCTATTATAGTTCAATAGCTTTTCATTCTGAAGCTACGTAACTGTTAGCTTTGTCCGTGTAACGATGAAAGGCTTCAACAATAACCATTCGAACATATAAATATTGTTTACCAAATTACTAAGCGTATCAATAATCAATAACAAGTATCAGTCCACTGAGAAAGTTTATAAATCTCATATTTTTTATATGAAATACTGAAACCAGCAGACCATACTAAACTAGATGTAAATATACGATAAATTAATTATAAGTAAAAATTAGTTATTATTATTATACAAGCTCATCAGCTAAATCGTGTCACTATGAAATGTAGGACTTCACCGAGAATATTTTCGGCCCTGATTCTCTACGATTTTACCTAAAACCAGAGAAATCTTCAGAAGACTTAAAATGACTTTTTCAGATAAAGGCTCGTTAAAAGCAACCGATTACTACTGTACTACTGGTGAATGTGAACAAATTTAATTCAAAAGAATAGGCGTATAACATACGAGGAGAATCAGCAAACATTGCAGATTGGATCGGGAAGCGTTCTCGAGATTCTCCACGTGCACCTTCGCGTGAGGAATATTGTTTCGCGCTGGGTAGGTACCGCATAAACTCACTCAATTTCAGAAGCAGGCTCACATGGAAGGGTGCTGTGACATGATGATTAAATTTGACGCATGCTCATCTCGGCGTATTTAGGATATCGCCAAGATATCCTAATTACGCAGGTGCCGAGTTTTGGATTTACCAATACGATTTAGAAACATAACGCCAGTCAATATATATATATGTATATGGTATACCACAAAATGCTTGCCAGGAGTGATCCCCGCAGTGAAAACGGGGCTCCGCGGGCTACTGCTCCGCCATGACAACCCAGCCAAACTAGGAACTTTCTGGATAGCACACAGGTTAAACTGTTAGGTCACCCCCCAACAGTCCTGACTTGGTGCCGTGTGACTTCTTTTTGTTACCCAAAATAAAAAAATCAACTGGAAGGAACACAGCTTTCATCACCTGAATATGCACTAGCTTTTAAATAAATGTACCCCATAGAAACTATTTTTTATTTTCTAGATATATTCTGAGTGCTGTAGAAATGATTTAAATTCGGTTCATAGAGTCCCGAGATGATTTTTATTAAACATTACAAATTGCCTATCATACGAGAATAGATTAACACAAAAACAAGCTAATAGCTATAAATTTAGAAGACCTTACTCAAGCAATTATTAATTACCTACATAGATTAGAAAGTTTAATTTTGCCGTAATTCACTTCGATAGATAAATGTAGAGCTCATTAAATCTCATATTTCATAATTGGTAACATCGTATGGAATTATATAATTATACTTTATCCAGATGACCACCTTACCGGATCGTAAGCGATTGGGTGGGTTAAGCATCTAGCCTATGTGGTATAATGTTTGAGCATCTCCATGATTCCCATTGTACGTTATGTAATCGGTCTCGGCGGTAGTCTTTACACAGAATCCTACTGGACAGCTAGACCAACTCGGAAATAAGGGTAACTACCGCCCACACGAAAAAGAAAAAGAGGAACTAGAGTTGCTAGTCAGAATGGCATTTCAAAGGCAGGCACGCCAAGTTATAGTCGTGCTACTTGAATGATTTTCTTCAAAGCAACTTGTTGTATAGTAGGTTGGAAATGAAGAAAATTCTAGAAATTGTAATAAGTCCGATCCCGCAGAGGACTATATATAAAGTGGATTACATGTTTGTAATATTTCGCCCTTTTTGGCTTTGTGTTTAATAGTTATTAATAGTCTTAGAATAAGTCCTGAATTCAAATCAAAGGTAAATCAAATAATTCTTTCGTATAATTAACATTTCCAGAAACATTTTTGTATTATATGAAATGTACGAGAGATAAAATAAATCTACCGTTACGTTAACAAAAAAGCTAGTACGAAACTCATACATGAATCATTTTTCACGAGAGTTTTCCTATTAACACACACCACTCTCGTACCATTATGCTACAATTGAAAGAGCTCTGAATAAAAATATTGAAATGGGATCAGTTGATTGAAACAAGACCGAATTTAAGTGTGTACTAAATTGAATGTTCTAATATTATGAATAAACTGTACAGAATTCTGTACTATGTAAGTAATGAAAATAGCAAAAATAATTGTCGGAAAAGCGAAGTGGTTGCCGAGTTGCGTTTCCGGACGCCGAGGGCGGCACCTGTCAGATATTAATTTCCGGTACTTGACGCCGTTTGCCATGGCGTAATTATACGTCAGCAAATATAGACATATTGGTGTCGCTACATCTATCAGCTACTCCGGTTCCACTTGAGCACGTAAAACCTCTCAGACGGGATTAACTTTTTTATTGTAACACGGTTCAGTAGCTGTAGGGAATCTTGACCTGTGACACTGTAAGACCGGGGAATTAAAAAGGCCGTTACTCTTGTGTGAACACGGGCTGAATATTCTATAGGACTTCTCACCATAGACTGTGAAAAACGCGTGTTGTAAAAGACAATAAACACAGCACTTTTTATGGTGGGATCCTCTAATAAGCCTGTTTTTTCTGTGCTATATCACAATTGCGAGTATCAATTACAGAATGAGTAGGACATAGCACTTTTTGCATACATCCAACGCACAGAAGTGATGTATTATGACTTCATATTGTACATGTGTAAGTAATCTCTACTTACAGTAATTATACTTGGATAAATAAATTAAATATTATTATTATTATCACCATCAAGAAAGGGTGATAGGTACACAACGAAAGCATGATTGATGTGCCCGACATTTCAAGCGTTCCCTAGGCTACGGTAACCGCGTGAATTAACAGCATGTGCTGTTTAAGCTATTCCGCTGTCCTTTACAAAGTACCCTAGTTACAAGCAGGTTTAAAACAAAATATTGCTGCTCTAGAGCCGCGCGCAATAAATGTTATTTCTATGTTGCAATGGGTTGAAAGACTCGGTCGTGAATGCGCTGAAGCAATAGTGGGTACATTTTATTCGCAATCTCCTGCAGTCTATACTTCCCGTACAATAAAACACAAAGTTGCACACTTTTCAATTTCAGTGCCCGTCGTACCTGATGCAACTGGATTGGGACGTGAAACAAAAGGACTTTTCTGCTCATTGTTTCAGTACGTACAAAATGAGATGCCAGATTTACATAATTAACGTGCATCAATTTTAATTGCATGCTCAGAACCGGAGGACCTGAACTGCAATTTATGGACTAAGTTAATTCATTACTTAGGTAAGGTAACTTTTAGGTAATTACTGTAAACCATATAATATTGTTCGTTCAGAATCAAATAAGAGAGTCAATTTCATTTCAATGCTGGCATAATCATAATATTAGGTCTTTACCTATGAAATTGCCGTTCTGCAGTACTGGCCATTTCAAATCAAAATAATTTTTGTTTGGCTAAGAATTCTAATTTCAAATTAATTTTATTTTAAAAACATGGATTCTTTTTTCCAAAAGTAGTCATTTCTTTATTGATTAGTGTTACATTTTCATCGCATTTCAATCTTTTTCGTCATCATGGATACGTTAAAAAATCGAGTAATTATGGAATATGAGTACCGTCGTGGCAGCAACGCGGCACAAGCGGCACGCAACATCAACGACGTTTACGGAGCTAACACTACAAACCAACGCACCACCTGTTATTGGTTTGCTCGCTTCCGTTCTGGAAATTTCGACCTGAAAAATGAACCTCGCGGTCGTCCGAAGACTTTGGTCGACAATGACGAATTAAAGGCGGTTGTGGAAGCTGATGATACACAATCTACGGCTGAATTAGCAGCAGCTTTCGACGTTAGCGTCAAAACAATATTGGTCCATTTGCGTCAAATTGGCAAGGTAAAAAAGCTTGACAAATGGGTGCCCCACGAACTCAATGATCGCCAGCGCGAAGTACGCGTCGAGACGTGCCTTGCACTGCTCAACAGACACACAAATGAAGGAATTTTGAACCGCATTGTTACCTGCGATGAAAAATGGATTCTGTTTGATAACCGCAAGCGCTCAGCAAGTTGGTTGGATCCTGGTTCAGCACCTAAACAATGCCCTAAACGAAAACTTACCCCTAGAAAAGTGATGGTCACTGTTTGGTGGTCTAGCGCCGGTGTGATTCATCACAGCTTCTTACCAAACGGGGTGAGCATTACTGCAGATGTGTACTGTGAAGAACTGAGCACAATGATGGAGAAGCTGGCGCATCTCCAACCAGCATTGGTCAATCGCTCGTCTCCGCTGCTCCTGCACGACAACGCGCGACCTCATACTGCACAGCAGACGGTCTCCAAGTTGCAAGAACTGGGGTTGGAAGCTCTCCGTCATCCGCCCTACTCACCAGACCTTGCGCCTACAGACTACTACTTTTTCCAGAATTTGGATAACTTCTTGGCGGGAAAAAAATTCAATACCCGAGAGGCAGTACAAAATGCCTTTGAAGAATTTGTTGCCTCCCGTCCAGCTGATTTCTTTAAGAAGGGCATCAATAAACTGCCACTGCGATGGCAAAGATGCATTGATTGCATGGGTGATTACTTCGATTAATACAAATAAAAAAATTCATGAAAAAAATTCGTTTAAATTTTTTCATACAAAATGGCAATTTCATAGGTAAAGACCTATTATTATAAATGCGAAAAATGTGAGCTTAGATTGATTGATGTTTTTAGTCGTTCAAGCAAAACTACGGAACGGATTTTAATATAACTTTCTAGTAATATGGCTTATATATGCGAATAACACAGGCTATAACTTATAAAGATTAATGCAGGTAAAACCGCGGAGCACAGCTAGTACTATATGTTATTTTACTTCAATCCATCACATCGACCATATGTAATATATTCCAATAAAATTACTTACGCACCTATATTATATTGATCTCTCATTCATACAAAGTTTCGTTATTAATTAAATTTCTATTCATAAAGATGAACTTTTTACATGAATTTTAAGAGAAATACGGTTTAAAATGGTTCTAATCATAAAATGTTTACTGGGCTTATCCTACTAGCAACCTACTTAATATTATAAAGGCGAAAGTTTGTAGTGTAGTGTGAGTATATTTGTTACTTCTTCACGTCTAAAAGGCTGGAGCAATTTTAATAAAAAATGGTATGGAGTTAGCTGACACCCTGGATTAACACATAGACTATAATTTATAAAGTGTAATGCGGGTAAACCCGCGGGGCACAGCTAGTTGACTATAAATGCTAATATATTTTTTACTCAATCACGCAAAAACGGTTAATAAATATAACACCGCGGAGCTTAGTTAGTAACATCATTCTGTACAATTACAGGTACAGCAAGCTGGGTGGTATCTATCAACCTACATAAATCCGGATCAATATAATTGCAATATGTCAGGCGTTGAATAATACAGTACGCATGCACCGACAGGGTGGTGCCGGTGCCGTGCTGTCGGTGCAGGCATAGGTCAGTAACTGCTTACCTCACGCCATAGGTCTCATCTATTTTTCTTCGCAATGTTCTGTTGCTATACGAAAATACTATTAATTTTTACAGGGGGCTGCAAGCTCTATGTATGTTTATTCATTCGTAACTATTATTTTGAGGTCAACCGTCAAAATCCGTGAATAAATTATAAAAAGAGCTGAACTTGCAATACGGATTTTGAAAACCCTGATATCAGATTCAAGTCATTTATTCCGTAAAAATGACATCTGTGAAATCATCAATATTTTTTCTTTAACATGTAGTGCATGTCGAGGTAACTAGTAACAAAAATACTCAGTAGTAATCCTTTCAAAATAACTAATATAAGTTTGGACTTTGTTGGCCAAGCATTTTGACATTTAAATAGTCTGCAATAAATATGCTAAGATATGTTAAGGATAAAATATAATTAAGAATAATTTAATCAATCGGTTAGTCAATTTAGCAATTCCAAGTTTATACATTAAGCCACAATGGCTCAGATACAGATGCTGCACAACTCTTTTGTCGGGATACAAACATACTGAAGACCTCATAGAACGTTTTCTGATGAAATCGGATGTGTTCTCAAGAAAGTCCAGGTTAGAAGTATCCTAAACCGGCGAGCATGTATGAAGAATATAATGGCAGTAAAGGAGGCAAAAGATGTGTGCAAAGATCGTGACAAATGGAAATCCGTTGTCTCTGCCTGCCCGTCTGGGAAACGGTCGTGAGTACCTATGTATGTTCTTGGACCCTACATCTTATCCTTATTAAGAGTGAAATAGTATACCGATTGATTTCAACCCGATTTCATTAGAAATCTAGTAATATACACAAATTTCTATTTTGATGTAGATCCAAGAATTTAAACTTACTAGCTAAACTGGGCCGAGTAATGATTATTTCTATCTAAAAGCTTCTCATTAACAAACTTGTTTATTGTGGAATACCCTTTTATGTCATCGCTTTACTTATAGAAGAAGGATATAACTTGCACCGTCAACAGGATGGGAAAATCCTTAACGTCTTCCTGTTGAAGATTTAGGTCGTGAGTTTACAGATTGCATTAAACTTAAAGAAAATCGAGGCAAGTTTTAAGTCTTATCATCATAAGTACCTAAAGTTATGAATTATTAACTTGAAAAGCATATTTAAAACAATGTCAAATGTTAAACGCGACAAAGAGATTTTAAACGAAGATAATTCACAAGGGTGTTCATGATGTATTATGTAAAGCATTAGTATCAAAGTTGGGGCAGCCGACCATTCCTTCGTCGTGAAAGACCGGCTGATATGAAAATTGGTGGTGGAGCGGCTAGCGGGGAGGGGAGTGCGAGGGGTGCCGAGGCAGAGGGTGCACGGAGGCTCTATTTGGGTCACCCCGGGCGTCATCCCGCGATCAATAGCGGAGCCGGCGCGCGCCGCTTGCCGTCCCGTTCGCGCGCCGCCGGTTACCTAACGCGTCTCGCACACTGCCCCACCAACATTAATTATTTTCTAAATCGCCTCTTATATGGGAACTATTTAGATAATATCTACCTGAGACCGCCGATATACTCATCAGGTATTTCCGCCCATAAATTATATCACACGTCATAATGTGTACTTAAAGCCATAATAACTTGAACATACTTGCGGTCTAGCTCTTTGCTAGGACGCGAGTTTACAGAGTTACGTAATGCTGAACAAAGGCATGAAAGTAATCTTACAGTAAAACGGGAATCCTGTAACGATTTTATACGGGGTTCTTAAAAGGCAGTTATCTCGCTATATTTCACGAGGTCTTCAAGTAGAATAGATGGTGCAATAAATTGCCAGTCGGCTCTATCTCAAACTGCTCATAATTTTAAAACTACGTTGAAAGCTTATAATGATGCGTTTCGAGTCGAGTAGCGGAGTGAAGTGGGTACATAAATATTACTGACGAGTACGGACGGCCGATGAGGCGGGGAATGCTAACTAGTTGGAAGATGTTACTTCGCCGAGAGATAACAGTCTCCCTCAAGGGAACCCACTCAGTTTATTCTATTATTTCTAATTCGATAAAGAAACGTAATGTTGCGAAAAATAAATCTACATCGGACGGCTACTGTTTTTTTTTCCGTAACGGAAACGGAAATGAGCTGACGTATAGATCTCTGTGGAATATTGGACATTTGCATTCCGACTGGACTATTGGATAAACTTTTTACATTAAAAAGGTTCATTGGGTTGGACGAGAAACTTTTCCGTACGAGATATACTGAATATTATTGTTTTCGGCTTTATGGAGGTCGAAATTCATTTGAAATTATAATAACACGGAGTTGTAATATTCTCGTATCAGATCTGTTAACACACATCTTTCGCGAACATAGTAAATCATCTATTGTTAGGCAAAATACCTAGACCGCAATCCATGTTTCAGAAATAGCTCCGCCTGGAGTAGGTACGGCGGCGGGATATAAGGTAAACTCTCGTATATAGGTAACTAGGTGACTTGGGCTATATATTACAGACGTATTTGTACGCTCAATGTGGTCATAAAACCCTTAAAGTTATTGTAAACCACTACACAAGAACTGAATTTAAAGAGCGTGCGGTTTACAGAACTTCAAGGGAAACTTTAGGCTACAAATCTAAGTAAAATGTCAGTTTAGTGTAAAGCTATGTCCCGGCGCCGCAAACAATTGGATAACAGCTCGTAAAGTTATATAACAGTAACAAGGTTTTGAATTTGTTTAGGGTAAAATATTCAAAAACAATTTATCATCTGCTGGAGCCGCCATTATTTCACATTTCATCGCATTGGTCATATTCTAAAACGATTCCTCCACTTTACGTAATTACAATTATTGTACCGTAATATGAATTTATCAAGTAGTTCAAACTGTACTTTGGTGCTATGTAAGCTTTAAGCCTATTATTACAGACGCGTTCAAAACAAACAGTCTCAGTTCAGAGATCTGCTTTTCACTAATAATTGAAATGTTTATTTTCACACAACTGAAGCTGTGATTGTTAAAACGTATGAGATACTTGGAGAGTTTTTAGAAAATAAAAAGTGTTTGTGTTTGTATTTAATAAACTTTGCGAATATTTTCTTAGTCTTTCACTACGGACAGTAATATAATGATAAAACGGAAGTCTGGAAGAAAGAAAAAACTTAAACATCATTTTTAGAATAGAATCCTCTAACTGGATGTTGCTTTGATGCCGTCATACGTTTCCTTGATCACAAAGCTCCGTTTTGAACGAGCCACTAGTTCGTACAATTCGTTTTTTGGCCAATTCATTCAGATATATTTTAGGCATCCATAACACGTTCATATGATCCTTTGGCAAGGTTTCAATTTCACTTGTAATATAGGAAATATTAATAAACCACCATCAAACTATAAAATGTAAGTGCTTGACGTTCCGTCTTAGAAGTACCGTTAATGACTTGTCACAACTCAAAGCTAATGGATATCTATCATGATAATTTAAACCCTTTATAATTGTGTGGCGATTGTTTAAATTAATATTTGAGTTTGTGGAGCGGGAGAATTAATACCCTTGTCAGACCGAAAGCGGGAAGCAGTGGTGTGAAACCATGTACTGTGGATATTGATCAGTTTTGCTCGATTTGGGTTGGTGTTGAAAACATTTTAGACACTTCAGATGGCATTTTTTTGCCATCAGAATGTGTGTAGTTCACCCACTTCTAGTGGTCATATCTATTTGAAGCTCAGCTAATTAATGGGAGTATGGTACCATCTATCAGGTTTGATAATGACGATGGAATGTTAGCAACGGATTTTTTGGATAGCGACTAGCAAATTCTTAAGTTGGGATAATTAGATTGGTTTTAGCGTGCGATCTGAAGTCAGTTACCTCATGATGATCCTGGATGGTCGGTAATCACTCGGATTTGGTTAAATCCGAGTAAATATCGACCCATCTTGACGGGCCTGTTGGTGTGGTTGGAAAATGCCCGCTTTTCACGCCGGAGGTCGTGGGTTCGAGTCCCACCCAGGACAGATATTTGTGTGCATGAACATGTCTGTTTGTCCTGAGTCTGGGTGTAAATATTTATATAAGTATGTATTTTCAAAAAAAAAGGATTATACGTAGTATATCAGTTAACTGATTTCCATAGTACAAGCTCTGCTTAGTTTCGGATCAGATGGCCGTGTGTAAATAATGTCCCAGGATATTATTAATAATCTATACAGTGACAGTGACAGTGGGTTTCTCTAGTCGCACCTGCTGTCTGTTTAAGAATTATATTTAAGCCTAAAAATATTTATGAAACGTAATGTATTTAAAAATGAGCAAAAGCTTTGCCTTATATGACTTTAAACGAATATAAAATATGAAGCTCGCTAGAAACTTTTTGTTTGGTTGCTCGCGAAATTGTTTGTCCGCATACCTTGTTTCTCCAAAAAGGTCAGAATTTGTTGATGAAAATAAGTACAAGCCACATTCTGTTATAAATATGATAGTACCCTAATCTAGGAAACAAGGAATAGGGTCAAATATCAAGATGAATAACGCCAATATGTAAATGTAGACATTCATATTCGAATGATTTATTGAAGGGATTATTTCTTACATTGTGCTAGTTTTTCAGTGTATGGTTTCAGATTGCGCAATATTTTATGGATTATATATATAGTTTCCTATGTGACACTTCTTCAGCTATTCAGATTGAAATGTTCATTGGAATGGAGGCTTGCCGAGTTTTAATGTACATAAAACAATATTAACAACGACAAAATCGAGGTATTCTCCTATGTTCTTTTAAAAACTATCCTAAAATATCGAGATTTTAAATCTGGAGAGTGAAATAAGATATATATCTGGGGACAATGTCACACAGATCATCCTAGCCCCAAACTAAGCAAAGCTTGTACTATGGGTACCAGGCGACGATATACATACTTATATAGATAGATAAATACATATATACATAGAAAACATCCATAACTCAGAAACAAATATTCGTGCTCATCACACAAATATTTGCACTTACCGGGATTCGAACCCAGGACCACCAGCTTCGTAGGCAGGAACACTACCAACTAGGCTATGGTGACTGTCTGGCTGTAGATATGGCTGTACAATGCGATCTACTACTGATAAAGAATCACATTGAATAAGGATTTTTATTATTGAAAAAAACCTGATAGTATATGTACTGATTGTTATATACCCTCTTGGGATAGTTAATTGTATGATTTATAGGCATTTTTTATACAATTCAGGATACGGCCTTTGTAATAGTTGAAAGATTGAAAAAAAAAATGATATCAAGAACGCATTCTACAAGGATGAATGAAAGTAACGGACAAAATATGAATAATAATGAAGTGCTGTATATAAAACGTTTTTGTTCCTCTAATGTGGCTTATCGAAAATTAACAATGGGATACAAAAATAAAAATATGAATAGTCAAAGATATACATATAAAAAGGTCAAAATTGCCCAATATTTATGAGTATCGTCAATTATTTTACTCCGTTTTCAATGTTATTTCAATGAGCGAAACATCGTCCATTCGCAGCACCTAAGTCGCCTGTTCATGAAGTCGTTAATTCGTAGCACCTTCTACGAGATTCGTAGCATCAATAACAATTATATGCGTGCTTTAGCACAAATACCTTAATTAAATACTTCCCAAAAGTGTTCTTAATTCGTGTAATGGATTGTTCGTTAAGTCTTTATTCTTTTCCTCTTGCATTTTTGGCTCGTCGCCAGATTCGCTTTGCTCCAACAAACGCGTGTTACTCCGATTAGTAATTGTACGCGACGAGAAATATTGATAACTGCGTTCGCTTTGCGTGGGACAAAATGTATAGTTTTCAATACATTTATTTTTAATTCAATGAGTATCACGGTACGAGCTGCAAAATCTGAAAAAGGCCTGTTTAATGCGAATAAAAACTTATACTGTTTAACAGATAATGTTGCCGGCTGTATAGCTAGCTTTGACCGATTCCCATGCACATAGTCAGAGGCGTGTGTGTTCGGTGATTCTATTGGTCGAACGCTGTGGAAAGACATGAGATTTCCTCGTCATGCTAACGAATTAATTATAAAGAAAAACCAGCCCTGTGTAAATCGGATTTACGTACCAAGGGTGCCATACTTTTAGCAGGCGTAGACTTATGAGCTTAATTTAGAAAAGTTTAAATTAAATAAATATCTTATATATAAATTGACATAGTGCTACTAATAACAGGTAATGTTGATTACGGCGCCCTTGGCTGACCAATAAATTTGAGACGGATGTAATAGAGAACCAGTCAATTGCGACTCGGATTCACGCACCGTGGTTCTCAGACTTATTTTGGCCGTACAAAGGGATAAAATATTTCATGTAGGTTATTTATAATTTCCATCCTTCTAGTAGGTATCAGAGATAAAGTGATGTACTTACACTACATCTTTACGTTTTTCTTTTATGATCTATAATTTAATATGTTTTGTATAAACCGTAAATCCTACTAATATTATAAACGCAAAAGTTTGTAAGTATGGATGCATGTTTGTTACTCTTTCACGTAAAAACGACTTAATGGATTTTAATGAAACTTTGCAATAATTATAGCTTATACATCAGAATAACACATAAGCTACAAATTAAGATAGTGTGTGAACTGTCCAAAATGTGACGATGAATATCAAGTAAGTAAGGAAAATCTACCATCTGCGTGCTATTCCGGCGTGCACTGCCAAAACACTAGAGGTACACATCCTACTAATATTATAAATGCGTAAGTTTGTAAGTATAGATGTATGGACGTAAGTTTGTTACTCTTTTACGCCAAAACTGCTTTAACGCAGGGCCTAACCTAGTTATTTAATAACATGTGCTCAACTTTTGCTTTATACATCAAGAGACACCCGAATGGTCTATAAACGGTCTTCTTTTTATCAAATATAGAGCGATGTCAAGATCAATAAAACGAATGAAACATGACATATTCTAATAGGCTTCATAGAATCTCTGCACAAACAAGAATACATTACGTCAATTCATATGTAATCTGGTAAACTACCGCTCAAAACCGACTCAGAGAAGCTTCGAAAACATGTCAATCGATACCACATGTCTTTGTCGCGTCAAAATTATATTACATTTCCATACAAAACATGCACATAGTTAAGTGCATGTTTTGTATGTACATATTTAGTAACAAGCAACCTTATAGCTTTGAAAATAAAGATTGTTGTCCAATTGAATATTATTTGCTATTGATGTAGCGTTGACCGTACGTGTGTGCAAAATAAAGTTAGTACACAACTTGACTCAAGAACATTCCCAAATCCTAAGATCATTACTATAATTACATAAAATTTAATTTGGTACGTTTACTAACTTAAAGGTGCAAAATTGTTTGGTAACGTCCAAAGATGACCACCGCTAGGTTATAGTACTGTGTCTCGCTAGTATTCGGCATGGTTTAGGTACGTTTCCCAAATAGATCAGCTATTTGTTCGACCCATATATAGTTGTTCTGAATCAGTTCGTGACCAATGTCCGTATGTTTATAATTACCCGTGATATGGAGATATATTTTCTTAATGCGGGAGTTGTCTTGAAAAAAAACCGTATGCGTTAATTTAATCTTTACTAAATACGAATTAATTGTAAGAATTTAGAAGTGATAGTTTATTATCATATAAACATATCGAGAAAATGTTTAGATTTTTAGTTTCCCTTTTAAACGGTATCAGAACGTATAGAATTAAAATTAATATGTTGAATGAAAAACACGTATCACTAAGAATATAGCTTCCGTGATTATATTCAAGCGATTAGAGATTTTCCAAACACACGTAACAGCAACACGATATTGATAAGTGATGTTGGTTGTTGATTTGCTAACGCAACGAAGTGGGGAATAATAGTTTTACCTCACCTCCTGCCAGGCCGTGACGAGGTCGTATTGAATAAACCGTCGAGTCGAGTCAATTTCCGATATTAGATTTGCCTACAGGCAGAAGTGAGGCGGCGGTATTCCGGACGGAAGGCGTACTTTTTATCTTTAAAGTGCATTATTCAAATCAAATGATGTTTTCAATCAAGAACAGTTCATTCCTCAAATTTCTTACGGGACATGGCAATTTTCAAATAAATTGCTCAGTTTCAATGTACCTACACCTAATATTGTTTTTTGTTTAAGATTCTGTGAGATGAATGTATAGTTACAATAAAATAGTGTCCACTTATATTCGAATATTCATCGAATATTATATTTAAAAAATAAGTTCTTAGTAAAAATTCTAATTTTCTATCCGGAACGAAACTAATATAAAAGAGTTTCATATCTGACTCCGCAATCACTGTCACTGCGATTACGTAATCCAGTGTCAACTTCGACGAAAGACATAAAATTCGATAAATAAACTCCGGGATCGAATTATTCCCAAATGGAGCCTTCCTAAATATCTCCCAATTTTATATCGAATAAAATTAGCTGGAAGCGAGAAAAATATTGGAAATTGTGTTAAAAATTACATAGGATTAATTTGGCCGAAAGGGATTTCATTCCGTCGTTGACTGCAGAAGCATGTCTTCTTAAGATATGAATTCCACGAAACATCTCAGTCAATGAAATTCAAATTATTATAGAGTAAACATAATATGAGCAAATATAAACATTGGACGTCATGGTTACTCAGTTCTAGCTTATAGACTGAAGGTGAAGACGAAGGAAGTTTATTGCAACATGTACTACAAGATAATATTTATAGTTCTTAGTAACTATTCTAAAAATTGCACACGTCTCGATTACTACACGCCATTGGTGGTCTTGAAAAGCTACGGTTTAACAAGGTTCAGCCGTAGTATTTTAGTAACATGATAAACGTAATATTTACGTTAACTGTAGATTTATTTGCTACTATAAATTAAAAAATGCCACAGATATTCAATGTCGGTTACGCGAAGAGACTTTTAGTGCTTTACAGGATTGAATTACGCAATCTGTACAAGAAAGCCCAACAGCGGCTTAAATCTGTAAGTATACGAGAGAGATGAGCTCGACTAGCTGGTTTAGCGGTTTTGCTCAACTTGAATCTTAAAGAACACCGAAGACATTGTGTCCTGCCCCAATAAGGTAATATAACCTATTAAAATAGGTAATATAAAAACAAATAGAGCTCATAGAGGTTAGCAATATACATGTATTATTCTAGGTAGAGGTATCTAAAATAGAGATATAAGGTAGAGGACTAGCCCAGCGGCTTTTTGCTGAACTTGAATCTTAAAGAATACCGTAGGCAATGCATACTGTGTGCCGCTCCAATAATACAATATAATATATTTTATTTACAAAAACAGCTAGAGCTTATAAAGGTTGGCAATATACATGTAGTGCTCTAGGTATTACAAACGCTTAAATACTACAATAAACGATAACCATCAGTAGGGCCTCATTTTTGTATGTTGAGTTAGCTGTATAAAAAACTAGCCGTAGAAATCTGTCGAAACCAATAAAAAATCTGGAAAATATGCCTTTTTCTTAGTTATTTTGTCTTCTTGAATAATCTCATTGCAGTATATTTGACAGTGCCTGGGCCTCACCGTCTAGATCCTTTTCATTATGTGCTGTTTATTTTGGCTTATGGGAGATGCCGAAGTAGCTGGGTAAGAAGGTGAAATTAATGGCATAAAAATACTGAAGATATTATCTTCACGTATTTTCAATTCTCTTTGCGCATAAGTCGATGCCCTTAAGAGTCGTGTCGTCGTCTTTTCGAGTTGTACAATAACATACCAAAAAGCAATGGGGAGTTGCTCGTGACCAGTGTGGTATAAATAAATTGTATCATCTTACCTAAACTACATAAACCCTAAGCAAATGGAAAAAGGCTGCAAGTTTAGAATGCCTGAGCAAATTTCACCGAATAGCTAAGAATCATCTAGATTAAGGTAATGTTCACGTGATCTTATGACAAGATTTATAGAGATTAATATTGGAGTACACATACAGTATAGACTTAACATCTGTAACATCGCTTCTTTGTGGCGGAGGTGCAAAAATATCGTCGTGCGGAAGTAGTAAGCTGCCGTAGAATTAAGGGATGGATTAACAAACCGCGAAGCCAGTGAACTGTTTCAATTATTCTATGTTCCAATTGTGTGACATTTGAGGAGTGTGGCTGAGGGGCTGCATTAATATTCAGGGGATTAGTCAGCACGGTACGGCTCGCTACAAAACTTTTTAGAAGCGTAACAAAGAAAAGTACGCATTGTTGCGTAATACTTCACTGTGGTTTGACATCTGCAGCATTTTACCCAAAAAAATATTGAATAGAATTACTCAAATGTTTGAGTTTGATACTAATTAGGCTAAGCCTACTAAAGGGTATGAAATATGCCTTTAGGCGCATGCCAGCGGCAAAGGTTTTATGCAAAACGATTCCTCATGGCTTCCATTTTACTTATTTTTTGCAATTTATCAAGTAAAAAGTACACAACGTATTTAGTAGGCTGTAAAATGTAACATAAATAGGTCTACACTATTTATAATAAATAACATTTTTCTTATTTACAAAATGAATTACTGAATTTCTCCAATTTAAAAAACAGCAAGCTGTGTTAACGAAACTTGTCCGTTGTGGATAACTCAGTACTACAGGGCTACCACACTGATTTTAACTTTCGAGCGCAGACTCACTATATATCTATGTACTTAGGCTAGTAACCAATGTGTTGCAGATTCTTCAGTGCTGTAGATTACCTACACCGCTTAAGCATCCCGCACTATCGGTGTCACTCCTCGCCGCTGCTGCATACATATAATTTTTCTTTGGGCTAGTTTTGCCATCAAGTTACATAACGCTCGAGCACATCGCACTAATTAGTGATCCTGCCATCAATGACAGCCGGTGTGCTAACCAGCCTCCAGGGTACTTCGCCTCATAGATGTGCTGCGAACTTGGGGCGTTAACTGCACGTGAGAATTGGCGGTCTCCATATAACTTAATTATTAGCTCGACGACACCATTGCCTTCATATTGGACTCGCACCTTAGGTATTATATATATAATATCGCACACGATATTAGAGTACTGAGCAAATGTTTGCTGACTTCGTTACCATGGTTAAGAGATATGTTAGAATTGTTAGATCGATGCCTGCTACTACAACATATGAAATCAGATTTCATTTTATATTATAAAAGGAGCTATTATATATCTAAACACATCTAAATTAAATAAACGGCTTTTAATATTTGGATACATTTTAAAAGATTTTATAGGTATTTGGGCGTAATAAACTGATTTAGCTGGATCATATAAAATTTATCATTTCGAGTTATGATCACGATTGGTGGTGCTCCATCGTCTAGGTAACTAAGTAGGTACCTGCTTGGCTGAGCTTTCTCATAAGCTCCGGCTCCCGGAGATTACGGGGAGAATTTCAAACCTCGTCAAACTGCACAAAGACTTACACGTCCTATATGACTTTAAGAGCGAGATACAGAGAGATATTTTGGTTCGCGCATTCAAGACTATAACCAATAAATGAATATCCTGGAGACCAGCTAATATGAAATATTTTATCGAAGAGAGCCTTAAATAACTCCCTGATATAAAACATTCATAAATATAAATGTTGTTCTATCACCCAAGCCGAAGTAAATCCTCTATTACTCAATCTGAAACCAGCTAACCATTAAAAACTAATAAAAGCGTCATACAACAATTACGGAGAATCCAGGGGACTTTGCATACAAGTGTATTACCCGAATCTAAACGATTATCCTTTGAACGTTACCGGCTCATGCCGGTGCGCTCCGCCCGAGGCGGTATGCACTGGTGGCTCTGAACGAACTCCCCACGGTATCCGCTCTTGCTACCAGTTATATCAGTTCAATGCACTACGTATCATATAAATCCATGCCGTACCACATACTACACAGTCGCTTCTTCGAGTTTCATAGGGAAATAATAATCAGAATAGGCATTTGTAATCTGTTTGACTGTTGTATTTTGACCAGTTTCTAATTTTAACATACTTTTTAATCAAGCTGTTACCTTAAAGTAAAATTAATACTGTACCGAACGTGATGATACTTTGCAAGATATTAAATAAGACGCTGTGGTAGGTCATAGGTTAGTTATTATTCCGCTGCTAAGTGCATATCAGGCTCCGCAATACACAACATAGTCCACGCGGGCGACGTTTAAAATCAACTCATCAATATATTTCACTACAGATACTAAACATATCATAACCCATTTGACATAGGTAAATACATAGTTTCGTTAGGAGGCTACCCAAGAACACAGCTACATATATACTCCACAGCCCTCCAGTCCGTCGTGGAAAAATTTATATTCCGTAACGTGAATCGGATAATCTAGAAATTACGGACTAATTGAATCTCGTGAAATAATACGATAAAGTAATTGATCCATAGAGGGACGGTCGACGCATACTAAAATATAGCCCTTAAGGGAGCCATTACGGAACGGGAATATGGGAATTACCTATCGATGCCCGTAAAATTTCCAACAGATGTCTCATCAGTTGCGACATTGAAGGGTTAAATTAAGTTGTTGTTGAGTAACGGAACAAATGCGCTTTCTGAGTCATGCGAAAAACTTAAATCGATTTGCAACTGATATAGAATGGGTATCCTTTGATGCAGTCAAAAAAAATCTAGTATTCAGACTAGTCCGGCAGTCTTACCATGGTAGAAAGGAACAATGGCACAAAACCTTCCCGGGTAGTTTCGTTTCTTCCCTTCAGGTGACTCAGTATCATAATGAATTTTATTTATCACTTGGGGATTAAACTACACATAGACTTGTAATTTATTCAGCAGTTAATTCTAATATAATATGAAGCTACATAATAGAAAAAAAATAATTTAAGCGGTTGGCCTTGGCCGTGACTGTTTGTATGATCATGTTGTTAAAAACATTCGTAGACTTCAATCAAGTGGCAAGCGTAGAAGACTGTACAACCTGTAGTTAATTTAAGCTACAAAGACCTGATGGAACCCAATGGTCAAGAAGTGGTTAATTCAATTGAAGATCACGAAAGGCCGATGCAAAAATCTGTGATGCAATAACCCATATGGGACTCGGACCAACACATAATGAGTTTGCTATCAACAAAACGCACGACGGACTCCAAGAAGAGAGTGGTGTATTCAGCCATAGATAGTGAGTAGTGGTCATTGCAAGAACCTCAGAGCGCCCTTATGGTTCTCGGACAAAAACATATGAGTTTGCAATCAATAAAACGTAGGAACGAGTCAGAAAAGGAAGGTCTCCACCTGAAAGCAGCAATATGATTGGCCTATGATATGGCCTAGATGACGTTACGCTTCACCTATCACAACGCATCAAACGCTTTAATTTGTTCATACATTTTATTTTAATCCACAGAGAAACGTAGGCAAAATATTATCAGAGACACCACGTTGCAAAACCACCAAGACATCATTTAAGGGTCCGATCAAATGGAATTCTTACTGGACTCCAACCAATAGTAAGTATAGCAAAAGCGGACATATTGCATATGGAAAATTCCTTTGCAATACTACTGCTATAACGGTGACGTTATAGCAGTAGCAGACCTGTAGATAATATTTAACTACCTGCAAGACTAATGAACACCCTATACATATAATAAATGTTAATGAACAAGTTTCAAGTAACATTTCGTTAAAACTTTGAAAATGTAACGGTAAAGTTTCAGGTGCGCCAGTTCTCCATTACAGTATAATCTTGTAGATGGGCCAATTGGGCGTGGGCATGAATGAAATTCGCGCTGTCAGACTAATGGGCTCATTCATGTACATGACCATGTTATGTCTGGATTTTATTGGTAATTTAGTTAAAAAGTAGAACGTTCTTGACCAGATGAAACCGAAACATTAACAAAGAAAAACGAAAAGAGGAGTGTTATTTCAGGTTTAAGTTTTACGTCTAAAACATTAGCTCCAAACAAATGAAATCATTCTAATGCTGGTTTTTAGCTGCAAGTTTAATTGAAGTGGTCTTTAGAAATGTTCATATCTGTTCACACTCTTAAGAGTATGAAAATCATGATTGCTATTAATTAAAATATAATGGTTATCTAGAAGATATGTTAGGGATAAGACCGCCATATTTTGTATATATTTTACAGTGTGTGATGTTTCTATTGGTGTGTTTAACACACACTTTATTTATAATATGTTCGAACAAGTTATTTTCTTATTGACGTAGTACGGATTTTGACGGTTACGTGCCTTAATTAAATATTACTGGGGTTGTTTAAAACCGTATATGTATACCTAATGCTAGGAGATATTCTGAATAATTAATCAAGACGATAGTTAGATTAACTGCTGTCCAAGGTTTGCATGTCTTGAGAATAATACCTTAACATAATCTCATTCCAGGCACAATAGTAAAGAATGGCGTCTGCCATATATGGGCATGCTTTATAATTAACATGTTTGTTGCGTTTTCATGAACAACGACTATTTAGTTAGAGTTACTTTTGGTAAAAAGGTTATATTTGAATTTAAAATCTTTTCAATAGTTTCTTTTATTCGAATGTTCACAAAAGACTAAAATGAAATAACGGCTAAAATGCACACCAAAGCCAAGTCTGGAACCATTAAAAAAGGAATTTAAAAACGCTCCTCCAACGCTTTCTTGCAGAATTGCAGATTCAATTTTTCCTAGAGCTTTTCTACATCTCTAGCGGCTTTAAATGAGCGGCGTTGACTCCGGTATAATATGTGTATTGTGAAAAATATACACATAGAAGAAATGTATCAAACTGAACCATCTATAAAAGGATGCGTAACAATGGCATGCGTAGCAGACAGTGGCGAACAGATCATAAAAAATAACTCCTACTTAAGCATGTTTTCTTTTAAAATACATTATTTGATATAATTAGTTGTAGCCAAATGGGTTGTTTAGAATCTTTATGAGATCACGCTTAACATACAACTTAGAAAAACGGTATGCAATAATTTACAAAATAATTTAAGGAAGGCATAGCTCAGTAGACGAGAGAGTTAAGAAGCGCGCAACGCATACCTTTTTATCACTGGTCGTGGAAACTTGTGGACCAAATATCGCCGCTGTACCAAAACGATCGTAAACAAGTCCAATTCCGTAATAATTTGAAAGATGTACATTTAAATTATATTTTTATAACACAAAAATTGTTATATCTGATCTTTTGGGTAACTCATTAAAGGTAACCGTCCAACGTAATTTTACTTTCTAAAGTTTATCCTATGGAGGTGTTAATTAAGAACAACGTCTTAATTGGCTCCTTCGGCAATCTGAAGACTGACTCTCCATTTTAAGGATGAAACCAATAAGACAACTATCAGATCCTATTACGTTCGTTTTCGATTTAATATCTAGATATCCTGAAATTGAAAATGCCAAGATAGACATCGCTGATTGATGTTATTTTCCGTTCAGAGAAGTGCATCTCCGTCACGATTTAAAATGAATAATACTTTTTAGGTTTGAACAGTCTAGCTAGACAGTTACATTGTCAAATGATGTTACAAATAGATAATAAAGTGGCAGGTGTTTATTTTCCACTCGTTGGAATGGAACAGTATTTTTTAACACCATCGTAGTCACGCAAAAAAGTAATCAGTTAATTCATTGGAGGTTTTACTAGCAGGTGACTGTTTTCTTCATTGTTATGTAACTGAACTGTCTGTTCCTGAATATACCTACTACTTACTAAATAAAAATATATACAATTATTTCAGGGTCACGGTCCATTACTAATCGATCCGATTATCGGCACAAATGGCAGAAAACGTAGCGTTCTGTAGATTAATGTAAACGCGGTTTGAATGAGTCATGCTTTTTTAAAAACGTTTTCATCAATAAAATAAAACATTATTTTTATATCTGTCCCTTTTTGGTACCATAACTGAGGTAACGATGTCCTATCTGTAAAAATTGGTTAAGCTGTTGTGACTAGAGACCGCCACAACGCCATTATACATCGCCAATAGTATCCCAAGTCAAAATTGATTATCTGTTGACATGCTCTACAGCATAATGAACCTGGATCAGGTTTATCAAACTTATGAGTTGAACTAAAAACTGGTAACTTCACTGTATTAACAATTATAACATATTGAGCTATGTTGTTTAATTACTGCGCTCATAGCCAGTGTCACGCATGAGCACCTTATACATGTGCGCCTCAGACGCTACATATGAACAGCTTAAGTACGAAGTGCATACATTGCGTTATTTTAAGAAATTACATGCAAGATTTTAGTATTTTGCACATACCAAGCGATCATATACTACTATGCCATATGAACAAATTGAGGTTAGAAGCTAGTTATTTTATAAATGCAACTGCAATCAAACATAAACTGCACTAACTTGTACTAGGGTGAGGGTGGCTCAATGTTATAATACACTGTAAATTAGAATGAGCAAAAGCTTACTCTACTAAGTAATTTCAAAGTTATAAATAGAACGTGTAATGAAAGCAGAAATTTTAATATGTTAGTATTCAAGTTAACTCTCGAGCTTGAGTGAGCTTCAACTTGAACTATTTTAGTTGAGAGTACCTACAATTTAAATAAGATGAGTGATGTGATGAAAATGGTAAACATGAACAATCTAAATTAAATATTAGTTAGTTATAAGAATATTTTAAATAATTTCGACCATTTAACAGTCTAGCGCCTAATTCGCCGGTCATCGTGATCGTCATCGGCATTTAAATAGATGACGGTTAAAAATTACTAAATCATTCAATCTATCGGCTGCAACGTTGAAAATCGATTCCGGGCCACTTATGACGTCACATGTGGTCATGGACGCTGATTGAACGAATGATTCAGTCATTTTTAACCTTCATCTATTTGAATGCCGATCACAATTATAGTCACCAGCGACTTAGGCTGCAGCCCCTCAGGTCTTTTGAAAAATTAAGATTGTTATTCAAAAACCGGAACCCAAAAATACATAAAAATAATATTTCGTGGTTTGTGTGCCTACATACGAAACGTCAGCTTTATAAGACTTCAGACAGCAGGTTTCAATGACGATCCGTGAGAGAGCGCATCATGCCGTTTGCCAACGGAATACGAATCAGTGAAATAAACAAAATATCGTGAACATTCTTATAAGTCATTATATTAATAAACCATAAAAAAGAGGGTAGTACTTTCATACAAAAAGGTGCCGCCCAAGGACATCAATATTCACGAGAAATTGGATGTGGGCAGCTATAGTAGTTGTATGATCCGTTATCTTCCTTTCAAACTAATTAATCATTATACTACCAGTCATGAACGCTTGGAAAATAGAAGCATTCCAGAAATCCATGACAGAGCAATTTCCCAGCACAAGTACAACATCAAAGTTCCAACCATACATAAGTGGTTTTTGTGCCAACCGTAATGTAAGTGATCTACTGAAGTAACGTGCACGTAAAACGTGACATAACAACGATAAATCAGGTTACACAATATGCGAGCATACATTCAAGCAACACAATAAAGCAGCTTTACATACGTTGTCAGGCACACGTATTAGTCACACAATCAGAAGACTGGTTAGCGAGCACATCGCAGTTGAAGCTGGATTTAATTTTGGCCTTTGAACCTTCAATGCGGTAATCTGCGTACCTAGACTGAGTCAGAGGAAAAGAACTATTTAGGTTTGTTAATTTAAATTAGCCGAATTATCTAGCGGAACTCACGGATGAGACGCAGACGACCTTTGTAGCATTAACTCGTCACGAGAGACGACTGAACTCGATATAACTGGACAAATCACTACTTAATCAGAAATTCACTTGGAAAATGAGCTTCTTGTGTGATAATTTATATTAAATGGCTTGCTATGATGGGAGCCAAATAAAAGCATCCAAAGCCAAGGACTTAAAGATCTCGAAACTGAGTTGAGTGGATCGGTTTGGCATGACATTGCAAAATTATAGTATCAAATACAAAACTATGATTTTGACTTTGGTTTTTTGCATACCGAAGTGATAATATGCAACTGTCCGTCCGTCTGTCGCAGCAGTATATCACAGTATCTAGTAAATGCAAGCATTTCTAATGCAAAAGCGACTGGAGCTTTGTGAGGTTCAAAGATTCAAAGTATATGTAGGTCATTAAACTGGAGAAGTAACAGTTCTTGCAAATTTAGATTTAGTTTATTTTTGTCTGTTGTTTTGATATTTAAAATGTCGAAAAAGTTTTTATCCCCCTTCATCCCTCAATTTAGTGATGCAACAAAAAAGATATAATTTCGGTCGATAAATGTTTATTTGAACTTATGACCTTTTTTACTAGAACCATAATTTTTTGAATTCATAAAAAGTTACTTCACAAACCATTTTAGTTATGCGGTCCGGTTAGTGAACTAATGTAAATGTGTTGAAAGGGCACGAAACCGTCCGGGTAGCTCACGACTTGACCCGCACATGGTTTTTTTCATTTTATAAGATTTTTTAGCGTAATGCACAGAAAGGACATCATGCAGCATGTATTATTGACATGCAGCATAATGGGCCGTGTATGTGCGTGGATATATGTACGTGCATGCACAGGTAAATGTCTTTTCAGGCACTAAGATACACAGCATGGTGGCAGCTAAGTAGCCAGTTGGGCGAAAAGATCTAACACCAAGAGTGCGAAAGATTTGCACGCTTTTTTCCTGTTCTATGGACAGAGTATATGGAATTGAGGATATTATAAAGAGGTCTTCGCGAAATGTTACCAAACACGAACGGCCAAGTTGGCAATGATTACGATTTTATGACATAAAATGCAAGAACCTATAGGACATTGTGATGCTAGTATCAAACCCACTACCTACTGCAGGCAAGCAGGCAAGGCCGCCAGCAATAACTGTAAAGCTATAAAAAGACGGTTCAAAAAAGATTGGATGCATTTTCTTGCGCGATGCAGTTGTATCTAGACCTGACTGGGCCAATTGGAACACTAGGCTACACAGTCTTCAGTTTGATTAAAGGGAGCTTGCTTATTCAATCGGATGTTTTTTTTGTGGGCCTTGAATAAAGAAATACAACGAGCTTTGGTAGAAGTAATAATCTAGAGGCACATTAGTCACTGCTAATTAAGTATAAGTTCAATAGTATGGCTCCTATAAATCGTGTTATAAAAATAAAACACAAATTTATAGAAAATACCGCTGTTGCAAAAAAAACTAAACTAAGATTAATGTCGCAAGTTAAATCTTAATTACTGAAAGGCATGAGGGAATCTTCAAACTCATAAAACTACTACATATTTATAATACTGGTTCCGAGAAATTCTTTCAGGTTCGTCGTTAGTTTACTCGTACGCCAAAACCAGGGCTCGATGTATAGTGTCCGATAGACGCATGCATAAAAATGTTACAGGAATGTTTAAAATAACATTAATAATCTCTCCTTTAAACTGAGTACTGTATCAACCTATGTAACAGAGGCACGATTAATACATTTCAGTGCGTTCTCCAAAACAGCAGAAAGACATAATTGGAATCCTTAAACACTTTTCAATTTTACTTACAAATTCTTTCAAATAGACTGACAAGTTTTATTTATTACGTTGATGTTTCGCCGACCAGACGACCCAACATTAATTTTAAGGATTAATAATTCTGTCAGAAGACTGGCATACGATACGGGCGTACGCTTGTGGCATTTGTGGCTCAACATGCGGTTGTGCACTAGTTTGTACTACGGTTAAGCCTGTCTCGAACAAAACCAAGACAAACATTAAACGTTCATTGCGTTGTCTTATTAGCGTTTAAATACTGATTTACTGAGGTGTGTTATTGATTATGGAAAAGTTACCTTTACTAATGGGAGTCGGGTGTTATCTCATAGCAGCGCAAAGATACTATTCACGATATTCTACTTGTAAATATATTGTTTTCTTTCTGCCGATGTTTCTAGCCATATTCAGGAGTATTATACTAAATATATACATACAATAATTGCCTGTCTTAGACAAGCAATTCTTTCGCTTTGTGGCAAGGAAATGTTATAGACAAGTTGTCTTTAACATTTCCTTGCCACAAAGCGACAAGTGCTAGAAGTCGAAGCGCTTCTGACTTGTAGCACTTGAAGAGTAACTTTCAACGGTACACAATTGTTTCGGTTGAAATGAAACTCATAAGAACGCGTCCTACATTCATTAAACGTTTGTCTGCCTCGCCCTCTTGATCTAACAATAGTTCCTGATAAGAGACATCAGCAAACATAATGGTAATTAAAACAACCAGAAGAAAATTCAGAAGAAATAAATTGAGAAGAAGAAATAAACTAAGATGTGTTGGTGCGCAGAAGATTCTGACGTGTACATTTAGTGTAACTAATTTGAAACTTCAAATCTACTAACGGTCTGTTTGATTGCGTTACTAATGTTGGAAACTTGGCACCTAGACCAAATCTGCGTAACGTTCATATACCCAATATGTCTGTTTTCCTACCGATTTCAAAGATCTCAAATGATTTAATTTATGGATTTAAGTGATTTATATATATTTATATTTCATTTTTAGAGATATTAGTACTACTACGATATGAAAAACGACATAACACATTTCCACTTTTATTAATAAATTTATAAAATAACTGATGGTCTTAGAAATGGATTAACTAACTCGTTCGAATGTAAAATAAGATTCGAGTGACGTAGACAACAGATCTCACAAAGTAATCAGTTACTTAATATTATTATATGAGTTTTCATGATTAGGCAATAGACCTATTTCCAAAGCTGCAGAGATTTAGTGTTCCAGTGAGCGTGAAGCAAAAAAAAATTACAATCGTTTAAAGTTTTTTCCTGTTACCTATTTAGTGACCATAGATCTTACGAAATAATAAGAATGAAATATTATTATTATGATCTAATCTCGATCCCAAACTAAGCAGTTTGTACTATAGAAACCAGATTACTGATATACCTACTACATATAGGTAGGTTATATATTCTACACACACATCCTTAATGTCTTATTCAGAAGTATTCTAAACATGTATTATTGACAGCTACCACTTCAGAGTTCGCTATAAACAATAAATTAGATTTGAGTTGTGGCTTCACCGTCTGCAACTTTGCCGCGAACAAATTGAATTCTATTGCCTTGCTATCTATTGCCATGCTACACATACGTATCTATGGTGGATACATTTTCAGCGTCTATTCAATTTGGTTACATATTACAAAGAAGCTCGAGGCGTGGGTATCACGTCACTCAACTCGCGTAATGAATACAGCGAGTGACACCCAACGCGCGAGATTTTAAACCAAAATTCGCCTGAAAACGTTCCACACAAATGTTGGCTGTACGTACGGAAAGTCGTTAGCAAAACTCGTATCAATAACGCTATATTGTACTAAACAAAACACATTTAAGGATGAGACGACGAGGATGTGTTCCAAGTTCATAAATTATACAGATATTCGGCGGAATCATAGGAACTAACTGTTTGAACTGAATAATAATACCAATTTATTGTCCTCAATTCCGTACAATAGACAAACATCTAATGTTTGTAGTAAGAATACTGTCTTTGCTACTAATTTCATTAGATTCTTAACGAGTGTTTGGCATAATGACATACTGATACTCAAATATTAGTAAGGTACCTACGCGGCACCGGTGCCAACTCCCCTACAGAAGTTGACACTGGTTATTTTGTAATTAAAGCCACCACTTAGCGCATATTTCATACAACGCACAAAATAATAGGTAAAATCCTTTGTAAACTAAATTTTTACCATCCATTATGATTTAAACGTAAGTTTTTATGTCAGCAAGTGATCCGTGCGTGAACTATCGACAAGTCTGATAGAAATAGAGATTTTGAGATCCGTGCGCACCAGAGAAGCCAGATAAGGAAATGTTTTTCATTCTACGGTACGTCACTGCTACGGGGCCTGGCTGCTCTAAACGCCGATCTCACACCACGCCATTTTGTACGCGATTTCAATTAGAACGTTGTGACAAGTGTTTCTTTTTCTATGTGAACTATGGTTTCGTACTTAACACATATTTGCTTCAAGAGACAGATTTTTAAAACACTGTTTAAGTCAGTTTAAAGATATATACCTACCACCGAATCTTTGCTACAGCGCTCTTGTTAATTTTGTTTGCAATATACATATTTTTTAGTAAATAATGAAATAAATTAGATGCGCAATTAGAATTAAGTTTTATTGTATACTACATCTGTAAGTGAAATATTGTTGCTTCTGTTGGTAAACCTAATAAATAAAATAAAAATAACGAAATTTATTCCGCACTTGGGTATTTACATACACTTTACTTGTCAAGGTCACAATGTATTACATAAACACAGTTTAAAAACAGTAATTAAACAAACACATTTTTTTAATAAGTCCGTCCGTGCGGTCTGTTTCGTCACATACCTATATTTTTAATATCCTTAAATAAATAATAAATAGCAAGTTACTAAGCTATTATTGTCACATTTAGCAATAGTATATCAAATTATAACATATACCTCGGCAAAAAAATTAGCTTCGACAGTACAAGCAACTACCAAGAGGCTGAACGCAGGGCACAGTTAACATGGAATAAGTACTGGAGCTTAAAGGAAATATTTAAGAGCAACATGCCAATCAGCCTAAAGACCAAAGTCATGAACTCTTGCCTTATACCATGTTTAACCTACGCTTGCCAGACGTGGAAGTTTAATCAAAACGTAAGAAACAGAATAACAACTTGCCAACGGGGAATGGAACGCAGTATGTTAAACATAAAGAAAATACAAAAAATACGCCATTCTAAAATACGTGACTCCACGAAAGCAACAGACGGTCTCGCACAAGCTCTTGCATTAAAATGGAAGTGGGCTGGACATGTCGCACGGCTGCAAGATCAGCGATGGACATCGTGTGTGACTGCATGGAATGGACCAGTAGGCAAAAGAAAGAAAGGGAGACCCCGGAACAGATGGGAGGACGAGATTAAACGCATAGCGGGTCCCAGCTGGATGCATTCTGCAAAATCCAGAGAAGACTGGATCACATTGGAGGAGGCCTTTACCTGCAGAGGGGTTCTTGCAGACTAAATTTACCATATAAGATAGTTAGTAAGTTTTAATTTTGTTTAATTCTGTAAGAAATAAAAGGCTTTTTAATTTAATTTAATATCAAATTAAAGAATTGAAAACAACGAGCAGTTGGCTAGCGCAAAAGGCTCTCAACCAGTAGCTTAATAAGTACTTTTCTTAGTAGCATACAATCATTCCGTATTTAGATGTTCAACAAGAGGTCCTTGAACCAGAGGTCTCATGCAGGCTGCCGAGACAATATACGACATGTTATATAAGCTCAATCCTCCGGTATCAGCCTGGAGACCATCCATGTCCGCCATTAAATTAAACGCCATTCATCCGGATTTATACGAAATGTTCTTTAGCAGACACGAGATCTATTTCAATTTTAATTTCTACTAGACTTCGTAACGAACTTTGACATTACATCACCTTGTAAGTTCAGGGTTAATTTTTTAAATGTCAAAAGTAAAGGACAAACCGAAGAAGTACCTGTATGTAAGACTGATGTTTAGCTGAATAGAAAATCCTTTCACCATGACAAGTCGTTTCTTTAGCTGTGCAAAAACCTTAAATCATGTGATCTACTACTGATATAAATGAAGGCTCCTAAAGTTATTTCCGTATTTGATTTTTTATCAATAGACTGAGATTTCCCCTTGTGTGCCTTCCAGAATACTCTATGTGCACATGTGAAAATCCAATAAAACAAACTAAAATTCTTATAACTGTACTACCTATATTTCCTGGTTTAAAACTTAACACAATCCACCCTGAAAAATAACTTTGGAAGAAATATACCTACACAGAGGCAGATGCTAAAAGAAATTATGGTCAGAGAGTATAAAGTCCATAATTGAATGACCAATCCTGTAAACCATGGGCGTGGTAACATTCAATTTAATAATGGAAACCCATATATGTTGTCAATGACGTGAGTTCGCAAATTTATGGATTGGTACTACAATGCTCATAGTAACATTATGCTGCCTTTTACCAGGGTTGTGCGAGGATGTACACAAGAGGTACTAGGTCGATGTAACTGTCCAAGTAATAAATACGTTGTCAAGTATCAAGTGTACCCACCAATGTGAAGTCGAATGAACCGTACACATCAATACGATTGTTAGATTTTCTTATCATATTTTTCGACCAGAGCTGACTTCAGTTGAACTATATAATAGTATCGATCCTATTGGTATTTTTGTAGGTTGAATGCTACCTAGGAAAACTTAACTCTAAATACCAAGCACGTGGCCCCTGTGTAGAGCAAGCCGGCAGCAATATTTTTAGAGAGGTGGAGTTCAGAGAACTTATAAGGAGAGGGGTGCAGGCTCATCAACCCATTAGTGATGCCATGCGAGTCACAAACGTCATAGGTTTCAATAATTAGATACTTTCTGTATCACTGTATTCTTGTTTGGCGACGTGGTAGTATTAAAAAAACGCTATAAAAATACTATACATTCTCAGAAATGAGACTGCCGTAGGACGGAAACAGAGACACTACATAGTATTTTAAAAAAATAAAGTTTTTTATACCACGTTATACCACGAAATCCTCCAAAACACAAAATATCTCACGAGTATTCTATTTTAGCAGCAATTTAGGTTCATGACGCATTGCTATTCATTTAAAATTGGATTGTTTGTGTTAATAAATTTGTATAGTCGAATAGAACCGTTAAACCGCACCAAACCTACTTTTCTAGTAGCTAAATATATTTTCAGTTAGGCACACCCGAGCAATAAATTATTTCATGGATAAATATAAATTGGATGGGAATGGGTGATATTTTATTTTTAATAAATTTAATCATGATGAAGAATCGATCATCGCCTGCTGTGCCACCATAAGAATGAAAATGTTTGATGTCAGGCGATAGAAAAGCGGATTTGAAATATTGTCTGATGTATGTCGAGGGTAGCAGCATCTTATAAAACCTTTCGCTATTCCTAAGAACGTAATAGATCAAATCACTACCTACAAAGAAGATTCACCTCTTAATAAAGTAATTGAATTATACGTTAGGAAAATAAGCGATATATTCATGATTGTATACTTATTCGAACTGATTTACTTCCTCGAAGGCGTCGAACCTCAAAAAGCTATTATTCCTATGCATATAACCAATATAAATATTTGGGAAATGAAAGCCCCTAATACCACTTCGGTACGATAAGAATTGACGACACACTTGTATTTCCCCATTACCGAACGGTAAATCGATATGGAATCTCAAATTGCTCGGAACACAAACAACACAAGAGCATCGGCAGAAAAACACTCAACTAAGTAAAAATACACGAGAATGTTCCATTATGTGTATCAAATCCAACGAAATCCACGAGGAAATCATACTAACGTAACACCCTTGTTTGTCGTACTGAAACAACGGAATACGTAGAAAAATCTTTCTAGTATATCCAGTTAGTGGATCAAGTTTTGGAAACCAATATAGAAGTGGGTATAATCAATGTATTCTTGCAGTCTACGAGTCTGCGAGCGTCGCGTAGTGGTTACGTAACGTTCAGCAGTCCTGTCTAATCAATACGGCGGCGAGCACTTCATGCTAGCAGGGCCAATGTACTAGGAACAGCTCCAAACTCCACAGATATCTCGGCGTTCGTCTTGGCATAGGTTTTGTCTGACGTTAATATTACTTCCTTTGACATTAACTTTAATGAATCATTTAATTCTTTAGTTTACTTCTTATTGCTGCACTCAGAAATTAATGTGTGTGTGTAACTATTTATGTGACCTAAATATAGTTGTTAAATAGATCTAGGTGTGCTAGTGTGTGGTTTTGTCCACGAATTCCAAATTTGTATAAACCAGTTCCCGTTGTACAGATATACAGTTCCCTAGTGCGGGCATTGTCTTTTAAAAACAACAAATTTTATTATCATTTAAATGTAACTTAAATCTATCAAGAAGTTGATACATAATAGAACTTAAAGTGCGTCAGTTAGATAAACAATATTTAATAGATTTTCTTCCCTTAAATTATCTACATTTTACTTATCTGGCTTGATTCTGTACTGTTTACAATTTGGGGCAAATTAAATGGGAGTAAGTTCCATATAAACGCAAGCGAGGGTACACGTTCCCGGGAAAAAGTAATCCTAAGCTTTAGGTTTAGGGACATCCAGGTAAAATTAGTTCGTAGCAAGGCTACTCAAAATTACACTGTAGGGAACTGAAGGTCACAGGCAGGAAGCAGGGCCGCGCCCAACGGGCATTTAGATTATAGATAAAATACTTACTATGTACCCTATGAAAGTACACCGTTCGAAGTAAGGTGAGATTATTTAAAAACAGGCGCTTTCGTCCGAACTATATTTAGTACTGAAAAAAGCGTCAGTTTTCAAATAATCTCTTCTCAGCTTTTAGGATTTAATGTACGAGTAGTTTATAAATTTTATTAGAATAATAAATAACTAGAAACAGCTGACGGTTTTTCATGTATACAGGAGGGTATTATTAGTTGGAAGCTTTAGGTGCATAAGCTTCAAACGAATAATACCCTCCTTTATACTAGTAATATTATAAATGCGAAAGTTTGTGAGTATGGATGGATGTTACTCTTTCACGCAAAAACTACCGAAAGGATTTTGATGAAACTTTGTAGTAATATAGGTTATATATCCGATTAACACATAAGCCATAGTTTATAAAGCTTAACGCGAGTAAAACCGCGGAGCACAGCTAGTAAAATATAAATGTGTCTTTTAATCATCTATCCTTTTTCTGTTGTTCTGAAAATTCGCACCATCTTTCTTTTCATTCTAGAACCATCTAATGTCAATGATACACTAACAATTCAGTATATCTCTTTTATCAGCTAGCGTTTTTCGTTTGTTCTAGTATTAACTAGAATATTCTCGAACTGTTACAAAAGCCACCAAAAACCCTTACTGGTACTGGGGTTCGACCCACGAACGTGACAATATCATTAACATTGTCTTCGTTCTGGCGGATTTACCATCGCAATGTATGTGGTAAGCAATAACTATAGAGGAAACAATCACCCTCAAACACTACGAGAGTAGATATATATAGAGAAAAAAATAGTAAAAATAGTAAAAAAAAGTATATTTTATTTCTGACGTTGGCAATGCCCTGCTGGCACAAGAAGACTGCAAATCATATTTATTATATGATAAATGACATTTGTTATTTTTATGTTTGGTTTTATGGATAAATTTAGTTTTATGGAAACCATAAAATCTTTTAGGTTATTTTGTATTTTAAAGACACAACTATCCTTATTAAGCGACTTAACACATACTTTTTAATCTGTTCAGTATTTTCAGTGTCACCCTCATTTTTTGAAGATATAGATTTATAAACAAATCAAGTACAACTTTTGATGCAAATTATCTCCTTATCGCCACCTCTAATATTAGTATGGATAGTATCTTTTTACGATATAAATGTAATTGTATCACTTAAATAGCGTGACTTCTAATTAATTCATAAAGCTTCTGGTTTAAGTACTTACAAAGACTAACTTTGTAAGTACTTAAACCAGAAGCTCTACATCTAATATAGAGTAATCACGCAAAGGAATTTAAAATTGTATTCATCAGTGCTGCATACAATGTATCACAATTAAAATTTTTATACAAAACTACGAGTAGATACGACTTGCTATTGATTTATAAATAAAATATATAAAAAAACAATAGCAGATCATATCTTTTGAGGTTTTACACGTATTTAAATAAAAATAATAATAATAATATAAATATCTTGAGACAACTAACACACGGTCACCTAATCACATCATCAAGGCACATCCCTATGGCAACAACTGATAATTTCTAAATACATACATATTATAGATAAATTACACCCAGATACAATACAAGTAATCGTGTTCAACACACAAAGATTCGTCCAGGGGAGCTCCCGGCTAAGTCGCCGAACATCGGGATAGTGATTGGCGTTCAAATAAAAAAAACTTGTGTGTACTTATGTACACGCGTTAGAAGTTATACTTCTTAATATACAACTTGAACATAGTTATCAATTTTCATACCACCTAGAACTAACGTCATACTGTTATTTTTACGATGCTCGCGCATCGTAAAAATTCACTCTCATACATTTTCATACCACCTAGAACTAACTTCATGCTGTTATTTTTACGATGCGCGCGCATCGTAAAAATTCACTCTGATACCACCTAGAACTAACTTCATGCTGTTAAATTTTTTGGTGTCGGTGTGCGCGCGCATCGTAAAAATTCACTGTCATCATTTTTCTCCATCGCGCCAAAAGAAGTATAACTTCAATAAAGGTTAATTAATAACAATTATTAACTTAATCAATCTTTAAATCGGCTTCCATGAGCACATGTGATATCATAAATGGTCCGGAATCGATTTTCAACGTCGAAGAATTTAACGGTTGTTTAAATGATTTTTAACCTTTACTTATTTGAACGCCGATCACTATCCCGATGTTCGGCGACTTGGCCGTGTTGTATACACTGTGTATAGGTAATATGTACATAATATTTATTAATAAGCACGTCAAGGACGTAGCAGCTAGTTATGTTACGACGATATTGAACTACCAAGAGTAGCAGTAGAAGCTATGGAGTTACATAATATAAGCATAAGGAAAAATATTTCTACAAACTTCGTATGTAAGCATAGTATATGAGATAAAAGAGAATAAGGTAAAGAAAAGCACTTTCTTTATAAAATTGGGCACCATCAACACACATTGGGCACTACTTCCTGCTTTTATGTGTCTAAATGCGAGGTCGTGAGAACACTCGAGACAGTCTGGCACGACTAGGATAATAACTACATACTATAAAACAACGGCTTCTCCGTATAGTTTCAAATTCAAATGGTTTTAGTTTGTTTATACTTATGACTGCACTTGTGGTGGAGCGGTTTAGGCAGTCGACTCGCCACTTCCGTGTCCCGTGTTCCATTTCCGCAGGAGACAACTATTTGTGTGACCCATAAGTAGTTGTTCTGAGTCTTGGTGTGGTTAGTGTCCCTCAATTATATGTACGTAAAATACCGTAAAGTACCATTAATCGTTAATAATTGTATTGTCGGTTAATAGTTGTAATTAAAAATAAAAATTATTGTACTTACGTAACACTTGAACGGCGCATTTAAAGCATTCAAATTTTTATTACGTAAGAATGTTATTTAAATTTAATAATTTGAAATCTAGTAACCAACTATTGCATTTGATTATCGTGAAGACAGATATTTGTACAGACGCCAGCACATCTAGCTACCCCAATCAAATTTTAAAGATTTTCAACTTTATCACATGAGCATAAGGTTCAATTTCAATTGGGGAAATTTGACAGATTGGGGTAGCTTGATGTGCTGGCGCCTGTACAGGACTTCGTATGTTATAAGCACAGAATATCGCACTAATATTATAATGGCGAGCGTTTGTGAGTGTGTGTGTATGTTTGTTACTCTTTCACACAAAAACTACCAGACGGATTTTGATGAAAATTTGTAGTAAAATAGCTATATATCTGAATAACACATAGGCTATAATTTATAAAGCTTAACGCGCAGAGCACAGCTAGTACCAAATAAAAGAGTATACGCAAAAATAATACACATTCTTTATGGAATTTGGGCACCATAAACACACATTAGGCTTTAACTCCCATTTTTAGGGTTCCGTAGCCAAATGGCAAAAAACGGAACCCTTAAAGATTCGTCATGTCTGTCTGTCTGCCCGTCCGTATGTCACAGCCACTTTTTTCCAAAACTATAAGAGCTGTACTACTGAAACTTGGTAAGAAGATGTATTCTGTGAACCGCATTAAGATTTTTACACAAAAATAGAAAAATAACAATTATTTTGGGGGGTCGCCATACATAGAACTGAAACTCAAATTTTTTTTTTCATCGTACCCATACATGTGGGGTGTCTATGGATAGGTCTTCAAAAATGATATTGAGGTTACTAATATCATTTTTTTCTAAACTGAATAGTTTGCGCGAGAGACACTTCCAAAGTGGTAAAATGAGTGTCCGCCCTCCAACTTCTAAAATAAGAGAATGATAAAACTAAAAAAAATATATGATGTACATTACCATAGAAACTAACAACGAAAATTGGTTTGAACAAGATCTAGCAAGTAGTTTTTTTTTAATACGTCATAAACCGCAATTTGCTTTCATTTAATCAACTGAAATACTTGCTGCTACGGAACCCTTCATGTGCGAGTCCGACTCGCACTTGGCCGGTTTTTTCATACTTGATCACGTTTTCGCGAGTACACTCGAGACAGTACGAGCACGAGTAGAACAATAACAAAATCCCGGCACATATTACATGACCACGCCCAACTCTGGATATTTGTGCGTTATATATACTTTAAATACCTTTATATATTCATGTCTGTCCGTCAAGATTATTACATTTGAAGTATTGCCAGCCGGAAACTACCAAGTGTAGTGGGAAATTATTGCATTACATAATCATGAAGACAAATGTTGGTAGTAAACTTTTTATAAAAGAGAATAAGATAAAAGAAAAGCACTTTCTTTATGAAAATTGGCTTTTACGTGTCTAAATGCGAGGTAGCAAGTAAACTTGGGACAATCTGTTATAACGCAACGTGTACCCCGGATACTTTGTGCCATTATTACACTTTCATTTTATTCATTAAAATATATAATTAATCAATATCCGAGACATATCCCACAGCGCCATCTAGGCCAAACAAAACGAAGCTTGTTCTATGGATACTAAACAACTTACTTATCTTGTGTGGGCAGTGGTAACCCTAGTGTCAGAGTTGTTCAAGTCGCACATTAGGCCTCTGACATGACTTAACGACTGTTCTGATTGCTACAATCGGGACCGACAGTTTAACGTGCCGTCCAAAGCACGGAGACGCTCAGAAATTAAACTACTTTAGCGGTCACCCATCTATTGCCTGACCGCGAGCCTAGTTGCTTGACCTCGCCAATCTTTTACAGACCGATGAGAGCATCTGGCTATGAACGCCTCTATACTAAACAACTGAAAGAAATACTTATTTACTTTTATTTTGTTAATATATACATACAATACAAAGATAACTCCCAGACCAAGACTAATATACATGTTAGACATATTTGCCTTATGCGAAAACGATCCCGCTACCTTTGGATTAGAAGGCATCTTCACTACCAATTGAGTAACAGTTGTATATTATGAAATAATTATAAATTAATGAATTATATATTACTACAAACATGTTCTGACTATTTACAAGCGCTTTTTTCAAGTCTACATGAATAAAACCCTTTTTTATTTATTTATTGTATTAAAGTACATTGCAGAATTCATAGCCAAAACGACCAATTGCAATTGTAAATATTAATTTACATAATTACTTCGAAATATATTTATGCCAATATACGCATGTAAAGATACGAGAGATAAGAGAATAAAGTAATAAAAGAAAGTAATTAGTTAATGAAAATTGAGCACCATAAACTCACATTAGGCGTTCACTTCCTGCTTTTAGAGCTTGAATGCGAGGTCGCGAGTACACTCGAGACACGAGGAGGAAAATAACAGGCTTCCGGCACATATTATAGGAAAACACCTACCCCGGATGCTTTATGTAACGTTCTTTCGCAGCCCGTCTTAGGAGTATCTCCACCTTACAGAAGACATTCCTTAGTAATGAGATTAATAACTTATTGTTTTGTTTCTGCTGTGGTCATCGTAGTGGAGGGAAGTCAGCAACGGCCGGCAACGCACCTGGGAACGTTTTGGTGGTGCACGTGTACATGGGTGGCGGTGATTACTGGGTGACCCACTATATGGTTTATACGCCTCTTACATAAAAAAAATTACAAAGCAAAAATGTCGTCCTATTGCGATGTCTGTATTTCGTTTGTTGGTACATGAGGCGTTGATGCCTAGACGATGCCTTAACGATGGCAAACAACCCAACACGTGGTCAGGAATAATTTGATATTTTTTCTCTTCCATCTTGATATTTTTTGGAGTTCAATTCATTAGATTGCCTTTAACGTTATATAATTTATAGAGACCTACTTGAGATCAAAGTTGTCTTCGACAACTCTCATAAAATAAACAAACTGATACAGTATTAATTGGCTATGTAGATAGCCTAACCGTTAAAAAATTTACATCAAATTAAGAATCTTTCGCCTTTTGGAAGTGGGTTTAAAAAGAGAATTCCTACTCTACCGAAGCCGGCAAACTTAGGCACAAGTATTTCACATCTATTTATTTATAAATGGTACACCATCGACAGTTCACAATGCAAGTTAACAATGTTCATGTTTAATTACAAGTTCTGTGTAATTTGCCTTTACAGGTGTATGCAATACAATATTATTACAAACAAAAACTTAATAAAACTATATTACCTAAAATTTACATGAATTCATATCAAAACAAGCATGAAGAGTCGTGTGTTAAATGAACCCCACACCACTGATATCTCAAGCTGGTTGCTATGGCGTTACGAGATAGCAATTGAATTACAATTCCGCAAACATCCCATGGGGCCTTCAGATACTGTAATTTTCCCCGTTCTGTCAATATTAAATCATCTCGACTATACCCAAGGGTAGACATGGAGTGGCCAATTCGAATCAAGGCCATGTTCAGGATGTGCCCTTAGTCGTATAAAAGCCTACAACAGATAAATGTAGGGAAGTGTCTTTCAGTTGGTTGGACACAAACTTTTAGCTATTTTGTATTTTACACGACTAACCTTATTAAGATATCAAAACATTACTTTGTAATTATAGTTAGGAGGGAAAAGGATAGGGCATACTTATAAAAAAAACAACAGAACTGCTAGTTTATTCTCTATCAGTATTATGTGATAAAATTAATGATTTTGGATCATTTTCATAAGAGTCTTGTTTCAAGAAAACAAAGACGATGGATAACACCTACAATTTACATCCTCCGAAAGAGTGTTAGCAAGGGAATCTTTAATAAGATCTGCATGTGTGTATTAACAATTAATTAACAGTTCGTTATTATGTATATTTAAACAGTAATTGTATGAATAAACTGGCCAAGTGCGAGTCGGACTCGCGCACGAAGGGTTCCGTACCATTACCTATAAAAAGGAGCAAAAAATTCACGTTTGTTGTATGGGAGCCACCTTAAATATTTATTTTATTTTGTTTTTAGTACATATTTGTTGTTATAGCGGCAACAGAAATACATCATCTGTGAAAATTTCAACTGTCTTACTATCACGGTTCATGAGATACAGCCTGGTGACAGACGGACAGACAGACAGCGAAGTCTTTGTAATAGGGTTTTACCCTTTGCGTACGGAACCCTAAAAAATCACGAGAAAAGAGAAAGTGTCATTATCTCTCGTTTTCACTGTACAACCCTATTCTTATTTCGCATAGTAACTCTACGAAAACGCGTATAGTCCCAGTCGCCCCCACATGGATTGCCACCAGGTGGCAATTGGGAGAAAAAAATCCCAGTTGCCACCGGGGGCGTATAGTCCCAGTCGCCCCCACATGGATTGCCACCAGGTGGCAATTGGGAGAAAAAAATCCCAGTTGCCACCGGGTGGCGACTGGGACCTTATTGCCCCCACTTCAAATCGCTGTATATTGCGGCGTGGATCGCCAAACCCCCTCATCGCTATATTTCTTACGGCCGCGATGACGGGGTTGGCGGTCACATTTCCAATGTGGTTTTATTAGTAGATATTTGTGATATTTTTAGGGACATACAAACTAGATTTTCTTTATTGTAGTTGCTTTTAATCACTTATATATAGCTAGTCATCATCAGTCACAGATAATCAAATTACATATTTACAATAACTATGTTTTATCAATCAAATTACTTAAACGTAAAAATTACCTCATAATCATAAAAACTTGGTGTAAATTTGTATCACAGATAATCAAAATATTTACAATAATCATGTTTTACAAAAAACAATCGTTACCTTCGTTTCTTAAATTTTTGTAAGTATAAAAAAAGCTTAAACATATAATAGTAAAAAAAACTTAAAAATAACAGTCTTATTGCAAGAAAATCACAGAACAAAATATTAACAATAATCAACTTTTGTTTTTATAAAAATATTTAAAAATGTAAATAATATGTCTAAATATGAAATAAAAGATATAATAATCAACTTATAACAATAGTGAATAGGTAATCACTTTATAACAATGAACATAGGTACATTCTTAAAATCTTGTACCGAAACGTTAAATGGAAATCGTAAAATATTTTTAGTGTCTTATCGTTTCGAGAAAATGTCCCACTGTCATATCGCCTTGCACCAACTCTAGCTGAATTTCTTGTATAAATTGATCTCTAAATATTTGTTTCGCTTTTCTTTGTTTTAATGGATTTTTCTGTTTTACTCTGCTAGTACAAATACTGGAATACGAAGAATCATTTCGCAAGACATGTAGTAAACACATGAGGTTGGGGTGCTTCGTGCCGACTTCGTGGTTTAATTTGTTATGCCAGCCTTCTAGATAATTTGTAGTTCGGTGCTGTTGCCCGTATACACACCAAACATCCATAAATCCTTCTCTTAGCCACTGTTTTTCCATGTAGGTACGGAATTTTTTCATATTCTCATCTTCACAAGGTTTGCGCGTGATGTATGTCCAGCCTTTCATAATTTCAGTTGCGGGCAATAAAGGAAGCACAGCGCTGAGTGCTACTTCTCGTATTTTAATTGAATTATGGGATTTTGTGATACCCAGTTCTTTGCCTTTTCCCCAAATTGCTTTATTGTAATGGTAATAGCAACCCCTTACTATTACAGTTGGAAAAACAGATCGAATGGCGTTCATCGCTGCCTTTTCGTAATCAGTTTTATACGTTCTTGGATTCCATTCGGGTATTTGGGATTTTATTAATGAAAACAATATGAAGTACGATTGTTCTGTTCTACTACTCATAAGAGCATAAACGAGTGGCACTATGTTGGTACTGTTCACTGTGCTTCCTAAATCCCCGTGGATTGTATATAGCTGTATGAAGGGTATTGGGCAAGACTTAAAGGTGCCATCGCTATAATAGTCAACAATTTCAGTCAACGTCAATTTAGCTCTTTCAGAACAAAAAACTATAACTCTTACTCCATTTTCAGAATAATCTGCCAAAACAAAATCTTGATAGTCTAATGGAATTTGTACTTGATCAACTTCTTTACACTGTAGTCTATCTACACCAGCAACTTTATTGCGAAATCTATACAAAGAGGATTTCACACTAGAATATTTTGGTAAATCACATAAAGTTTCTTCTGTGTTTTCGCACGAAGCAATCAGTGAATTAAATGTTTGAGGAACAGCAGGAAACTTTTTATTTATCAGCGCTTGCTTGACTTGATAAAGGCGCTCTTCGTTTTCATTTTTCTTAAAATCGGCTGCACATGTATGATTGAATTCGTGTACAATGTTGTTATCCTAAAAACAAGAACAAGGCATTATATTATTTTTTTTAATTAAATGATTACATAAATTGTTGCTAGTAAGTGTTACAATTGTTTTTCAATAGAGTATTTTTTATATAATAAGATAGATGTTCTGCAAGATTATAATAAGCTGGAAACGCACACACGCATCTACATACTTATACAACAGAAGTTTATAAATAACAGCCGCGGCTGGAAGGTAGAATTGAAAAGTTCTTAGGAACGTGCATATATATTATTGCCTGTGAATATAATTACTCAAAAATAAGAATCATGCGGCTGCACGCTCTTAAGTGATAAATCATAGGCGTTAGTGACTTACTTTTATCTTTATAAATCCCTTGCATTTTTTTTTCCTTTGGGTGCACTCCCACGTTTCTACGTCACTTTTGTTTTTTCTTTTCAAATTATATTGATGTCCTGCACGAAGAATAATTGTCCCATGTCGTCTTTTTATATATATTATACTTTGTCCGGAGCTGCAAGACGCACTTTGCTCTGACATGATTATAGATAGACTAAATTGCATTTCAATGTCATAGATGCAAAAGCCGGTAAAGGGTAGGGGAAGGGAATGACACATCTATTGTGATTTGTGTACTCCTTATCGCTGAGTCGGTTTTGGAGTGCTTCAAACAATACACGTGTTTTATGACTTAATCCGTCGGGTAGTTTATTGTGTGCATTGTTTGTATTGGTGTGGTTTTATTGATAATATTTTGTGGTTTTCTTTTAATCTTGTTTGTATGTCCCTAAAAATATCACAAATATCTACTAATAAAACCACATTGGAAATGTGACCGCCAACCCCGTCATCGCGGCCGTAAGAAATATAGCGATGAGGGGGAAACGAAGGTAACGATTGTTTTTTGTAAAACATGATTATTGTAAATATTTTGATTATCTGTGATACAAATTTACACCAAGTTTTTATGATTATGAGGTAATTTTTACGTTTAAGTAATTTGATTGATAAAACATAGTTATTGTAAATATGTAATTTGATTATCTGTGACTGATGATGACTAGCTATATATAAGTGATTAAAAGCAACTACAATAAAGAAAATCTAGTTTGTATGTCCCTAAAAATATCACAAATATCTACTAATAAAACCACATTGGAAATGTGACCGCCAACCCCGTCATCGCGGCCGTAAGAAATATAGCGATGAGGGGGTTTGGCGATCCACGCCGCAATATACAGCGATTTGAAGTGGGGGCAATAAGGTCCCAGTCGCCACCCGGTGGCAACTGGGATTTTTTTCTCCCAATTGCCACCTGGTGGCAATCCATGTGGGGGCGACTGGGACTATACGCCCCCGGTGGCAACTGGGATTTTTTTCTCCCAATTGCCACCTGGTGGCAATCCATGTGGGGGCGACTGGGACTATACGCGAAAACGTAAGGAAAAAAAGGAAAAACTGTGTCAACGAGAGGTGTACACGCAAGCACAATATTGCGAAAGGATACCCTGAATTTTGTTTCAAGGGCCTTTCTTCATTTACCCTAGTCATAAACACGAATACTTTGTTATATCGACACGCAACTACCCCTATGACCGGCGACCTTCTTGCGTACAAATACAAAGTTACAAGAACATACATACATGTAATGTGTTAAGTTAAACTTTGCAAGTTTACTTAAGTTAAACTACTGTGATAATATGCTTTAGATAATTGTAATAATAATGGTGCTGGTATTGTAATTTAAGTATCTAAGTGGAGGAGTATGTGTATGAACACAGATGTACTCATATAATAGAAATATTCGAGAGCATATCCTACGAAAGTCTTAGCAGTAACTCCTGATTATAAATGAAATGTTTGATAACATGATCGGATTGAATACATATTGTATTTTATATGGTACTAGCTGTGCTCCGCGGTTTTACCCGCGTTAAACTTTATAAATTATAGTTATAGCTTATGTGTTAATCCAGGCTGTCAGCTAACTTCATATCAAATTTTATTAAAATCCCTCCAGCCGTTTAGACGTGAAGGAGTAACAAACATACACATTAATGTAATAGTATTGTATAGTCTAATTTCTTTTACCTATTAATGTTTTGTTGGAAGGTGTTATCAATACGATATGATCTTTCACATGCAACTATGAACATATCAGTCAGCCATGTTTCTAGAAAACAAGGCCGATGCAAGGTAATCCTAAAATTGATCTGCCAATGTGTATCGTTCGTAGGTTAACGCAGAGCGCCTACCCTGGATTGGGAGATGATGCTGGTTCGAGACCCACCGGACGATCAAATATATGATTTCCCATTATTGAGATTAAATTAACGCTTTGCATTGCGAATAATGCTATGAAATTCAAATTTAAACATATTTTGTTTAGTATCTGTGCACCTACCATAAAAACCCAATATATATCTAGTCTTTGCCTCTACCCAGGACCTCATTGTCTACGGTTGACGACGCTACCGCTATACTAGACTAATGAGGCAGTCGTTTTGCTATAGATAGAATGCATATTGAATCATTTAAGTGATGTTGGGCATAACGCTGTGGTGCCTATATCATGTGACAGTGCGTCGTGCGTCATTTCGTCAGGCTCTAACAGCTAATAAGCTTCTTGCTGGCAATTTTAATTTACAATGGTTATAACTATTGTTTACCCAACCTCACTTCAAAAAAAGCAGTGGAGCCTTTTCAGAGCCTTTTCACTCATAAAATATACGCTGGAAATTTCAAAGTATAGGTAGGTTCAAAGACTTAAAATTTTTTCAACACACAATCGCAATTATGTGATTCTTGAATGAACTTCCTTCTCCGATGAGCTTCGGCTACCAGACACACCAAGGTCCACAATATTATATGAATGGGATGTATTCTATAGAGGTATTCGAACTGCTAATATAACGAAAATGCGCTATGTTCATCAGCCGAAAGACGTTCACAGCTGGACATAGGCCTCCCCTAAAGGTCCCTAAAGCTCCCCTCCATAATTGCCAGTCTTGCACTAACCGCACCCAACGGCTTCCAGGAACCCTTACAAGGTCATCGGTCTTAAAACATTGCTACCGTTTAGCGCTACCGAAGAGTAACGTGTAGGATTACTAGAGTTTATACCTACGGACCCGGTAGCATTCAACCTCTAAGGCAACGAAAAGCCACCGTTTAAACAATCGACTTAGGTATATAAGCGGTACCTATATAACGTATAGGTACGAGCCATACTCCATTTTGGTATAGAGGAAGGTTGATCGATGTTGCCGAATTTATTGACTCACTAGAAAATCGATAGAATAACCTAAAAGCACTCTGATATTGATACTGCTGACGACGACTGGGTAAACTAATGGCGGTATTCATTTACATATAAATTGTAAATTCCGTTGCGCGAAAACCTAAGTAGATTTGAGTTTCTCTCAATGTTCAAAAAACTACGTGACAAACACAGTTTAAATACAAACAGTTATTATCTCCTAATGTTGAATTGAGATTTACACCTAGCTTTACTCGAATCGTTAGGATTTTTATTGCAAGTAATGAGGTAGCGGGCTTGGACAAAAGTTAAATAATTGAGACAGAACGCACCCCGAGGTCTTTTATGCAATATATATAATCGGCACATAATGCAATAGCGCGTCTGCTCAAAAAAATAAGTTATTTTTTGAGCAGACGCCCTATTGCATTATGTGCCGGTTAGATCAACGTACTGTGAGAGATGAGATGTACTTGACTTGAGATGTACTAGACAAATAAACTGGCATCCGCGTACCCCAAGGTCTGCTTACGCTCTGCGTTTGCAATGTTCACTTCGTGTGTTTTTATTGTGCATACTGTTGTAATATGTGGTAGCTAAAATTAACTACCATACATGTGTTTATACTATGTTACATGTGTCCTATATTTCGTATAATCCGATACTAAAAATGTTTGGAAAATAACACAAAATGGCCCCAGACGTGTGTTGGGTACTAAAACCCCGACTTAAGATATTCAGGATATATTTCTATGTATTACATTTTGCTCGCACAATGTCTTACATATTGAAGAAAATAGAAAACCGCGTGTACAGCCAAAATATTCCCTTTACTACTGAAACCGTATTCGAATATAAGCCAAGGTTACAATATTAGGCAATAAAATATTGAAGCGACGCTTAAGGTTATTCTAATCAAATTTTGTTCGTACAACTACGAAGATAAATATACTTTTTATTTATTTCATTATTTATATATTTTATACTTTATTTTATATTTTAGTTAAAAAAGATAATGTGTAAGCTATACGCGTTAACATTTAAAACTAATTTACCACGACTTTGGGCTGCTTGGGAATTCTGAAAACTGGAACTAAAATTAGTTGGATGGGAAGTTTATCTTGATGCATTCTTTGAATAATACCCAAAAGGTATGTTCAGCCAAGCATTATCGATTTTATCACATATTCGGAATCATGTCTTGAAAAAAAGTTACATAACAGGTGAAAGACATATTCGACCTTCATTGTTTTTTCTGTAACAAGGCCAAGGAAGGCATTGTAATGTAAAAGGGGTAACGAAGTGACGTTAGCTTGTTTGCCTACTTACATGGTTAAATACAATAAAAATTGTAGAGTCGACTAATGAAATATAAAAAAAATGAATCCATCACGTCATTAGATAGTTATCATCATCATCATTTCAGCAGAAAGACATATCCACTGCTAATATAGATCTCCCCTTAAGATCGCTACAATTGCCGGTCTTGCGCTACCCGGATCCAGCTACTTACAAGATCATCAGTCTATCTTGTAGATACGGTAAGGTAATAATAATATTGAATTTGTACCTTAATATAGACAGAACTATTTAGACAATATATAGTAAAATATAGCTTAAACTGTACATTTCGATAAATAAACCTAAACATAGTCTCTTTGACAACACCATAATACAAGCTAGCTAAATATCATTATTATTATAAAATAAATTTTATAAATGTTTTAACAATCCATGTATAACTAGAAATAATTATGTATACTTAACTACATTACTACAAACATGTTCTGACTATTTCAAGGTTTTTAAAGTCTACGTGAATAAAAACCATTTTTTTTTATTTATACAACTTTCATGATTTCATTGATCAAACGCAGTGGATATATTATACATATTTTATTTAGGGCAGTAAGTATGCAAGATACTGATATTAGTAAGTACTCTTTGTAAAGCTGTCTCCTACTTTTTATGTGACGAACGGATGGATCCACAATTAATTGATAATGGTGGAAGACGTTCCCAGCGACATTATAAGAACTGTTATTAATCCCCAGAAAACGAAATATTCGTTTCACAACGCAATCAATTCCAAATATTCTAAATAATAAATGTTCGTCAGTAAGGAATGAATACCAACGGAGCGAGGAATTACCTAATAAATCAATTTAAAATGGAATTGCGTTTTTTAGGATGGTGGCTGAAATATGGTTTAGTATATTTATGCAATGGTTGTGTATATTTCACAAGTTTTGCCAGTAAGAATGCCATCCCCACATAACGAAGGTAAACTGTAAATGTTTCATATGGAACTTGTACAATTTATCCACCAAGTGGTTCTACGAGCTAGTGTGAGGACTCCAGCGAGCTACTTGCATAATAAAGTCGCATCATTTGAATAAGATGCTCGACTTTTCTCCCACCGAGGGAGCAGTTTAAGGGCTTTAGGTAATTCCCAACAAACTCCTTATGGTGGAATATTAAGAGTAGTTAGTTAACGAAGTAATTGGCTGTGCTATGACATTCAAAATTAGAACAAAATCTATGTCGATAGACTGATAATGTCAACAAACTAAAGTACTGTTACATTCCTGACCACATATTAGCACATATTTTTTAAGTCATCTTCGTTCCGAGTCTTGTGTGTCTGTGTGTGCGTGTGTGTCTGTGTGTGTGTGTATTATGTGTAGGAATAGCTGGATTAGGAAATTCACCGAATGGATTATTAATGATATGGAGCGCGGATAGGAGATAGATTTATTTTCCTGGTAATAAAATAAAGTACCTCTGCGTGAGCAAGTCACGGTAATCGCTTATTAGGCGGCCGAATGCGCCTTCGGTGATACAAATTAATATTTGAATTAATAATTATTATTCTCAATGGTATGGTGTGTTCAAAGTCTTATTAGGTACTCTAAACTAACAACGGTCATTGTTGGAATATTCTATAGAAATTAGGGCGATTTATCTAAGTACCTGAGACCATTATATATCATAAATACGGTTAAGGAGCGTGCCAGTTTAGAATGAAAAAACTTTTAAAGTATCCATATAGTTTGTACTAATTTTCATCGCTAGTTAAAGGGTTTGCACTAAGTTACGTTTTTTACGTTTACGCTAAGATACGTAAGAATAAGAAAATTCGAGAATAAACTTAATTTGGAATACTGAGCAGAGCTCAGATGACTTACAAATAGGATTCCAACACATGGGTGCTCTCAATGATAAAACTGGAAATTGTTCGTTTAACTTTCTCCCAGTTAATTGAGTTATTTTATCAGAAAACGTAAACGCGAGTTCTCTTACTTCTCTCTCATTGGTCTTTAACAAGTGACTCAAGTTTGGAGTTAAAACGGAATCCCAGCAACGAATTGAAGTCACCTCTTCGCGCATACGCGAAAGTTAAAACACAACAGTCAAATCTTTGAAATATAATATAAAATATTTTTTCCCTTATTTTTATCCTCCAAATGTCGATATATTATATTATAATCTTAGTATTATTTCTTTAATTAATTGTTAACAAATACGCACCATTGGAAAATTGTCGTTTCTCTGTATGATAGAAAGGACCTAACTAATAATAATCAAGACAAGTTATCATCGTTTTTGAAGGTCATTAATGGCCTTCATTTCAGACAAAGGCGAGGCAAACTATCTTATACACTTTTCAACATTTCATTTTTCTTAGTTCTATACGAGTTTAGTTATATTAGACGTTTGCGGATAGTTTAACAGGAAAGTAGGTTTTAAGAATAGGGAACGTGCTTCCCTTTCTATCATACATAAACAAGCATACGGCCTACTAATGGAAAACGATACCGTAGATTACAGCTCTTGCAAAACACAATGGTATCGCTCACGGAGGCAGGGGGAGAGGCCAACATCCTTGATAAGCGTGCTGGTTACTTTAACTTCGTTCCAATCGATATTACAATAAAAATTACCAATATAGTACCTGCTATTGCTATCTAGCTAGGAAATACTATCTTTCCTACTTGAAATACTATCCCAAATTTTCATTAAGAACATTCTCTTTCAAATATTCCCCTAGTCCCACAACAAAGTGAAGGATATGGGGAATATGTTTGTATGCGAAACAAAGAGGATTTGCTAACAACCCATTTAATTGGAAACATCAAGTTTCCAATTAAATGGTTTCTCAGGAAAGCTCAACACTCAAGTTCAGTAAGTCTTCACAATAGATAAACATGGAAAACTTGTTCAGACCCACTAACGCTATTGTGTTCAAAGAATCAAAACGAGAGAAAATACATCTCGGTTGAAAGCATCTACCGCAAGCTTCGTGTAGAATAAAACGATTTACGTTTTCCATTATTCAGGCCTTTTCCTACCATCTTTCTTTTTACCATCGATGTACAATATAGTCTAAGCATATTGTATTTACAGTGGTTTGAATGAAGACTAGTTGTGGTGGGAAAGATCAATAACAATCAATAACGTATATGTATACCTACTGTAAATGCTTACTATTGTAGACATAGAAGGGAATCAGCAGTTTTGATAATTTATATTTATCGATTTTTATACATTGTTGCACGGTGTGCGTACACGTTTTAATTTTATATTTTAATACTGCGATATTTATAAGAACAGGTTAGGAACGCCCTTTCAATCACATCGTGAATAACATACAGAACAACAGCTTGAACATTACGCGAAAAGAAATACCATTTTCTATAAATCACTATAAGTGAAAAAATAAGATAATCTAAAATTGTACAATTTTATGGTCCTAACTATCCCACATTTTGTATATACTGATATAATCAGAACATTACAATAATAGTCAATTCATTGTATAAATGGTTATTATGTCTTTTGTTTTCCTAATCTAGATTAATTTTCATCATGTCAAAGATAGACAGCAGATCTAATCAAATATTTTTTTGTAAATCAACTAAATTAAAGCGGCCATGACATTTTTGTATTCGTAGTAAACGTCTGTCATAAACAGACGTGTTTTCAATGTTAATACTCAACCACGATTTCCCTAAATTGTTTAACAGCTGAAACAAATATTTAAAGTTTGCCACAACAAGTTAAGAAGGTCGGCAACTAACATGAAAAGGTATTATAGTCTTGTTTATCCTGCCACTCCCATAAGAAAAATTAATCGAGGGAGTAAATTGACCTTCTGGGGCTTAATTGATTTAATTTCCTCACTCCATGAAGATGTTTATTCGTCGTAAATAGAATTTTAATTGAATTACATCACACGTTATTTCAAGAAGAAAAATTGCGTAAATATGAATCTCGGTAATAATACGACGGAATGAAATAAATAGTTAATTTTTTTAACTCACGTCCTTTAAATGTCTACCTTAATGCACGATAACAATATAATATTACTTATAAAAATCCGACGGGGAAAAAATACACAGCTTACCAACCTTAATTTAATCACTAAGACAGAGATTTGCGGAGGTCAGCATTGAATATTATTTTAGCTAGCTACGGCGTAGCACTCTCGTAGTATCTCGTAGCTAAATTAATTGCGGAATAGCATTAGCCGATGCTGCTAATGACACCAATACATACCAAAGACTATATTATATTTACTAAATCAGGATTCTGTCACGAGAAATATCTCTATGCCACGCCTAATACATATTATTACGCTCTATAATATGTTGCATCAACTGTTCAACAAAGTTTGTAATCAGGGAAGGCTATGTAATCTACGTAATTTCTGCTACGTCGTATCGTTTTCGTAGTACCTCGTAGCTAATTAATTGCTAAGAGCTCCGCCCTGGTACTATGGCCAGATAATGTTCTGTTCTAATGTTACCGACATCAGAATTTTCCTCCTACGTAGTATTTCATCGGGAGTATTAACTATTATATGCGTATAGGTCAAGTTTATTTATAAAACTTTACCTTTACAATGTAACTTTAGAGACATCATATTAATTACTGAGCGACGTCGGGTAGTGCTACTTCACCTGTAAGGTCGCAGATTAAACACAGTATTAGCTTTACTTTAGCTAGTCACCTGTCATTTATAAAATACACTAGGAACAAGCAGGTTAATTAGCTGCTTCTCATGGTGCTGGGCTGACATTCGTCGCTGAATATTTTAGTTAAGTAGAATCGGTTATTAATATCCATCTAAGTCCACATAAGTCGTAATTCTAAGACCCTCTCCGAGACTAAAGTTAAGAATCGATTAAAAAATCTCATTGGTTAATCCACTTCTCAAAGTTCCAGTTAAGATTAGTCTGCAAAACAAGATTCATTAATCAACTTTTAGCTTACTCTGAACCAAGTAAGCGCAACGGACGGCCAAATGCCTAATTAGAGTTTTGGCAAAAGCGTAATTGATATTAGAGACAGTTACGTTAAAAATATGAATGAACTAACAAAAGTTCGTCCATTATTTTTTACTACAAGTTCTCAAAATTGCGACTATTGAACGAAGCGCCTAACAAAATATTCCCTATCGCCGTCTAGACCGAATTGAATAATAAAATTTTATTTCTATACCGCAAGGAAATAAAATTTGGAGAGTTTAACATATAAAATTAAATTAAAGGATCCTCTAATATTTCAGAAGCGTCATAAAGATATCCATTCATACCAGCAAGCCGACTGCTTTTAACACAATATTTATGTAGGTACTGTAGGGGGCTTTAAAATTATATAATTTGTATAATGTAAATATTTTGAGTACATACAATTTTATTTAATATAAATTAAAATAAATGCGAGAGGGCATTCGAAATAGATCTCAGGGGGTTCTAATCTATACTGGCCAGCCACCGCATTTGAGAAACACACAAAAATTTTCAATCTTAATATTAATACGTATGCAATCTGTAAAACACAATGTTAGATCCCTCTATACTAAAACGCCGTACATCATACACCGTACATCGATGAAGGAGCATGCCATTCTAGAGTGGGACAGACCTATTAATAAAACGTAGACAGATATTGTGTAAATCATTCGTTATAAATCTAGTGGTACACACGAAGGAGTAGGGGAAGAATGAGCCCTTATTGTACTCCTACTTCTTCCTGTGAATGTACATCGATGAAGGAGTATGGCATTCTGGAGTAGGACAATTCTACCTATACTTAATCGTCGCATTGTATACCGGTCTCTACCATACCGTCGTCACCGTGTCACCTAAACTCCTTACGGCCCGACTCTGGACTCAAATGGGCAGGCCATTTGTGTCCATGGTATTTAGGTGTCACCCTTCTCCGGGAAGGGAAAGGCTCATGAGATTCGACTGAACCAATTCTATCTATTTCAGTAAAATTCTTGGAAGCTCCATGTACGAAATAAACAGCAGCTAGGTATAAAGGCTACGATTTAAGATTATGTGATTTCGGAGAAAGTATATATTCTCCCCACATTTTTCCCCGAGGTGCCGTAAAATAAGAATAAGTGGGTATATTAGACGAGGGCGTGGATTAGTACAAGCAACCAAATGTACACTCACCGTCACGCCAATAGAAATCTTTTTATCCAAAAAATAGCCTTTATTGCATAAAACTTAAGGTTCCCCTGCTATTACTATCTATTTGACTAGTGATGATATTTTACTGCACAACACTACTCTAAAAAGCGGCGAGTGTTCCGCCGTGTTAAATAAGGCATTCCAAACATATAAAATAGCAAACGAACCACAAAATAGAGATGTTTCTTTTTTTTGGTCTTACCACACAAATTAAGTAATAAACGTTGTAATGTTTCACATTAAAATTGAGTATATCGTTAATCATTTACAATTGTAAATAATAACATTTTGCCACCAGCTACTCCCTGAATCCTGAATCAGTAACACACTGAGAAATGTTCTCTATAGAAATATCCCGATAACACATTAAGCTCAACTTCACTTTTAGCGGTTAAACACGGTATTGGTAAATCAATGAAAGAAAACCTCGAATCGAAGTCGGTAATCCGAACTTAGACCATAATTTTCAAAATTTATTTGGCGTATGGGGCAATATTTATTTCTTTATATGAAACTTGGTATTTTCTGCATAGGTGCATGAGTGCATAATATCGCGTGCCCGGCTCAACCGAGTCAATTTGCAGTAAATCACCCAAGAGGTCACGACTGACGTGGGGGCCATTACACATGTAGGTACTTGTCTAGTCTAGAACCATCTAGGTACATTACAAGAGGTTTCTAAGTTATGCGTACCTAGCGTACGGAATCCCGAAAAAACCGATTGTTCATCATTATGCTAATAAGTTACATTTATGTTGAATTAATGTTAAATAGATAGATAGAAGATAGGATACTCTTTATTGTACACACTCAGGCGGAAAGAAAATACATCGGATATAATATAAAGAACATAAGGTACAATGGGCGGTCTTATCGCCTTAAGCGATCTCTTCCAGACAACCTTTTGGAACTGAAAGTAAAGTAAACAGTAGCAGGAGAGCAACAAATAAATTATACTAAGGAACTGTGATAAATATATATGTTAGCATTATATAATTAGATTTATTAATAATCTATTAATAAAATTATACTAAGGAATAAAATTATACTAAATTTATTAATAAAATTATACTAAGGAACTGTGATAAATATATATGTTAGCATTATATAATTAGATTTATTAATAATTGTGATAATATTGTATAAATTTTAAGTTTATATTTATATTATTAATTACTGTGCATGCCATTTTTTACATATTTGTAAGCTAAACATGTGGAACACAATATGAAACCAATTTGTAACACCATCATACCATGTTTAAGGCAAATAAAGACTTATCTAATTTATTGTAAAAAAATGATGTTATTATTAAGATCTAAAATTCTATAAAATAAGGAAATAAAATAACATATTTTTTATAAAACCTTTATTTTAATGTACTGAATGAAGTGAATTTTGCCCTTTTGATGACGTAGAAGGATTGATAATTAATCGAAAATAACTTGAAAAAATACAATTACATAACTATTGTTTCTGTAAAAATAACTGTCTTGAAGTTTTCTTTATAACAACCGATTTCGATGAAATTATAATTTATGTAGGAAATTATAGAAAATTTTTCCTAGAAATATTGAAGCTTTATCGAATTCCATTGACATAAAGACTCTTCTGCCCATGTAGTTAAAAGCGAAAAAAGAAAACTTGGGGAGAAATGGCAAAATAGCTGAACTATAACGTACTAGAAGAAGTTGAAATTAAATCCGGCGCACCGACTTATCAAATCATTTTTTTTATTACCAACGCTACTACGCATGCAGTTACGCACGCTACGCACTAGAGCAACGAATCTCTGTATTGGGTGGAACTTTACAAACACGCAATACGCAGACACACAGATTCAGATATGAGGTACACAAATAGTTCTCCTGCACAGGGATCGAACCCACATCACGAGTGCGCTAAGGTGCGAGGTGACCACCGAAACCACTATGCCATACGTGCAATCAAAAATATTAGCTCCCCCACCCAAAAGTATTTGATACTGTTCACGAATTCTACTTATCAGGACGGTTCGTGTGCAAAAACCAGACTATTATTTGGCAGAAACTTTTAGTGCACCTTAAAACTAGCGCAGAGAAATATGAGCATTAAGGTTTAAACTCTAGCGAGGTATCCGACTTAAATAGGAGAATTAGTATCAGCTTACGTAACATAGATCCAACATACGATTATCGCGATTACATAAGTTTCCTAGGGTATAACCGTATAAAAACTAGGTCCAGGAACAAAATTAAGATAATTCTATTCTACGTAACTCTTTATTTTCATTAGGAACTAGTAAATTTTAATAGTAAGAATATCATAGTCTTGCTAGGGTGGATCTAAAATGAAGACTGCGTATGACGCGGACGGTGCGATTATATAGGGGCCACCATTCCCCCTCGCTGCTGGCGGACCGTCCCGGCGGCGCCAGGCATTCTCAAAGAACACAAGTTATATTACAATAAGTACCTTGGCGACAGAGCTCCACTCCTATTGCTTATGACTCGCACAACACGTTTTCCTCAGAGATGAGACCTAGGAGTATTGTTAATCACGTGGTAAAAGCAAAAACAAGATAGATACTATTAGGTACAAGGCTTATACAACTAGAGAAACACATGTGTAAAAATACATTAGTGTGGAAAACTAAACGCAGAATATCGAAATACTTATGAAACTGAACAACATCCTTTGCATGCTGGGGCTCTACCGGCTAAGTCGCCGAACATCATTTTCGATAAAGGCGTTCAAATAAATAAAGGTTAAAAATGACTTAACGAATCGTTAAATCGGCTTCAACGTTGAAAATCAATTCTGGACCTTTTATGACGTCACATGTGCTCATGGAAGCCGATTTAACGATTGATCAAGTAATTTTTAACCTTTATTTATTTAAACGCCATTTACGAAATCGATGTTCGGCGACTTAGCCGGTAGAGCCCCTGGTCTAGTTGTTAGCAACCTCGACTGCCAAGCCAGACGTCGTGGGTTCTAATCTTGGTGTTACGAGTGCGATTATTTGTTCTGTGTTTGAGCGAAATATATCTATAAAATGAATGTATTTAGAAATACATATGTTTATCAGATGTCTAGTTGCCATAGTACAGGTACTGCCCAATTTGTGTGTGTGTGATGGAAGTTGCTATACATTACATTTAATTGGATAAGTGGTTTCATTTCTATAAATTGGTTGGGCTCCTTAAGTCCCACATATACACATGAATAATAATCGTATAGTACTGCAGGATATTATCATGTACTTTCGTAGAAGCACTTCACTGGTCCTTAGCGCAAACGTGAGGCATTGTGTATTTCACCGAAGGAACATATTCCAACATTTCCAACCTAGAATCAAGTAGGTACCTGTACCGGTATTAAACACAACGGCGCCACGACGTAAGGAAACCACAAACATCTCCCCTAAATTTAAACAGAACCCAACAAATCTACAAAAGTATGTATAAACCATAAATTAATGAGAGTCATAAAACTTGGAAAGCGTTGCGAGGGGTCATTTATACGGCTCAACTGCATGGCGGCGTAAACAAAAATTTCCTACAAATTGGCGTCAGTGCATCTAACTTATAGAACTGGCGACGACCCGGCCCGATCGATGTTGACCTCTTTAGCGACCAATGCACCAGCACCAAGTTAACGGCCCGGGAAAACCGTACTGTGCTTTCAGCTTTGTTACATTACAGAAATAAGCTGTCTCGCTTTAAATCGGCCCATATACTGCACCTACACTAAAAGGATTTAAGTCTGATTTTAGCGTATTACACTGTTCTTACCAGAAGAACAGTTGTATCTATCTCGTTCTAGTTTTAAAACTGTTTTATTTAACGGTCTCTACAATTGCTGGTTTTCTTGGATATTGGATTTAGATAGATAGTCGTTTTTTACAAGTAATATACTTTTCTTTTTTATTTCACGGATCCTTGTACAATACAATCACATGCACATAGTAGTCCCGTATTCAGCGAACGTAAAAGTGTCAGAATGTTCTAGGGATTGTCAGAGCAAAATAGGTTGGCGCTAAGATTCAGTAGGTACTATTAGTCCACACGCGTACTTTACCTAAGTAAAATCATACGAGAGCATCTATTTATTACATAATGTGTCCTGACGTAGAGAATTTTATGTATGAAGTACTTATCTTTATTCTGTAGTATTACAGCAAAGGTAAGTAGGAACACGGCTTTATATCAAGATTCATAAACATGATCATATTTATGTCCCGTATTATATGAATGCCAATATTAATATAAAAACTTTTACTGATACAAGCACAAAGAGCCCTGTCAAGGACGAGATGGGTCTGGTAATGACATAATATTACTGACAGTAAGCGGATTAACTTCGTTCCCAATATATTGAGTTCAACAAATACGAGTAGATACAAGGGAGAAATAAACACATAACGTGATTTTATCAGCTTAAATAGTTAAATATAGAGCCTTTTGTACATTGTGTACCTTCCCTTTTAAATTATGTACATCCTAATAAACGTGAAAGTTGGTAGGTATGGATGGATGGATGTTTGTTACTCTTTCACGTAAAAACTAATCGAGATTTTAATGAAACTTTACAATAATACAGCTTACATCAGAATAACACATAGGCTATAATTTATAAAAATACTGTGGGAATTGTCAAAAATATGACGATAAGTGTCAAGTAAGTAGGAAAAAATCCATCTGCGAGCTATTCTGGCGTGCACTGCCAAAACCGCTAGAAGGACATATCCTACTAATATTATAAATGCGAAAGTTTGTGAGTGTAGATGTATGTTTGTTACTCTTTAACGCGGGTGAAACCGCGGGGCATAGCTAGTTAATAATAATAATATCCTGGGACACACACGGCCATCTGATCCCAAACTAAGCACAGCTTGTAGGTACTATGGAAACCAGATAATTGATAATACATATACTACATTTCTTTTGAAAATACAAATTACACCCAGGCCCAAGGACAAACAGACATGTTCATGCACACAAATATCTATCCTGGGTGGGAATGGAACCCATGACCTGCGGCGTGAAAGGCAAGCATTTACCAACCACGCCAACCGGCCCGTCATTATGCCCATGATTTACATTCTCTTGAGTTGATTTGATCATCATTTAGACAGAGCTTTTCACAAAGGAACAAATCGACATACCGGCTGCATTTAAAAAAAAAATCTTTTTTATAATAAAGATACACCAGTAGCTACTACTAGTTACACTTATTGGCCCATCAAGAATATATCACGGACTATATAACTTTTTCTTCATAAATTATAAATACAATAAAAGTGCGGCGTATTTACTGTTACAAGGTTATATTATATTCAACTAGCAAATACACTTTTTAAACAGATTGTGACATAGTTCATTTAGAAATAATTTACTAACTTCTGGTCTAAGTATCGTATATGTAGATGCAATCATGGATGTGCTCTTGATCGACATTTTATTTGATTGGAAAGTGTATATGGGGCTTGAGGTGGGCCCGCACGTACATAATATGCCTATTCAATCTAACACGGTTGCACTGTTCCACGGTTATCACCACTCGGGCATACGCATGAGAAAAGAAGCGTAGACCGGTATCGGAATTGTACAATAGCGTCATCCTAAAAAGTGAACGAGGTAGGAAGTTTGTTTTCCCATCAATGTAAAAAAAAAATCTATTTTAGAGGGTATAGTGATTTCAGTTATATGAGAGTGTATGTATTGCAGCATTAAATGAAGGTGTTTATACTTACTGCCTACCATTCATATATGATACAGTGTAGTTTATTAAGAAATAAGTGAAAACGTTTCTATAATAGAAGAGAATTACTGCAAATGGTTCTAATATCAATGCTTACTAATCCAATATGCAAACCATATCCTAATAGTAAAATACGAGAAAGAATAGAACACTCTATAACGTTATAGTACCGTTTGACTAGATCAATACATAGACTAGAATACATTTTCCTTGAACTTAGTCTATCTAGTCGGTCATCGATCGGGGACGTTAAGCACCTAGGTGCGCGGCCAAGTCCTTGCCTAACAAAGTCTATACCCCAATCTATTGGCCTGTGCTGATTACGCACTTTTCAGAGTTCCCGTATCGGGAAAAATCATTTCAGTAGAATGCAAGAAACTGCGCAATGCTAAAAGTACCTACGGTATTAGCATTGGGCAGTGAAAATGTGTATGATGCTTTTGGTAGTACAACCATCCATAGACATCATCCATATCATACCATCATCCATAGACATAATCGCATATCATCAGATGCTGCATATACCTAAAATTTCACAGTAGCCCGGAGTCAGGAAATTAGCGATTTTGGGAGGAGGATTGGAGTAGAGGGTTGGAAAGTGGACTAGGGGTATGTTTGCGCACAATTGTGACTATAATATTTCCCCCCAATTGGCTAGTCTGCGTCGTCAAAAAATACTTATCTACATTATTAAAAAAATGTTTTTATATAATTCAATACAAAGAGAGAAAGCTAAAAACACGGTTATCCACGTACATTGTGTTACAAAGTTATAAAGGAAAGAACTCAATAAGAGCGTGGAAATAAAAACTGGAATGAACTGTTCCGTTCTGGTACTTAACCATTATTCACTCAGTTTCAAGATGACTTACTTGCATATTATATGAAGATCAATAACAGAGTGTCAGTAAGGAAATATTCACTGTGTACTAGTTTAATTTACATCACGCTTGTGCCACTCAACGCTTGATTCGACCGTACGAATACATTGAATGCCGTGGTCTTGCTTTAGCAAGCGAAAAAGAGACTGAACGATTTTGCGGTGGTCAAAGAAAAAGAAGTTCGAAAAGAAGTTCTGTAAAATTAATAAATTACTCCATACTTTGTTGCAAAAACCGGTTGAAAGGATATTTTATTATATTAATCAAGGTATTAACTATCTGTGTCACATAGGACACCTTTTTATCGCTGAAGAAATGTAGGTTCCTGTAGGATTTTTAAGAAATGAACTACATGAAATTCACTGAAAATTTGGTCACATCCATATCAATCGTTTTTTTATGGAACTTTATTCTTATTATTTTAAATCTTACTTCAAAACAACGCGAACAGTCATGAGTAGAATCTTGTAGGTAAATAAGATGAAAGGAATACAGCGCCTGTACTAACCATATTGAACGATATTGCTTTGAAGTGTCTTGAACGAGAGAATTTTCTTTATTAAGTACTTAACTTTATTTCGTGCTTATATTGATAAAATGAATTGAGCCTTGACATTTTCAAGTGTGCATATAAAGGCAAAGGCTTTTAATGCTCCAGACGTAATAAAAATGCTCTAAATTCTTTTCAAACATTTCTCATCTTGTTCTAATAAAATGATCTTTGGTAGACTCGTTGTTTTGTACAAAACCTAGTCTCCACTAGGGTTGTAACGGATCTTCGCCTCCGCTTCCGTTACTGCGGAAGTTCCGCATGAAATCGTATCTTCGCCTCCGCCTCCGCTGTTTTTTTGCGGAGTTATAACGGAGGTTGATTTACGGCATAATCATATATCTCTGCATCACCCAAAGGTCGACTGGCAGAGAATGCCTTTGGTATCAATTCCACCTTTGTCATCATCATCATCATCATATCAGCCGAATGACGCCTACTGCTGGGCAAAAGAGACAATCCTGAGGCCATTGAGAATTGTATGATGTTGACTTTTTCATAGTCCACAAACACTAAGCATAATGGCTGGTTATACTCTTCGATCTTATTTATGTGGTCTATGGTACTAAAGCCTTTATGGAATCCGGCTTGTTCGGGAGGCTGGAAGTCGTCAAACCTGCGTGCGAGACGATTCGTAATGACTCTCGAAAACAACTTGTAAACATGGCTCAGCATTGTGATGTGTCTGTAATTCTTCAAGAGGGTTTTTTCGCCGTTTTTGAAGTAGAGTACCGCCACACCTCTGGGCCATACTTGTGGCGTTTGACCTTCTAGTATGACGGAGTTCAATAAATTCTGAAGGGCCCGTAGAAGAGCTAGAAGCTGTAACTTGCTGTAACTCCATCATCACCAGGCGCCTTGTTGTTCTTAAGCTGTTTGAGAGCGATTCTTATCTCGCACATGCTGACGTCCGGGATGTCTTCGGTGAAGTCTCGGGTTAGTCGTGCTCTGGGATCTGAGGCATAACTATCGACAGGTGACTGGGTTCTCGTATACAGCTGTCCATAGAACCTCTCGATCTCTCCCAGCAACTCAGGTCCAGACGTGACGATTCTGCCATCCTCAGTCTTTAGCTTCGTCAGTTGGCTCTCTTCAACAAACAGTTCTCTTGCTAACACTTTAGAGCCTTTGTTCCACTCGATGGCTTCTACATTTTGTATTAATTGGGCGCGTGTCGCGAGTCAAAGACTGTCTAGATCTGTTTGTTGAGCTGCCGGTATCTGGTAGCATCATCAGAGGATGTCAAAACCATTTTCCGTCTTTCTTCCTTTAGCTGCAGGGTTTAGTCAGATATATTTTTGGTTCTGTTAGTACGGCGGGCCTTAAAGACCCAGCCGTATGGGCAGTTAGAGCTGAAAGGGTTGCGGGTTTTCGATGTGGATGGGTAAAGGTCGGAGCATAGACTTTATCAGTCGGGACCTCTGGAGCTTGACATTAAGGTTCAATGAGCCCCGCCTGTGATCGGTCCCACTTTTAACCGTATTGATCACAAAGACAATGACGTCTTTGTGATCAATACGGTTTTATCGAACATCTGTTTTATCGTCGACAAAATAAAGTCTATCTCGTTTTTTGTTTTACCTTACCCAGGTCCATTTGCGGTTATCCGGCTTCTTGAAAAAGGAGTTCATCATAAAGCGTCCCTCCTTCTCTATGAAGTCAAATTGAAATTGCCCCACTTTCAGCTCTTTCATCATTTATTGAGATTAAAAAATATTAATATTACTCATCATCATCATCATCATCATCATATCAGCCGAAAGACGTCCACTTCTGGACAAAGGCCTCCCCCAAAGATCTCCACAATTGCCGGTCTTGCGCTATCCGCATCCAGCGATTTCCAGCGACCCGCACAAGATCATCGGTCCATCTTGTTGTATTACTCATAAAATACTATTATTTCACATCCACTTTCACCTTCGCATTCGCATCCGTTAACCTCCGCGTCCGCGGAGGTGAAATCCGTCACCTTCGCATCCGCCTCCGCCTCCGCTAAGAGGCCTCCGTTACAACCCTAGTCTCCACCGTCCACTTCATCCGCGTTGAATTTATTTTAAAATAAGAATACTTTATTCCTATTTACTGCATGTGTGAAGCAGCGGCTAAGACAGTCCGCGTCTCTTCGTATCGCGGGTTCGAGTCCCGCGCCGGACAACTATTTGTGTGACCCATAAATAGTTGTTCTGAGTATGGATGTAATTTGTGTCCATCTATTATATGTTTGTAAAGTACCCTGTGCCACAGGGACTGGAATTTATAGAGCGTGCGTTCTTTTTAAAAAAAATGTTGTCGCGTGAGCAATATCACAGCAATAGACAATGGAATACGTCATCTATACATCTATACAAATAAATAAAATTGAAGTGTCTGTTTGTAATATTGAAATAACCGATTTTTACTACATGTATATGAATATATATACGGTACATACTCTAAAATATTTTTTTTACAATTTTTGTCTGTCTGTCTGTCTGTTTGTTCCGGCTAATCTCCGAAATGGCTGGACGGATTTTGATGGGACTTTTATTGGCAGGTAGCTGATGTAATAAGGAGCAACTTAGGCTACTTTTATTTTAGAATATCTTTTATTTTTGAAAAAAATACAAAATAAACTAATTAACACGCGGACGAAGTCGCGGGCACAGCTAGTGAAGAATATAATCGCACAGGGAACTAACATTCTTCCGGGATAAAAAATAGAAAACTGTGAGTAACTAAACATAAAAACTTACACATTCATAATTTTAGTAGGTTCTTTTTATTATTGGTTGGATTATAAGAACGGAAAAACAAATAAAGATGTGAATAGAAGGTGTAAGCTCAAACACACAGTCAAGAGCCCTTTTCAAGTGCTAAAAGGCTATAAAATATAATTAGCCAGGAGCCTATAAGATGCTGAATTACTTTTGGGTTCACAAAGTAGGTACAGAATTTCGTTAAATATATCGTTAAAATTCAGCGGTAACTATTATTATTAGAGCATTCACGAGTAATTCACTTACTATGGAGTATAATAAAAAAAATCGGAGAAGTCAATAGTACACAAGATAACATTGATGACAACACTTTTTGATGACTATTTATCAAGTTTCTAACGAAACAAAAATGTTAGTTAACAAGAAACTAGGTCAATTTTTGAATAATGCGATGACATCCTAAAGACATTGAAAATAGTCTATCCAACTAAACTACATATAAGAACAGTCCTGACTTACTTCGCTAACGGGACTCGTCCATCAAAATCAAATTAAACCCAAATCCTTAAAACTAGGAATCAGTTTTTTCCGTTTCCCTTCAAGATGTAGATAAGTCATAAGGATTTTTTTCGAAATTCTAACGAATTGGTTATGAGGAGAATAAATATAAAAAGAAAAACGTTTGGGGCAGCATTAAAGTCCTACAGCAACTTCTTGATGCACGCTTGACTTGGGGAGTAAGCTGCTGAATGCGTGACGAGAGCGTTTCGAAAAATGTAATCGGGCGAGGCGAACGGAAGTTGAGAGGGAGATATAAGTTAGTGAAGATAGAAAGAGAGAGTTACGTTTCCTATATTATTGAAAAAGAGAGGTGCGAGCACATATTTTCATTTATATACGAAGTGATCGTGAACGGATATAATATAAATACTTGCATGTATAACATTCTTAAATTCCAACAGAATGTTCATTCAGTACATAGTATTGGAAATCCATCAACGTTTCTATATTTATGTCTGGCTGTGCAGTCCTTGGAGATATCGAGCAAGCAGTAAAATGTTCATTATTGATAAGTTAACGCAGTCAAAAAGAATAAAGAAAATAGAACGACTGCTATTACGAGGAGTAAGTAATAAAAGTGCTTTTACGACACAACTTAGGACATACAATGCTACCATACAATGTATCGGTACCTTTTTCGCATTTTTAGGGAAAATACATTTATTTTCATAGACGAAAAGTAATTTAAAAACACCAGTTTGATTAAAATGCGAGTGCCTTCTCGTTTACTTTACTTAACCCTTTGACGGCTAATGATGCAAATTGGAACCATAAAAATCCTTTTCCATCAGTCAACGGCTAATGGTACAGATTTGCATCATCGTAATACAAGTCATAATAGGTCTTTACCTATGAAATTGCCGTTTTGTATGAAAAAATTTAAACGATTTTTTTTCATGAATTTTTTTATTTGTATTAATCGAAGTAATCACCCATGCAATCAATGCATCTTTGCCATCGCAGTGGCAGTTTATTGATGCCCTTCTTAAAGAAATCAGCTGGACGGGAGGCAACAAATTCTTCAAAGGCATTTTGTACTGCCTCTCGGGTATTGAATTTTTTTCCCGCCAAGAAGTTATCCAAATTCTGGAAAAAGTAGTAGTCTGTAGGCGCAAGGTCTGGTGAGTAGGGCGGATGACGGAGAGCTTCCAACCCCAGTTCTTGCAACTTGGAGACCGTCTGCTGTGCAGTATGAGGTCGCGCGTTGTCGTGCAGGAGCAGCGGAGACGAGCGATTGACCAATGCTGGTTGGAGATGCGCCAGCTTCTCCATCATTGTGCTCAGTTCTTCACAGTACACATCTGCAGTAATGCTCACCCCGTTTGGTAAGAAGCTGTGATGAATCACACCGGCGCTAGACCACCAAACAGTGACCATCACTTTTCTAGGGGTAAGTTTTCGTTTAGGGCATTGTTTAGGTGCTGAACCAGGATCCAACCAACTTGCTGAGCGCTTGCGGTTATCAAACAGAATCCATTTTTCATCGCAGGTAACAATGCGGTTCAAAATTCCTTCATTTGTGTGTCTGTTGAGCAGTGCAAGGCACGTCTCGACGCGTACTTCGCGCTGGCGATCATTGAGTTCGTGGGGCACCCATTTGTCAAGCTTTTTTACCTTGCCAATTTGACGCAAATGGACCAATATTGTTTTGACGCTAACGTCGAAAGCTGCTGCTAATTCAGCCGTAGATTGTGTATCATCAGCTTCCACAACCGCCTTTAATTCGTCATTGTCGACCAAAGTCTTCGGACGACCGCGAGGTTCATTTTTCAGGTCGAAATTTCCAGAACGGAAGCGAGCAAACCAATAACAGGTGGTGCGTTGGTTTGTAGTGTTAGCTCCGTAAACGTCGTTGATGTTGCGTGCCGCTTGTGCCGCGTTGCTGCCACGACGGTACTCATATTCCATAATTACTCGAATTTTTAATGTATCCATGATGACGAAAAAGATTGAAATGCGATGAAAATGTAACACTAATCAATAAAGAAATGACTACTTTTGGAAAAAAGAATCCATGTTTTTAAAATAAAATTAATTTGAAATTAGAATTCTTAGCCAAACAAAAATTATTTTGATTTGAAATGGCCAGTACTGCAGAACGGCAATTTCATAGGTAAAGACCTAATATTAAACCCTATCCCAAATATTTTGAGTTATAATCGACTCAAAATATTTGGAATAGGGTGTATGGCAAGCAAGTACGGCTATTATATGTTGAAAAAAAAAAGTTGTTTACACGACTCGCTCGTTAAACGATACAGCGATACTGCCAACTTCAAAGGGTAGAATAAAGAATCCTATTTAAATATACATGTAAATAATGTGCCGAATTCGATACAAACGGTGAGGTTAGATGTCGACGGTGTTGCTGATACAAGTGTAGAGATCGGAACAGATATCATGTTCCATAACAGTTTCTTATATTAATGCTATAAAAAAATAAAACTGTCATCAATGTAACCAGATGACTCCATTGACCCCTGGGCAAATGTCTACCATTTTCGAGTATTTGAAATTAATTATTTGTAGATGCAATATACAAATTAAAAATTATATAAAAATAAAACCATTGTTTGAAATATAGTTTTATTTTTCTTATCGGCTTTCTTACACTTTATTAATACATAGTTACCAAAAATGACAATTATTATGATAATGAATAAAATGACAATTATCTTCCAATAGTTTCTCAATTAGAGCTACATATTGTTAAGAATTTTATAATTTAGAGCAGATGTTATTAATAAGAATGTCTATTTCTGCAAAAAACACTTTACTTTATCGGCAGAGCATTAAAAAAGAAAGTACCTACTTTTTAGTTAGGGTGTATTCTCTTCCCTATTCCCTCACTAAAACGAATGGGGCGTATTAGTCAAAACAATGGAAGAGGTAAGGGACAGGACTGATAGTTTCACATGCTCTTCGAGTGACTGGCATGTGCCCCTCCACACGGGTATCAAAAAAGCACCACATAATCTGCCTTTGAAAAATTCTACCGCTTGATCAAGATATTAGATCAGGATAGATCATATGATAACAAGATAACATAGTTGAAACTCTAACACAACTTTTAATAGGTATACACGAACTAAACAAGTTAACTCTATATCCTAAAGATTTCCGATTACGATTAAATTACTTGGATCACGTAAGCGTAGTTAGGCGTTCGATATTTACCGGCTTTTCCAATCCCTATCTATCACAAAACGCTACCTGCGGTACCTCCCCTAACGAGCCTATTTCCCCACCAGGGGCATCAGTATATTCTTTGTCGTCGAAACTTATCTTGGCAAGGTTGCCAACACGCACCTATTTGCCCCCCCATTGTATTTCTACAAAATGTATAAGATTTATGCAAACATCGTACCCCACATGGAGCATTTTATACGATCATCGACGAAACCATTGCGACGCTGTTTTTTATAATAAATTGTAGGTAATTTAAATCATATAAAATAAATATAGATTCTGCAGGGTTGTCAGAGTAAAATAGGTAGAGATAATAAATATTCTTTGATGCTCTTTATTTTAACATATGAGATGGCGTTAAGGTAATAGGGCACCACAGCGCGGTGGCGGTTAATGCACATGGGGCCGGATACCCCGTGGTTCGTGGTTCCGATTCCCACACGTACTTAAATTTATACAACTCATTTTAAAGATGTCTGAAACATTTTCAACCCAATGTCAATTGTCAAGTATTGAACTGAAATAATTTTGAGGATTGGTGCGTTGGTTCTGAGAGTACCCTTCAAAAGTCTTAAGACCGTTTTTAAAGCTCGTTGAAATTCTACATTATCATATAAATCATTTTTACGAATAAATATAGTTTCAATGAAAAAAAAAAAAATACATCGTGGGGCCAAAAATATTCTTTATAACATTCTTAAATAAATTGTTTGTATCTAAATTAAACACATGAAAGTACAAAACATGAAGTAGTATCTCGTATTTTAACTTTTAAGTAGGTATTCGCCCTAATAAATGCCCGAATTTTGTTATGTTAAAAATAATAAACTATTATCTACGCAGGATGGTCTGCAGTTAACTGACGTTAGTGGCCCCAGAAATTTCGCATTAACTTCGAATCACTAAAGTCTCTTGTGAAATATTCAACAACTAAGGGTGATCTTCGGTGTTAAAAAGTTCCTGGGTCGGGAAAATGCTCGGAGACGAGATTTCGCCCTAAAGGTTATTACGTTGCCGTAACGATGTTCAACGTGTCTGCGTCGAGATAATATTCACGGCCCGCTTGCGTTATTTTGAAGCGATGTCATCCCTGATTGGCATCGGACAAGGTACAAGTAAAAGTGATAAGATGGAAATATTTCAGTAAATGACTTCGCAATGTAGGTCTGACATTATTTCACGCTTTTATTTTAAGGCTACGTTTGTATTTAATGTATTAATTGTCATCACTATATATATTGTCCATAACTTATTTAAATTATTTTCAGGCGTATCATTGCCTATTCATTGCATCCTTAATTAAATTTTGGTAGTTAAGATAGAGAGCCTTGCCTGATTTGGGTTCAGTTTAGCATACAATTTATAACGTAGTGGTTTTGTAAAAGAGAAACACATGATTAAAAGTTTACCGCTTGACTCAATTTTATTTCAAAATAACACTTTTAAGTAATTTTTAGTTCTGCTCGTCTTTTACTTGTAAAACACTTTTTATTTCTAAAACATTTACGATTAGATATAGAGGGTTATTAAAGATTCACAAAATATATGTTTCACAATATGAATTAGGTAGGTTTAATGTAGTTTTTAATTTTTGCTTACATAGTAATAGCTAATATAACTTTAGAATCTATTAATTACTAGCTGTGCCCCGCGGTTTTACTCGCGTTAAACTCTATAAATTATCACAGCTCCTCGTCCGCAGGTGATAGCGTGATAAATGTACCCTATATGTTGACCCGACCTCTTAGTAATATTCATGCAAAATTTTAAGTAAATCCATGCAGTACTTTTTGAGTTTAGCCCGGACATACATACAGACAAACAGATAAACAGACAAAAATTCTAAAAACAATATTTTTGGCTTCGATATCGATTGTAGATCAGGCCACAAGTATCCTTTTAAAAAAATATTCAATGTACAGTTTTAACTTTCCTACGATTTTATTATATGTATAGATTATAATGTTACATTAAAGTAATTTAAAAAATGAATTATTACTTATAAAACAAATACGGGTTTGATTAAGTTTGTACTCGAATACTATCGTAAAACGCGGGCAAAATTCAACTATATAACGCTGATTTTACCTATTTCCACGGCGCGGAGTGGCAGCGAGCATACGCGCAATTAGTGCCTGCGAATGCCTGGCCTAGATAAATCCTTACTTTTAATCTCTCATATTTAAATGACCGACTAGAGCCCCTGATTTCTACCAAAAAAATGTCTGATTCTATTATATATGTATCTTTAATAATATAGAACTAAATATGTAACCATAATATGGATTATCAATAAATACATATACATTTTTGAAAAAGGGCCCCAATATTAAATCATATTTTGGAAAGGATAAGCATCTGAACATTCGAATTTCCAGGTTATCGATAGGCTTCACGAAAATCTATTGAAAAGAAGTCCAAGAACTTAAAATAAAAACAGAAATAAATAGTAAAATTTACTTTATTATCATTATGTATACATAGCGGTAAATTATTTAAAAGCTCAAATAAGACGTTTAATATGTTTAGAGAGAGTTCTTTCTGTATAATATATCTTTAACAGATATATTATACAGGACTTTTGTAATGTCTGTATAATATTTCTATTACACTGTAATAAAGATATACTACCGGTAGCTAAACAGTATAGGCTTCTTTCACATCATCAGTTCCCCCGGAACACCTAAATTGGTGGGGCTCACCTTAATTGACTTTAAAATATTCATGGTTTAGGACATAAATATCTCAAAATGAATATACAATTTCCACGAACATGAGAAAACAGATATTTCACAAGAACGCTTTTTTATAACAAAGTGGCTGAAAATATGTGTATTTTGATGTTATTATATGTTTTGATAATTTGTTGTAAAGTCGTGCTCCCGCATAGACTTCTGATATTTGCCATTATTGGTTTTGTTCCGTAATTTGATCACTGAATGAATAACTTCTCAAGATGCTTGTCGTCAAAGTTCGTACAATATTTCATTCCTCCTTCTTGATTGAAATTGTGCCAAAAAATGATAATCTATTCTATCGAAGCCAGAAGGGGCTTCTATATTTGAGCGAAATAATGTTGTAAATACATGGTAGACATTATTATTTCGCTTTACTGATTATATTTCCATGGCAATGAACCACAAATATTTAAATCTCAAAATCTGTAGGGTGTGCTATTCAATAACAGCGTAATTAACGTCAACAGATGATTTAAATTAATTAATGGCACAATCTGTCAGTTGTTTCGTCGCGCACTAACGAGGTGGCCGCCTTCAACGATGTAATTAAACCGCTTGAAAAGGCACGCTTCTGCTAACGTTTAGATGGTCCTGAATAATATCCTCATTAGACGGAGAAGTTACACAACGTCTGCGATCGCCACCCACGACAACGCAAGAGTTATGAGGACACGCTCTCATTCTCGACATCCTGCGGGAAGCGCGTTTACTTGCGTCAGCATCATGCAGGACCTTAGCCTCACTTCATTAGCCTCTTGTAGACGATCTCTCAGACGATCGCAACTAAGATATATTATGACACTCGTGTTACATGTCTTCCTATGAAGGCCTTTTAAAAATGTATCATTGCATAATACGCTTACATGGCGAATGCAAAAATATTAGAACCTAAACATATCTCACCAGTAACAGTAAACAAATTTTGCATCAAATGAATTTGCGGTCGAGGTCTCCGTGAATTGAATCGAGTTATCTCAAAGGGTTTCCTTTTGACGTGCCCCATATTCTCTACTTTGGCAAGGCTGTTTTCTAATTTCACAGCCGACTGCTTATTACTGGCGTTAAAAGATAGGGAGTTGTGTTATATGTGGAACAAGAAAAGTTTTGGAATTGGGGAGAAACTTATACGTTAATAGAAGTGGAGTACAAAAACCATGTTAGTTAACCTCGGTGGGATGGAAACGTAGTGCCACAAGGCATGTGAAGAAAAACCTTTTGAATAGGTGAGTACGTCCGATAATGATGCTGAAAAATGAGACGCACTGACTATTCAGGCGTAGTCATTCAGGCTATAGTATAAGCGTACAATGTTGCGATGGGTGGGGAAGGCCAACTATTCATGTATTGCCAATCACTACTGGTTCGTATCCATCAATGATTTGATAACGCAGAGGTCATTACAATTTGCAAAACTTGATTGTAATAAACAGATAAAATAACTACGTTTACAACTACCTCATATATTAGCAATTCTGTCTTAATTCCTGGCTTAGATGAGTTGGTTGAACATTGAGAAGTTAACTTTAATGTAAAAAGATTAAACCAATTGAAATAAATAAAATATAGTTCAGATCGTCATAAGAGTAACATTTCATAACGGCGGCACAAAGATAGACGTGTACCTTTCCGCTATAAAACTGAGAGTACGTGGGTACCGGGTATACAAGCGAGCGAGTATTTTGCCTACGGATGTGTTGGTAACCTTGGGCCAAGATGAGCTCGTCTTGGAGCGCGTGCTGTGTCCTTTGACATAAATGCGGATGCGCTCAATTGGCGCGATGGCCGTTATCGAACCGCGCTAAACACCACGCAAGGCTGCACTCCCGTACTTTTGCAATGTCTCAACGGTATATTCAACTGTCTTTATTCTTTTGTTCATATTTATAATATTTATGTGTATTTTAATCATAAAAACCAAAGCGCTCTTAGGAGCAATTTCTGTTTGATCCTCCTCTTGATGAATTAGAACATTATCAAAAGATTAGCCTTAGGATAGGGCCTCTCGAATAGACATGGCAGAATTCTATTAATTCTGCCTACTAGAGAGGAAATGTGTTACGCACCTAAAATATGGCACAAGTTACACTGAAGTATTTGAAGTTTGTGTTAGATATAATAGGTACACAACAAGTAGCGTCATTTATTTCTCATTAGCGTGTAAATTGTACTTAACTCGTGAAAGGTGTTTTTTGAATCAGTTAGATATATTTGTTTTTATCCATTACAAAACTACATACCTACATAAAATTTTAAAATTAGTTCAGATTAGGGAGGTTGACATAGCTCGTAGAACCGACGGCTGCTGGCTCAGAAAGGTTCTCGAGTTGCGACCACGAACCGGAAGACCCATCGTGGGCAGGCTCCCTACAAGGTGGACCGACGATTCTGCAGGGGTCGCGGGAAGCAGCTTGATGCGAGCAGCACAAAACCAGCCATTGTAGATCCTCGGAAGAGGCCTTCGTCCAGCAGTGGACGTCTTTCGGCTGATATGATGATGATGAAAAAGAAGGATATGACTATTACATCTTTGTCATGTAATTCTGTCTTCTTTCTCGACGAAATATACGTGGAGGTATGTGTGGGACTTGTCGAGACTTCCTAGGAATATGAATATCTCCTATTATCAAGAAGTAGAAACCTAGGAACAAAATGTGTGCCCATATTTTAGTGCGTGTATGTAAATCGACAGTCTATCGACTGCAGGGAAAGTGTAAACTCCCAAAATCTATAATGAAAATAGAACACAATACAAAACAACTGTATGATGAGCCCATCAGAGAAGACCACGGTCAAGATGATGAACAAAGTTACCGAGCGGCTGATCGTTATTCGGGAATAGACTCGCAACTATTTGACCTAGCGAGAAATAAGAAGCTGTAGAATTGTCTGACAAATCTTACTAAAAGATGCTATTCAAAATGAACGTGAATCAACCCAAATGTATGTTGTCAAGGCGCCTTTGGATAATACTTAACCCTTATACTCAATTATACCAACAAAAGGCAGTCGCCATTGTTTAACCATTATGTCTGTAATGTGTGCGCTTAATTTAATAGACAAGGGAATGAACGTGGCATATCCCCAACGTGCAAGTGAGCTAGGGGTACGCGGATGATGCGGTCTCGTTCCGACCCGCCCAGATTTCTCACGTAATCGGCACGCCAAGTTTAAAACCAGTAGTGGCTGTGCTAGAATGAAGATAGCTAGTTTCTTTTATAAAATAAATATCCAATGGCTTGTGATACTGATGTATATAATATAACAACGTAACAATTCCAAATACCAAAACTGAAATCACAGATTGATTGCAGTTAAATTTTAATTAAAATAAATTATAAATTCACATCAATCAGTCTCACAACTGATTTTTGTGATGTTTCATTCATAATGAATTTTATGGGGTTATAACAAGATTAGACACTTGTACCAATTATTCTATGTCAGAGTTTAGAAGGAAGGCACAAACAAATAGTGGAATATAATCATACTTCAGCCAAGCAGCTCTCTTAGTTTTGTTAAAGTCGTAATCGTCCAAAACAAGCTTTAGTAAATATGTTATCAAGAAACCAATTTGTTTGCATGGTATACCAGTGTATACTATGACATCAGTTTCTTTCCCAACATAATGTTTTTAGCTGGGATAAATAATAATTTATGAAATAGAAAAGACTTAAAGTACTTTAACAATATTACAAATTCCGATACAAGTATTTTATTTTGGTAGTAGTCATATAACTGATTACTGCATATTATTTTTGAAAATAATAAAATCTTAAAAGATTTGATCACATTTAAAGAAATATTGTTGAGAGTGAAATAATTAATTCCTTCAAATGGTGATGTAACTATTAGTTACTGGCACACATTCTTCTGAAGGTATTTGTCCAACAATTTTATAAGTCTGGTTTAGCACACATTGCAAGCACAATAGTAACCATTTCTTAATCGGTTTCAACATATTGGCAGTTTGCCAGTTGTAGGCTTAAACAGTTAAGTCAATTCAATGAGGAGGAATGAATTTTATAAATAATTTTATATACCGTAACAGCCGATTGCACTAATTAATAATTTCCTTCAGATGCATTATAGTATGCAACTGAAGAAGATTGCTATTTACTAGAGTTTAGAGAAGTATCCAGGGTTATAAAAAATTTCTTAAACTTAAAAAAGAAAGTAGAAAAATCTTGTTTATGTAGCAATTTGGGGATTGAAGAAGACTTTTATGATATTGCTACAATTTATTTTTTGGTATTTCATACTATTCACACATGCTTTTGTCAATTACAGTGAGAATTCATATTTTTAATGGAATTAAAACATGTGAGAATTATGACTTGATTCATAGCAGAATCATTATATCAGCCAAAAGATGCAAGAGGCTTGTAATTGCTGGTCTTGTGCGACCTGCATCTAGTGGGAAGCTGAGCAAGATCTATCAAGAGAATAATAGGGCAATTGTAAATGTTTTCATACAATGTGTACCTAAATGTCTATGTTACTAGAAATAATAATGTATACAACTATATTACTACAAACATGTTCTGACTATTTACAAGCGCTTTTTTAAATGTATTCTTCAGCCACATTAAACCAAAGCCAAACATATACATTATTGGTTAGGGGTATACCACAAGAAATATTTTATGTAGGTTAGGCTCAAAGTCAGTTGCTGGCACAGGTCCGTAAATGAGTGTAGTAGATAAAGATGTGCTTTACCCACACTATCTTACAGACCGGTCAGTCTCTAGATGGGTGACTTCCAAAGTGACATAAGCTCTATGTGTCTCAGTGACTTTTAGGGCTTATAAAGCCGATGGTCTTGGTTGTATTTGGTATGCCACATTAGAAGCCTACTGGACGGCTTGAACAATGCTAGGGTAGCCACTGCCCATATGATAAAATAAAGTAATATCTCCATCAAATGTTCCAAAGTAGGCACAAGGGGTATAATAGTACAACAGATGTACTGCATATTGGTATACTGGTGAAAAATTCTTTTCAAGATAATTGGTACTTTACCATCCATGAACAAACCCCAGCTGGTATACTAAATTTTTTGTTCAAAGAAAATCGATACTTATCTTCAATAATTGAAAACTAGCAGAAAAAAGTTCCTGAATTCTGTAGTAGATTGGTGTTATGGGTACTTCCAAATTTCCATTGGATTCTAATAAGATTTTTTTGTTATACTCATTATGTAATAACTTATAAACCTAAAAAAAAGCAATATCACATAAAAATATATAAACCGGCTTTTGTTTGTAGATACGTTAATCCAACGAGCCTCTGTTTTCAATGTTTAATGAATTAAAAGTTACTCAAAGACATAAATCGATCCAATTGGAATTTTCATTGCACGGTCCTCGAGTTAAATAAGATTTATAAGACGATATTTAATTCAAAATCATTTAACAAAACCTTTAAAATATAAATTACAAAAGAAACCAACGGCAGGGGCGTGGTCTTATTCGATTATTCTTCCACTATCAATCAATAAATTGTTTATACAGCAATCCTTTGCGAAGAATACATAGTCTATTATATAACAACCATGTCAAAATAGATATAATCTCAAAAAGCAAGCGCTATACACTAAAATAAATTAATACTCACATCCAGGGACTCCTTAGACGCCATCTTTCACACACAAACAAATTAGTTTGACGTTTCTCAAAAAATCGATAACAAGATTTCAGTTTTTGATCGGATACACGTACAAAAGCATTCGTAATAGTTATTCAATAAACGATAATCGCAAATATATTAACTATTGATCGCCAATTTAAACTAGTTGCTGAGGATTTTTAAGTATTATGAACAATATATGTTACAATATTCCCCTTCGGGTAAGTATCGAAGTTAAGTAATATTATTAATATTAATAAGATTCAAGCTTCTAGCTTGAAAAATGACTATATTTTCATACAACTTTTTATGCCACCTTACAAGCCCATACAACCTTTTTTGCATTAAAGTAGCCTTTGTTCTTTCTCAGGTTCGAGACTCTCTGTGTACCAATTTTCATTTAAATCAATTCAGTAGTTTAGGCGTAAAAGCGCGACAAACAAACAGACAGACAGAGTAACTTTGGCATTGATAATTAATATCAGTAAGTGTGGCATGGCAGTATGCAAAGGATTCAATTTTTTTGGCAAAATGTACCCCTACACATAGGTACATCGAATCAGGGTTCAAAATTTTGTTGGTTTGATAAAATTAATGAGTTATTCTAAATCTCGTTCGGGATACTTTTATAATTGTATAAAAGTCCACGACAACCTTGAGCATTGGTTTGTGAGGTATATAACAAGTACAGTTTATCCAGAAACTTATAAAACTCCTGAGCTACATCTATATATCATCTGAGAATATGATACTTGACCGTTAGGGGTACCGGAGAGGTACCTTTCGGTTGGACGGGCTATTCATTTATGTATATACTATAGTTCCCGTGCAATTCTTTACCTCAGTATGTCATTCTATGTTACTAAATAGACTATGTTACTCAATAACAATAGTCCAGAATGCTTAAAATAAAATAGAATTTGTGCATAATTGGATTTCGTACAATACTTTTTTTTCGAAGAACTTGTGTCGATCACAAAGATAAAAAATTTCAAAGCCATTTTATTTTGTCATTCACTCTTTCTAAAATTTATACTTATATACTTTTTATTTATACTTATATACTAACTTCAACCAGATGGCCTCGTAACCTAGTTATTGTTATATCGATGTTGAAGGTAATGTTTCCAATACGTAACTAAAAAGGTCTAAATGCCAGTTATTAGTTAGGTACAGTAGTTGTCAAGTCCGCGTCAGTGGATCCACTTTAATGTTGTCAACGTCTTTATTACAAAAGCAGTAAGGACGCGGGTGGTTGTATAACTCAAGTGTATCCACTGACCTCTTGGCGAGTGAATAAAGTCGCCAATAGTGGATATGCGAACTAGTGTCATAGGAAAATGTTTTATGATAATAATCTAAAATATATTTTCCTAGGATACTAGATCTTACAGATATATATATACATATACAAAATACTAGCTGTGCCCCGCGGTTTTACCCGCGTTAAACTTTATAAATTATAGCCTGTGTTATTCGGATATATAAGCGATATTATTAGGTACAGAGTTTCATTAAATTCCGTCCGGTAGTTTGTGTATGAAAGAGTAACAAACATACACACACACAAACTTTCGCCTTTATACTATTAGTGTGTATAGCTATGCCCGCTACTTCGTCCGCGTGGAATAGTGTCTTTGGGAAGCATTTTAATTATTTAGGCTAATTATTTTACACATAAGACACATACACATATATACATTCTTTAATAAGTATAAAAATACTTAAATCTAAATCGGGTTGTAATAATTTGCAGTGATTAATAATGAACATGAATCGGAAAAATCTGTATTCGCATGGGTCGTCTGCCCTCATGTGTCTGTACGTTTGGGTAACTACACTTAGACATTATTTCCCACCTACACCACACCATAATTGTCTACGGTGCGGTGCTTGGTAAGTTTCTTACTCGCGTTTACTTCAGTTTTACATTTTTAATGGCTCTGTAAATGTTACATCAGAATAGCTTTAGTATTGTCTCTTGCCGAAAACTTATAAAACATTCACATAAACCTTACATATTTCCATACAAACTTTCATCACCCATTCCCTATTGTCATTTTAGACCCTTAAGGATAAAACTTTTACAAACTTTGAATGACGTATTTATTTATATCGAATCAACAGCCTAAAAACAAGTTTCTAGCTCTAAAACTTCTTTCATACAACTTTTTTCACATTAAAAGTAGCCAATGTTCTGTCTGGCACTAGAGTATCTGTGTACGAATTTCATTTAAACGGATTCAGTAGTTTAGGCGTGACTGCGCGACAAACAGACAGACCGACAGTTACTTTCACATTTATAATATTAGTAAGAAGAAACACAATTTGTTCAGTAACTAAGAGTGCATAAGGTGTTTTTTTATTCTGATTACAGAAAATTCAAAAACCACATGTACCCATAGAAATTAATTTTGAAAGCAATCGCTCCCTAGTATCATACAGCGCCATCTAGGCCTAACTAAGCAAAGCTTGCACTATGGATACAAGATAATGGATAAAATACGTACTCATTTCAATGATGTAAATATATACATTTAACATACAAAATAGTATACAATGTGCTTTTGAGAACACGACACACGACTAAAGTAAATTTTCAAACAACTGGCTATAACGGAAAGAAGGAAAGAAAGTGTGTGTTGACACCTCTGTCTTTTGTCCCTACACTAATCATAAAGTTAGTATACCTACGGAATAGAGCATCAAAGGGCTTAGGGAGCGAAATATCACTAGCTGCAACACTGTATAATAAAAAGAGATGCGTGATGCGACGCAACAGAACTGTTTTTGGCATCTGTTTGACAGTTCTTCGGCACTTATCGGCACGCTGCGAATTTGACTCCTGGGAATTTTTCTGATTTTACGTGAAATCATTGATATTTATGAAAAATATTTCTTCAGAAATATGGTGAATTGTTCAGGGACAGATTGTTGTACAACACAGAGAAATAACCCTGAAAACTGTTCATTTCACAGGTAAATTATTCGTAATCGACAACTCCTAATTAAGGATTTATTTTTGCCGATGCGCTTCGAATTTTAAGCACTAAGTGTGTTCTATTCTTCTATAAACATTTATTAATGTAAGAAGCAAAGATCGAATACACATAATGCAGAATTTACGAATATTTTGTGTAATGAAATAATTTTCTGTTTACACTAGGGCTGAATCAAGTTACACGCGGGTGGTACACCAATCCTACGGGCCCTTCAGAAGTTATTTAACTCCGTCATACTAGATGGTCAAACGCCACAAGCATGGCACAGGAGTGTGGTGGTGCTCTTCTTCAAAAAGGGTGACAAAACCCTATTGAAGAATTATAGACCCATCACACTGCTGAGCCATGTTTACAAGTTGTTTACGAGGGTCATTACGAACCGTCTCGCGCGCAGGTTTGACGACTTCCAGCCTCCCGAACAAGCCGGTTTCCGAAAAGGCTTTAGTACCATAGACCACATACATACGCTGCGGCAAGTTATACAGAAGACCGAAGAGTATAACAAGCCACTGTGCTTAGCGTTTGTGGACTATGAGAAAGCCTTCGATTCTATCGAAACATGGGCCGTGCTGAGGTCTCTCATAAGGTGCCAAATCGACTACCGGTATATCGAGGTGATAAAGTGCTTGTATGAAAACGCCACTATGTCAGTGCGACTCCAGGACCAGAACTCGAAACCTATCCACTTGCAGCGAGGCGTGAGACAGGGAGATGTTATATCTCCGAAACTGTTCACCGCTGCATTGGAAGATGTCTTCAAGCTTCTGGACTGGAAAGGCTTTGGCATCAATGTCAATGGCGAGTACATGACTCACCTTCGATTTGCCGATGATATAGTAGTCATGGCTGAGACCATGGAAGACCTCGGTACAATGCTCGATGACCTCAGCAGAGTCTCTCAACAAGTGGGTCTGAAAATGAACATGGATAAGACGAAAATCATGTCAAACGTCCATGTTGCACCCACTCAATTAAAAGTTGGTGACTCTGCACTCGAAGTTGTAGAGAACTATATTTACCTAGGACAGACCATCCAACTAGGTAGGTCCAACTTCGAGAAGGAGGTCAATTGTAGAATCCAACTCGGCTGGGCAGCGTTCGGGAAGCTACGTAACATCTTCTCGTCCAAAATACCGCAGTGTCTCAAGTCGAAAGTCTTCGACCAGTGTGTGTTGCCAGTGATGACTTACGGAACAGAGACGTGGTCGCTCACTGTGGGCCTTATTAGAAGGCTCAAGGTCACCCAAAGAGCAATGGAGAGGGCTATGCTCGGAGTTTCCCTGCGGGATCGAATCAGAAATGCCGAGATCCGCAGGCGAACCAAAGTCACCGACATAGCCCGAAGAATTGCAAAACTGAAGTGGCAGTGGGTGGAGCACATAGCTCGTAGAACCGATGGCCGTTGGGGCAGAAAGGTTCTGGAGTGGCGACCACGAACCGGAAGACGCAGCGTGGGCAGGCCCCCTACAAGATGGACCGATGATCTTGTGTAGGTCGCTGGAAACTGCTGGATGCGAACAGCGCAAGACCGGCAATTGTGGAGATCTTTGGGGGAGGCCTTTGTCCAGCAGTGGACGTCTTTCGGCTGATATGATGATGATGGAATCAAGTTATCGATATTTTGTGTCCACTGTCTATCACGCGGTAAACTAATATGTATTACTGATATTAAAGTACCTATGTGATGTTTAGATGTGAATCCCCCCTGGAAATGGAAGTAATCTCCAAATTCTCCTAAATATGTCTCAATCGAGTCCTCCTCGGAACGCAAGCCTAGCGCTTGCATTAGAATTGCGCTAGAATAGTTTAATTCAGTTATTTTCATAGTACATAGTCTTATATATTTTCATAGTATATAGCGGGACCGCTAAGCTATATTGCTAACCTCTCTTTGGAACAAGGAATTTGTCCAGAAAATCTAAAATTTTCTATAGTTAAACCTGTTCATAAAAATGGATGTAAACAGGAGATAAATAACTATAGACCAATCACACTCATTCCAGTTTTTTCAAAAGTTTTTGAGAAACTTATACACACCAGACTAATTAATTTTTTAGATAAACATGCAATATTGGCAGACGAACAAAATGGATTTCAAAAAAGTAAATCTACTACATTAGCGGTATTCTCACTAATACAAAAAGTAACTGAAAATATTGACAAACGAAGACGAGTAACTGCTCTATTTTTTGACATGAGTAAAGCATTTGATGTAGTTAAACATGAAATACTACTTAACAAATGTAGTCGGTATGGAATTAGAGGACCAGCTCTGGACTGGATTCAAAATTACTTAAGTAATCGGAAGCAATGTGTTGAGATTACACAAATAGATAATAAACTTGAGTCAAAGGTATATAGATCAGCGTATAAGGTTAATAATTACGGTGTACCGCAGGGCAGTGTATTAGGGCCGCTCTTATTCCTATTGTACATCAATGATTTGCCAAATGCACTTGAACATAAATGCACGCTATTTGCAGATGACATATCAGTCATAATTCCTGACATCACTAATAATAACAATTATCATGACATAATAAATACCTCCGTAGAAACAGTAATTGATTGGCTAGAAAATAATAACTTAAACGTAAACATAAACAAGACTAAACTTATACAATTTCATAATTACAATAATACACGTGAAAAGCTTAACATTCATGGTAGAGGAATATTAATTGATGAAGTGCATGACACTAAATTTCTAGGCATCATAACTGATGAGAATTGTAACTGGAAAAAACATGTAGAAAGTGTCTGTACGCGTATAAATAGATTCATATATGCTTTAAAAAAATTAAAATATCAAGCAGGAGAACAAGCTGCCCTTACTGCATATCATGGGTATGTCGGCTCAGTATTAAGATATGGATTGCTATTGTGGGGCAACTCTACATATATTCACAAAGCTTTTCTAGCCCAAAAAAAGTGTGTTAGGGCAATTTGTGGAGCAAGCCCTCTTGACTCGTGTAGACCTTTATTCAAAAAACTAAGACTCCTGACAATTACATCTCTATACATACTCGAGATAGCATTGTTTGTAAAAAACAATCCTCATTTATTTGACAAAGCTTGTGTTGATAAGAAATACCTGTCTAGAGATCCATCAAAACTGGCTTCACAAAAATGTTTAAGTACACTGCAGCAAAAGAACAGCCATATGATGGTAATAAAAGTGTACAACAAAATACCAAAAACACTACGTGAGCTACCACTTAATATATTCAAAAAAAAAATATTCAATTGGCTGTTAGATGGTTGTTTTTATACCATTAAGGAATTTTTGATGATAAAAAATTGTCATTAAAAATAGATAATTTGACATAGGTAGGTACTTATTTAGACATTCTTTTTAATATTCATATCTGACATTATAAAATTATTATTACTTTTATGTGCTTATAATGTAAACAAATGTTATTAATTTTAAACTTACAAGATCTGATAGACATGTTAATTAATGTGGTTTTATTGTATAGACGCTTTATATGTTATTATTTAAATTATTCAATTACTTTATAATAATTATTAACTTTATGTCACTTAAATTTTGCATGCCGTCAAATCGGCGTAACATGCTGAACCTATACAATTTTATGTAACACCTTATAACCATGTTGCTGGCAAATAAATATATTTCATTTCATTTCATTTCATTTTGGAATTATCTGCTCTGCTGACATTAACACCATATTTATATTGCAATAAAAAGCTGTTAGAGCCATTTATAATCTTGACCCGAGAGTGTCTAAGAGAAAAGTTCAAAGAGGGTAACATCCTAACTGTAGTATAAATAAAGATATAAGAATAATCTTACGTTGCATAGATACATACAGCATTACAACATAATCCGAACCCATCTCCACAAAATAAGTAACTCTTTTATTGGGCAATGTATAAGATTTTATAACAATCCTCCCATATTAGATGATATTATCATCATATTAGAGAATTGTCTAGGAATAAGTTCAAAAGAATTATTAAAGGCAAATTGTATATGTATTTTTCTTAAAGATTCTTACTTCACTTCACGAATCGTGGTTTCCGCCATGCAAAATCCCATCCCATCCTATTTTAGTACTAACACTGGGACTGATTCATCATCACCATCATGTCAGCCAAATTACATCCGCTGCTGGACCAAAGCCTTCCCAAAGAATGGGGGGATATGCCATAATCGCCACGCTTGGCAGACGGGTTGGCGATCGCAGTAAGATGGTCACAGTTCACGGGATGAGACGGAGTGATGATATTCTATGCCGTCACCACACATTACTGATTAATATTATCGATATCGATATTATCGCTAAAATCGACATGAGATACATCACGGACACGCACACATAAACATTTGTACACACACAAATGTCATCCTATTTCGGTTTCGTTTGACAGCTCTTGTTTGTTGCTCTATTCCGTAGGTATACTAACTTTATGACACTAATATACGAAACGTAACTCTCTCTGTGTCTATCTACACCAACTTATATCTCCCTCTTAGTTCTGTTTCCCTCACCCGATCACACCTTACTCCTCAAGTCAAGTGTGCATACAGAAGTTTTACTTCAAAAACACCCAGACCAAGACAAAAAGACATATTCATGAACACAAATATTTTTATTGTCCGCGGATCTAACTCGCAACCTTTGAATCAGAAGGCAGGTTCACTTGCAAATGAATCAATGCGGTCGACGAATCTAGACTAGTCTAGTACTTAATCAAAATGTGATGTAATTTGTTGGTGTGCCTCTAGTGTTAAGTCGTTTGCACTCATTAACAGTGTGACCGTTTGCATAATATAAATCACTTAAAAACATAGTATACTGCAATTTTACACTTGTTACATATAATGTTCTATAACTTAATACAGTACCTATTATGATTTGTTTTCGCTACTTTGGAGCGACAGTGAGGAATATCAATACTTTCCCCTTAACATCTCGCGGGTAGCGTTAAAGTCGTCCTAAGAGGGATATCTACCAGTGAATAGGCAGCAGCGTCTCTTTGTGAACTATGCTCATCATACTGCGATCACCAACTCGTCTGACAAGCATGGCGATTATGGCATAACCCCCCATTCTATGAAGAGGCTTTGGTCCAGCAGTGGAGGTCATAAGGCTGACACGATTAGGATGTTGGTGATGATGATTTATTTTGGTGTTTATACGGTCTTTAGTTTTCTGTGCTGCACATTGCACGATCATGTTCTGTTTGTGGAGATGTAATATATTGCATTTTTTCTTAGAGCAAATGAGAGGAATGAAGTTTCATAAGTATTTAAAGTTTTTATTATTAATTAATTCTTCATTAATTTGGCAGAAGCTGGGAAATTTCGAATTTCAAAGATTATTTTAGGTGATTTTGACATACATGATAGGCTCCTGTATAGGTCAGTTATTATACTCTTTGATGATAGGTCACATTGAGTATAAGCTGTACTCTGTGAGTTTAAGTGTCAAATCAACAACACGACAACACTACGTTGAACATTTAGTAAAATATGTATTTAAATAATATACCTTAAAGATGCAAAAAGTAATAAATTGCGTATAGTGTAAAATTAAAGACCGCTTACAAACCGACGTTGTCAGTTGAATCATTTAAACGGCTGCACCTAACGTTGCAAATTCTTCATACGTCGCGTCAAAATAATTTCTTCGGTCAATACTGCAACGAATTTTACGTATATTTTTTTATCAACAACTTACCGACTAGCTTATGTGTGTGCCGAAATTATTAAACTAAACACAGAATGTACTTTACACTGCTCTACTTGCATGTAGAAATTATCGAAGTGTAGATTAGTGTACCTAAGTTTATTAATAGTTTGTTTTTGTTGATGGTGTTGTTGTTTTGTTAAAAATCAACATTCATAATGAGAATTAGAAGATTATCGGCGGTATTTTGGACGACGTGTATTCTTGGGTTTATTTTTATTCTATATGTAGTTACCGATTTGAGTTTCAAGTTGCCAAGCATTAAGCCTGCTATTCAAGATGATGATGTAAGTAAATAAAATGCACTTTATTGTATACGGGAGCAGCAGTGCACAAATAAAAATAAATATAAAACATATTTCCTTGTTGTAAACAAGACCAATTATTGCAATAGGACTGATGTTATAACTTTAGTAGTTTAGTGAGATAGATATAAAATAGTTCATTCTAGTCTGGTTCATTCGCTAACATACACTGCCACAATATTATTTTGCGAATGAGACAGCAATACCAAAACAGTCTTCTTTTGATATTGGCTCTTGTCAATTCTCACAAATAGAAACAAAAGTTTAATGTGACTGTATTTCTCTTCTTTTTAATTTTGTTTGATTGTGTGATCAGACATTTATAATAAGGATAGAGAAATGTGGATATAAGTACCATCAGAACCTGTTGACCTATTATTATAATAAATTATAATTAAGTTCCAAACAAGCCCTGCTTTTATATTTATATTGTTAATTAGACTGTAATATCTGGTACATATAAATATTTCCTGTCTTGTTTCATCTTTGGTATAACAACTATTAATGAATTATAAACATTTTTATTTGTATGGTATTGCAGTCTCACCAACAATATTCTGTATTTATGATAAAAATACATGTAATGACATTAAAAAGTGTGTAGATACAGAGGCATTCTTTTATATAATCCTATGAATTGGGAAACCAAAAAGAGTTGAGTAAAGAAGGTAATTAGCGAGAATAAGGTTCCTCTGAGTAAAGCCATGTAAAGCTGAAACCTTTATTGGCTTTGTGAGGAATGTACCTTTAACACACCCAACCTTTTATCACTAAAAAACTACACTCTTTGACAAATCTCAGTAATCAAACCTTAGATCTCACTGTCTGGATACTTTTATCCCAATAACTACCTACCTATGTTGACTCTTAATTCTGTAAAGTATATTTTATTCTAACAATTTCAGTCAAAATGGTCTGCATTTGAGTCCAAGTTACGTCATATAGAAGATGAGTTAAATGAACATCATGCTGTAGTAGGTGAAATAAAGTCTGCAGTAGACCAGATAGTAGAGTCACAAGAGTACCGTGCACCCCAGAAGAAGAAGAAAGATGCACACAAAGAGTCACAGAAACCAGCACGGGATTTCAAACCAGTTGTTGATGAGCCACCAAAACTGCACATCAAGTTTAATACATCTTCATGTCCAATACAGCAGCATACTGTGCCGAAAACAGATATACAGGTAAACTCCTTTGTTTTTGTTTAGATAGCAATTATATAAGTAAATATAATAATGAGAGAACAGCTGGTTATACATAACTGTTTAAAGATGCTGCCACACTGCATTAATAAAATGTTTATAAACATTATTTAATGAATTAATGAGTCTTTATTATACATTGAACCTTTTTATAAAATATAATAAGTATTTATTGGTTACATGATTCCTTTGATATTATCAACTGCTAAAAATGTTAACAACCTATGTATAACATTTTATAAAAATCCACATGTTACACTTTATTACACTTTGTGCTATTAGTTTAAAAATGTCCTATATTAAATATCATGAAGTTATTTGGCATCATTTGCGATAATTTGTGTCAAGACACTGTTTATTAAATATTGCTCAGTAATGATATAAAACATTTTAGAACTGTGGTGTGGCAGCACCTTTACTTGCAATGATATCTGGTAATTATTCAAGCATAATCATATTTATTTCCACTTCATGGTTAATTAATATAACAGAATGGTTTTAAAACTGCATTAATATTTCAGGCATTTATGGTTTTTTTTTTATATCCTGGGACATTATTTACACGCGGCCAACTGATACTGTAATTTAAATAATAAATATGTGTAATCTGACCAAATAACTGATATACTACATATACTACTAATAACTGACATCAAAATATTTGATTTGTTACAAAGACTACTTTAAATAAAGTAACAGTCAATATGACACTGTGACAAATAATGCAAATTTCTATCTGAAAGTGAAATTTATTAGAAATTGATATAGTGGAAGCCATGTATTTGATATGTCTTGACATTGACAACAACTTTATAGTATAAAAGTGCTTATATCGTATCTGATATATTGAACAGCTGCCGGCTGTATAGACCATATGTGAAGAGATAAATACCACCTTTCTGTGCAATCAAATTTCTAAAGTTATTTAATTCCAACAACATTGATCTATTATCGAGGTAGTAACAATACCTACTGCATGTTATATTGTGTGGGTCATCTTAAATAACAAAAAGTATAGTTTCGGAAAAAAAGGATAGGGAATATGTTCTCAACCTCGATCTAACATAAAAAGTGCATATTATCAAAATTAGCAAGGGTAGCGTGCCAATATTTGTAATAAAAGGACATAACTGAGACCAGAAATTTGACATGGCTTTGTCAACCTGGTTTTACATTTATGAGAGTTCTGACTGCACATGTGGAACAGCGGGTAAGACAGGCACCTCGCCACTTCAAGTCCCGGGTTCTATTCCCATGCAGGATAACTATTTGTGTGACACAAAAATAGTAGTCTTAATCAAAATCAAATCAAAATCAAAAATAGTTTATTATCAAAAACAACGAATTACATAAATAAATGATGTATGGGGTCTCATTTTAGGCAGACAATGCCTGTATTACAAGACCCCGGATAAGTCTGAATTACTTTATATCCGTTAATTATGTGTGTGTAAAGTATCTCGCGAGACATGGATTAACTTCACTAATGCGGGCGTTATCTTTAAAATAAAAGATATGAAGAGAAGTCTGTCTTTTCATTCTTTGAGTGTTCGTCTTCAAAAATACTTAACAGATATGTACTTGACGTCACCAAAATTTTAAATAGGTGAAGGCTACACGCTAGCTATAAAATTGTACAATTTTATAGCTACACGCTAGCTATAAAATTGTACAATTTTTTTGTATGTATATTCGATTTTTTACTGTGGAACTAAATAATTTCGAGACTAAGATTGTGTAATCTTGGGTTTGAGTTGACCTGCTTATCTTAATGTCTTGATAAACAAAGCCAGATATTACTATACTTACCTAAGTTCCATACCTACAGTCATTGTGATGCATGACAAACATCTCAATTCTCATAACAAATATTCTCATACTTTCAACAAACGAACGGTGTCACTTCATTCTTCATTGAAGTAAAGTTACTTTACTTACCTTAACTTTAACTTTCTGTATACGGCAGAGCTTATTTATATTATTTTATTGCTTTAGAAAACTTACAGCTAGAATACAAATGACACATAGAATAAAAGATGAAGGCCAATTAAAAGTTTTCACAGATATATATAAATATACATACAGATATATATATAAATGAGAATTATTGTTTTTAAAAAACATGTATCTGATTTTTATTTATTACAACCGATTTGAATAAAATTTATATCAGCCCATACTGATTACTCAATTAATACCTAAGTAAACGGTTCAAAAACCACGGAAAACTCGCGTAACAAAAAGAAACAAAATGATACAGTTTTCTCTTTTAAATCAGCTGAAAAGAGCTTGCTAACTATTAAATTATTACGCATACGAATAATAATATCCTGAGACATACACACGGCCATCTGATCCCAAACGAAGCAGAGCTTGTACTATGGGAACCAGTTAAATAATACATAATTATACTACTCTTCTTTTGTAAATGCTTTCTTGTATAGATAACTAGCTGTGCCCTGCGGTTTTACACGCCTTAAACTTTATAAATGATAGCCTATGTGTATATATAAGCTATATTACTACAGAGTTCAGTAGTTTTTGCGTGAAAGAGTAACAAAAACACACTCACAAATTTTCGCCTTTATAATATTATGCATACTTGTATAGATAACTAGCTGTGCCCCTGCGGTTTTACACGCCTTAAACTTTATAAATGATAGCCTATGTGTATATACTAGGTGGCGCAAAAGTACTGGCACTAAAGAAAATACTTTTTTTTTTTTTATATGACATTTTCTGTCATTCTGTTGTTGAAAATTGTGTAGTGAACAAATGTAAAATACACTGAAAATAAACATGGACCGTTTTACTCCCCAAGAACGTGGAATAATTGTGTCAATGTTCTTACGGAATAATTCATCAGTGATAAGAACACAACGTGAATTTCGTCGACGATTTCCCCACCGTCCGGCACCGATTGGTCGCACAATTCGACGCTTTGCCACACGCCTTGAAGCAACTGGCTCAACATTGGATAGACCTAAGTCTGGGAGACCAAGAACAGGCCGTTCAGCTGAAAATATCGATGCTGTGCGCGAAGATGTGGAAGAGTGTCCAGAAACATCAACGAGGCGACGTGCCACGCAATTGGGCATTTCCAGACGGACCCTGCAGCGTATTTTGGTGAAAGACTTAAAGATGTTCCCGTATAAAACTCAAATGACTCATCAGCTGCTGCCTGCTGACCACCGAGCTCGTCTAGATTACTGCCAGCGCGTCATAAACCTCAACCTTGAAGAGGATGATTTTCCTTCAAAATTGGTTATGAGTGACGAAGCGCATTTCCATCTCTCAGGGCATGTCAATAAGCAGAATACTCGGTTCTGGGGCACTGATAATCCGCGCATTATTCAAGAAACACCTCTACACCCACTAAAAGTTACTGTATGGTGTGGCATCTGTGTTGACAGAGTGATCGGACCCTATTTTTTCGAAGACGCTGGAGGCAATGCGATTACTGTCACTGGAGAACGCTACAGAACCATGTTACGTGAGTTTTTGATACCCAGTTTGGACGAATTGGGGCTGGAGCACATCTGGTTTCAACAAGACGGCGCTACGGCACACACAGCGCGCGACACTATGGACTTAGTGAGGGACGCTTTTCCAGGCCGAGTTATCTCTCGTTTTGGCGATTTGCCTTGGCCTGCAAGATCACCCGATCTGACCAGTCCAGACTTCTTTCTTTGGGGTTTTTTGAAATCTCGGGTGTATGTGAACAAGCCACAGACTCTCGCAGCTCTAAAAGAAAACATTCGTCAAGAAATAACGAACATATCGCAGGAAGTGTTACGGCAAGTTATGCAAAATGTCATAAATAGGGCTCAAATGTGTATCAACTCTGGAGGTCACCATTTAAAAGACATCATCTTTAAATCCTAATGGTACGAAATTTAATGGCACAAATATACATTTAAAAAAATCTAAATCTAGTTTTCTAATTTAGAAAAAATGTTATAGCTGAACCAAATAGGGTCTTTACTTTTGCGCCACCCGTTATAAGCTATATTACTACAGAGTTCGGTAGTTTTTGCGTGAAAGAGTAACAAAACAAACACACACTCACAAATTTTCGCCTTTATAATATTAGTGTGATTACACCCAGACTCAGGACAAACAGTCATGTTCATGCACACAAATATCTGTCCTGAGTGGGAATGGAACCCATGACCTGTAGCGTGTAGGCAAGCATTTACCAACCACGCCAACATTGAGATCAATATCAAATCGAGAATATTGATGTTTCTCATCCTTATTTCCTCCGCTAAAACAAAACTGAAACCTTTTTTACAGCAATGAATCGACAAGGAAAAAGGTTTATGCATGACCATGTTATTTATTTTTTTTACATTTATTTAGCAGCAGAGATAGCATTTCGAAGAGTTATAACTCTACAACGTTTGTTCGTTTTTTCAATCCCAATCGCGGTCATAGACTCGTGTTTTTCTGTTATATCATTGGTCAAACGGGGTGATAGTCTTCGTTGCTATGCCACGCAGACGTTTCTTTAAAGCTGCAAATATTTTATTTTTGATTTTAAGGGATACAAAATAATAACACATTATAATTTTATGTAGTACAAGTAGTTAAGAAAATGTAATAATAATATCCTACTAGCTGAATTTCGGCCACGGCGGCCAGAATCCATAGAGATTAGCCATTTTCGCGGGACATTTTATAGTGCACAAGTGTGTGCGCAAACACAAGAGCACTTTCTATTCCATCACTCTCATGATTCGATGGGACGCCTAGACCGGGAGGCCAGGTTTTACGTGCTCTCCGAGGCATGGGGGTATAATACAGCCAACTCCCAGACTTCGGGCTGATGCTGAGAAATTTGTCTTCTTACAGAAAAGTCCCAAAATCACTTTTGGCCCGACCCGGGATTTGAACCCAGGCACTAAACGAGGCAGCAGAAAATGTAGCAAACATGTAACCCACACACATGTACGCGAAAAAATAATTGTGTGGAATCCTATTTAGTGCGCACGCGATTTAATAACGAACGAAAGTGGTTGAGTCGGGCGTGACTTGTATAGTTCAAAGGGACTCTTTTTGAACGCATTTTTTGACGGGCCTGTTGGCGTGGTTGGCAAATGATTGCTTTCACGCCGGAGATCGAAGGGCTCGATTGCCACCCAACATTCCTTTTTGTCCTTTTTATATATATTTACGAAAGAAAAAATAGTATATGTCATCTGTTATCTGGTTTTGTTATCAATTATCTGGTTTCCATAGTACAAGCTTTGCTTCGTTTGGAATCAGATGGCTGTGTGTAACTTATGTCCCAGGATATTATTATTATTATCCCAGGATATTAAGAATATTTTATTTGGCAAATATAAGCGAAATGTGTGACAATCATAGCTGTTAAGCTTGTATAGATATATCCATTGCTGACTGTTTTTTAGTTCAACCTCATTTTTTACAAACAACTGCTTTCACTAGCATCAGACTGCACGTGTAGCGCAGACAATGTTAACCCGGCGCCAATGACGCTGGGTCATATTGACCCGAGACGTTTTTTTATAGACATATTTCTTGATTACCAGCGTTATGTGATTTAAGCGTTTGAGTAGCTGGAGTTATACCTCCCCGCTACCAGTACTGATGGTTCACTCGGTGCGACGCAGCCTGCGCAACGAGCAATATGTGGGCCAAGTTCATTCGGGTAAGTTTGACCCAGCGTCATTGTAAACGTAATATTTTTGTGACATACTTTTTTTCCTATTTACGGCTTTTATATTTATTTATGGTGTTCTTTAATAGGTTTTAGAAGATAATGCCACTAACAAATGATCCATCAAGCAATCTCGACCTTTTGACATTAAAAAGAAAAACACCAGCGCAATCAAATGGTGGCAAAAAACACCAGCGCAATCAAATGGAGGTACCAGATCAGAAAATATTATATCCGATTTACTTGGTGTAAGATCTGGTGCTCTAAGTGCAAAAACTATATTTGTTTGTTGTCTAAAGGCAACAAAAGGCAACCTGAAATCATAACCTTTTACAATCACAACAAGAGCGGAGTGGATGTAGTAGACGAACTTTCTGCGTCAAACAACGTGAGTAGAAACACAGAAAGATAGCCATTGACGATTTTTTTTGTAATGCTGAATATATCCGGTATAAATGCAATCATAATATATCTGGCTAACAATGATTATACACACATGAAAGAAGACATTTCCTAAAAATCTGGGACTCGCCATGGTGCAGGAACATTTACAAGTGCGACAAAGTCGAGTGAATTTACCACGCCAACTGCGCAAAAGAATCGGACAATTCATGGGTGAAATCACAGATGAACCACCTCAAAAGATTCCAGGCGTTCGCAAGAGATGCCAAATATGTCTGTCCATAAAAGCTAAAAAAATAAGTCATACTTGTCATGAATTTCAGATTTATATATGCCCAGATCATTTGATTACCTACTGCAATCATTGTAGAAGTTTGATGTCAGTAAATGATGAAAAATAAGACTGATTGGCATTTATAAATATAAAAGTTACTTAATTGGATCTCTTTTTTAGTATAATAAGATATTTGTTTCCAATGATTATTAAAATTATTTAACATAAAACTATAAGTTACGTTTGTTGTCTTTTTACGCCTCGATTTTGTACGCCTCGTTGAGTATGTCAATAAAAGTTTATTTACTACATATATCAGTTTTATTTTTATCTCTTTTTATGCAGAAAATATCCTTCATTAGTAAGCATTTGTTATAATTTAGTAAAAGTATAAATTTTTATTATAAATCCTCGATAAAACTTCGGGTCAAATTGACCCGACGTCATTGTTCATGCAACTTTTTTCGCGTCATTGGCGCCGGGTTAAGACAGTTGCCTCTCTTTTTTGTGTTCCGAGGTTCGATTCTCGTACAAAACAACTATTTGTGTCACCCATAAATAGTTGTTCTGAGTCTGGATGTACTTGGTGTCCGTCAATAATAAGTATGTTTGTAAAGTACCCCGCGATACAGGGATTCATTTTTAGTGCGGGCAATGTCTTATCATGATTACCTAATGCTCATAGACAAAATGTTTACTTCTACATGTGAAACCCCCATGTTTGCAAATAAATGATTTGATTTGAAATATCATGTATTTGGGTAGTCGTAGGGTTATAAGAATTAATTCTCAGAAAGGTTCTCGAGTGGCGACCACGAACCACAAGATGGACCGATGATCTTCTGCGGGTCGCTGAAAATCGCTGGACGCGGATAGCGCAAGACCGGCCATTGTAGAGATCTTTGGGGGAGGCCTTTGTCCAGCAGTGGACGTCTTTCGGCTGATATGATGATGAAGAATAAATTCGTAGCCACGGTCCACTCGCTAAGAAGTAAGCGTTATTAATCGCTTTTTATCTACATTTTAATTGCAGATGCTGTCCATGTATGACAGTATCATGTTCGAGGACGTCGATGGAGGTGTGTGGAAGCAAGGCTGGAACATTGAGTACCAAGAGAGTCAGTGGAGTCAGAAAAACAAGCTCAAAGTTTTCATTGTACCTCATTCACATAATGATCCAGGTATTTATTAGTTTAAGACCTTTCCCCATATCCCCGGGGAAGGGTTAGAATATAATATTTCCTCACAATACTCTGACAAAATGTTTTTTACAAGATGGTTATAGTTAGCCTAGCAGTCTTGCAGTTCTTCAAGAGACGCTTCAATAGAGGCTGTGAAGCTATTTGAGCACCATTGAGAACTCTTTGGGGTTCGAAGCACGGCTAAGGACGGTGTTTTTTTATGCATAATTGGTTTGCGCTTGACCACGATCTCACCTGATGGTAAGTGAAGAACGTGAAGAAGATAAGTGGTCGAAGGTGGACCGCGCGTACCCATAAGATGCTTGTTGACTCTAACCTTGAATAAACCCATGTAATATGAGTCTGGAAACACATCGTTTGGGAGGTTGTTACACAGCTTAGCCGTGCGTATAATGAAAGAGGAAGCATAAAACACATCCTTTGGGAGGTTGTTCCACAGCTGAGCCATGCGTATGATGAAAGAGGAAGCAAAGCGCTTCGTACGGCATAATGGGATGTCAACAACATAGCGGTGGAGAGCCTCCCGGCGCCTTGTAGTCCGATGAAAACTGTTACTGACGTTCAGATGCATGAGAGGGTCTTTAACGGCGTTTTCATCACCTTGACTATCACCCAAGAATGTGTGTTGTATTAGCTACCAAACCTCAGTAAGCTTGGTGAAGTAACAGGGAGCACCCCCTACGCCATACGTGAGGTCAAATTTGGACTAGCGTCTGGGCATTAGTTTGCCAACCCTTGATTTCATTTTTGATGCCCGTGGATTACTATTTGTGTGACCCACAGAGATCTCTTCTTCTGAGTCTAGATGTATTTTGAATTGGCGATTCCATGTTTGTAATGTTCCTCACTGAATAGGGACAAATGGCTTGTGAGCGTTCCCTTTGAAAAACGAGAGTGCTTTAGACCACACGACTGAAGTAAAACTTAGATATAAGAAACGTAACTCGTTATGAGAGAAAGAGAGAAAAAGGAAATCTCTCTTTCTATGTTCGCTAACTAATATCTCCTTCACATCTTCCGATAGCCTCGCTCGATCACACTTTTCGTAATGCTCTCGTCACGCTTTCACCAGTTTACTCCCCAAGTGTGTAAAACTTCTTTACTTAATAAATATTCTGAATAACCAATAAGAAGTATATAAAGATGTTTTTTAAATAAGCCTAGTACGTCATGCCTCGTTTGTTAGTCTCCTTTATGATTTACAGTCGTTTCACTATATCTACTATATAAAAATAAGTCGGGTTTTCCTTCCTGACGCTATAACTCCAGAACGCACGAACCGATTTCCACGGTTTTGCATTTGTTGGAAAGGTCTCAGGCTCCGTGAGGTTTAGCAATGAAAATTTTTAACATTTAACGCGGGTAACACCGCGGGGCACAGCTAGTTTTATATAGTTCCGTTTGCCGCATGTTAGTTAGCTAATGAAATTTTAAGTTATATTAACTTAAAATTTTATAGCTACCTAACATGAGGCAAACGGGACAATAAAAAATATATATATTCTAAAAATAAACTAATAACTATTGTTCCTTATATTATGCCTACAACTTGATAAGAAGGCAATAAAAATGTATTTACTGCACAGAGGTAAACATTAAACACTTGATTCATCATCGTCGTTATAGCAATTAAGTAACGATGCTAACATATAATGATTGCGTTCAGGCCAAAGTTGGACTATGCCCCCAGGCTCAACGAACTGCCCCTTTCGATCTTGTATCGATTGAGCAGCAATTCCAGAGCCGAGGTTCGAACCCTAAAAGAGCTGTGTCTCGAGCAGGCTTTGTAGTGTAACTCTACTCTTTCACCAATTTTTCCATGAAGTAGAAACCATCGAATAAAAATGGGATTCTGAATTCCGTAACCAGCGGACATTTTCCGGTGGACCCCCGAGGTTCGGCAGAAGCCCGGTTACCCGGCGCACTGGAGGGGCCAGACGCTGAAAGTGCTCCTCGAAGCCCCATCGACTGTTTAGGTTGACAACATCTACAGCTGCCACGTGCGTCGGTCCATATAAATTGTTATTAATTGCGCCCTTTAAAATTCCTCCACTATTTAACTTACAAATTATGTCACAACTGTCTCTAGCGCAGCTCCATGTCTGTGACCGCCCAGAAACGAGGTTAGAGCACCACAGGGGGTGCCGTCCGATGCGAGTACTTAGGTTGTAATAGTATTGCTAGACGGGTTGAACACACCCTCGCCTTTATCATCCGGTGAAGCGGTGCAAGCTTCCTAAACTAAATGTAAACGTCATGTGTAAATAAAAACAATCGTCACATTAAATATAAGATGAATATAGGATATAGTATAGACAAATGTATGACTCAAGAAAATAAATTTAGTTCTTTTATATTTAGTCAATGATCTATTTTCCGACCCAAAGTCAGTGAGTATTGTATTTTACACCCTGTACAAATTCTACAAAATTTCAATGTACGCAAGATGCGCAAGCACAGGTGCTAATTGCTAATGTGTGGTGTATGTGTGGATTTCCTATACGACCGCAGAAACTTCAGGCTTTACGTGTTATCAAAGACATGGAGGTAACGACGGGCCTGTTGGCGTGGCTGGTAAATGCTTGCTTTACACGCCGGAAGTCGTGGGTTCGATTCCCACCCAGGACAGATATTTGTGCGCATGAACATGCCTGTTTGTCCTGAGTCTGGGTGTGATTATCTATTTAAGTACTATACTAAAGAAAAGTAGTAGTATCAGTTATCTGGTATCCATAGTACAAGCTCTACTTAGTTTGGGATCAGATGGCCTTGTGTAAATAATGTCCCAGGATATTATTATAATAACACTGGCGATTTCGTTTCCGGACCATTCCTTGGATTCCTTGATTAACACTTTTAGGTCGGTCCCGGGACTCCAGCTACACTTCGACACTAACTGACACAACCATGTTCATAATTATTATTAAACTATTTTAAAATCGCTGGTAATATTTTGCAGGTTGGCTGAAAACCTTCGAGAATTACTACAAGGCGCAGACACGTGCGATATTCAACAATATGGTGGATAAATTGTCCGACGGGCTGGGTAGGAAGTTTATATGGGCCGAAACGAGTTATCTTTCCCTCTGGTGGAACAGTGATGCGAATGAGAAAGACAAGGCTGCATTTATCAAGTAAGTCTTCTGTTACCCTTATCCAGGGTTAACTATATTTATTTTTTACTAGCTGCGCCCCGCGGTTTCACCCACGTTAAACTTTATAAATTATGACAGCTCCTCCCCCGTAGGTGATAGCGTGATAATATGTAGCCTATATGTTGACCCGACCTCTTAGTAATATTCATGCAAAATTTGAAGTAAATCCATGCAGTACTTTTTGAGTTTAGCCCGGACATACATACAGACAAACAGATAAACAGACAAAAATTCTAAAAAACTATATTTTTGGCTGCGGTGTCGATTGTAGATTACGCCCCAAGTATCCTTTTAAAAAAATATTCAATGTACAGTTTTGACTTTTCTACGATTTTATTATATGTATAGATTGTATTTGGAGCTTATTCCATAGTGATAAGGTTTGAATTTGTGTGTTAACGTATAGTCCACAGCCTGGGGGCTACAGCCTAATTCGGCGGTTATCGAGATCCGCGTTCAAGTAGATAAAGGTTAAAAATGACTTAATCTTTCGTTCAATCGGCTTCCATGAGCACATGTGACGTCATAAATGGTCCGGAATCGATATTCAACGTTGCAGCCGATTGACCGGAAGTTAAAATCGGATTAGGCGGTAGCTCTCCTGATTAAGTTATAAAATGTGTCATTAACTTTGCGTTAGCGAGTTTTCTGTTCCTTATAAAGTACTCTTGAAGTGGTACTCAAGCGGGTCACTGAATTGTCTATATTACCGACGACTTCTCTTCATATGGTAGCTCTATCTTTCATAGCCTAGATGTTATGAACAGGATGCTCTGCTTTAGCTATTCAGTACTTCATTACTCTAGTAATAAACGGGCTAAAGGCACGAAGATCACGGTGCCGATTTTTAAACGATTGGTTTAGCGGTCAGTTTCCGCATTTAGGCTCTTGACCGCGTGACCTAATTCGGTGCCTCAAGCATTTACAAGGTTCCTGAGGCTGGATGGAACCTTGTAAGTGTTTGAGTGCCACTTGCTCCGCATTCTAATCGTTGAGGAACATTGCTTGTTGGGTATGTGTGGTGGTACATCTTCAACATATGTACAGGGGCTGCCTCTGAAGAAGAGATAAACAACTGAGATTATAAATTATTGACTTCTCGAGCAGTGGTTTTTACGAGACCCATTGGCAGTAATAATGTGTTTCACTGCTTCTCGCTAAAGTATTTTATAAAGGACATGACACTTGTTTAAGTATAGGTCATGCTTCTCCTAATGTCTATGACTTTTTATCACAATATTTTATCTTAAATATAACCTTTTCAGTCTCCTAAAATCAGGTAAACTAGAAATTGTGACCGGCGGTTGGGTCATGAACGATGAAGCTAATTCCCACTGGCTTTCCGTAGTCGAACAGCTGACTACCGGGCACCAGTGGTTGCTCGATAACCTGGGGTACATCCCTAAGAATGCATGGGCCTGTGACCCCTTCGGGTATTCGAGTGCTCAGCCCTACTTACTGAAGTTAGCTGGAATAGAAAATTCAATCATACAAAGGGTGCACTATAGAATCAAGAAGGAGTTGGCTTCGAATAAACAGTTGGAGTTTCGATGGCGACAACCTTGGGGTAAGATATATACAGTATAGATTAGAATAGAATAAATTTAATCAGCACTAGATACATACAGGAAATCAAAGAAAACAATACAGTAGATATAGATTACAAACAACATGACACTAATATTATAAAAGCGAATGTTTGTGAGTGTTTATGTTTGTTACTCCTTCACGCAAAAACTACAGGATAGATTTTGATGTAACTGTAGTAATATGGCTTATACATATATCCGAATAACACATAGGCTATAATTTATAAAGTTTAACGCGGATAAAACCGCGGGGCAAAGCTAGTACTCAATAAATAGAGATACAGCGTACTAATGAGTAGTACTTAACAGTACTAACTACACCCCGCGGTGGTACCCGTGGTTAAAGAATTGATTGTAGTCTATGTTCAGAGTAGGTTAAGCTATCAGTAATCTAAATCCTTTCAGCCGTTTCGAATAATTGTTCACAGATTTTAATTACTTGCTGTTCCGCGCGGTTTTACCTGCGTTAATCTTTATAAATTAAAGCCTATGTTTATATATATAAGCTATATTACTACAAAGTTTATTCAAAATTCGTTCGGTAGATTTTGCGTGAAACAGTAACAAACATCCATACACCCAAACCCACAAACTTTAGCATTTATGATATTAGTAGGATATACAAATTCACAAATTTTCGTGATTGTATTTTATTTATATATTCACTAGTTTACGCCCGCGATTTCGTCTGTTTTGACTTTAGATGTTTTAATAAGAATAAAGCAATTGTATCTTTCGTCATGTCTAGAGTCACGCATGACACTTGAACTTTCCAATAATCACAGATATCTATCGGTTTTCCGGGAAAAATATTCCATGTTATTCCAGGTAAAGAGTTATGGCACACAGTTTATTGTGTGCAAAAATTCTTTACCAATTTTTTGCGTGATTGAGTAACAAACATACGACCATTCACACTTTTCATAGTATACATTAGTAATATTTGTAGGATTGGAAAGGAATAAGAAATAAAAGGTACTAAATCTATTATATCTGGAAAACTTTTAATTCCTTTATCTTTTATTCTGTGTGTCATTTGTATTCTAGCAGTAAGTTTTCCTTAAGTAATAAAATAAAATGAATTTAGTTGGTGTTGGTGGCAATTAAGGCCTTATGCCTCACTTCTCAGTGTTTTCACTATGTTCCACTGTTGATCCTCCTGAACAGGATACCCCGCCTCTTACACAGTGTTGGACAAAATCCTGGTAGTCCTATATCCTCTGTTCATGTGTTTGGTGTTTGGCTTTGACTCCAACATCTTGGTTTCCAGATGGCGTTGGGAAAACGGATATGTTCACTCACATGATGCCTTTCTACTCATATGATGTTCCTCATTCTTGTGGCCCTGATCCCAAGGTAAGGACTCCGAACCAGAACTCGAGAAATACGGGACGATATATTTTCAGCTAGACAAATAACAAAGCGGAATTATTTTAAAATAATACTTACTTACTTATCGTATGGGCAGTGGTTACTCTAGTGTCAGAGTTGTTCAAGCCGCCCAGTAGGCCTCTGACATGGCTTAACGACTGTTGTCTAACGACTTCAATCGGGACCGACAGCTTAACGTGCCCGAATCACGGAGATGCTCAGAAATTAAACCATTTTGGTGGTCACCCATCTATGGACTGACCTTGCCTAGTTGCTTAACCTAGCCGATCGCTTTCGGACCGGTGAGAGCATCTAGTTATGAGCGCCATAACTTGGGACAACAAATACACTGCAATCTGATTCTAAATTAGTTAGAGCGTATACTATTGCGACCAGACAATTGATAAACATTCTAGTATATTTCTAAATACATACATATTATAGATGAATTACACCCTGACACAGACCAAACAATCGTCCTAATCATACAAAGTCTTGTCTTGGATGTAAATCGCACGCACGACTTCGGGCTTAATAGTTAGGGTCCTTAACCTCTATACCAATTGGCCATTTTGACGGAGAAAAGTTATCGGTTTGCAGTTTTCAGGTATAGAAGGAATCTTAAGTCAAGTCAGTTACAGTCTTTGTCAGTCAATTGACTATTATCAATTGAATGTTAAACGGTCAGAATAATAAAGTTAATGGTCTAAAATGGATTCTGTTTACATTCTCAGTCTATTCATAAAGAGTTTGTACTAAACATGGTATAATATGGGTCCAGTCTAGTCATTGATTAAAGACTCAATAATTGAACACTTGGAAAATGTATTACATTCAGTATTGGCCAAAATGTAATCTAACTACTGATTACTAACTACGACTACATAAAGTAGTTAGTAATCATAACTACAGACTGCATAAAATAATTTAAAAATGTAGTTAAAAATTTCGACTACTAACTTCTAATAGTAGTTGCGATAACGATTACTTTTTTAACTACAGATTTAAAATGATGTTTCGTCATTAATAGAGCAACCACGCGTGATAGTCGTTCATGTTAGAGCAAGAGCGCACTATAACACGCTCTCGCTTTCGCTGGCTGCATTTCGGTACAACAGTAAATAAACAAAAAAATTATGGCTTTTTTTTATATTGATAGCTCTTCTTCAGATACTGAGGAAGATGTATGCCGAGTCCAGAGGTCAAAAGCAGATCTGATTGTTTCTTCTTATTTATCAGACTCCAGTACTTTCTTCGGCTCCAGTGGAAATACTGTTTTCATACGCAACTATGATAGTATATATAAATTCCAAATCCCACAGGCTATCGGATGAAATGTTTGAAAAACGTGTAGTACTAAAAGCTAATTGATATGTTTAACCTTTTTTGTTTATTTATTTGATTCGCTAATACTTGGAATTTAGTTAATTTTTGCTGAGTAATTTAATTTTTGTGAATACATACATGTCAAAAAGTAATTAAGATCTGATTAGTAAAGGTAAATCATATTACGACTCTTTGCACTTAATTATTCATATAATAGAATAATAATAATATCATAAAATATACAAAGGTATGTACAATATACAGATTTTTTTATGCAGCCATATTCCAAAATATGTATTGTCAATATAATTAGTTTTTGGTTAAGTGCATGCATAAAAGTACAGTGTAGTAGTGTTTTTTTATATAAAATGATTTTCTATGCCTAACAGGCAGAACATGGACGTACTTTATTTTATTATCAAAATCACCGGTATTCATAACCTGTGTACACAAAACAAATTTAATTGATATGATTAAAAAAAAATAGTATATTTTCCTTAAATTTTATACAATATAATTATTAATTAATGGGCACGTGGTCGCACTTTGGCCATGGCGGTTAACCTTATCGTTGACTAGCCATTTGTGCAAATACAAGTTCACTCGTGATTCAACGGAACTTGTTCCCCAACATGACCTACGACTTAACGTGCTCCCCGAGACATAATTTCCCTAGTGCAGGCGTTATAATTTATAAAAAAAAATAATTGAGACCTACCTTTTTATGACGACTTTAGAAGTTTTAATCACCAGAATTGAAATTGTACTAAGAATACCTACTTATATGAATTTTTGCGATTGTTTAGTTGTAATAAGCTAAATTGCTATAACAGATGTTATATTTCCAGGTGTGCTGTCAATTCGATTTTAAAAGACTACCGGGTAATGGTGTAACATGTCCTTGGGGCGTGGCACCCCGAAAAATTATCCAGAAAAATGTTAAGGAGAGGTTAGTTATTAATTAATATTTAATCCATTTGCTCACGACTTGCGAACTTCCTCGTAATCGTTAGAACTGTTTTCTGGGGTCTGATTCTTACGCATATTCCTTGTTGAATAGTTTGGATTATTAAAGAAAGTGTGCATGTGTTTATCATAACTTACCTTTTTACTCCTTAAAGAACCGACTGATAAAACATTTTGATGCGTAGTTAAGAGAGGTCACCAAATGCCACCAAAAACCTTTAAAAAGCATTTGATTGCTTACACCGTGACACGCTATTACTGAAATTACGACACTATGGCGTAAAGGACGTTGTGTTTGACATGCAGTCCTTTCACCTTTATCAAAGAGTTCAGTGTGTAGACGTTGGTGGAGATAAGTCGATTGATATGCCCGTAACTTTAGGTGTGCTACAGGTATCCATTCTTAGTCCCGATTAGTTCCTAGTATATATTAATAATTCTCTTATTTTTAAAGTTTTGTTTGACTTAATATACGATTTATTGTTGTAGGGCGCAAACAATTCTCGATCAATGGCGAAAAAAGGCGCAGTTGTACCGAAGCAACGTGTTGTTCTTCCCTCTGGGCGACGACTTTAGGTACGATCGCGCCAACGAGTGGGACAACCAGTTCCAGAATTATGATATGATCATTGACTACATCAACAATAATGATGCTTGGAATGCAGAGGTAACCAAGGAGATAGGTTCTTTTATCTGTAGTAACCCATCCTATGCTTACACAGTCTCTCTGCCATATAACTCTGGGACAATCGGTTCTAGTATCATGACATGATCATTGACTTCATCAACAATAATGATGTTTCTAATGCGGAGGTAACCAAGGAGAGATTCTTTTATCTGTATTAACTATCCTATCCTTGCACAGTCACTCTGCCATATAACCCTGGGACAATCGCTTATAGTATCATGTAATGATCATTGACTACATCAACAATAATGATGTTTGGAATGCGGAGGTAACGAAGGAGATATGTTCCTTTATCTGTATTTACCCATCCTATTCCTACAGAGTAATTCCGTCATATTACTGTGGGACAATCGGTTCTAGTATCATGACATGAGCATTGACTACATCAACAATAATGATGTTTGGAATGTGGAGGTAACGAAGGAGATATGTTCCTTTATCTGTATTTACCCATCCTATTCTTACACAGTAATTCCGTCATATTACTGTGGGACAATTGGTTCTAGTATCATGACATGATCATTGACTACATCAACAATAATGATGTTTGGAATGTGGAGGTAACGAAGGAGATATGTTCCTTTATCTGTATTTACCCATCCTATTCTTACACAGTAATTCCGTCATATTACTGTGGGACAATCGGTTCTAGTATCATGACATGAGCATTGACTACATCAACAATAATGATGTTTGGAATGTGGAGGTAACGAAGGAGATATGTTCCTTTATCTGTATTTACCCATCCTATTCTTACACAGTAATTCCGTCATATTACTGTGGGACAATCGGTTCTAGTATCATGACATGAGCATTGACTACATCAACAATAATGATGTTTGGAATGTGGAGGTAACGAAGGAGATATGTTCCTTTATCTGTATTTACCCATCCTATTCTTACACAGTAATTCCGTCATATTATTGTGGGACAATCGATTCTAGTATCACGACATGATCATTGACTACATCAACAATAATGATGCTTGGAATGCAGAGGTAACCAAGGAGATCGGGTCTTTTATCTGTATTAACCATCCTATCCTTACACAGTAACTCTGCCATAAAACGTGGGACAATCGCTTTTAGTATCACGACATGATCATTGACTACATGAACAATAATGATGTTTTGAATGCAGAGGTAACCAAGGAGATAGGTTCTTTTATCTGTATTAACCATCCTATCCGTACACAGTATCTCTGCCATATAACTGTGGCACAATCTGTTCCAGTATCTACGAGGTCTTCCCCTTCCGCTTGTTCCATTGGTGGATAGCTAGTTACTCCATCGACGTACCTATACAAAAAAAACTTTACGTATTTTGTTAAAGCAGTTGTCATACAACTTCTTTTTCCAGGTCCAATTCGGCACTCTACACGATTACTTTAAAGCTGTACATGAAGAAATCAAATTGTCCAACTTCCCAGTACTGTCGGGAGATTTCTTTACGTACGCGGACAGGAACCAACACTACTGGAGTGGATATTATACCTCCAGACCCTTCTACAAGAGCATGGACAGAGTGCTTTTGGCTTACGTTAGGTATGTATTTTAAATTTTATTTATTTTTTTAAAAGACTATTCCCGCCCTAGTGCGATGAATCCTTGTGCCGCGGCATAGTCCCTGTGTCCGGTACTTTATAAACATACAATTATTTATGAAAACAAACACGGAGTATAAGAAATATATGAACACGGAGAGGCGAGGTGATTCTTTTAACCGCTACGTCACACATGCAGCAGGTTTATTGCAATAAATTATTGTCTTATAAAATTAATATGGATATATATAATATATTATATATTAATACTGATTATCCAACGAATACTTAAATAAACACCACAATCGCTTCACAAACCACTCAAAACTCGTGTAAAAAAAAAAGACCTGGGGCATTATTCGCACACGGCCATCTTATCCCAAACTAAGCAGAGCTTATATTTTGGAGACCAGATAACTGATATACTACTTTTATTTTGTGAAAAATACTTCTATAGAAAATTACACCCAGACTCAGGACAAACAGACATGTTCATGCACACAAATATCTGTCTTGGGTGAGAATTAATTATGAACATACGCTATTACCAATTAAAGGGTTAATATTTTTCTAAATGAGTATCTGTAATTTTAGAGCTGCAGAAATAATATCAGCGCAAGCAACCTCGACTCGCTCCGTCACAAACATAATGTCGCTACAGTTGCGCGACAGAGTGGAACAAGCTCGGCGCGCCCTCTCACTGTTCCAGCATCACGACGGGGTCACCGGCACCGCGAGAGACGACGTCGTAGTAGACTACGCCAAGAAGTGAGTATCAATATTATTAAGCAAAATATAATGAAATGAAATAATGAAATTTATTCAGCACTTGGGTATTAACATACACTTGTACTTGTCAAGTTCAAAATGCAGTACACAAACATAGTCGAACACAGTATAAAAATTACAAAAATATAATTAGTCTAAAAAAATTAATCTATTATTATGAAATTTAGTTGTACAATATTAAAATTAAAGAATTGAAGGCAATGAGCATTTGGCTAGCGCAGAAGGCTCTGAACCAGTAGCTTATATTAAACGATTAATACCCGAGGCCACCCTTTTAGGGTTCGGGCCGCAGCTCAGGGGGCCGCTGAAGCAAAAGGACAGAATTCTAAGAGAGGGTGTGATCAGTTGCACGGGATCACCAATGACGTGTTAAGGGGCCAAAGCGATCCTCGCCGCTGAGGAGCCTACCCTAGCTAACTTGCGGCTTTCTCTAGCTACCTAGGTGGACGATATAAACTTGAATTATCATCATAGTTAGATAGCTAGAGAAAGCCGCAGGCTAGCTAGGGTAGGATCCTCAGCGGCGAGGATCGCGTTGCCCCCTTAACACGTGATCGGTAATACCGTGCAAGTGATCTGACCCCCATTTTGAATTCCATCATTTTACTTCAGCGGCCGCCTGAGATGTGGCCCATAAGGGTGCCCTCAGGTATTAGTCGCTTAAATTAAGCTACTGGTTGAGAGCCTTTTGCGCTAGCCAACTGCTCGTTGTTTTCAATTCTTTAATTTTTAATATACAATTGCTAAATGTAACAATAATAGCTTAGTAACTTGCTATTTATTATTTATTTAAGGATATTAAAAATATATGTGACGAAACAGACCGCACGGACGGACTAATTCAAAATATTTTGTTGGTTTAATTACTGTGTTAATGTAATACATTGTGAGCTTGACAAGTACAAGTGTATGTAAATACCCAAGTGCTGAATAAATATCATTATTTCATTTCATTATTATTTCATTATATCAGCCGAAAGACGCCCACTGTTGGACATAGGCCTCCCTCAAAGATCTCCACAATTGTCGGTCTTGCACTGTCCGCATCCAGCGACTTCCAGCGACCAAAAGATCTCCAATTCAATGGAATTATGTCCAGTATTAGGAGGGATATGCCTCAATTGCCACGCTTGACGACGGTGTCGCTCTACGTTAATACACGAACACCCGGGCCGGTCTTCCGATTAAGGATCGAAATTTCATCGATACGACTTCACATTTACAGTCATAGTCATAGTTTTTTAAATCGTCATCATTCTTTTGCCGTACCGTACAGTGCTTGACGTGGCAGCTGCTGAGAAACACGGCCAAAAAACTCAAAAGGATTTTTTTTTTTCAAAATTGTTATCATCCATTCCAATTTAATAATATAATAGCATTGAATTAAATTGACTCGTTTCCAAGCAATTATATCATTAAAATAAACTATATTATTATGTAAATTACTTATAATATATAAGATAACTTTGTTGATTGACAGTTTTCTGAAGACATTGAGATGTTTGCTGTAGAAGCGTATATACTGCCCCATAATAGAGTTACTATTTTTCTGGAGACGATTAGCATGTGCAGCAAGATTATGCTTATTTTGTGTATATAATGAGTCAAATACAATTTATATTAAGGGTCAAGGATGGGCTGTAACTAGAATCTCTCTATTTTTAGAATGCTGACAGCGATAAAATACTGCCAGTCAGCCATCCAACAAGCCGCGTACTATCTACTAAAACATCCTCCCATCATGGACCAGACTCAGGACGACATTTATTTCGACGTTGATGACATCTGGCGGGCACACGACGAAATACCGAGCAGAATAACCATTGCCTTAGATGTGGTGTCGCCGTCCAGAAAGCTAGTTCTTTACAATGCGTTGGCGTTCAAACGGCATGAGATATTGACTGTGTTGGTCTCGTCGCCTCATGTTGAGGTAAGTTTATTAGTATTACCGCCTCGTTGGCCTGATATGATAGCCTGTCGATAGTGGGTTCAATCGCTGATAATGAGGTTCTGGGTCCAAATCTCGGGTCGTGCCAAAAAGTCATTTTGGGAATTTTCCGTAAAAAGAAATTTCTCAGTATCAGCCCGAAGTCTGGGAGTTGGCGGTATTATATCACGGAGCCTGGGAGAGCACGTAAAGCCGTCGGTCCTGTACCTGACCTCATTCCGCTCGTGTCGCTAGTCGTCCCATTGGATCATGAGAGTGATGTAATAGAAAGTGCCCGTGTTTGCGCACACACTTGTGCACTATGTGCACTTGTGCCCGCGCAGATGGCTATTCTCAATTGAGAGTGGTCGCCGTGGCCGAAATCGACCAGCAGGACATTACTATTATATGTATGTAAGCCCCACGCTGTTATCAATTATTTGTTTGGGAATCATTATATTACATGTTAATGTAATGTGCGTTTTTTTTAACTGAATAATTTTTTTAACAACAGGTATTTGACCCAGAAGGCAATCCAATGATGGCGCAGATATCGCCTCTCGTAACGGGTGACAAGAGGCTCGCGTTCGCCGCGAATAAGTACGAGCTGTCGTTCCCCGTGATTGTGGAGCCGCTGGGGATCACGATATACACCATATCGCTAAGAGATAACATGAGCATAAACAAGTAAGCAATAAGAATCAATATAGTAACAATGTAGTTCTTTATATACATTCCTTGATATGTTTATAGTTCCTGAACGGTTGGAAGCCGGCATATTTAAAAAACGAGTGTACTTTAGACTACCAGACTGAAGTAAAACTTTGATACATGAAGCGTAACTAGAAAAATGAAATGTGTTCTCGCAACTTAGTCTTGCCCCTACAGTAATATACGAAACGTATCTCTATCTCTTTCTATCTTCACGTACATACATATCTCCCTCACAACTTGGATTTTCCGGATCAGACGTTTCGTAACGCTTTAGTCACGCATTCACCAGCTTACTTTACGTTATTAGAATTAACCGGTTAATGATGCGGTAAATTACTAATGTACAGTCAACAGCATAAGTAGATGATCAAAATCGGACCTGAGTTTTGAGTTTATGATGCTATTGGGCGGCAGTTTTTACCAGTTAATATTTTTTACACTTAACACTCAAGCACACCTTCAACTAGATACTTTTCACCACCACACTATTTTGTCGCAATTTATGATAATTATTATTGAATATCCGACTTTGATCATCTACTTTTGCTGTTGACTGTACCGTAGCGGCTTTTGTGTTTAACTGGTTAACAGCGAAATTTTCTATCGCGCTCCGTTGAAATTTTTCCGCCACAGCCCGCTTATAAACTGTATCAGACGAAATAATTGCCTAACTGTGGTAATCTTCTTAGCGAGTCGATGGCAATCTAAACTGTGTCCGCCCAGAACTTGGCCACGAGAATCGCATTATGAGTAGCCTCCATCAGTTCTTTAAGCGTGCAGTTGTAAGGGCACGCGCTACATGATAGTAGATGTCCCATTGTCTGTGGGACGACACCACATTTACATTGAAGGCTGCGATCATTAATGAAACCCCACCTGAGCAAGTTCTCCCTGCTGCGACCAACCTGGGTTCGAAGCCTATTTAATGATTTCCAGGCTAGCCAAGGCAGTTTCCATCCAGGGGCGAGACTTTCAGATGGTGGAACAAATGGTGTAGGCAGTTTGGTACACTCTCGCCACAGATGGCATCTAGCCTGTGAGAGTTCTCCGCTCAGTGGAAGGATTAATTCGGGAAACAACATATTAATCAGCTGTATTTCCACTGTGTGTGTGAGAAAGCGGAATAGTAGATTATTTCAGTTAGATTATAGAACATTATTTTACCACTTAGGGCATCACCGATGAGTTGCTAACCCATCCCCACTCCTCGATTAGTTCGGGAAATTTCACACATAGGATTATAACATTATGTTATCATACCTGCATACGACATGTCCTTCTTCAAACGAGGTTTAAAAAGAGTACTAATTTCACGGCAGGCAGCGGTTTGGTTACACTTACCATCAGGTGGGCCGATAGCTCGTCTGATCCTAAAGCATTAAAAAAAAAATATTTAGGTCACCCACAGGATATACCTACATCTGCCTCGTTGGTCTAGCGGTAGCTTGTTCACCCGCAGAGAACGAGGTCCTGGGTTCAAATCCCGGGTCGGGCCGAAAAGTAATTTTGGGACTTTTCTGTAAAAAGAAAATTTCTCAGCATCAGCCCGGAGTCTTATTCCCCCGTGCCTCGGAGAACACGTAAAGCCGTCGGTCCTGTACCTGACCTCTTTCCGGTCGTGTCGCCTAGGCGTCCCATCGGATCATGATAGTGATGGAATAGAAAGTGCTCCTGTGTTTGCGCACACACTGAGCACTATAATATGTCCCGCGCAAATGGCTAATCTCTGTTGTGACTGGCCGCCGTGGCCGAAATTCGGCTAGGAGGACATTATACCTACATAAATTAGTGAAGTAATGCATGTATTCTGTAAGGTAATCTGGCTTCCCCGGTAAGGCTCTTCTTAGAACATATGACTGAAACTAGCAAGTTAAAACTAAAAAAAAGTAAGTGGTAGCTCTGCAAGTGCGTCAGCATTGTTGATGTTTATAGCTTACGTTTTTGTTTGTAAGCGTGTAAAGTGGTACTTTCCCTTTCAGATACACATCGTTCTCCCGCCTCCGCATCTACAACTGTGACTACTGGACTGTGGACCTGCCGAAGATGTTCCCAGTAGAACAACCTTCAGCTCGCTTAGAAGAGGACATTACTTTACAAGCGAACAATAGTACACGAGTTGTTATTACTAAGAACGGACTCATTAAAGCCATAGTATCGACAGATGGCGTCACTGTGCCTGTACATATGGACTTTGCGCAGTAAGTGTGGAACTAAGTACAGTACAGTCATGTTATCGAGGCCGCAAGAAAATATAATCTCTCTTCTTGAAATCCTAATTAAAACGTTATTTCAAGTAATCAATTTAGTTACTTTACTAGCTGTGCCCCGCGGTTTTACCCGCGTTAAATTTTATAAATTATCGCAGGTCATCCCCCGTAGGCGATAGCGTGATAATATGTAGCCTATATGTTGACCCAACCTCTTAGTATCATTCACGCAAAATTTGAAGTAAAACCATGCAGTACTTTTTGAGTTTAGCCCGGACATACATACAGACAAACAGACACACAGACAAAAATTCTAAAAACTATATTTTTGGCTTCGATATCGATTGTAGATCACGTCCCCAGTATCCTTTTTGAAAAATATTCAATGTACAGTTTTGACTTTCCTACGATTTTATTATATGTATAGATTAAGGAAAAAAATTGTTACTTCAATAAAAAGGCGGGCTGCAGGTTGAGTATAACGGGTTTAAGGGGATAGTGGGGAAATTGATATCTTATGAGGAAACCGTTATAAGCTGTCTTCGACACTGGCATCTTACGCGGAATTAATCTTGGGGCTGTCTCATACATGTCACAAAAGTTCAAGCATATTAACGGGCTCGCGCCGCAGGTCGTGGGTTCAATTCCCATCCAGGACAGATATTTGTGTGCATGAACATGTCTGTTTGTCTGCGTCTGGGTGTAATTATCTATATAATTATGTATTGACAAAAGAAAAGTAGTTCTCTGGTTTCCGTAAATATTAGTTATAGTTGGAGTCGAGGACTCTCTAACGGTTAGGTTAGTGTTGTTCAAGTATTAGCATACACAAGTAATTTTACAATTAGGTTTGATTTTTCTTAGATACGACAGTCAACGTGCCAAAGACAACAACAGTGGTGCCTATCTATTTATTCCGTCGGGTCCTGCGCAAGGTTTCAAGGCCGATCCGTTCCCGGAGATCGTCGTCATCGAAGGCATATACAAAGCCACGCTCTATACTGCTCTCATTTCGGCCAAAGCCGCCGATCTTGTATTAACGGTAAGATTATCAATATTTATTTATATATATATATATATATATATATATATATATATATATAATATATATTCGGAGATTTTAGTCATAGTTAAACTTACTTTATTTTTAAATGTGCTGGTTCGAGACCCGCCGGTCGATTAAATTAATGATTTCCTATTTTTGAGATTAGATTAACGCTTTGCACTGCGAATAACGATACAAAATTCATATTTAATCATTTGGAAGGTGTTATGATATAATCTTTCACATGCCATTATGAACATATGACTCGGCCATGTTTCTGGAAAACGAAGAGGATGGATAACACCTACGTCCTTCTGAAGGGAGTTAGTAAGGGAATCCTAAATTAGATCTGCCATTGTGTATCGTTCGTAGCTTAAAGCAGAGCTCCTACCCCATATTGGTGGATGCTGCTGGATCGAGACCCGCCGGACGATTACATTTATGATTACCCATTTTTGAGATAACTTGTCCTTTTTAAATATAATATTATTTTAAATTGTAATGATTTCTTTAGGAATGGTTTCATATTAATTTTGTTGAAATCGATCAGGGGTATGAAAAGTTGAATACAAGACTTTGTTTTTTTCAGCAGTAATTATAATTGTATTTCGTAGCTATCCACAGTAGGATAAGCTCAAATTGGAAATAATTTCAGATATTAGATAGATATCAAATATTACAGGAAAAATTAAAAGATTTTCCTAACCACCACCAATGTTTTGAAATTGTCAGTAATCGATTCGTAATCTACTTAGTTATGCAATTCTATTTTTAACATTATAAGGTGTGTTTTACAAAGATTTTTCAGACAATATAGGTAGTCATTTCCTCTTATAAATATATCTAGAACCAGATATATATCTCATATCTGATTGTAACGCAACTGAAAATAAGTTTTTACAAATTTTATTTTCTATGAAATTACTAAAGCATCTACAAATTACTAAAGCTGAAATAAAAAAAAGACAAGTCGAAAGTTTTCAATATTTGTAGTAATTGACCTCTTCAATCCCTTTTTTGAAACATTTTGTATAATTTCAATATCCTTTAATATCCACATCTTGTATAATTTCAATATCCTATAATATCCACAGATGTCGGTATATAACAATCCGTCACTCCCGCACAGTGAAGTGGAAATCAAGAACACACTATTGATCGATCCCGCTGTGGATGACCTGGAGCTCGCCATGAGGTTCTCCACCGGGATCCAGAACGGCGATGTCTTCTATACCGATGTTAATGGCATGCAGGTATGTAGTGAAATGAAATAATTAAATTTATTCAGCACTCTGGTATTAACATACACTTGAACTTGTCAAGCTCACAATGCATTACATAAACATAGTAGAATATCGTATTAAAATAACAAATAAATAAATAAATTATTAGTCCGTTCGTGCCGTCTGTCTTATCATATATTTTTTTTAGTTACTAAGCTATTATTTTAAAATTTAGTACTACTATATTAAAATTGAAGACAACGAGCAGTTGGCTAGCGCAGTAGGCTCTCAGCCAGCAGTTTAATATAAGCGACTAATAACTGAAGGCTCTCTTATGGGATTCGGGTCACAGTACTGGGGGCCTTTAGCGGCCGTAAAAAGACGGGATTCTAAATAAGGGTGTAATCACTTGCACGGGATAACCGATCATGTTTTAAGGGGCCAACGCCACTCCGCTGAGGGACCTACCCTAGCTGTCCTGTGGACATAATTATATGCACAGACACTAAACGTAGTCACGAATCAATAAGACACTAATGGTAGATTCCATTGCGTGACCATTCTGAACTCGACATGAGGTTGCTTTTCGGGATCTAGAACGATGGTGCCTTCCTTGGAGATTTTAATAAAATCGGCTAAGGGCGAGTCGAACTTGCGCACGAAGGGCACCTCCGTACCATTATCTATAAAAACGACAAAAGATCACGTTTGTTGTATAGGAATATTTGTTTTATTTTAATTATTTATTTTGAAAGCGATACGTTTTTAAATCTTCTGTGAATATTTCAAGCGACTACATGTTGCCCTTATCAATATCGAGCAAAAACAAGAAAAAAAAATATTTAATCTATTTTTAGTATTTGTTCTTATAGCGGCAACAGAAATACAACATATTATTATGTCAAAATTTTATGGTTATATTATATTATACGCGTCAGAATTTTATTTACAGAACTATATAAGCCATGTCCGTATTAAAATAAATTAAATTTTTCTAGTCTGTTTAGGCGAGAATCGGGGCTTCTAAATGCTTCATGAAGTCTTTAGTAGTAATAACGGACCTTAATAATTTTGTTATGCAGATGATAAAACGTCGCTACTTCGACAAACTGCCTCTGCAAGCCAACTTCTATCCGCTTCCCGCAGCAACGTACATAGAGGATGAAAACACGCGTTTCACCGTGCTTACTTCTACTCCACTCGGCATGGCAGCATTGCAGCCTGGGCAAATTGAGGTAAGATCACCGTTGACTAAGAATTAAATCTGGGGTCACAGAAGTGCCTTTGCAAAGAAGAAATCCCACATTAGTAATGTGGGATTTCCACCACTGACGAAGTGTGTGAGAGAAATGGGTAAGAATGAAGCCGCACGATTTTTGTCGCACGGGAAAATTGACCGTCTAAATGGCAATTCGACTAAATCGCCAAGTAGCAAGCCCCAAATTTGGTAGCATCCGACTAACGCCCGAAATTAATAAACGATCCGCAATCTGTCAGTCAGTCCTATCTCTAGATTAGCTCTATCGCTATCTTGATCTTTACCTGCGTGCCAATAACAAAACATATCAATCCATCCATTTTTTGCCCAGAGATTGGGGTGCGATCCTTTCCCTCTGCAGCGTTCCGTTTTATGCAGAACTCGGTAACTCAGGACACAATTATACCATTTAATTTAAGAATAAAATTTATTTTTAAATATATTAACGATATGTCATCAATAGTGACTTATTTATAGCTAGGTTAAAATGTTTTACTAGACGACTAGGGTATATAATAATAAAATGAAACTTAATTCATTCAAATATTATGTTTTGGTGGAACGGAACGTATCCAAATTTGACAAGCAAAACGAATCGGATCAAAAACAAAAAAGCAGTAAGTTGGTTATTTGTTTTTGTTGCAAAGCATTTATAACTAATATACAAATAATTACTTATTAATAAATATAATACCTATAATGGATTCTGATATGATAAGCAATAATTTTATTATTGATTTCTGTGTTTGTTTTACAAATAATTTAAACAGTGACTAGAAGTTGTTGCCGCCTATTTTGTAAACAAAAAAAATATTCTTATTATTTATTATTTATATGCAAAGCTATTTTGGAATACAATGAACTATTTCACCAATTTTATCTTTAGAACCAATTGTCAATCCACCGAATTTCTAGGATTGCAACTTTAGATTGTTTTGGCTATCTAAGCTTATGTCAAAATTAATGGATTAGTTATTGGCACGTGCAACCTGTCATTTTAGTACAGAGGCCTATCTTTTTCTATGATCTGTCCTCCCAAAGATCGCTCGTTCGGAAAGATTGCTTTTTCAATCTGTGGATGCTTTATTGGCACGGTTTAATAGACAAATGGATCGAAATTGCTATCGTAGATAGCATAAAATGGATTAGGATCGTTTATTAATTTTGGGCGTAAGGCCTCCTACGCACAATGCGATTAGCCGTCAGCAGTCAATATTTATTTTTATTTATTTAACAAAATATCATTTATTACACTAAACAATTGACATTGGTTCCTACACCAAGTTCTAGACTTGTATCGCAGAAACCAGGTAAACATTGGACAATTAAGTAAATTTATATATATATATATATATATATATATATATAATAGCAGACAATTAAACTATACTTAACAATAAAATTAAACGAAATATTGCTGATCGGCTGCCGCATCACGAATAAAAACTACTTACCCGTACAAATATCTGAGTACGGTCAGCCGCACGGCTGGCCGCATTACGGTTAGCTGCATAGTGCGTAGGATGCCTTAGGTCGTGCGGCGACTGGCCGCATACGGCTGGTGACTCAAATCGACCGTGAAAACGATCAGTAGCAAGCGATCGACCGCCGCCTGAAGAAGTATTTCGCCCACGTTATTTAGTTATATACCTATTATACCCGGCACGAACACCAATTCTGCTTAACATTTTTTAAGGAAATTACTGAACCGCAGGGCATTTACCTATGTGAATGAGCTAGCGATGCGGCGTTGGTGAGGCGATTGGTGAAATGAATGGCCGCGCGGCGAAAATCGACACGTGTAAACCCCGCATAATTTAAGAGCTGTGCTCTTATTCATGGAGATTCCTGCATGGTTCTCCAGAAAACCTTAAATCCGTTTTGTGCTTTTCCAAAAATATAACAGAAAAAGCGTTGTTTTCATTACTTAGTGTTTTTTTAAATATTTGTTAACGTTTCGTTAAGAAGACGGTTTTTTGTAAATGCTGTCTCCATATTAATAAGATGTAGTGTCAGACTATACATATATATGACATATTGTAACCATACTTTAATACAAACGAAACCATATTAGATCTAACTGTGTTTATGGTGGGTCTGTTAATACGTAAAATCCGCATGTATCAAATATATCTGTGAATTGTTTTATATTAAAAATCAAACCAATGAGGAAATGAGCACTGATTTCAGACACCCAATAGTAGGCTAAGTTCGCTTCATTTTCATCCAATGAGAACTCAATAATTCATTAAACTGACTTATTTGAATATGTTAAGAGTGCTTTTTGATGGATACATATTTCAACGCCGCGGTTGTTTCGTTTATTAGCAGCCCGATCGGGGAATTACCTCCACCTTACACAATGTTAAAGGTGTGGTCCTAGGTGCGTTGCTCATCGAGGATGGGGTAACAGTGGGCAACGCATAAGTGATCCTATGTGTGTTCCAAACGCCATAGACTAACCTACTAACCCGCCGTCTGCCGACTTAGTAGTAAAAATAAATAATTTCGCCAAGCTATATTTTTTATATTAAATTTGTAATCCGCAGGTAATGCAAGACAGAAGATTGAGTCGAGACGATAACAGAGGATTATCTCAGGGTGTACAGGACAATGTGCGCACGAGACATGTCTTCAGACTTATCGTCGAGAACGCCATCAAGCCGTGTGCGGTATGAATCATCTTACTAACCCCATCTGGTCCCTCCCTCTTACCCACCACTGCAACTCCTGTAAGCCAGGATCAACAGTGGCACACAATGAAATGACACTGAGCGGTGAAGCTCAGGCATGTCCCGGGGAATCTCTTTAACTGTCGTGGATCCCGCAACGAATTTAATCAGAAACAGAAAAAAGGAGGAGTTAGAAAATGAATAGTTCCACTTCCCTCCAGAGCATAGCGGGAGACAGAATGATGTAAAGAGGCTATAGCCTCATTAAAATGAGAGATTTGCAACTAGAGAAGCCAGCTGCAAAAGCACCGAGGATCAATTTAAGGGTCTTAAGTGAGCTGTTATATTTGATTCCAATAGTAGGTATGGCAAAAACGCTTAAACGCACGGAAGTTGTTCCTTGTTGCTACAAGATCCGTATAATAAACTACTCCAGATATTGGTTGCAAGCTGTTTAACATAATATCACGCTTTACTAACATCGCGATTACTAACCCCATCGCACCAATTAAATAAAATTTTCTTTGTTTTGTTCTTAATTGATTATTGTCTTAACACATTTCAGCAAAAAACGCCTGCAGAGCATCCAAGCGGCTACCTATCTCTTGGTGCTCATGTGTCACAACAGTTATTACTACAGCCGATAGTGACGATGCACTACACGGCGCGAGACGACACGAACCGCGCCGGGTACTCGCGAGCGGCACTCAATGCGGCCGACATCGTGATCGCGGCCTATCACTCGCATGTCACTACTAAGGTATGTTACATGTAATAAATGTAATATAACACTACAGTTATACTGCAACTAGTGGAGGTGCCTTACACTGTTTGAGACGACACTTGCTAGCATCAGTTTCATGTCACTGCAAAGGTATGACCATGTAATAAATGTAATATAGCACTACAGTTGTACTGCAGCTAGTGGAGCTGCCCTACACGGTTTGAGACAACACTGCTAGCCTCAGTTACATGTCACTGCTAAGGTATGTTGCATGTAATAAATGTAATATAGCACAACCGTTGTACTGCAGCTAGTGGAGTTGCACTACGCGGTTTGAGACGACACTTGCTAGAATCAGTTTCATGTCACTGCAAAGGTATGTGCATGTAATAAATGTAATATAGCACTACAGTTGTACTGCAGCTAATGGAGCTGCCCTACACGGTTGAGACAATACTTGCTAGCCTCAGTTACATGTCACTGCTAAGGTATGTAACATGTAATAATTGTAATATACCACTTAAGTTGTACTGCAGCTAGTGGAGTTGCACTACACGGTTTGAGACGACACTTGCTAGCGTCAGTTACATGTCACTACTAAGGTATGTATCATGTAATAATTGTAATATACCACTTAAGTTGTACTGCAGCTAGTGGAGTTGCACTACACGGTTTGAGACGACACTTGCTAGCGTCAGTTACATGTCACTACTAAGGTATGTATCATGTAATAATTGTAATATACCACTTAAGTTGTACTGCAGCTAGTGGAGTTGCACTACACGGTTTGAGACGACACTTGCTAGCGTCAGTTACATGTCACTACTAAGGTATGTATCATGTAATAATTGTAATATACCACTTAAGTTGTACTGCAGCTAGTGGAGTTGCACTACACGGTTTGAGACGACACTTGCTAGCGTCAGTTACATGTCACTACTAAGGTATGTATCATGTAATAATTGTAATATACCACTTAAGTTGTACTGCAGCTAGTGGAGCTGCCCTACACGGTTTGAGACGACACTTGCTAGCGTCAGTTACACGTCACTGCTAAGGTATGTAACATTTAATAATTGTAATATACCACTACAGGTGTTCTGCAGCTAGTGGAGTTGCACTACACGGTTTGCACGCCACTTGCTAGCCTTAGTTACATGTCCCTGCTAAGGTAAGTAAAATGTAGCAAATGTAATATAACACTACACTAGTACTCGATGCGAGACGAGATTAATATAACATTTTATACAGTAATATATACTTGGATTAGCTCACTTTGCACTTTGGGCAAAGCAAATTGCGTCCCTAAGCTAAAACGTATCTTCATAAAAATTAATAGGATAAAAAATATAATGTCCAAAATTCAGTATTGTGTTGTTCAGAATCGTTTTTACATCACGATAAACGAGGCTTTGCAAAGCATTCTATTGCTTGTATCTTTCTTCTCTTGTTTCTACTTATACTTTGATATCAATGGGACATTTGTTATGTTCGGTGATCATTCCTCATGGCATGGTCGATTTTTATGAATTCAGATAATATATGAACTCACGAATGGTCACTCACTACCACTATGTCAAATTTGAAGAAGATCGTTTCAACCGTTTAGGATATGACCAAAAACGAATGACATGTACTCAATAACTGATGTTATAAAAAATATTTGAACCTACTTTTTTAACCTTTCTTCATAATATAATTTGAGTTTAATTGAAATGATTGATTTGACACAGAACAAAGACGGCACGGTGATGCGCGGCATGGGGATGACGTTCCAGCGCGTATTCGTGGACGTGTGCTACGGCAGTAAGGACATCACCAAGTGGTATCCCCTCGGTGATGGACAGGTTGGTCATATATATATCTCGTTCATAATATTAGTTAATAGCGAATGGCGCTTATATTTTCCGACAGGTATAAATCGGTTTGGTGATGTGTGGTGACGGCATATAATATCATCACCCCATCTCATCCCGTGGGGGGCGTAGAAATCGACCGAGGGAATACACACCAAAGAACGGGCAGCAGCGTTTTTCTGTGAACTATGACTCTCAAACTGCGATCGCCACCCCGTCTGCTAAGCGTAGCGATTATAGCATTTCACTCATTCTTTGGGGAGGCTTTAGACCAGCAGTGGACGTAATTTGCCTGACATGGGTATAAATCGGTTTGGTTGAGCCTTTGTTCCCTGCAAGTTGTTGGTTCAATTCCGATACCGAACAATCTGTGTGAAATACGAAACACACAACGTCAACACACCACAAGGCGACTGCCATGACTCAGTTGGTAGTCAACCTGCCGTCTGATCTAAAGTTTGCGGGTTCGACCCTACTACAAGACAAATAATTGTGTTCATAAACATGTCTGTTTATCTTGGTCTGGGTGTTTTCAGCTATTTATTTTATTAATTATATTAGTCTGATAAAACAGTGCGCTGATGAACTTACCTTGCCATTTTATATACTAATTAACCAATCCTTCGAAGAAGGTGTTTTTCCTGACTTACTCAAAAAGGCCCTCATTAAACCTATTTTCAAAAAAAACGATAAAACTGACCCGAACAATTACCGTCCCATTGCTCTACTACCAACAGCCTCAAAAATATTCGAAAAAGTTATGTGTAATCGCGTTTACGCGTTCTGTGAAAAATATAGCATTTTCAATGATAGCCAAAATGGATTTCGCAAGAACAGATCCACTGTTTTGGCCGTCTACAAGTACATACAAGAAGCACTCAAAATTATTGATAATAAAAAATACGCTATTGGACTGTTATTAGACATGACCAAAGCGTATGATAAAGTACAATTCGATATACTATTGAATAAACTTTACAACATAGGTATCCGAGGAAAAAGTCATGACTGGTTTACATCTTATTTAAAAACCAGAGAACAAGTCGTAGAAATAGAACACTACAATACACAAACACAACACATTGAACTAATTAGATCACAAAACATACCTGTACCTCCATACCACAGGGAAGTGTCATAGGATGCCTATTGTTCTTAGTCTACATAAATGATCTCCCTAACCACATAAATGAAACGTGCGTATTGTTTGCCGACGACGTCTCTATTTTAACATCATGTAAAAATAACCAAAACCTGAACCAAACACTAACATCTATACTTGATACCACAACATGCTGGATGAACGAACATAACCTTGAAATTAACTTTAGTAAGACAAAAATAGTCACTTTCCACCCGTGACAAAAAACCCCAATAAATATAAATTTTAAATACAAAGGATCCAAGTTAGAAATAGTTAATAAATTCACCCTTTTAGGCCTAGACATAGATACACACATAGACTGGAAACCACACATACAGAAAGTAAAAACAAAGCTATCTAAATTTGCATATGCCCTCAGAGAAATAAAGAAAACTACAGATCTCAAAACAGCAATAGTAACATACTATGCGTACGCGTTCGCTTGGCTTAAATACGGAATAATATTATGGGGTAACAGTACAGACGCACCTTCGCTATTTACAATCCAGAAGAAACTTATAAGAACATTGGTTAACATAGAAGACACCGACTCATGTAAACCACACTTCAAAGAACTAAACATCCTAACACTACCCTGTCTCTATATATTTGAAATTTGCAAATTTGTAAGGAAGTACCCACAATTCTACAGCAAAAGAGAAGACATACAAACAGAAATCAAACTTAGACATGGAAATAGACTCAACCTGCCAACTTCACGATTAAAAATGCACTCCTCTAGTGCGTTTGTCACGTCAATAAAAATCTACAATAAATTACCTGAACACATAAAAAACACAGAAACAAACAATATATTTATAAATAAACTAAAACGATTTCTCTTAGATAAAACCTACTACACAATTGACGAATACTTCAAAGATAAATTCCTCCTAGAGAAACGAAGATAATTAGAATAACCAAGTAGTACCTAATACATCTATTTACCTTATCTACCGTGCAATATCTTTAATTACTTACTATTTAGTTAATAATAAATTACAGCTAATATATAAATAAATATATAAAATAATTACCTAATTTATAATTTAGAAAATATCTATTAAAATAAATAAATAAATAAATATAGAAATACTAATTATAAACAAAATTAATATAAATCTACTCATAAATAATATCTACTTAAATATCTAAATATAAGATTTACTCCTTAATTTCAATATTATTATGTTTTTAAACAAAAAGCGCTTCATCCTCTCCTCTAAAAACTAACTTGCTGTGCCCGACAGGGTCCATAATTGTTTCTCTATAATTTACCTACCAGCCTTGTATACATTATGGAATGCAATAAAATATTGAGTATTGAGTATATTTATTAACAAAAAAAAATATTACCATTCGTTTTCTGGTATTGCTTGTACAAGCTTTTTGAGCTAGATGGCGCTGTGTGATGATATGTCTCGGAAATTGGAATTAATTATAAATCGTTCATATTTTTTTTTTCCTGTTACCCCAAATATTTCTAAAAGACAACGTAAAAGGATTTTTCTAACGTATTCCAACAGCTTTGTTTTCAAAAATCGTCACAAATACAATCCTTTCGTTTCATTTTCAGTTCCAAATAACAGATCTGGTGGACGCGCCCACAGACCGCGTCTACGACAGCTCGTTAACATTCGTGAACATCAAGAACCCCGTGCCGAACGGCATCATCACGCTATGTCCTATGGAAGTGCGATCTGTCTTCATCAACCAGACTATAAAACATTGAACGACCAAAAGTGTAAGTAATATACCGATACAAAACCCAATCACAAATGTTTAGCCCAGCTATAAATACATAATGTTTTAGGAAATTATATTGTACACGCCCCAAGTTTGTGGTTTGTCAAGAGCAAGTCGGACACGCGCACGAAGGCTTCATTATCTATAAAAAATCATGTTTGTTGTATGGGACCACCCTTAAATATTGATTTTATTTTTTAGCATTTGTTTTTCCGTATTCATCCAGTTGTTTATGAATTAAGTGACAAAACTGAAATAAAAAATAAAGGAACCAGAAAGCGACTGTGGTATATTTACTTAAAACTTTTTGTTTAGAATATATTTGTCGTCTGAGGAGAAACCAAAACACGGAAGTGACAACAAACACCAGTATATCCGTGTCTTGTTATTTCTTACTGCATCAAAGAAAAGACGCTCGCCTAAATAATGACATTTTGTTAGGCGGAAATAGATCTGATGATCCCGAGGACCGCATATCGAATAATGCGTCAAATTCACGTTCCCGCCCGACGCGTCCCCGCAGCCCAAAATAACATTACATAAATTCAAAAGACCAAAAGTGTAATGGGGCCAAGTTAGGTTAGGAATTGTATATTCCGCCAAGTACTGCTTTTAAATAACAAAGTGACCAACAATTTTCTTTTTCTTTCAGGGGCTGTAGCGCTATGGTGTAAATACGTACCGAACCCTTATAGAGTGAGGTTCGTCTCCAACTAGGCTGGTTTCAACTATAAATCTTAATTTTATACATCAGTACACGTATTTGTGTAATCTGTCTCCGAATTTTTCGGCAAGGTTTTATACATAGGAAACGAGAACTTGGGGGTATATATTTTATTTGCATTTAAAACGATGTGCTGATGTGATAATGTAGTTAAGTAACTTTTTCTTCTGGAATTATATATTTTTAACGTGATTTTATATAGCAAGCGACATGATGCTTGGGACATAAAATCACGTTACAAAAATTACAGGAGAAATTACTAAAGTTTTGTATAGACGAAAATATACTTGTTTCTTTTTAGACTGAATTTCGACTAATTTCTAAGCTAAAATCTGTCCACATGGGTCTTAACTCGCACTAGTACGGGTAGGGGTAGTTCTCAGATGGGCATACTACCCCCCCCCCCCCCTCGAGATAAGATGGGTTGGTGACATTCATCGCCTTCATCACACAGCACATTAAAGTAAATTATAGTATTTGGTTGTAAATGCTTCGCACGAGGTATTTACTCTCAAGCGACGATGATTTCTAATAAGAAACATGTTTTCACAAAGTTGTACAAATTGCCGTCTTATCACCAGTATAAATTCTTTCTTTCTTTCCAGGCAGCCCTTCTCTTTATTGTTTGGAATAATTTTGTACTAAAATATATAATTGTTTTAAGTATGTATATTATTAGTACGTACGACGCCACGTCTTGCACTACAAAAACCGTCCTTAATGTCTACGCGATAAAGACTATCAATGTGAAATATGACGTGCGGCCGCGTGTACCTCGTGGTTTGTTAGCGACTAAATTACATATTTGGCAGCACCAAATAAGTAATTTAGTCGCTAACAATTCTCAGAATTGTGTAGTATATATAATAGTGAGTAATTTAGTGGACTATACTATAGATGTTTATTGAGGAATATACTAAAATTATTTGGCTTTTAAGTTGATATATTAGTACTATATTTTTCCGTTTGAGTTGCTTTTTGTGATCAATTTTTGTTTGGATTATTTATGTTACTAACCTCCAATACCAAAGAGAGGTGTTACTAATGTGCAGTGTAATGTAATCATTTCTCCCAAATGTATAAAACGTTTTCACCCGATTTTCTTTTATTGTAAAGCTAATGGAATGTGTTTATGATAATTTATCCTGCTGTCCAGGAGCTACAAAACGGTTGGAGTTAAGGTTAGGTTGCTTGTTTTTGTCCGCCGATGTACACACAGCTACACATCAACCTATACCTTTCCAGTATAAGCTAATCTCGGGCTGTATAGGATTTGTATCGGAATGTATAGCTTGATATGTAGCCGTGTGTACAATCATCATTACGTGAGTAGATACGCTTTGACATTGATATAGACTATTACGTTGGCAGTAAGAGCGGTTTTTGTAGTGCAAGTGTATCTACTGACCTGGCGTCGACTGTACATTCTATTTAAGTTCCAATATTTTCTCTTTTAAGCGAAAGCCACATCTGTGACTGTGATTAGCGCTTTCCCTACAAAAGGTTTCCTAGTAATTAAGGTTGAATTTATATACCTGAAGGGATGATACTATATTAAAGTAAATTATTTATTGCATAATGGTTATGCAGTACTGTAATTTAAAACTACATAGTGTAACTAAAGGCGTGTGAATTGTTAAACGTCGTCAACTACTAACGTAAGAGGCACTATTAACGTAGTCCTGTATAATAATTTCTGAATTATTTTGTCTTTTAAATTCATGTAACATCTTTCACCTCTTATTTTTTCATATTTTCATCACAAACTTTAAAGATAAGAGATTAAAGGGAGGGGACAGGTCTTAAAATCTACACTCTTAAAGTCTCAGCACAAATAGTCTGTTTTTTATCTGCAAAGGAACTCCATTCCTCCATTAAAGTTATCCCCGTACTTTTTACCTCCCACTTCTGAAACTCTAAAAAAATATATAAAATGCTATCTCAAAGTTTAGGACCTTAAAAGCTATTCTCAATATCAACTCGATGACATCAGATAAGTTGCTGAGATAATGTACAGACGCCAGCACATCCAGCTACCCCAATCTGTCAAATTCTATAGATTTTCAACTTTATCACAAAAGCATCAGGTTCCCTTTCAATTGGGGAAATTTTACAGATTGGGGTAGCTTGATGTGCTGGCGTCTGTATATGTGGCAGACGGACCACCATCACAGTATATGGAAATTTCCCAAATAAAGTTATCAAAATAAACATTCGTATGCAGGGCTACAGTGTAGTACACTGTGTACTACAGTACTAGAACAAGAATTCTCAACCTATTATACAAATAAATAGCTCTGTATATTCCTGCTTGGAATATTGAAACTATATTTAACTTTGGTTAGAATTATTGATTATGTAATTTTGCAACTAAAGTACTATTTATAAAACGTATTGTAATATTCAAGGTACTAATTGTGAACCCATGAAACTTAAACATCGAGTCTTGCGTCTTCGATTTAGCTCAAAATTTCCAGAGAGTTAGTGATCCATTATTCCTGTGTCCTTTATTGCTGAAATATAGGAATTATTACTTTGGTATTTTTAGACTTATTGGAAAATATCTGTGATGACTTAGAATTCAGCGGCACCACCTCCGAGCGCCAGTGTGTGGGTACACAGAATGGAAATATCTTAAGATACTGCTATTTTATGGCAGGCAATTGAATTAGTGGTGGCGGTTATTGCTGTCGAAAATGATACTATTTCTCTATACATATTAAGTGTGTATGTGTGCTTTGAGCTGGTCCTGCTGAGCGATACGTTATTTAGGGGTGTTATTATGTTTATAACTTAAAACGACAAAAAATAAGCTTATATATAAATTGAAAGCAATATTTGTCACTAAGGGACTGTAAATTAAACAATAGCTTTCTAGAAAATATAACCCATAACCAAATAGAAAACAACTTCACTTGCAAATTTGCCTATAAGGCCTCCTACGCACCATGCGGCTAGGCGCAATGCGGCCAGGCGCAATGGGGCCAGCCGTGCCGCTGACCGTACTCAGATATTTGTACGAGAAAGTAGTTTTTATTCGCACTGTGATGCGGCAGCCGGTCAGCAATATTGATTGCTGACGGCTGACCCCATTCCGGCTTTCATTAAGTTTTTTTTTTTCATGATGATTCTAGATGTTTTATGCGTACTTGGTGAAGTTTCATGGGTGGATTGAGCTGATTATTACACGTTATTTGGGTTACTATGTACTTATTCAATGAAGAAAAAAATAATTAGTTCAAAATTCCTATTTTACCAAGTGTCAAAATGACTTATAATGTTATTATGTTGTATTATGCCTTCGTCACTATATCTTTGGTCTAATTTTTGGAATTCGTAACTCTATTAGAAAATTAATTAACAGAGAAAAATAAAAATAGCATTGTTGATACAAAAATAAAACAACGATGTAACAAAAAAATTTAAGAATGCCTATTTTAAAAGTATATTTAAAGTTACATCGAATATCCCATCCCATGTTTACATAAAAAGGCTCACTTCGTGATAAATAAGACCAAACGGTTAGCTTCGTTCTTAAAACTAGGCCGATAGTAATGATTTGTCCCTGAAATGCGTGTAAATGCCACAAATAAAATAAGCCACAAATTAGTATAAGTAATATCGTTTAAGAATACAGATGTTATACTTGGTCATCTGTTGTGTTTCTATTATGTAATTGATATAAATACTAAATTATGTTTATATGATAATATGTCAATGTAGCGATTCTCCACTTTTTGATCTGATCATAATTTATTTTAATTTCTATTTATTTGAAAAGTATGGACACTCGATAAAACTACAAAAAGAACAAAGAAAAGTTATATGGCACAAAGGTACTACTTATTTCTAAAGAAATCTTTTTCTTTAAATCTGCGAAATATAAATAGCAGAAAAAAACGTCATATACATGGTTATTTGTAAAACACCAACAACCCCGTAGGACTAGATTGCTAACTTCATAAGCGACAACTTTTGTTCTACGAGTACCGACAAAACTGAAAACAAGAAAAAAAATGTACTCTCGTGACATTTGTAGGTCTATGTTTCATTCATTAACGAAAGTACGATGCGCGAACGACAGACGCTCAACTGCGAAATTAATATATTTTACCCGAAAAGCCTTTGCGTGTGTTACTTAATTTCCATTTACGTGGTGATATTGGAATCATAATTTTAATGGGTTAATTCCCCCAAAAAGGCAGCTATACTTAGGCAGATACACTGTAACGCTGCGGTGTGCGCTAAAGTACCCAATCTGCGCCTTCGCGCCTGATAACTGACAGGACTTGGAAGGATGTCTCCCGGTGGACTATTGCTTTTTCTCAACAGTCCGAAATCGACTAAGGCACAAATTTGGCACTAAGTACCGCTTAAGGAGGCCTTAACCTTTTGACCGCTAGAGTATAAAGTGCCAAGCCACTAGGTACAAAAAAATAGGGATTCCAACCCTTCTATTGTGTATTTATTTCGTGTTTTGGTGCACCGTATTATTTGTAACATGTTGAGTTTTCAATTGTCACGTATTTGTGGCAATGGCGTCGGGAAAGCTTAAAATGGATCTTACATTATACTACACATATGTTACGGTGCCACTACGTTAAAGTGTTATACGAAGTATTTAAAAGTGTCACAAATCAAATATAACGTACCGTGAAGGTTCCAATTTAATTAATTTTGGTATTGTTACATTTATTTATATCGTAGTTTTAAATGATAGAGCATTTTAAACATTCAATAATATATATACTAACTAGCTGCGCCCCGCGGTTTTACCCGCGTTAAATTTTATAAATTATAACCTATGTGTTAATCTAGGGTGTCAGCTAACTCCATACCAAATTTTATAACATCGCTCCAGCCGTTTAGACGTAAAGAAGTAACAAACATACACACTCACAAACTCTCGCCTTTATAATATTAGTGTGATGAGTTACTTATATTAATAATCATGCTAGAACCGTCTACTAATGTCTTGACTTTGGGGATCTATTGCGCCTCTATTGTCATTTCTGAAAATTTTCTGTCATTTTATAATATTTATAGTAAGATATGTATGATGATATTAAGAGTAAGGCAGTTCAGAATAAGGGCCAATATTTTAAGCATTACTAAATGTTCTGATTTATGTTTTCTCTTCTATGATTTATATATAATAGTGATATTGTAATATAATGGCTAAATTTAACTTAATGTAATTGTATTTCGTGATAAAATTGTAAATATAAACGTTCAGTTGATATAAATTTTCTGTGTTTTATTTATTAATCATAAATACCATATATACCGCGTTTTTTTGATAACCCATAATCTAAGGTTTGAGTGACAAATATACACCACATTGGCATGAAATAATTCCACAATGTCAGTAACTCATGACAACGAAGTCAATTTTTCTGGCCGTCAGACGAACACAGTAGGTATACTACTATTACACCTAGACACAGAACACATAATCGTGCTTATCACATCATTTCTCCTAGGTGGGGATCAAATCCACAACCTCTGACTTAGCAGTCTAGGTCACTAACCACCAGACCAATCAATAGGGTTAATATAAACCAATATTAAGCTATAAATACGAATTAATTACTAGGTCTAGAACTAATTACATACGTCTAAGTAATTCGTAGAACTGTAAGGGATTTTGAGACGATAACAAAGGAACTTCATAAAACGTTTTTAAATATTTTCAAGGCGATCAATATATTTATTGTAACAGGGATTCCATATTTGTGAGGCATATTCCAGATGACTTCTTACGAAGGTGTAATAAAGTATTTCAAATGTTTTAGCTTTTTTTAAAGCACCTAGATATCCTCGTTACAAATCCCAAAGCTCTTGATGCTTTGGCGATAGTTTGCTCGATGTGTATGTCAAACTGTAGCTTCGAATCATGATAGACACCAAGGTCACATACACCGTCGCATCTTGGTGATACTTGGCCCTTAAGTTTGGTACGATGTTGACGTAAAGTAGGTACTGAGCATTTGGATGGGTTAAGGTCTAACTTATTTACTTGACAGTACTTGTCAAGCCGCGTCAGATCGGATTGAAGATCCACTACATCCTTTGGCGACGGTATAATAGAGTAAATCTTCATATCGTCAGCAAAACTGAGAAGATTAGAACTTTGAAGGCAAGAGTCGATGTCGTTTACATATAATATAAATAATATGTAGGAATGTTAAGAAACTCTGGGGTTCACCACTAGGAATCAAAACCCAACTTGAGACATAATTACTGACAACGACCGCCTGAGTTCTATTTTCTAGGTAAGAAGAAAACCATCGGAGAAGATCTCCATTTGTGCCATTTCTCAATAATTTCATTTTTAGGATGTTGCGATCTATCCTGTCGAAACATTTACTGTAGTCCGTGTAAACTACATCGACTTGTGCTCCACCATCCATTTCTTTCGTGACATAATCGTTAATTAAAACGAGATTCGTAAGCGTGGACCTACCCTTTAAGTAGCCGTGTTGTGAAGAACTAAAAGTATTTTTAATCGCTGCGTAAACTTGATCGTAGACAATTCTTACGAAAGTTTTAGCAAGTATACACAGTTTGGAGATAGGCCTTATCTCATTTCTTGAGCCCTTCGTGTGAACGGGAGTTACATATGCTGACTTCCATACGTGAGGTACAGTGAATGTAGCGAGAGACTTCTCGAATAAGAGGCTTACCGGTAGCGCGATTGTTTCTGCACATCCTATGACAAACTTTGGTGATAAGTGATCCGGACCAGCGGATTTACATGGATCAAGATTAGTAAGCAGTTTTCTTACACATTTAATGTCAATTTCAATTGTGTTTATATTGGACGAAACAATTGATATTGGTTGGGAAAAGCAAAGGCTTGAGTTTGGACATGTACTTATTTATGTTTTTGTTATTAGGGTTTAGAAAAGAAGAGTAAAACTGTGAAGAGAATGTATCACAGATAGCCTCGGCAGAGGAAACCGCATCACCGTACTTAAGGGTTAGATTTCGACCGTTGCTTAACAAAACTCCAAAATTACTTAGGGTATTTCTCTATGGAAGCTTCAGTAGTTGCCAAATACTTACAGTAACATTCTGCTCCTAATTTTTTTTTACTCTATAGCGCAGTATTTTAAACGTGACCTCATCAGAGAGCCTGCCGTATACCCTAAATTTATGTAGGTACTTAAATTTCTCTTTTATCAATCGTTTAGGAGCCGGGGAGTACCAGATTGGGTATGAGTTATGGCATAATTCTTTAGATGGGACGTATTTCTCCCGAATATAGCTATAGTATCGTAAAAATAGGTTATACATTCCTCGAGCGATGAGTTCATGAAGATATTACTCCAGTCTATAGCGGATATGTCTCTATTAATCGAATTAAAGTCCGCTTTATCATAAAAATACCGAATGTGCGGCGCAGGGGTTAAATAAGTATATTCAGCAAAGAAAACGTCGATTATAAGTGCGGGGTGATGTTTATCAATCGGCGCCAAATGTACTAGACACTCGGATACGGATACAGTATCATTATAGTATATATATACTATTGTTTTATATATAAATATATTATAGTAGTATATATTTATTTTAATATAACTCAGAACTGGGCCGAAGACATCTGTATAAAACCCTGGCGCCGTAATTTTCGTGCCAAAAACGATGAAAGCCATTAAACCCCCTAAACTTCCGACTGCATCTCTCCATAGTGAACGCATTGTCGACCTGCGGTTATTGTACCAGAATGTGCGTGGCCTTAAAACCAAATTATTGACATGGAGATCAAGTTTGATACTTACCGAGCATGATTTGGTAGCCGTGACGGAAACGAATCTGGACAATTCAGTAGAGGACTCTGAAAAGTCAATTGGAGGCTGGAAAGTTCTTCGCAAAGATAGAGGGACATAGCTGCACGACCAGGTTTTACCTTGACAAGGCGAAGGGAATTCGAAACGGACTGTGGCGAAGATATCTGGGCTCATTTCAAAATAAATAGCCTAAATGTGTTTGTATGTGTTGTGTATGTTAAACCCACTGCAACTGATGATGATTATATGTCGTGGTTTTGCAAGGTTGAGAGCTTCATCCTCAATTTGAATGGGATTGTATTAGTTTTAGGAGACCTAAATTTAAAGAGCGCATCTGTAAATATTAACAACTATTATGGTTATTTTATAAATTTTTGTAATCTGGCCGATATGAATGGAGTGATGAATATGCGTGGGAGTAAGTTAGACGTAGGTAGTGTTGGTTCGTGAGGGCACTGGAGTAGTGTGCGAGTATGTTGAAAGCTTGGAGTTGGTTCCAATTGATCTCTATCACCCACCCCTAGACATCGTGGTGTCTCTAATAATGCATAAAGTTTATGAAAAGCTAGACCCCAGCAACATAGATTGAAGTAGGGACTGGAACTTTGCCAAAGGAGATTATAAACTTCTTTATGACCAAATAGGTTCAACTCCGTGGCATGGAGTTATTAGCTGTAACAACCCGTGCTTGGCTACCGATAAGTTTTACACTATAATGTACGATCTATTTGACACCTCCATCCCTAAAAAGAAAAGACACACTTATAGTTATAAAAGGTATCCAGTGTGGTTCACTAAATATATAGTAAACGATATAAATAAGAAAATCAAACTACACAAAAGATGGAAACAAACACATTGTGAGCATACCTACGCAGATTTTAGTGCTTTACGATCAGAACTTAGAGCTAGAACTGAGAAAGCCTATAAGTCATACTCCCGTAATGTGGAGAAGAGCTTAAAAAAGAATCCAAAAGATTTCTGGCAACATATATCCAGCTTAAGATCAAAAGGTGGCTTTGAACCACAAGTAGCATATAATGGAGAGCTTTGTTCAGGTGTAAAGGCGGCCGAGGCATTTGCTCAGTATTTCTCCAGTGTGTTTTTGCCTGATGTACCTAGATTGGACCCAAATATATTGAACCTAAGCTCTGAGGGAGGTGATGTACCTCTTCCTTCTCTGACAATTCGGGATGTAGAGAAGGGAATTGACAAAATTAGACCTTCTAGCTTGATCGGCCCTGACAATATTCCCGCCTACATCCTTAAGGGATGCAAAGAAACCTCCCCTATGTCATATTTTCAACCTGGCCTTCCAATCAGGTGATATTTTCCATTGTTTGGGGTATACCCCAAACAATGGAAAATATCACGAGTTACGCCTATTCCTAAAACCAGTGATAGATCCTCAGTGGATAAACACAGGCCTGTTGCTGTCCTTCCAACGATAGCAAAAGATTTTGAGCATATACTTCATACATTTATGTACAATAGTGTAAATGCTTATCTATCAAATGCCCAGCTTGGCTTTCGGTCCGGTCGTTCCGTTAACTTAAATCTTATGGTTAAGGTGGACTTAATTTCTAGAAGCCTAGACATAGGAAGGCAAGTTGATGTCCTCTACTTCGATTTCTGCAAAGCTTTTGACAGGGTCAACAATGATGTGCTCCTAACTAAGTTGGCTGCCATTTATTTCTGTCAAGGTTTTCTCAACTTCATTGCTGACTACTTGCGTGATCGCACACAGTTCGTCAAACATGGTTGCTATGAGTCCGGGCCCTATAATACACGCTCAGGTGTTAGTCAAGGATCTGTGTTGGGTCCACTTCTATTCCTAGTAATGATCAATGACCTTGTAAATAAAGTTAAATTAGCTAAATGCCTACTATATGCCGATGACCTAAAACTAATAATGGAAATAAAAAACGAGAAAGAATGTGAACAGCTACAAAAAGATATAAACGCCATTTGGCACTGGAGCATTGAAAACAAGCTGCTCTTCAACACTAGTAAGTGTTATATCATGACCTACGGTCGCGGGCGGCGACAGTTCTTTTTAATTATACTATAGGTGGTCAACCAATTACTCGTGTCAACAACATAAAGGATCTGGGAGTGACCTTCGATCGTTTTCTCACATTTAGTGATCATGTTTCCGGTGTTGCCAAGGAATCATTTAGGCGGTTGGGTTTTGTTTTGCGTAATGTCCGTGACTTTGAGAACCCACAAGTCATCAGCCTTCTTTACAATTGTCTGGTTCGAAGCAAACTCGAGGCTAGTGCCTGTGTCTGGAACCCTCATACAGCGACCCAAATATTGATTATCGAAAAGGTGCAAAAAACCTTCCTTAGATTTCTATTTAAAAGGATATACAACTACTATCCTTATATGTACCCTACTAACTATCTTTTAGGAATGTTAGGTTTTAATTCTTTGGAGGTGAGAAGAGGCTTTGATCAGCTTACGGTAGCCTGTAAAACCTTTCGTGGAGAAATCGACTGTCCTGAGCTCCTTAATTTATTCTGTCGGTTATATGTGCCTGGTCGTAGGCATCATCAGTGCCGCCACCAGCGTGAATTATTTGCGAAGCCGCTGCATCATACTGTCGCTAGAGCCAAGTCTCCAGTATGTCGAACCTAGATATGCTAAACGCCCTCCTGATTGCCTATCCTGAATGCGATGTGTTTTCCGGTAGATGGGCAGACATTAGGAGAATATGTTTGGTTTTCTGCGAAAGAAAGTATGCAAAGATGTCCAGTATTTTGTATTGAAATTTATATGTTACCCTAAAAATAAGTAAACAATTACGTTTCTATGTTAATTAATGTAATTGGTTATTATCCGTTTTATTTAACTATAAATAAAATAAATTAATAAATAAATATAGTAGTATAATGATATAATGAAATTTTTTCAGCACTTGGGTATTAACATACGTTGTACTTGTCAAGCTCACAATACAATGTACATAAACATAGTCGAATACAGTATAAAAATTAGAAGAAAAAAAATTGTCTGTACACGGACCGTACAGACAATTTTTTTTCTTCTAATTTTCACTTATATTTCTTAAATCCTAAAATAAATAACAAGTTACTAATCTATTATTTTGAAATTTAGTTGTACTATATTAAAATTAAAGGCAATGGGCATTTGGCTAGCGCAGAAGGCTCTTAACCTGAGGCCACCCTTTTGTGGTTCGGGCCACAGGTCAGGGGGCCGCTGAAGCAAAAGGACAGAATTCTAAGAGAGGGTGTGATCAGTTGCACGGGATCACCGATGACGCGTTAAGGGGCCAAAGCGATCCTCGCCGCTGAGGAACCTACCCTAGCTAACCTGCGGCTACCTAGGTGGCCGACCCGGAGAAGAAAGCCACAAAGAAACTCCGGGCTTGCTTTTTTTCGTCTTCTTTTGCTTTTTGTTTCCGATTGTTTTTTATATCTTGTATGTTCTTACATTGTGATGGGTGTTATGTAGGCTAATGCACGCACAGAACCGTTGTCATCTAATGAATCAAAAAAATTGTGAGATTATAAACAATGACATTAAATTTCACTCAAGCAATTAGAATAACCTCTTGCTAGATGAGAAAACAGTGGGTCCATCCGCGTACATTTACGAAATTAACAAGTCATATGAAGTCTGTAGGCGACGACTGTATGAAAAAAAAAATATTATGAGTACCCCAACAACAGCTCGACCAGTTACCGTAAGCAGCACCCGTTCACGAGTATGACGCGAGGGCCAGCCATCGCCCCCCTCACCATATTAGAGGGAAGGAAACGACCCGACCCACAACGCAAGCATTAACACACAATGGGAGCATGACGAGCTTGGCCGAACAGCGTTTGACATGTTCAAGATAATATACATTTGTTTAATAATAAGGATATGCATCTAAAAATCTATGAAGTTACATTATTACAGAATTATTTCTACAGTCAGTTGAGTAAAATATAAATGTGTGACCTTTATGTAACATTAAAATGTTGCTCGTGTTCATCCAAGCGACCAAGCGTTTTTGTCGTTTAAATAATCATTGAGAGTGTAATAGGACGTTTTCATTAAAATATTCCTGACCTCTAATTTAAACTTAGCATAGGACAGTTCCTGAAGATATGTTGGTATTTTGTTATATATTCGGATACTCAGTCCGACAAAAGAATGAACCTTTTGTGAACGATGAGATTTGGCACACAATTTGTGTTTATTTCTAGTGCTTATTGTGTGCGTGTCACTTCTCTTTTGAAATAAATTCAAATTTTGCCGCACATAAATTATATTAGAATAAATATATTGCGAAGATACCGTAAATATATTTATCTCCTTGAAAAACTCTTTTAAGGAGAATCTCGCGCCTAGCTGATAAATAGCTCGTACTTCACGTTTTTGTAGAATAAAGATACTGTGGATGTCAGCCGCCCTACCCCACAGTAGTATACCGTAAGACATAATACTATGGAAGTAAGCCAAGCCGGATATGTGAGTACCCCATTGAAGCTTACTGTCTAAAGTTATGCCCAGAACAGATATTGAACAGATTCCAACACTTCATTGTTCAATACCAGATCTGGACCAACATTACTCACATTAGGTGTGGTGAATTTAACGCACTTCGTTTTTTTGGCATTTAGAACCAAGTTATTAACCGTGAACCATTCGGTAATCAGTGTGGGAGCACTATTTATTTCAGCAAGGTTATCTCTGTTTCGGTCTACTTTAAAGATAAGAGAAGTGTCATCTGCGAAAAGGACTACATCACAGAAATTCTTTAAATAATGTGGTAAATCATTAATGTATCATCATCATCATCACATAGATAATTTATGTAATAGGATTAACAAATTTGTGTATGCCCTTAGTCAAGTTAAGAAAGTCATAAATAAGAAAACGGCTATTATATCGTACCACGCCTATATCGAATCCATATTACGTTATGGACTGATGATATGGAGAAACAGCACAGATAAAGATAGAGTTTTCATTGCCCAAAAAAAATGCGTTAGGGCTATTGGTGGAATCCGTCCTGATATGTCATGTGAACCACTCTTTAAGAGTCTAGGCATATTGCCACTTCCTTGTCTCTACATGTATGAAATTTGTAACTTTGTATATAATAATAAAACATTGTTTCAAAAAGCTTACGACGTAAATTCGAGATTAAAAAGGGATGCACACAGACTGGTGTTACAAGACATTCCTAAATCAGATAAGTATTCTAAAAGTTGTCTTGCGATGTGTGTTAGAATATACAACAAGATACCCAAAGAATTGAAATTAATAAACAACAAAAACTTATTTAAAAACAAATTGTACAAATGGCTCAACATTCATAATTTCTATGACATCAAGGATTTCAAAATAAAATGAACTTTTTAAAGAATAATATGCACACAATGTAGTTTTTTTAATATTGAACTATATGCATACTTAATAATGTTTAAAATTTGATCTTGACCAATTTTTACAATTATATTGAATTAATATTAGCATGAGATACTTAGATTAATTAATTATTGTGATTATATTGTATAAATTTTAAGTTTTATTTGTATATTGACATATATTATTAATTATTTTGCATGCAATTTTCACATTTTTAGTAAACTAAACATGTGGAACACAATATGTAACCAATTTGTAACACCATCATATCATGTTTAAGGCAAATAAAGACTTATCTTATCTTATCATATCAGCCGAAATACTTCTACTGCTGGACAAAGGCCTCCCCCAAGGATCTCCACAATAGCCGGTCCTGCGCTGCCCGCATCCAGCGGCTTCCCGCGACCCGCACAAGATCGTCGGTCCACCATGTAGGAGGTCTGCCCACGCTGCGGCTTCTGGTTCGTGGTCGCCACTCGAGAACCTTTCTGCCCCATCGGCCGTCAGTTCTACGAGCTATGTGCCCTGCCCACTGCCACTTCAGTTTGGCAATTCTTTGGGCTATGTCGGCTACTTTGGTTCGCCTGCGGATCTCAGCATTTCTAATTCGATCTCGCAGGGAAACTCCAAGCATAGCCCTTTCCATTGCTCTTTGGGTGACCTTGAGCCGCCTGATAAGGCCCATAGTGAGCGACCACATCTCTGTTCCGTAGGTCATCACTGGCAACACACACTGGTCGAAGACTTTCGACTTGAGACACTGCGGTATTTGGGACGAGAAGACATTACGTAGCTTCCGGAACGCTGCCCAGCCGAGTTGGATTCTACGATTGACCTCCTTTTCTAAGTTGGACCTACCTAGTTGGATGGTCTGTCCTAGGTAAATATAGTTCTCTACAACTTCGAGTGCAGAGTCTCCAACCTTAACTAGAGTGGGTGCAACATGGATGTTCGACATGATTTTCGTCTTATCCATGTTCATTTTCAGACCCACTTGTTGAGCGACTCTACTAAGGACATCGAGCATTGTACTGAGATCGTCAAGGGTCTCAGCCATGACTACTATATCGTCGGCAAATATAAGGTGGGTGATGTACTCGCCATTGACATTGATGCCAAAGCCTTCCCAGTCCAGAAGCTTGAAGACATCTTCCTATGCAGCGGTGAACAGTTTCGGAGATATGACGTCTCCCTGTCTCACGCCTCGCTGCAATTGAATAGGTTTAGAGTTCTGGTCCTGAAGACGGACTGACAACGCTACCAGTTGACGTACAAACACTTTAACACCTGGACATATCCATAGTCAATTTGGCAACTTTGAAGAGACCTTAGCACGGCCCATGCTTCGATAGAATCAAAGGCTTTCTCATAGTCCACAAACGTTAGCATAATGGCTGGTTATACTCCTCGGTCTTCTGTATAACTTGCCGCAGCGTATGTATGTGGTCTATGGTACTGTAGCCTCTTCGGAAACCGGCTTGTTCGGGAGGCTGGAAGTCGTCAAACCTTCGTGCAAGACGATTCGTAATGACTCTCGAAAACAACTTGTATACATGGCTCAGCAGAGAGATGGGTCTGTAATTCTTCAATGGGGTTTTATCGCCCTTTTTGAAGAAAAGCACCACCACACTCCTGTTCCATGCTTTTGGCGTTTGACCTTCGAGTATGACGGAGTTGAATAACTTCTGAAGGGCCCGCAGGATCGGTGTACCACCCGCCTTCAGAAGCTCAGCTGTAACTCCATCATCACCCGGCGCCTTGTTGTTTTTCAGTTGTTTGAAAGCCATTATAATCTCGCACAGGCTGACGTCCGAGATATCTTGGGTGTAGTGTCGGGTTAGTCTTGCTCTTGGATCTGAGGCATGACTATTGACAGGAAGTCGCGTTGTACAACTGTCCGTAGAACTTCTCGATCTCTCCTAGCAACTCAGGTTTTGTAGTGTATACTAAGAACAAAAGGGACCAAGAATGGACCCTTGTGGCATGCCTTAAGTGACGGGGAAATTATTTGACTTAACTCCACCTACGTCGACACAATGAACTCTCTGATTAAGGTAAGAGGACAACACGTCCAGCGCAACCTCCCCTACGCCATAATGTCGTAATTTCAATAATAGCGTGTCGTGGTGAACGCAATCAAATGCTTTTGAAAGGTCACAAAACACCCCAATAGCATTCTGTGACTTCTCCCGTGCATCAAATATAGTAGTAGTGGATCGCCCTTTAGTAAAACCAAACTGGTTCTGATGCAAGAGGTTGTTTAAATTAAAATGTTTCAGTAACTGCTTGAGTATAAGTTTTTCAAATATTTTACTTAATGCTGGTAAAATAGAGATGGGGCGATAATTAGAGGGATCGTCTTTAGAACCTGATTTTATTACATTTTATTAGGTCGGGAAAAGTACCCTGTATCTATACATTGATTATAAATAATCATTAAATAAGGCGCTATTACGTCGATTATGGTTTTTTAAATCCTTACGGAAATACCCCATAAGTCATCTGTATTTTTCGGCTCAAGCGTACATATTTATATAGCCCTCTCACCCACCACTGCAACCGCGGTAAGCCAGGATCAACATTGGCACACAATGGACACAGAGCGGTGCGACTCGGGAATGTCCCGGGGAGTCACTTGAACTGTATTGGATCCCGCAAAGAATTTAATCAGAAAAAAAAGCAAGTAGAAAATAAATAGTTTCACTGTCCTCCAGAGCAAAGCGGGAGACAGAAGCATAACACAAGAGACGTAATAATAATGGAATAAACTAATTGAATATTGATTATTTAGTAATTAATATGATATGTACTTACCGCAGAGTTTGAAATCAATCATTCATCCCTAATCGATGGTTTTTGGATTGGTAAAGGTGCTAACGCTATTATAAGCTTTGGTCGGATATCAAATAGAAATATTAAGCTATAATAGCATTCCATGATACAATGCGTCAATTTAAAAACATAACTCGTGATCATAAATTTGATCACGAGTTATGGTTTTTGTCAAAACAAATACAGCATCATAGCCTTAAATTAGGAGCCAACGCCATGGTAAATAGATTAGGACCACAAAAAAAAAATGAAAACACCAAACTTATTTTGATAATTAATTTATTAATAAAACTTAACAGCTTGACTATAGAAATAATACGTGTAAACACTAAATACTGTTGTTAATGAATACATAAATTGGTACGTGGTAAGTTTCGCGTATACACATGACAAACTGTATTACATTAGCTCAATGATAACTGCAGCGTGACCGTTGAAAAATTACGACCCTTATTACTGTTACTCTTTAAAATAACAAATCGCAGAATAATTTAGATTACAAATTTATTATTCTGAGTATAACATTTGGATTGCCTGAATTTGCAAAAAAAAAAATTAATTATATTTTTTATGTGTTTTAAAACAGGATTCATTGCAGTCAGTAAGTCAGGTTTCCGATTGGGTGGATGATTTTAAATTTATTATGCTTGAAAATATCATAAGTATATACCGTATTACCGTATATTTTTGTCAATAATTGTTCTGATATATATATATATATATATATATATATTCAATAAAAACGCCTAAGGGCATCTCACCGAAACCTGCACGGCGAATACGGCTGCTATGCCAATACTTAAACACCATTAGAAGGCACTTTTTGTACTATGAAAGTAAAGAAACCACATACATGGACTAAACTGTGAAAGCAAATAGTAAAAATGTTGTGGCATTGTGAAAGTCAATAAAAAAAAGAAAGCATATTGTAACTTCCAGCATGGACGGGTTAGAAGTGAAATAATATTTTTTTTTTTAGTAATAAGTAAGTGTGATTCCGCAAACTGAGATAATACAATAAGTTTCATCTGCGATGTGTAATACGGCTAACTTTACAAAAAATGCAGAGATTCTTCACTAAAATAAAACTGTTTAAATAAATTATAATAATATCTTTCCTTTGAGCAAATTAGCAGTGTATATAAAATTACTATGTTAAAATCCATCCACTAGATAAAATCAAACTACATACAAACCCGGTTTATATTTTACCACACCAACGAACACAAATTTAAAGGGAAATAAATAAATAATACGCAGATATGGTAACACTTAAAATAAGTAACAAACTTCTAACCTAAAATGGTGCTCCCATCCAACGCATTTTTTTAAAGACTACGCCCGCAATAGGGAAAATAATCCCTGTGTCGCGGGGTACAAACATATAATATACGGGAATATCGACACCAAGTGGCGAGATGACTGTCTTAGCCACACGTGCAGTCAAGAACAAGTCAAGTTCAGAGTATTGAATGTTGTACAAAAGCGGTAGAGAGGGGCGCCATTCGTTTGATAGTGCTACTGAATTTCTAATACGTCCTTTAACCAATGGCACCATTAAAATTATCTACTAAAAGCGAATGGAATTGGCAATTACGTATCACAATTTACTATACTACTTAAAATACGTTGCCAGTGGCGAAAGGATTCATATAATATGATTCCAGTCGAGTTGCCTTATATAAAGTATTTATAATGTAGTGCACACCACTACCGGCAAAGCATTCTCTCTAAAATCCTTTTTTTTATTACTTAATTTTAAGTTAAAGTAGTAGTAGCATGCAGTTGCACTCGTAACAACTGCCAGGTTTTCAATTAATTGTTCAAATTATTTAACGAACAATTATTAGAGTAGATAAAATTGAAATCAAAGACAACATATGCGCCTTTAGAACCTCCCATATCTCATAAATCTGAAAATAATAAGAAGTCGAACCATGAGCTGTCCTACCGATCGAAAGTATGTTCAACTTTAAACGGAATTTAATATTCTTGTATAGATTTAAAATCGGCTTTAGTTATATTTAAATCTTCCACAAAATCATCTTAAGCTAAGCAATTATTGTCTAGTAAATGAATGGCTGAAACAAAAACAGCTGAATGTTATACAACGTTTTACAAATTTAAATCTAAACATATTTAAATCGAAATAATTTTGATTTTTTTATATCTTTATGCAATGTTAAATATTTTATAACAGAGAACTTCGCTAGATAAAACTTACTAAAATCGGTAAAATAAATCTACCACACAAAAAAAAATCAGTGCCAATTATTTTTTTAACGGAATGGCCGCATATCAAATTTAGTCCAAGCGGTCGTTCTAAAGTTGAAATCTGTGGTATGTTATTAGAACAATCATTATTTTGTATTTATATAATCACATAAGTAACAACTTGTCTATACTGATAATAAAAATCTTAATACTTTAAAACATCACCTGGAATCTGGCTGGATCACCAGGCTCGCTTGGTGAGAGAAAAGATGCATTTTGTTTTGAAAATGCGTCATCGCTCTCACTCTGTAGTGAAGATAAGTAAGTATATCTCGCGTTTTGTACATACATATTTGAATTGGCTAAAGTTTGAACATAAAATTGTATAAAGCATTTTAACAACTACCTACACAACCTAGATAACATAAAACAAAAATTCAAGATTAAAATTAACAAAAAGTTCACAGAATCAATAATAAAAAAAAACATACACAAACATAATATACAGACAAGATTTTCATAAGTACAAATTCAATTGACTTAAACTTCATGGACAAAATTTTACACATTTTAAATTTCATAACCTATTACATTCCTTTGAATAAAATACCCTTTATCTATAGAAAGAACAAAATATTCGTGGACCAATTTAACAATACATGCTTTTAAAAATACCTAATTAACCAGGTTTAAAATAATAAATAAAACTGATCTTAATAAACGTAAATATCTAGTGTTTTAAAAAAACATTTATTAAATATTTGAATTATCATCATAATCTAATCTAATCATAATAAAATTCACCATAATGATGAACAAAACTCATCATGAGTTTTGTTCATCATTATGGTGAATTTTGAGTAAAATTCATCATGATATTTTTGAAATTCATAATTACGATCATCATTTTCAGAGGCGTACTGAAACAGAACTTAGGAGACCATATTCTGGCACTACAAGACTAGGGTCTCCTAAGTGCATGCCATTTACTGTATTCATTACATATCCAATATGTCAAGATGTCAGCATTCGATTGGATGTTACGTTATTTTACAATTTTTATGAATTATATACAATATGAGACTTCTATTTAAAACAAACATTAAATTAAAACCCATCGATTAGACATTTATAGAAAATGTGGAGTATCGCAACTCATCACAATATAAAATATCATTATTTACTCGACAACAACATGTTTTACATTCCCTTGCAATAATTGTGAAAATTAATTTAAATTTTACAATTAATGTAATTTGGCGTAAAAAGCGGAAAATTACAAATGTAATCTTAAGCGACATCCATAAAGTACGTCACATTTCACGGAGGGGAGATCAATAACGCGTGACATATTGTGACGAGAGAGCTGGCAAGTCGTAAGCTGCGTTACGTATAACCCTATAATATTCATATTCTAAACCTTATATAACTTCAACAAAAATTTTGAATCCAGTAAAAGTTTTATTCGCGGGATATATGTACTTTCTGTAAATATGGCGCGCATACAGATTTCGTGAATATGGAATGGTAATTTATATGGGATAATAGGGGATACGCTCTAAGGAACGAATTTTGCTGACGGTGAAGTTGAAGCTACAGACGACCTTATTTTATCTTCGGATTTTTTTATCGATCGTACAGTTGATTCGTTTACATTGAATGAGCATGATATGGACCCAAACGACTCTCCACGGCGTAAAATACCAACCATTTCTATATCTTCGCGTCAGAACGTTGTTTTTAATTTTTTTAGTCGACATTATAAATTAGGAAGACCGTCATACAATTTAGGCATAATTGTAATAAAGTCTATTTTACTTGTGTATTAGTCCATTTGACACATACTATTCGAACTGATTCTGTTTACCGATTAGATACTCGAATAAAGAAGACGCGAATAAAGAGCTTTTACTGTACATAGATACATAGTTTGATATTAGATATAAAATTATTTCGTGTCCGCCAGTAAAGTCTCTTCGCACAATCAGTGTCGGTACGCCTAGCCCAATAGTGAACGTCTAAATTTAAATTTGATATGTCTATTATGAACTTGAAATAATGTTAGGACATAGTAACATTATTTACTGGATGCGAATAGCACAAGACCGGCAATTGTGGAGATCTTTGGGGGAGGCCTTTGTCCAGCAGTGGACGTCTTTCGGCTGATATGATAATGATGATAGTAACATTTTGCCAAAACTATTGTGGGGGCAAAAAACAAAGCTCGAAGAGAAAGGAAAAGATAATATAGATAAAAAAAATTGGAGCTTTCCGAAGATACTTAACCTTCCTGCCATACAGGAATATTAAGTATCATTGGAAGATACAGCAAGATTTTAATACCCCGATCAATTTTTTGGTCACTAAGCATCATTGGAAGACTATTTTATTTTTTCTCGTAGGTTTTGGATGAACCCTTACAGCGAGATTTGAAATGACGCTATTGGTATAGTCGAACTCATGTGTAAAGTCGAACTCATGATGTGACCTCGCATCTAGCCGTAATGGTTAATGTTATAAGTTCATAATTGTAATAAATAGTTTAAATAGTGAATTTACAACCTAGATTGAGCCGTAGAGTCCAAAATAACAGAGTTGCTCCTCCCAAAGTCCACATTAAACGAGGGTAAAATGGAATCGACTAGGTTACGATATTCCTGCATGACTGCTGGTACCACTTCATACAATATATCTTGTTCGCTGAAACAGAAAAGAGGTTCAATAAAGAATGATATACATAAAGTATATTAATATTGTTACGATCTAGGCCTAGCAACAGTCTACGAGCGCCATCTAGTAACAATTGGACAGACAAGACGATTGGACACAACAAAGATAGCGACTAATAACTGTATACAATCAGTGTTTATTTCTTTTGAAATGTAATAAGTGTCAATATACTCGTTTCTAAATTTTTTTTCTTTATGACCACCTACTTTTTGGTAACGGTTAGGCCAAAAAGTGTTATTTGATTTTTTCTGGCTTGTAAATCTCTTGGGTCGTATACGGTTTGTCCTCCCCGTCGATATGTACTAAATGCCACTCAATAGGTCTACAGAGTAGTCTCTATAGATCTATCTGTGAGAACTGACCAAAAAGACCAAAATTCAAACTTGAAACATTACATCTTTTATGATTAAATTGTATCAATATTCATCGTGGAGAATGTCCGAAAATTAAATGTAAACAAAGTTATCCCACTTGCTATACTGCTATTGTTCAGAACTCTGAATCAAATAAGGCAGGATAGGCTGATACAAAAGAAGAAATTCATCAATTGTTTACCCTGGACTTCAAAGTTTTACATTTAAGATTGCAGTATAATTTGGGGAAGAAAGAAAAAAAGAAGTGCTGGATATATTAGAAAAGAAAAGAGCTGAAAAGACAGCTATTATGAACACCATAGGGAGAAGAGGAAAGATATTGGTACCCTTAATATGGCGAGACACTTTGATAAGAAATATCTTGGAAGGAAAAGTAACATAAACTCATGACCTGACATCACACATCATGACAATTATTTATACCTGTATTATACTACCTCCTTTATATGTTTAAAATGACAAATGTAAAAATATTGCTGTGCCCTAGCAGGGTTCATATTTGGTACTGTACCTACTCTATTGTTAACACCTATGTAAACCCATGAATGCAATACATAAATTGAAATTAAAATAGAGGGAAAGAGATAGACCAGCATAATTTATATGGTTCAATAAAGGCGCAAGTAGAAGTAAGGCCATATCAAGAAGTCAAAGCGTATGCTGAGGAAAGCAATGCTCTTATATTGGAGGAACAGAGATATCCACAAATAAATTTATTACCAAAAGATTTATCATATTTCGTAATATCTTAGTAGCTTTGAAATTTCATATTTCAATATTATATAAATTGTCTATAGATATATAAGAGCAGAAACTGACTGACTGATCGATCGACTCACAGCCGAAACCGCTGGGTCTAGAACCATGAATTTATGCACAAATATTCGTGACACAAGTTCACAAGTGACGTTTTCAGTTACGAATTCAATCCCTAAGGGGATAAAAAGGGGTTCCAAAATTTATAATCGTAAAAGCAGACTTACTCTTTAAGTCTGTAAAGCGCTCCAACAGCAATGAGGCCTTGCAAGCAGTTGGCGATGGCTTCCAGGCTGAGGCAGTATGGGTGACAGCGTGTTGCCTCCACCCGCTGTTGTACCAGCTTCAAAGCAGACTTGTGATCACAGCCAGATAGCTACAACATAAAAAACTAATATAATAACAATATTATCCTGCGACATTATTCACACACGGCCATCCGATCCTAAAATAAGCCGAGCTTAATAGCGTTCCCGTTCGCGAAAACATAAATAAAGTGACCTTCAATTAAAATTCAGTTTTCCTTCTTGTTACGGATCAAAACAACGGTATAGATAATAAAGTAGGGCTTTACCCAAAACTGCAGGTTCAAGCCCTGTCGGTAATCTAAATGTATCCCAATTGAAAGTTTTATAGAATCATCTAAATAAAGCTGTATCTATGCTTGTAATTTATCGGTTTTGAACTTTATCACACGCCAATAAAGTAGGTATATAACTTATTATGTGGCAACTATAACTCCACTGCCCGGGAAAGAGTTAACTTACGAATATTGTATTATTAATATTAATAATAATTATTTAATTCAGAAAAATTCCATATGTGTTAGTTACAATGACAACTTATAAACTACTGTTAATAAAAAATATTTCTTGCTGCGTGAGCATCGTGGCAGAGCCCGCCGACTCTGGGAAATGTCTACTTGACTGCGTGCAGTCGTATCCACCTTCCCAAGATCGGAGAGTCCCACCTATTGACCAACGTTTTAAGAATGATGTTGGGGCTGGCGCACATACCACTTAGCAGAGATGCGGACCTTTTGCGCATGGTGGCCGAAAAACTATCAACGGCCGCGTCGGCAAGCATTCTGGACGCGCTACAAAAACGCGGCAGCCCCATCAATATCCGGAACGTGTTGTTACATTGTATGCGCAAGCTACTGTATACCCTCTGCATGAAGTTGACCCACAGATTGCACATGTAAAAGGATAGGCAGTAGGCTTTGAAAAGCGTCACCTTAACCTGATCCGTACAGCGCGCAAACTTGTGGGCCAACATCCCATAACGAACAGCCAGCGACCTGCGCTCACGTTCTACATCGACGTTATCTTATAGATCGTCTGAGACCCAGTGACCCAGATATTTAAAAATAGAAACTCTATTTAGAGGTCTACCGCACAGCCTTACGGGTGGAATTGTACTATAGCATTTACTGCCTGTTTTAAATATAATAAGTTCACTCTTTTATGCATTATATTTAAGCCCATGGGTCTCAGCGTGCGATTCACACAGTTTAATAAGTTTTCTTAACGCCCTGATCGAAGGGCTTAACAGAACCATATCGTCTGCGTAACTTATATTATTAATGCACAGATCTCAGCTCATTGATCAGATTGTTAATGTACAGAATAAATAAAGTGGGCGATGAAAGCCCCTTGCCTCACCTCACATTCCAGCTTATACTCAGCTGAAAAATAGTTAGACCATTTAACACGATTCTGTTGATTCGCGTACCTAAATTTAAACAAATTTATCAATTCCCGCGGCACATCCGTCTCGTGCTGCAGTTTTCCCCATAGTACATTATATGATACTAGGTCAAACGCTTTTGACAAATCTAGGTAATAAGCAAATACTGGTGTCTTTCTTGCTGTTTAATACTGCACAGTCTTAAGCAGGCTCAGAATAGCGGTCTCCGGTATAAGGGGATTAAGCTCTTTTGTAACTGTGCTAATGATACGTCACATACCTCAATCATAACTTCAGCACACTTATATAACGTCGTAAGCGCCGGCCACACGGACCATTTCAAGATGTACTGTAGTTTGGCATCGTCGCCTAGTAAGTAACCGCCATCCTTATTCACGATAGTTTTATTCTCTATGCAGTAATCAAGGGATTTTTGGAATGTCTGAAACATATTAAATTAAAAACAATATTAGTTAATTAATTAGAAACTTTGCCATCTTCGTCATGCTACGGGGATTAATAATAATATCCTGGGACATTATTTACACACGCCCATCTGATCCCACACTAAGCAAAGTTACTACTATGGAAACCTGATAACTGATATACTACTTTTCTTTTGTAAATACATACTTATATAGATAATTTACACCTAGACTCAGGACAAACAGACAATGTCATGCACACAAATATCTGTCCTGGGTGGGAATCGAACCCACGACCTCCGGCGTTAAAGCTACGATCTAAACCTTTATTATTTGACCAATCACCAGATTGCAGTAAAAGACTCATGAGTTTATCTGTGTTTTTATTGGCCGAACGCTGTAGAGACACATGAGTCTTCGTCATCATTCTTAATTTAAAATTATTGACTCTGTCTCAAAATGAATAATGTTATTGTTTCAAAGTTTTTCTTTTGTATACCTAAATATAATCTAAAATAATAAGCATTCAGACAACCGATCGAGCATATATTGTGTTTGTCCACTAAATAATTACTTTAATTTAATCCCGTGTTCATGCCCGCTTGATTATGTTTCGCCAGACCGTCTCAACTGAGCCGTGTGGAAACCGGTAGTCGAACCCACTGAGTTTGTTTCGCTGGGTCTTCTCAGTTGGGGCGCATTGGATCCGATCGTTACTAATACAAGGTCCGTCATAATAATAATACCTCAATATAGACAGAACCATTGACAATATGTTGTAAAAATATTAGACTTAAACTAGATAATTAAAAATAATCTCTTGACAATAACTTGATACGAGCTAGCTAAATATCATTGCTATAATAAAATAAATTTTATAAATGTTTTCATACAATGTGTACCTAAACATCTATGTTACTAGAAATCATAATGTATAAAACTTACAAGCGCTTTTTTAAAGTCTACGTGAATAAAAACCTTTTTTTTATTTTATTTTATTCTAGTTTCACAGGTAAGACACGCAGTCCAAGTGCAAGAATTAATAATAATAAATATTTTAGGACAACAAACACACTGTCATCTGATACTAAACTAGGCAGAGCCTGTACTATAACAACCAGATAACTGATAAACCTATTTTTCAGACAGCATTAAATTAATTGTATAAATTTAATTGCGGGTGGGAATCGAACCCACGACCACGGGGTATCCGGCCCCATGTGCATTAACCGCTCCGCCACCGCACCGTGGAACTGACACTTCAATTTTATACAATCCATTCGACATTTCTTAACGCATTTAAACTTTTATATATCATACATATAATAAAATCGTAGGAAAGTCAAAACTGTACATTGATTTTTTTTTAAAAGGATACTTGAGGCGTGATCTTGAATGGATCTCGAATCCAAAAATATAGTTTTTAGAATTTTTGTCTGTATGTATGGGCTAAACTCATAAAGTCCTGTAAGGTTTTACTTCAAATTTTGCATGAATTTTGCATTACTAAGAGGTCGGGTCAACATATAGGCTACATATTATCACGCTATCACCTACGGGGGATAAGCTGTGATAATTTATGAAGTATAACGCGGGTAAAACCGCGGGGCATAGCTAGTTATTGGTAAATTACATCGAACAAATAATCGTTTTTTTGAGTATGGCAACAATTATATTTTTATGTTGGTAGTTGGGTTGTAATTTGTTCTTGTAACGTTGGTATTTTTTAGTCTATGGATGTTCTTTATGGCGAGTTATGTTAAAGTGTAATACCGTAGCTAGTAAAATAACTATTTTAAAATTAAAATCTCTTCTTCTTCATTTAACCACAAAAGGTTATGGGCCCAGCTCCTTAACCGTGGTGAAGAGGTTTGGTATAATAATCTGCGGTAAAGCAGTGAAAAAAATCTGTGGTAAAGCAGTAAATAAGAATAGCGGTAAAAGCAAAGTGCGGTGCGAACAAAATGGACGCCGACAATTTTGGATCAACAATGATATCTACGGGCGGCCAAGGAATAAGATTAGAAGGCGCTGAAAACTGGACGAGCTGGAAATTTCAAGTAAAAGTAATTTTGAAGGCATTGTGTGCATATGGAGTGGTAGACTTCTCTAGTCCATGCCCGGACCGAACGGACCCGTCATGTGCTCAAGACTCAAAAAAATATGCAGATTGGCAAAGATTGGATGCAAAAGCTCAAGGAGTAATCGTAACCAGACTATCATCAAATGTGATGCTGCATGTTCAAAATTGTGAGACATCTAAACAAATATGGGACAAGTTATGTACGGTGTACGAACAGAAGTCGGACGTTTCATTGCATATATTACAACAACGATTTTTTGAAATGAAACTTGGAAGCAATGAAAACATCGCAACGTTTACAGCGAGAATCGACAACGTCGTATCGCAAGTTCGCCAAGCAAAAGGCGATATTCCTGAAAATATGATTATTACAAAAATAATTAGTTCATTGGGAGAAAAATTCCGCCATTTTATATCTGCATGGGATTCGGTATCAACTGATAAACGGACGCTGTCAGAGTTGACAGCTCGACTGTTGATTGAAGAACAAAGAAATAAAACTTATGAAGATCAAAATGATTTCGAAAATCAAACTGCCTTTAAAGTGAATGTTAAAAAGGATTCGAGAAAGTGCTTCAACTGTGGTAAAAGTGGACATTACAAGCGTGACTGTAGAGTGCTAAAATCAAACATGTTTTGTAGTAAGTGTAAAAAACATGGACACGCCTATGAACAATGTTGGTTTAACAAAAGGCCGGTAAATAGTGAGAAGCGAATTGCGAACTCTGCATTTATAACGTCGATTTCGATCAGCGCTCTAACCTCAAAATGTTCAAAATATGACTGGTTCCTGGATAGTGGCGCATCTGAACATATGTGTTATACAAGAGAAATATTCCAAAACTTTAATAGTTTAGTGGTGCCAAAAGATGTAATTATAGGGGACGGAACAGTGATAAAAGTAGTGGGTTGTGGAGACATTGAAATGAAAGCGTATGATGGTGTAAAATGGATCCCTACAATAATATACAGTGTTTTGTATGTGCCAGAACTCAAAGTAAATCTGTTTTCAATGAGTGCGGCTTTGGACAAAGGATATAAAATGTTGTCTACAGCCAACAAGTGTACATTTGAGAAAAATGATAGCGTTTATGCTATTGCAAACCGGCAAGGTAAAATGTATATAATGATGTTTCAAAAAAAGGAAGAAATTGCTTTAGTGGGGAAAAGCAACTCTAAACTTCAAGAGTGGCATGCTAAACTAGGCCATCAAAATATTAATCAAGTTAGAAATATTCTTGCAAAGAATAATATAATGTTTGAAAAAGGAGATGAAGAAACCTGCCTACCCTGCTTGAAAGGAAAGCAACACAAACTTCCTTTTCCTACAAGTGACCATAGAGCGACAGAACCTGGAGAAATAATTCAGATGATATTGGAGGCCCTGTCGAAGAAGTTACACTTGGTGGTGCTAGATTTTTCCTGCTATTGAAGGATGATTTTACAAAGTATAGAAAAGTTTATTTTATGAAGAATAAATCAGAAAGCATAGCCTGTTTAAAACAATTTATCAGGCAAACTAAAGTGAACCCTGGCCGTAAAATAAAATACATAAGAAGTGATAATGCCAAGGAGTTTATTGGAAAAGAAATAATAATAATAATAATAATATGTATTTATTTTCTCTTCACAAACAGTACGCTTACATTATAATAATCTAATACGGAATACTTCATTTGTGAGAGACTGGTGCCCGAGATAGGTATTCTAGGAATACCTGTGTTACAGGTCACCAGGCCCCCTGATCTACTTATACACTTAGATCTTATATTAGACTAGGTGATTTACAAGATATAACGAAGAGATATACAAAAACATAGGTAAGTAATTACTAAAGTAGCCTATTGTAATGTGTGTGTGTGTGTGTGTGTGTGCGTGTGTGCGTGCGTGTGTGTGTGAATGTGCGTGCGTGTGTGGTTGTGTGTGTTTATGTGGATGTGTGAACAGTATGTGTGCTTGAGTGAGACTGGGAGCGTGAAAGTGATTGCGTAAAGAATTCGCTGAAGTTAATGTTTAAAGTACATAGTTTTTCCGTTCTGTGATAGTCAAGAGTCTTTAACCAATTGGATATTGTCAGTTTGCAAGCTGATTTACGAAGTGGGAATATTGACAAGTATGTGTTAACTTTATTGTAGAGATATGGACCCAGAAAGCAGTAGAATTTGTGAGAAAGACTTGTTCGGAGAAAGCTAGTGGGACAGACATTGCCCTTTTTACGCTTGTCTTTATTCAGATTTGGGTCGTATACCAGTTGGGTATGTTGTTTCATTATAATGGCTAATATAAAGGACTGCCTTACTGTTAGAATGTCCCAAGTCTTATAGAGTTCGTAAGTTGGGTAGCGGAAGGGTAAGCCCGCTCCAACTTTCAGCACAGCTCTTTGCGCCCTTTCAACTTCAAGTAGGTGGACTTTACCTGCGCCACCCCATATGCCAATGCAATAGGTCACTATAGAATGACAAAGCGCGTAATAGACCATTTTGATAATACGTAGATCGGCCACATGTCTTAACGTTTTGAATATATAGATCAGCTTACGCAGCCTGGAGAGTAGCACATTAATGTGTGGCTTAAAAGTGAGCGCGTGATCTATATGCACTCCAAGATATTTGATAGTGTTCGTTCTTTGGAGAGGTGGACATTGACAATGTGAGATCATAGTATCGGCACAGGAGTGAGCAGTTATGTTGAGAGTTGTGGGAGGAAGGAGATTTATTTTGGATGCAAAGGTGATATACTTTGTCTTGTCTATATTTAGGGTCAGCACATTATGAGACAACCATCGACAGACTTTGTCAAAGCCAAGTTGTGCGTTGTTAAATACTTCCTCCCAAGAGCTTCCGTGAAAAAAAAGAGCCGTCTGCGAATGAAAGTATTCTTCCCTGTTGGAGCTGTAGTTGACAGAGATCGTTTATGTAGACCAAAAACAGGGTAGGTCCGACGACACTGCCTTGAGGAACACCGTATTGAATGGAAAGCTCATCGCTAATCCACTGACAAATTTTGACACGTTGTTTTCTGCGACTCAAGTAGTCCTTAAACAGTTGTAGGGGGAGACCTCTGACACCTAATCTTTCCAGCTTCGTAATAAGTAGCGCAATCGAGACAGTGTCGAAGGCCTTGGCTAAGTCCAAAAAAACGGTCATGCACTTCTTATTCTTGTCAATATTGGTCACGATAGAGTCTGTGAGCTCATGAATAGCTTCCTCAGTGGACTTGCCAGATCGAAACCCAAATTGTGCGGGAGATAGTAGTGCGTTAGATTCAAGGTAATCAAGAAGGCGCTTATTCATCAGTCGTTCCAATATTTTGGAAAAGGTTGGGAGGATTGATATCGGCCTGTAGTTATTAATGCATGATTTGTCTCCTCTTTTATAGATGGGTTTAACGAGCGCAGTCTTCAATGCCTGAGGAAAGACACCAGTACTAAAGGCAAGATTGCAGATGTATGTCATAGGAGGTGTAAATGTGTCTTTATAGCGCTTTATGATAGAAGCAGATACTTGATCGGCTCCTACTGCAGCATCCTCTCTCAAGCCCAGTATTAGCAGATCAATCTCTTTTTGATCAGTAGGTAGAAGGGCGAATGATTTTAAAGGTGGAGTATCGGTAGTTTGGAGGCAAAGATACTGACTATTGCAACCATTGCAAGTAATCTTTTCTGCAAGAGATTTTCCTACGTTAGCGAAAAATTTGTTAGCCTCATCAACGCTATGTTTAGGGTCACCCGTTGAAATAAGGTTAGAAGAGTGGTCCACACGTTTTTTATTTGAACAGATGTTGTTTATAGTATCCCACAGTCTTTTACTATTATGTTTTGTCTTTTCAATTTCCCTTTTTTCATATTCTCTTTTTTGTTTTTTTAGGAGGGAATTACAGTAGTTCCGATAGCGTTCGTATGTTGTTTTGATAACTTCGTTGTCCGGATTCTTTTTTAGTTTTTTGTACAGGTTATCTCTGTTTTTCATGCAGCGCAATAAACCAACGGTAATCCAAGGCTTATTTATTCTTTTCCGATTAGGTACCTTGACTTCTATTGAGCTATCTTGTATTGCATTGGTAGTGTACGACAGAAGGAAATGAGTAGCTATATTGACATTATCACACTGGAATAAAGGTTTGAAGTCTATTGCTTCCATTACAGTGTCTAGCTTCACAACGTCAATGCGTCTCATTGTTTTGCTATGTTCGAGAGCTTTAGGTTTTAGATTGATGGTGACACCTACACTTTCATGATCGGTTATGGATGACTCAATTATAAGACAAGTCGCTTCTAGTTGTGTTTTGAGCATAATGTGATCTAGACAGGTGCATCCGTGAGTTGGTTTGTCATGCCCAGACAGTATAGAATGGGAGGCCAAGACGTTAAGATACTCGAAGGAGCGCCTGTCTTTGGTATTACATGTTATGTCTATATTTATGTCGCCGCAGAGTATTATATTTTTATAGTTAGATAATTTGCGTAGAAGGCCATCAAGTGCTGTGATAAAATTGTTTGTATTGTTTTGCCCAGGTGGCCGGTAAATACCAATAACACAAACATCCGCATTTATTTTTAATAATAGGCAATTAGCGTCAGTTATTAAGGGTTCCTCGCCCAATATATTGAGTTCTTTTTTATAATACATAACTACACCCTCATTTTGGGTTTTATGTGAGGTCGTTGCAATATAATTATAACCATTGAGATCGGGTACGTTGTGAGTGGAGGGAAGCCAACATTCAGTTAGGATCAATATATTCCAACTTATTGTTGATCTACTGAGGAGTGTCAAGAAGTTCGGCATGTTACAAGATATGCTACGTATATTTTGACACAGTATATTAAAATTTTTGTTATGATTAGGTACAATAGATTGTAGGTCCTCAATATCGCACTTGATTGCCTTGGCTACCGACAGAGAATCCAGACTGTGGTTTATTGATTCTATGGATATGTTATCGAATTTTATTATATATATCCGTTGTACGTATCTTGAGGAAAATTGATCGTGTTGTAGGTGAGATTGGGTATGTGCAATGGTAGCTGGATAGTGTATATGTGGTGAGTATTGGTCTCAGAGTTGTGGGAATATAGAGGTAGTCTGTGTATGTGAGTTGTGTTTGTTTAGTGTGAATTGTTGTGGGTGAGATTGAGTGTGTGGGATGGTAGCTGGGTAATGTATATGTGGTGAGTATTGGTCTCAAAGTTGTGGGAATATAGAAGTAGTCTGTGGATGTGAGTTGTGTTTGTTTAGTGTGTATTGTTGTAGGTGAGGTTGAGTGTGTGGAATGGTAGCTGGGTAATGTATATGTGGTAAATATTGGTCTCAAAGTTGTGGGAATATAGAAGTAGTCTGTGTATGTGTGTTGTAATTGTTTAGTATAAGTTGTTGGGTATCAATGTTTTTGTGACGATAGTTGAATAAGTATGTATACTATAACTATTGACAGGTATTTTAGGTAAATAGAATAAGTTGTGTAATAACGATAAAAAATGACTGGTATGGTAGTTAAAAAGTATTTTAGTCAGAAACTGAGTTCAGCTTCGTCTTCTATACGCTTCGGCAATTGTCCCTCTTCTTTTTTTATATACACCTTTCCAAACGCTGTCCATGTAGCTGCAATCTTTTTGTTTTTAACTAGTTGCCTGGCAATATAATGGAGACGTCCTGCTTTGGTTGTTAGAACTTCAGCGATGAATAGTGGCCGTGGGTTGCCTGGCAAATTAATGTGTTGCGTATTCAACTGCGGTTCCTTATTAGTACGTTTGTATTTGTTAAATTGTTTGTAGGCAGATACGATAGCTTCCTTCTTATAGGTGCTGCTGAAGTCAATGATAATAGCCTCAGATTTGGTACGGTAAATATCTTTTACTTCCTCGTCCAATATGGGGGAATCGGGCCTTATAACTGCGCCAACGCTCTTAATAATATTTAATATTGATTGTTTATTTTCATTGTTTTGTTTGGGTACATGACGTATTTCGATGGAAGAGCTCCGAGCATTTCTCTCTAGTGATTCCAGTCTGTTTTCTAGTGTCTTGACACGTTTCTTATAATCGCAGTTATCCTTCTCCAGGATATTTATTTTGTTGAGAAGTTCATCATATTGACTGGACATATAGTCCACAGATTTTTGGATATCTTGGTTTTGACTCACAAGAACGCTAATGGAACTATTCAACGATTCGAACTTTTGTTCTTGTTGGCTTTTTAAATCAGAAATCATACTTTTAATTTCGGACATGTACTGGCCAGGCGTCTCTGAGAATTCATTAAAGGTTCGTTTTTGACGTTTAGTAACGTTGAGATAATCCGTCTTGTCTTCATTCGATGCTCTGTTAAGGGCCGAATCTGATCCGTAGAGTACAGTAGGAGAGGTTGTTTGTTTTGACATTTTAGTGAATATTTTCTCGGGTACGATAATGCGTCTCTGAGTTAAGTTGATGGTAGATATATAATTTGTTATGTTCTGTAGTAATGTTTTTAGTAAGTAATTTTAAGTTAAAATCTTATTATATTATAAGAAATGTATTCTGTAAAGTTCAAACAATCACAAAAAGCTAAGTCGTTTGCTGGGGTTTGAACTCGATGTCGCAGTGTTACTTGGCAGACGGTCTTATCCGCTAGACCAGCTGAACATTAGTAGTATTGGCGAAACATTTGTTCTTATTATGAATAGTGGTTATTGTTTACACAGACAGGTCAGTAACCTCTAGGGCCCGTTCAATGTCAAGATCGTGCAATGGCCGTCGTGTGTCACTGAGTTTTAAATCAATAATTGCACAATATTGTCTTTTCACTCACTGTTATGGATGTGTAATGCACTGCTTAATTTGACTTGGTCACTTATTGTTTTTGTTGCACTAGTTTGGTGGTGTAAAACACGGTATTTATATTAAAAAACAGTTAATACACACGGAGTATACATAAACACGTCCGTTCACTTGCGAATCGCAGCGGGGGGCTGGCTGGGAGGCGGGGGAAATGCGTGACTTGTTAAATGCCCATGGTATCCAACACCAAAGAAGTGTTGTTTATACTCCTCAACAAAATGGTTGTATCGAGCGTGAGATGCGTACAGTAGTTGAATCAGCTCGAACCATGCTGTTAGAAAGCGGCTTAAGTAAAAATTTGTGGGCTGAGGCCCTAAATACAGCCGTTTTTGTATTAAATAGGACTGGACCAAGCCGGATAGATAAAACAACACCATATGAGCTTTGGTCTGGACAAGAATATGACATACATAACTTAACATATTTTGGAGCACAGATTTCTGTGCATGTACCTGACCAGAAACGGCGGAAATTTGAAAGTAATAGTGAATTAGAATACTTAGTTGGATATGGAAAGAACATAAAAGGATACAGAGTTTACATGCCAAACAAAAATGAGGTAGAAATTAAAAGAGATGTAATATTTGTAAAAGGAGAGGCTGACAAACAAACTCTGAACAAGAAAGACAAAGAGATTTTCATTGGATTTGATCATTTCCATAATGATAACATAACTCAAGAACCCTCAGAAGAACACTTTGCGGATGGAAACACAGAATTAAATGACACCTTTGCAAGTGCAAATGATCAAGAGTCAGTGCAATCATTCCATGAGGAATCACAAGTAGAAATAGTAGAAGATTCAATAGAAGAATCTATAAATATATCTGGAGAGAGTATACAAGAACAAGATTTAGTAGTGACAGATGGTAGACCAAAAAGAGAAACAAAAAAACCACAATGGCTGAAAGATTATTATGTAAGTAGAGACTCAGATGAAACTGACAGTAGTTTCACTACCTACAGCTGCGATGATCCTATTACATACGAGGAGGCAATGAAAAGACCTGAAAAATGCATGTGGGAACAAGCCATTAAGGAAGAACTGAAAACTTTAGAGAGAAGTAACACATGGGAAGAAGTAACAAAAGTCCCAGATGGAGAAAACCTTGTGAGTAGCAAATGGGTGTTCAAAGTTAAGGAAATAGAAGGAAAAACTATCTACAAAGCTCGCTTAGTAGCTAGAGGGTTTGAACAGAAAAATTGTGATGACCAAACATATGCACCTGTTGCAAAGCTGACTACTTTTAGGACATTGATGGCAGTAGCCAATCAGAAAGCTAAACCAGTTTACCAGATGGATGTCACAGGAGCCTTTCTCTATGGAGAAATAAATGAAACTGTTTATATGAAGTTACCTAACAACAAAATTTGTAAGTAAAAAAATCTATTTATGGTCTTAAAAAGTCACCTAAATACTGAAATTCTAAATTTAATGACTTTATGCTTAAACAAAAATTTGAAAGATCTCAAAATGATCCATGCTTGTATTTTAAAAGAGATAAAAATGAGTATATATATGTTTTACTATTTGTAGACGATTTGCTTTATTTTGGTCAAAATGAAAATGTAGTAAATTATTTAAAAAATGCATTGAATTGTAATTTTCAAATGAAAGACTTAGGTCTTGCAAGTTGTTACTTAGGAATAAATGTTCATCAAGACCTTAAAAACAATGTAACTAAAATCAATCAAAAACGATACTTAGAAAAGTTGCTTAATAAATATCAAATGTTGAATTCTAAAGCAGTAGATACACCAATCGAACAAAACTTTAATTTTGAATTGTTACAAAGAGAAAAGTCTGAAAATATAGATATTGAAAAAACATGTAGAAGTCTAATAGGAAGCTTGCTTTATGCTACTTGTACTAGACCTGATTTGGCAGTTGCAGTAAGTTTTTTAAGCAGGTATGTACATTGTGCTAGTATGGTTTTATACAAATGTCTGAAAAGAATACTAAGGTATATGAAAGGTTCAATTGATCTGTCATTAACATATCAATTTAATCACAATGTAAAATTACAAGGTTATAGTGATGCCGACTGGGCCGGTGATATAAAAGACAGAAAATCAACAGCTGGTCAGATTTTCTATATATTTAATTGTCCAATTTCTTGGTGTACAAAAAAGCAATCTTGTGTGACTCTGTCATCTTGTGAAGCAGAGTATGTAGCACTCAGTTTTACCATAATGGAAGGGTGTTTTTTACAAAAACTTTTGAGAGATTTTGGTTATACTAATGTATTAGTGCAAATTTTAGAAGACAACCAAAGTGTCTTAAAAATTGTTAAAAATACTGAGAGTAATAAAAGCATATAGATATTAAATATAAATATATAGTAGAACAGGTGTCTAATGGAAATGTAAATCTTGAATATATAAACTCTAATAATAACGTTGCTGATATGTTCACAAAGCCTCTAGGCAAACAGTTATTTGTTAAATTCAGAAATTTAATATTGTCTTAATATTCTAATATTGTGTTATTATAAGATATAGTAAAGGAGCCTGGTACATAAATAGTATTGTCATAAAATTTAACTGTTGAGGGGGTGTTTTGAGTATGGCAACAATTATATTTATATGTTGGTAGTTGGGTTGTAATTTGTTCTTGTAACGTTGGTATTTTTTAGTCTATGGATGTTCTTTATGGCGAGTTATGTTAAAGTGTAATACCGTACCTAGTAAAATAAATATTTTATAATTAAAACCTCTTCTTCTTCATTTAACCACAAAACGTTTTCAATGAAATCATTAGTTTGCTCGATCGAAGTCGATCGGTTCGGAAGAGTTGACGGTATCAATGGGATTGCATTGTATAGTAAATATTGAGATGATTGATGATTTTACAACAAAAGAACTTCGTATATTATTTAAAAAACAATAGATTACTTACATTTTCCTCTTCACTTTCTAAGTGGAAGAATTCGTGACTAAGCAGTTTACGTAGACGATGGTAATCTGCTTCCAGCTTTTCTATAAATATAGAAATAATATATGAAGAAGATTTCAATTTCTACTATTGGCCACCACCTATTAGACTACCACTACTGCGATTTGGGGCATTGAGGAGCACTTTGAGCGTCTGGCCCTCCGATTGCGCCGGGTAACCGACGCGTTACACCGGCTTTTGCCGATCCTTGGGCGTCCATGGAAGAAGTTCACCGCCTCTACGGAGTTATCGTGCGATCCATGGCCCTTCACGGAACGCCCGTCTGGTCTGAACGCCTGACGGGCGCCTCCCGCTAATATACTTTGAGGCGGTGACACTCCTGACGCGCCTCCCGCCTTTGGATCTCCTGGCGCCAGTAGACGCCGCGGTTTTTACCGAAATACGAATCCGCCAGGAGATTAAGGGAGCGTCAGACCAGAGGATCATTAAGTATAGACAAGATGCACACCGGCGCGTACTAACACAGTGGCTCGAACGCGGCTCGAATTGCCGCGGAGCGTGCGCCAGCGTACCGTCGGTGCCAGTCTGCCTCACCTAGGCCTGGGTGGGAAGGAAGGGCGGTTACGTCACCTACAGACTGACTCAGATACACACCGGACACGGGTATTTCGGTGAGTATCTGAGCCGGATCGGCCGAGAACTGACGACAGATCGTCACCACTCCGGAAGCGTCCTGGAGCATACGCTGCATGAATGGGCGGCCGAGAGGCCTGGTCACAGAGATCTTACGGGATCTGTATATAATAAATAAATAGATCTGTCCCCACCAGCGATCGTAGGCGCGATGCTGGCGGATGACTCAACCAAATGAGACGCCGTGGTCTCCTTCTGTGAAGCAGTCATGCTCCAGAAGGAGGCCGCTGAGTGGGATCGGGAAAGAGGAGACAGAGGAGGTGTCGGGGCAGCGGCGGCAGCCGATAGCCCAACTCTCCTCGAGGCTGCGGTGGCAGTATGGGAAATATCCTCTATTGCCGCCACGTGCAAGCAGCTCCGGGGATACAGCGAATTGTTTGTGGCGCAGTCGCTGTGCCGGACCGGCAAGACTCGGCAATTAAGAGGCCTCCCAGGGTACATATCCGACCATCTGGAACATGGCGAAAAAGAGGGGCACGCGCGTTCCCGGGGCTCCCCTCATCAGGCGCTATGAGAAGTCTACGGAAAATCTTATTTTTATTTAGGGATTTATAAACCTTAAGCGCTCTGCAGAAGAAAAAGTTAAAGTTGATTCAACCTTCAACGTTTAAAATTTTAAACGTTAATAAGGCTCTTTTTATAAATTATATGAAAACCTTCATAATTAAAGTGCAGTCGCGTAGCAGAAGAATTTCATACATTAATCTGATTTTACCTGTCTCCGTCGCACCTGCGTAAATGTATATGATCAGGTATTGCAAACGTTTTATCCGCGACGGCAAGTATATTTTTCAGTTTCCCATCTTTCATATAACTTGTGCTTAGTAAAAAATAAACTTTGTGCTCCACGACCGCACCTGGGCTAATTGCAAGTTGCCAGTTGACGAAACTCTGAGATCAAAGTTCTCTTTCCTTAAAGATTATTGATTAAAAGTTTTCCATACCTCTTCCAATGGCTTGTCTGTGCACTATGAGATAAATAATGGCTGGCGGCACTAAATAGTGCAGTACTGGATTCACATACAATTGTAGTTGAATTATAGGCACTGCGTTCACCATAGTCTCAGCTTGTAATATATGACCTGATAACAAATAAAAATGTTTCATTAATGATAAACAAAAATACACTAATTAATATTAGTATCATTAAGTTGAATAAAAAAGGCGTATAAAACAATGTTGGTTAAGGTACAATGACGGCCCGGTAGGCGTGGTAAAGACTTGCCTTTCACGCCGCAGGTTGGTTGGTTCAATTCCCACCCAGGACAGATATTTATGTGCACGAACATGTCTGTTTGTCCTGCAGTCTGGTTGTAATTATCTGTAGAGGTATAAGTACGTTTATACAAAAGAAAAAGTAGTATATTGTGTAATATATTAGTTATCCGGTTTCCATAGTACAAGCTCTGCTTAGTTTGGAATCAGATGGCCGTGTGTGAATAATGTCCCAGGATATTATAATTATTAGTGGTTCCTTCAAAGTGTGATGGCTCACAACATTTTACCATTTACGTGCTCTAACATATCGCGGTAATAAATAACTCACAATAATACATCAAAGTAGCCCATCAGTGTTAATAAAAACAATAATGTCAATGTCATTATTATCCGATATGGCTAAACTGTTAACATCCTGGACCTTGACCCGCTCCACAAGAACATCTGTTTCGTCAAATGAATAATATGATCATAAAATATTAATTTGCATTCATAGCGTCTGATATTTTAAAAGGATATTAGAGTAATATCCGATCTCTGACAACACGTAGGTAAGGACAACTTATCAACTTTTAAGAAAGAGCTTAAGATCTTGTTGACCAATAAATGCTATTATAATGTAGTACACTAATTAAATGGTAAATTATAATTTTAATTATTTTTATTCATTGATTTAATAATAGCATTATGAAACCTGACAATATTTTTTGACTCTTACACTATGCATTATTTTTTCAATCCCTTTATACTTATTTGACATTGTTTTGCTACTTTGGATATAATTTTGTTACTACTGACATTATTTTACTGTTTACTGTTTATTTTAATGAATTGTTATTTTAATGCAATGCAATGCGTGGTTATAATGTATATACTGATTCTTAAATACTAATTATTTTAACTACATTTTTTTTAAGATGATGTAATAATAAAAAATACTGTTCGCATGCCTTATTTTAAGGTAGAATATAGAGAACTATACCAACACTGTAACAACTTGTACTTTTAACCTGTATTCTGTGAATAAAGATTATTATGATGATTATGACACTGCTGTTATGGTCTATTGCGGTTTCGAAATTTAAAACCGAAATCAGTACTGTTTATTCGTAGTATATATATAAGACGGGCCGCTTGGCGTGGTTGGCAACAATATCCCAGGATACTTATAAAAAAGAATTTTATATATAAATTTCACTTATTATTGTAGTTCATTCATGTATTTTGTTCCAATTATATTATTAATTATTTGCATCTCTGGTCTAAACTTTACAAGTACATACAGGCTGGCCGATGAGTTGACGTTCAAACGCAAAATTTTGATACGTTATGATGAGGAGTATCCGAATCAGCCCCATGTACATATGTTCTACGATTTTGCGTAGTTTTCGAGATAGAACGTTTTTATAAATTTTTTTCGCAAACTTCACCTAACATCAGTTTTAGATTTTTTCTCGTTCTGCTGAACATTTCTGGTTCAGTTTTTTTGTGATAACTAATAAGCATCGTTTAACCTAACACCCTTAGTATGGTTTATCTAATCATTGCAGAACTGACTTAGAATTTATTCTAAACTTCCAAATTAGGGTTTAAGCTCAGGACTCATACATACATTTTCAAAGTATCATCCGCATCATAAAGTAGGTATCTAAGTTTTGCGTTTGAACGTCAACTCCGTGGCCACCCTGTATATTAATGCATGATATGGATAAATTATATTAGATGGAACATTTATGCAACTCAAAACCTACATAAAAGCAACTCAAGCCCTAACTCGTTTCGTTCCTACATTAAAGCATTACATGCACTAATTCTATTCGTAAATTAATTTATCTCTTTCATTACAAGTTAAAAATATAAGTACATATAATATCCAGTTTGAATGTTCGGATCATGATTAGTTTATACAAAAATGTTGTTTTAGGAATTGTTATCTTAAGATACATTATCGAATATCACTTCGATTAGATCGGGCGTATTCACTCAGCAGTTTAGATTCCACGCTACAATTACATCGGCACGCCCACCGCTCAATGTGCGAAAAAGACTAAGCTACTCCAAACCTGTACTCTATGTACAGCTAAATTACACTTTATTATTATTACTATTTAAAAGACAACCCCCGCCCTTTGGAAATTAATCCCTGTCTCGCGAAATATTTTACAAACATATAATATAAATATAGACACAAAGTACATACGCCAGCACATCCAGCTATCCTAATCTGTAAAATTTCTTTTATAGATTTTCAAGTTTATCACAAAACCATAAGGTTCACTTTCAATTGGGGAAATTTGACAGATTGGGGTAGCTAGATGTGCTGGCGTCTGTACATCCCGACTCAGAACAACTATTTATGAGTCACAGAAATAGTTGTCCTACGCGGGAATCGAACCATGGGACACGAAGTGGAGAGTCGACGGTCTTAGCCGCTGCGCCACACGTGCAGTCAATCATTCTTTATTGCGTCTAGCTAACAAAGTTAAATCTAAATCTCATCACGTTTAAACAATATGTATTGTTCTCACGTGGGTAGTACCTACTTGGTTTTCGTTCTGCCTGTAGCACGAATAAAATACAGTATTATAGACAAAACTTGTAGAATCAAGAATGTATGTTAACAAATCATTGTCAAGTAAATGAATCTATATTATATTAGTATATACAGTATTATGGCACTTATCTACATTTTCACATAGAATAACACAATTATCTTTGTTTAATTAGTTCCGTAAAATAGACAACAGTAGGTTATTAAAATATAGACAATGTTTGTTTATAAATATTTTAGGCGGAACGTGATCCAAGTAAGTAGGTATACCTAGATAAGCTCAAAAAGATACAAGAAAATTATTAGTTATAGATGTCCTCATAGTCGAATAATGACCATGGCGGCCAGTCTCAGTGGAGATCAGCCATCCACGCGGGGACATATTATAGTGCATACGACAGGCCTGTTGGCGTGGTTGGCAAATGCTTGCTTTTCACGATGGAGGTCGTGGGTGCGATTCCCACCCAGGACAGACACTTGTGTGCATGAACATGTCTTTTTGTCCTGAGTCTGGGTGTAATTATCTATATAAGTATGTATTTACAAAATAAAAGTAGTATATATTGTATATCAGTTATCTGGTTTCCATAGTAGAATCTCTGCTTAGTTCGGGATCAGATGGCCGTGTATAAATAATTTCCCAGGGTATTATAATGACCAAGCGGAATGGTCAGTCCAGAAGTCAAAAGTGCGTTGACGACTGTGAATCCTGACTCTAGTTCAATACAAGTTAAGCCACGGGGCATCAAGGAGCAGTTCAGACGGACGCCAAACGCTGGCGCAAGCAAGTTTAGTGCCCGTATGAACTTATGTTTGGTAAAGACGCCAGAACATTTTTACAGTTGCAATTTAGGCCCGGCGCCCACTATCGGTGGGCATCGGTGCGGTACAGCTCAGGCGCCTTACGGTGGCTTCGGGTGCCTGAGAGCTGCCTCGGCAGTCGCAAGCATGCCTAAGAACGCCGTAGCTGATTTTGGGTAGCCTCAGAATAGTTCGGGCGGCAGCACAACACAGAGCAGTCGTAACGTTACGAGAAAATAGTTGTGCGTGTGTATTTATAACGGTGGATTGGGACTTAGTTCTCATTGTTCATGTTGCTGAAGGAGAAGAGAAACTTGGATCCTTAAGGCAAAGAAGATTTTGAGTGCTTACGGCTGCCGAGGCAGCCCGTAGTCGCCCGACGCAGCTCTCAGGCGCCCGAATCCGCCCGAGCTGTACCGAGCCGCACCGATGCCCAGCGATAGTGGGCGCCGGGCCTTAAGGGTACAGTAACGAATAGTATCCCCAGCATCCAAGACGAGAATATTTTCTACGGGCCAAAGAGTACAAATGCGTAGTTGTAGCGAGGCCACATGTCTCTCTACTACGCTCGATCAATCCACATACATCCATAGACTAACGCCTGTTTCAAAGAGGATTAGGCAGAGAAAACGGATCCAATCCACATGCACGCAGTCGTGTGGTTTCCTGTGAATTTATTGGTCGAAGGCCGTAGAGAAACGACAATGACGCTGTATGAGACTACATCGCCATGCCAGTTACGCAGTTAATTTACTCCATCGTACAAGTAGCCCATAACTAGATGCTCTCACTGGTCCGTACGTGAACGGCGAGGTCAAGCAACTAGGCTCGCGGTCAGTCCATAGATGAGTTAACGCCAAAGTGGTTTCATTTCAGAGTGTCTGGCTGCTTTGGAAGGCACGTTAAGCTGTCGGTCCCGGTTGTAGTCAATACACAACAGCGGTTAAGCCATGTCAGAGGCCTACTGGGCGGTTTGAACAACTCTGACACTAGGTTAACCACTGCCCTTACGATAAGTTAAAAGTCGTACAAGTTTGACTGCTACGAGTGTACCATATAGGTATCTTAGAAATAGAGCTACGAAGATACAATTATATTTATTACATTTAAAGAATGTATAAAGATAGGATTTATCATACGCATGCTAAGTGAATTATTTGCACTGAGCATGCGTATGATAAATAAAGATATAAATCTTTATGATATTATGATCTTTATAAATAAAGATATAAAACTTAATCTATGTATAAGTAGTAGGCTATTTTAATGTAATCCGAACATTTTTGATAAATATTACTACCGCGTTTGATAATTGTGACATAATTTTATCTAGTATTAACCGTACAATACTATTTTTTAAATAATTTTTATTTATTTAAACTTATTGCACAAAACTGCCAAAGGCGACTTAATGCTAGGCATTCTGTACCAGTCAAACTTAGAATATTGCAGACATAATATGGGAGGTGTACTATAGACAAAGGAAAATAAAAGTTACTAAAATACTTGAAAAAAATACATAATAACATAAATATATATGATATACTTATACATAAACTTTAATGTTAAGATGATTCTGCCTATTTTTTTTTTCCTGAATTTTCATTATTATTTACACACGGCCATCTGATCGCAAACGTATTTTAATTGGATACAGTCAGAAAATTTTAATGTAGAAATTGAAACCGAAGATGATGGAAATAATTTAAACGAATGGAGGGCAACTAAATATCTTAGTCTGTGTTTTACTGCAAATTAATTATATTATTCATCATACGTCAAAAACGTCGCAACTTAAAAAATAACACATAACTTTTTCTGGATGTGAAGATAGATAAAGTTTTTATCTAATATTTCACTTGACCTACTTCGGGCCCCTTTTCAATGAATATAAAAATATTACTGTTTTGTTTTTTGTTGGAATACATAGTTAATAAGTAATAATTTAAACAATTTTCATCTTCAACATCATCACTAACTAAATCAAAGTACAAGTGGCAACACTAGCATCTATTTCTACCATTTTAATACGGAATCTTTTGCCTTATGACTTGACTTTATTATATGTATCGCATAAGGCTTTTAGCGGTAGCGACAGCAAGTTCATCAGCAGATAACAAAATCCTGGATTCAAATCACTGTGTGTGGAAATTGGCAGTGTTATACACTAATATCTCAGAGAGCTCATAAAGCTGTTTGTCCAGATCTCTTTTCGGCCATGTCGAATAGCCATCTTATCGGTTTATGAGGATGTGGAATTAGAGTGCACCTGTTGGGAGATCAGATTGACTATCGTGGCCAAAATACGACCAGTAACACTGTTATGAGGCATTTAACACGATAAAATTTGCATATTGTGTAACTATGTCTTCATCATCGTATGGAAACTTTTAAGTGTGTTTGCCCTAAGGTTAAACATATTGCAAAATCATACCATATGCAATCTCAATAATCAGCTACATAAGGTCCTGAGTTATATTCCTAAATGGCTAATAAATTTTACTACGTCCATTACCCTCAGAATTTCACTCCAAAACTAAATTTACATAACTAAAGCGGTGGCCCCACAGAAGGTCCGCGATTCTATGCAATAGTTGTCGGAACCTGTCAACAAAATATGCGCCCGTAGCGCATAATCGGTTCGCGTAATAAGCAGTTTTACTAGTTTGACCGTTGTATACACGACCTGTTCTTTTTGTAGAAGTAGGGTTGCCATTTGGTAACCAGGACAATACACGTGAAAACTGCGAATTTTGGAGACCAGAACCCGTATATGTAAAAGTCATAACCGTCCTGCGACTCACCTTTATTTTAAAAAAGGATTTCTACTGAGTTTTCTGAGTTGGACGGTCACCGCAGCCTAGTTGGTAGTGCTCCTGCCTACGAAGCTGGTGGTCCTGGGTTCGAATCCCGGTAAGTGCAAATATTTGTGTGATGAGCACGAATATTTGTATCTGAGTCATAGATGTTTTCTATGTATATAAGTATTTATCTATCTATATAAGTATGTATATCGTCGCCTGGAACACATAGTACAAGCTTTGCTTAGTTTGGGGCTAGGATGATCTGTGTGACATTGTCCCCAGATATTATTATTATTAGTGTTTCTCAGTAGATGCCACGTTATGCACTGCACGGTAGGGTAAGAAAAATGACGATTCCACATAAATCTTGAATTTTTACGGACAAATGATTTTTGACTTTGCCTTGACTCACAAGTGGCACAAGACTTAAAAATTTTAAAACCAGACTACAAATAAAAGCCCTCTATACTAGGACAAACCCGGACAGATGGCAACCCTATATAGAAGCTATAATAGAAAGAGGTCTAATGTTTTAATAATAATCTCCTCGACCGATTTCGGCCACGGCGACCTTTTCATCTACTTTCTAGATGGCGTTGATGTTCTCGTGTGTGGCTAACGTAACCGATCTTATTGGTAAAAGGCCGCGCACAGTGCGGGCACAGTAAATAAAGTGCGGGTAAGTGAGCACAAATTGCCTGTTGGCGTGATTGGTAGATACGCTGCCGTTCACGCCGCAGGTCGTGGGTTCGATTCCCACCCGGGACAGATATTTGTGTGCATGAACATGTCTGTTTGTCCTGAGTCTGGGTGTAAATTATCTATATAAGTATTTATTTACAAAAGAAAAGTAGTATATTTGTTATCTGGTTTGCATAGAAGAAGGTCTGCTTAGTTTGGGATCAGGCGGCCGAGTGTGAATAATGTCCTTGGATGTTATTTAGTTATAAGTGATAGTAAACGTGGGCGTGCCTTCAGTTCATCGCGTCGAGCATCTAGTTCCGATAATCCTATATAGAAGCTATCCCACCCGGGATAAATCTTTGTGTAATTAACTCTATTATTTGTTCTGTGTAATAGAGAGGTCTAATGTTATATAACTCCTATTAAAAGAACAACATTACAGTTCGACAGTTCTATGTAGAACTAAAAACTGATTATGATACGCGTTATAATTATGGCACCGGGCGCTCATAGCTATATGATCTCACCGGTCTGTAAGTGATTGGCAAGATTAAGCAACTAGGCTCGCGGTCAGTTCATAGATGGGTGACCGCCAAAGTGGATTAATTTCTGAGCACCTCTGTGCTTCGTAGGGCACGTTAAGCCGTCGGTCTCGGTTGTAGTCATTAGGCAACAGTCGTTTAGCCATGTCTGAGGCCTAATGGGCGGCTTGAACAACTCTGACACTAGGGTGTATGACATAAATAATAATGGCACCGTACGCATAATTAGTCGATAGGTTCCAACGTGTCGCTTTTTCCACCAACACCAAATTGACACAGCTGAAGATGTCCTATCTTTCTCCTAAGAACTAAGTTAGACAGAAAGGCGACGATATTAAAATTCATTTTGTAAGAGTATTGCGTAGAATATGAGGCAATGAGCTTAACCTTGATAGTTATCTAATATCAGTGAAATACGGGTACCTTTTTACAGTTTTATAATAGATACCGTAGACAAACATTTATCTTCAACTAAATATAAAGGATACTTCCCGGAATAATTTTTAATAGGACACAACTGTACAAATCGTATAGTAATTTTTTTTTCACTTATCTTATGTGTTAATGCAGGTAATAAACCGTGTGCCTAATACATTCCTCCTTTTAAAAACCTCGAACTCAATTTATTGCTATTATTTTAATTTTTTTTGTCTATACTGTAGTAACATTATTTTTGTCTCTCAACCGTTGTTGCGACTCCGTTTTAGTTTTAAAAAATATTGCAAGTTTGGAGAATGCCTGGAGTTCTGTCATACAGGTTTAGAGCGTACAGACTCCATCTCTCTCTAAAGTTGTATTTAAGCACTTATAATTGCCTTATTATCTATCGCAATGTCATGTATAAACTTTTACGAGAGAAATGAATCATATTTTTATTTTAATTATTACTAGTTGTACCCCGCGGTTTTACCCGCGTTAAACTTTATAAATTAAAGCCTATATCTTAATCCAGGGTGTCAGCTGACTCCATACCCAATTTTATTAAAATCGCTTCAGCCGTTTAGACGTGAGGAAGTAACAAACATACACACTCACATACTTTTGCTTTTATAATATTAAGTAGTGTGATTAAAATCATTCAGCAGGTTTTTGCATGATTGAATAACAAACATCCAAACATAGAACTTTCACATATACATATATATATATATATGATATTCGTAGAATTATTATCTACAATGACATTTTGGTTGTAAGAAAGATAATCGAAGGGAGGTGTGACTGTTATTTTATATCCAAGGTGAAGTTTCTGTATATTTATCAGAATTGTTTACGAGTGCGTAATATCGCGTGAGGCGCCGCTGGTGTCACCAGCATTTTATCTGGTTTTGCATATCCTGATTATAATTGCAAATTGAATTCATTCATGAGTATTTTGGAAGATTAGGTACCTATACATGTGAAACCAGGACTAATTCAGTGTACCGGCTCATGACTGTTAATAACTGAGATATTGTACCAAAGTTGCGATATAAAATATTTATCAAACAGTGTCATAGCTAATTTTATTTTATACTATCTGTGCCCCGCGGTTTTACCCGCGTTAAACTTTATAAGTTATCACTGCTCCTCCCCGTACGTGACAGCGTGATAATATGATGTAGCCTATATGTTGACCCGACCTCTTAGTAATATTCATGCAAAATTTGCAGTAAATCCATGGAGTAAAATTTTTGAGTTTAGCCCTGACATACATACAGACAAACAGACACACAGATAAAACTTCTAAAAACTATATTTTTGGCTTCGATATCGATTGTAGATCACGCCCCAAGCAACCTTTTTAAAAAATATTTAATGTACAGTTTTGACTTTTCTAAGATTTTATTATATATAGATAAAATATATTATTCACAGCCTTGTATATACCTACAATATTTGGTTTTAATGAAACACTTAAGATTGCTTCGCGCCGACCGTACTTAAACACTAATATTATTCAAATTCTGTGATTCGACCCATTGGGATAAAATAGTCATGGGCCGAAACACTGAACGGACCCCGACCAGTCAACTCTAAACAGTATGACTCTTTCGCACGCGCTGTAATGACCTCACGTCGAGTAATTTACCCGCGCAAGCGACTGTATTTGTAAAGTTCTGAAAGCTCTGAGCAGTTCGAGCTATTCCTGTATAATAACAGGATAATATAAAAATAAATTTTAATGATAATAATAATAATTGACTGCACGTGTGGCGCAGCGGCAGTCGCCTCACCTCTTCGTGTCGCGGGTTCGAGTCCCGCAACGGACCACTATTTGTGTGACCTATAAATAGTTATTCTGAGTCTGGATGTAATTTGTGTCCGTCTATTATATGTTTGTAAAGTACCCCGCGACACAGGGATTAGATGCCCTAGTGCGGGCGTTGTCTTGAAAAAAATATATATCCTGAGACATTATTTACACATGGCTATCTGATCCCAAACTAAGCAGAGCTTGTAATATGGTAACCAGATAACTGATATACTACTTTTCTTTTATAAATACATACTTATATAAATAAATTACATCCAGACTCAGGCCAAAAAGACATGTTCATGCACACAGATATTTGTCCGGGGTGGGAATCGAACCCGGCGTGAAAAGCAAGCATTTGCCACCCACGCCAACATGCCCGTCAATATATAACCGTGGGAAATCTCAATGTTGTGTATAATTTGTGTTTCACAACACTGTATCTTGTATATTTTTCTTATCAACATTTCTCCACGAATTGGGGTCAAGGACGCTAATCTCAATGGAGGCCACCACTCTGCGTGGAATGTGTAACACCGCACAATTTTTTGTGCAAAACAGGTGCACTCCGTATTCCTTGCAAGACACAACTGGGCTTGACGTGATTCCGAACAAGGGGCTACAGTATAACAACGACAATTGACTGACGACTGTTTTCACTTTTAGGGCTAGCCTGGAATCGAACCCAGAATCTCTTATATCTTATTTTGGGTATATTATCGCTATAATTATAAAATCAGCAATACATTATAGTTATAAAATCTCCGGATAATTTATTTCTAACAGCGTCTTTTAAGATTAATTCTTTCGGTGCGCATGTCCCACATGCACTTGACTATTCTTATGATAAAGGTTTTCTGTTAGTAAATAACAGAGTGTGTCTCTTATAGCGTATAATAGTCGTTACTACAGTGCAACAATGAAAACTTACTCCGAACGACTATTACTGTTTTCTTGGGCACTCAACCAAGGATCTCCTTTATTACCAACAAGAAACTCCTTATATAAAAGGGTCCTTTATGTAGAGGTATTTAGAATTGTTTATAACTTAAACTAATTTCGAGACCTCCTATTGTAGCTATATTTTAAAGTATTATAATTTTCTAGTAATATTTCTTTTACGATATGTCAATTATATACAATATAGAAAATTGGTAAATAATGTCACGAATTGAACAATTTAGTTTGTTGGATAAATTTGTACTATAAAACTGGCACGATCTGTACCGCATTTATTGGAGCTAGAGAATACTTCTACAAAAGCTATAAAACGAAGTGCCAAATTAGTTTGAGTATCTTACCTTTCATTTTCTTTTTGACTTCACTCGACAGGTCAACTAACACACCCGAAATAAGCCGTAACCGTTTCTGTTTGTCAAGACGTATCATCTTCCCGTGCACAACCAGGATCCTCTCCACGCTGCTCCTCACATCATTCTCAAACACTGCAGCACCCAACGCTCTTAACACTTCAACCATCCAACTCACTTCTCTAACTACCTCTTCATACTCCAACGCTCTGTTTATCATCAAACTCTGCATTAAAACTAGTGAGAGAAGATTCGAGATTGTTGCCACTGTATTCTTCTGCTGCAAACACACCACATGGTCAGCTATCTTCTGTACTTTCTTAAACTGTTCAGGAGTTATTTGCTGTAAGTCCAGAGGTTTGAGGGATTCCGTGGAATGTGATGTGTCGTTCTCAAGGAACTCTCTTACTGACAAAGGCGATCCCAGATTGATGTAGATGTTGCCAAAGTGATCGTTCAAGATGTGCAGTGATTTGAGAAATCCCTGTAATCAAAAATGCATGAGACAACCTCGTTCTATTTGAAGTCAGTTAAAGAAAACAGTAACATTTGCTTCATATTGTGGGCGCGATGTATGTACTCGTACATAGGTACTTTTGCCCAATACTTTTTAGGATTGAAACCTGAAGAATAACTTAGGCATGAGGCGTTCTGTTACGTTACAAATACTCCCACCGATCGTAACAGAATAGTATTTATGAAGCGGCTTGAATAACTCTGACCGTTTCCTAGTGTTAAGAGTCGTTCAAACTACTTTGACATGGCTATCAATCCACCTTCCACACCCCATACGGTTATATCAATAATAATAAACATAGACCTCTTCCATCCGCAATGTATAATTAAGGGCACACGGATGCTGACAAATGAAATAAATCATACCTTGAATAAAAAAAGTAAAACTCTGGACAAGGTATTACAAGCTTAAGGAAGATGAACCATCAGCTCCCTTCCTAAACAAAGGCTATAAACCTATTTACATAGAAGTGCCCTCGTCATACTGTGTTGCGTTAAACAAAGTAACCGTTGATTTGAATTAGCTTATTCATATCCGCTTATACGCGTGATGGAAGCAGTGAGGGACACACGTAATCTAATAAAGAACCATTATCTGCCTATTTGTGGCTTAAAGGGTGTTATAATTATTCTAATAACACCGATAAAATTATAAAAATAACTTTTAATTCGTGAGTTATGGTAATGTTATTTTTTTTAATTATTTACATTAGTTTTTAAATTCACTTTTTTTTAATAGCTTGGTACAACTATCATACTGCGTTTTAATCCCTAACTAGCCGGTACTATGGCAACCAGATAACTGATAAACATACGTATATTTTTCTAAATACTTACTGGTCTGTTGCTCTTGTCGTTAGGGACCCTGACTGCTAAGCCAGTGGTCGTGAATTCGATCCCCACCCGGGACAATTTTTTGTGTAATGATCACGATATTTGTTCTGTGTCTGGAAATAGTACCTACAGGCTCTTCCTAGTTTGGAATCCGATGGCGGTGTGTTAGTTATCTCAAGATATTTGGAACCAAGTTCCTTATCGCGCGTTGTGAAATGGCTAGACGGAAAAAAATCTTATGAAAAGTTGTCACGACACTTTTTGCAGCTGTGCGGCGTGCGCATGTTTCTCTGTCTGTCTCTCTCTCTCTCTCTCTCTCTTATAGAAAGCAAGCCAGATATTTTCATTTAAATAATAAGAAATAACTTCGTTCCATCCGGGTGTCCCTTGACACCTCTCAAGTTTTATAAATTTTACATATTATAAGTAAATAACACCTAGTTACAGAACTAATAATCGTGCTTATCACACAAATATTTGTCCTGGATGGGGATTAAACCCACGACCTCTGACTTAGACTTACTAATAGACAAACAGGCCATTTAAATTATATATAATAATATACAGTCTGGCCGAAGAGTCGAGGTTCAAACGTAAAATTTAGATACTTTATGAGGAGGAGTTGAAACTTGAGACTTCGTGTTGAAACCGGTAGTAGATGAACCCACTGAGTTAGTTTCGCTGGGTCTTCTCAGTTGGGGCGCATTGGATCCGGTGGTAGCATTAAAGCGCGACCGTCGTTATTAACACAAGATCCATCATAATAATAATACCTTAATATAGACAGAACCATTGACAATATGTATTAAAAATATTAGACTTAAACTAGACAATTAAACATAATCTCTTGACAATAACTTGATACGAGCTAGCTAAACATCAATGCTATAATAAAATAAATTTTATAAATGTTTTCATACAATGTGTACCTAAATATCTATGTTACTAGAAATAATAATGTATACAACTATATTACTACAAACATGTTCTGACTATTTACAAGCGCTTTTTTAAAGTCTACGTGAATAAAAAACCTTTTTTTTTATTTTTTTTAGGCGTATCTGAATCACCCCCATGTATGTTCTACGATTTTGCATAGTTTTCGAGGTAGAATTTTTCTAATGATTTCATCGTATTTTACCTATCATCAGTTTTAGACTTTTTTCTCGTTCTGTTGAACATTTCTGGTTCAGTTTTTCTGACATAACAAATTAGCATAGTTTTACCTAACACCCTAAAAAGTATGGTTTATATAATAATTGCAGAATTGACTTAGAATTTATTCGAAAGTTCAAAATTAGGACTAAATAGGTTTGAGCTCAGGACTCATAAATTTTCTAAGTATCAAAAAAACACAAAATCGTAGAACATACATAGGAGTGATACGGATTCTAATCATAAAGTATCTGAATTTTGCGTTTGAACGTCAACTACTCGGCCATTCTGTATATAATACGTTCTATATGATATCGATGGTCAGGGGATTTATGGATTGTTTTAGCCTACTCCCTCCAAGGTTGATAGTATATATTTAGGTTTATTATGCGCTTTATTCAAATGTCTAAAGTCTATTAAGTTAAGTGACGTCAGAACGACCTTCCATCCACATCAAATATTTACTAGGTACTTCCCTAGTGCGAACGTCTATAATACGTTCGCAAATATGAACAATCACTTATCACCTCGATAAATATACAATACTATACATTAGTCCGTCTAATTGCCTACTTGACAACATTTGATTACACTATTGCAGCCATGCTCTAAGTGTGTTGCGCGGAATCCTAGGGTAACGCGATTCCTCTGTATGGGTTCCGCAAGAATTTAGAAGAAAATCAAACACCTCCGCCGAACATTTTGATGAACAGTGGGTAAACAGTTGTTGACTTGTTGCCATTTATTCAAACCTGACCGTCCTTTTCATAATTGGGTGTAAAATTATGAAAAGGACTTGGACTCAGGTTTGAATAAATGGCAACAAGTCAACAACTGTATAAAAATACACAGTATAAAAATGGACCAGTACGGAAACTACCTACAAACGGTCGAAACGGCACACTGACACAAACATGAACATCGACAAGACCCCTAAGCGGTTCTCGCGATGCTGTCAGTGCCGAGTGCCGCGTCAAAACGAGTGATCGCGTATAAGTTTATATCCGCAATCTCTTTAATAATCCACTTGCGTATTGCGTTGGATACGGCTGTTTGAACTCGGCTTGATCAGAACCGGAACTTTCGTATTTTAACCGTCCTGGTGATTTATAAAACAAATATGTTTTAATAAAACATAATAATAGGTATCTAAAACATTAAAAGTTACAACCCTACAGCTCCAATAGAGCGTAGGTAATTATTTCACCGACTAGACTTAGTTACCTTACTGTCCATATTTATACTGTGCCTACTATCTGTGAAGCTGGTTCTTTACACATATATACATACGGACCGTGTGTACCTATGTAAAGAACCGGTTCTTGTATCACCGATCTCGAGGAATCTTAATTGTTCGATTTCTCTACAAATTTTAGACTATATTCGATGGACAAACGATTTTGAACATATTTCTAATATTCCTGTCCAATATTTGTACGCGTTTATCGTCTTTAAAAAAATGAGAATTCTCACGTAACTCTTTCTTACGTGATTCTCAGTTTTTTGACTACCTATTGACTACACCTAATATAATGGTGGGTTAGTCCCAGAGGTCCACGATTCCATTGTTTCTAAAAAATGTGAGTTCCTACTTTGATTACTTACGGGTCCATGACATTTTAAATTGAAAACTTTGTTTTCGAACCGGTCCATAAGATTGTTAGGTACAGTCAGCAGCAGTTAGCATATTAATCGTTATAGTTTGATTGACATAATGTTCTGCCCGACCGCTTGTCTTGTCAAACGTAGCGGACGGTACTTTAGAAGAATCTTATGTGAGTTCAAATAAGGGCATTTTAAAACACACTTTGTCGTGAACCCAATTGGAATAGACGAACAAAAGACATCTGGGACTATCCCATTATGGTTTCACCTCCATCCCGCTCGTAATAAGGTGCTTTATAAAAGGTTCGATGATGTGCGTAGCCTTTCAATAATCCGTGTTGATTTTTTTTTTAACGTGACTAGTCCCTCCCTCTTACCCACCACTGCAACTCCTGTAAGCCAGGATCAACAGTGGCACACAAAGAAATGACACTGAGCGGTGAAGCTCAGGCATGTCCCGGGGAATCGCTTTAACTGTCTTGGATCCCGCAACGAATTTAATCAGAAACAGAAAAAAGGAGGAGTTAGAAAATGAATAGTTCCACTTCCCTCCAGAGCAAAGCTGGAGACAGAATTATGTAAAGAGGCTATAGCCTCATAAAATGAGAGATTTGTAACTAGAGAAGCCAGCTGCAAAAGCACCGAGGATCAATTTAAGGGTCCTAAGTGAGCTGTTATATTTGATTCCAATAGTAGGTATGACAAAAGCGCTTAAACGCACGGAAGTTGTTCCTTGTTGCTACAAGATCCGTATAATAAACTACTCCAGATATTGGTTGCAAGCTGTTTAACATAATATCACGCTGATTTTGCCAGAGATCACACTCCCACAGGATGTGGTGAGCAGTTTGTTCATATTCGTTACTGGAAGTTGAGCACAGACAGATTGGTGAAGATACTAATTTGAAACTATACAATTTACTTTTAAAATTGCCGTGTCCGGTAAGAAATTGTGCAACACAATGGTCTATGATTAGCCAAGTTTTATTTAACCGTTCGCGTACGTCCGTAAAGAACTGGTGCAGATGGCGACCCTTGGTTGAGGTATTCCATCTACATTGCCATTCATTTAGTAGTTCGTTATTTAAGTCAGCTATTGGCATGAATAGCCTGGTTATTTTCGTACGGTCGCGTAATGATAAGAAATCATTTTCTAAATTATCGCGCGTAGAATAATACATCGCTGCTCGTCTTTGAACTTCAAGATCAACCGGAAGTACGTCCGCTAGGACAGGTAGGGCCTCTGTGCTTACTGTTCTATAGGCTTTACACAAAAATATCAACGCCAACCTCTGGCTTTGTAGTAATTTACGGCGAGCAGCTCCGATGGTAGCCCTATCAGCCCACACAGGCGAGCCGTAGCATATACACCCAAGATAGGTTGCCCCGTAAATGATTTTAAGAGTATTAAAAGAGAGGCCCCAGGTTGCCGTCGATATCCTTGTGAGTGCAAAAAGTTCGATGTTCGAAATCCGTGTTGATGTTTACTTAAGTTAAACTTTAAAGCAGAAGAAAATTCATCATCATCATATCAGTCGAAAGACGTCCACAGCTGGACAAAGGCCTCCCCCAAGGATCTCCACAATGACTGGTCTTGTGCTACCCGCATCCAGTGGCTTCCCGCGAACCCTTTCAAGATCGTCGGCCCACCTTGAATAAAGTTGTTCGTAAACAATTTTATTTTTGTATTTTAGCAAACACACATAGCTTAGAAATTGGTCTAAAATTCTTTACCTTATCTTAAGATCGTTTTTTATGTATTGGAGTTACATACCCTGACTTCCAGACTAGAGGTAGGTACATCACCCTCTATAAATGAATGGTTGATTAGGTTGGGAGAGGGACAATAAGACACTTAGCAAGGTTGAAAACTAAAATCTTAGGGAAATTATCAAGACCCGACCTGGACATGGTCGAGGTCAACTCGTTTCGGTAGCTAAATACTTCAGCTTCTTATATTTCTAACGAGAAAAGAAATTAAATTTTGAGTCGGCTGGCTGGTGTGCTGCTAGTTCACAATAATATTGCTGTCGTTGAGTACAGTCGGAAGAAATTTCAAGCAATAAATAGTTTCAATATGCGAAAATATCGCAAGTGATACTGATTGGCCTATAGCCACATTACACACAAGAGACGAAGACGTGTTATTAAAAAAATACTTACCGTAGCAGACTCCTTGGGTTTGGGCACTCCAAGATGCTCGTAAGCGAAGAGTGAGTGCTCCATGAGACGGTCGTAGCTGATGTTGAGCGGCACGATGGTTATATCCGGCACCTCGTGCGCAAAGAACGGCATCAGGGCCATTGACAACATACCTGTTGATATCAACGTAGTTAGCTATTGGTGCCTGTATTCATCAGTAAATTGTGAACTTGGTAGGTAAGGCAGCAAATCTATACATATAATAAAATCGTAGGAAAGTCAAAACTGTACATTGAATATTTTTTTAAAAGGTTACTTGGGGCGTGATCTACTATCTATATCGAAGCCAAAAATATAGTTTTTAGAATTTTTGTCTGTTTGTATGTCCGGGCTAAACTCAAAAAGTACTGCATGGATTTACTTCAAATTTTGCATGAATATTACTAAGAGGTCGGGTCAACATATAGGCTACATATTATTACGCTATCACCTACGGGGGAGCTGTGATAATTTATAAAGTTTAACGCGGGTAAAACCGCGGGGCACAGCTAGTGATTAAATTTAAATAAAAATCTTCGGAAAACAACACACTGCCATCTAATCCCAAACTAGACAACTGATTAACATACTTACACATATATTTCTAAATAATATTAATAAATAATGTCCTCCATGTAGAATTTCGACCACGGTCAGTCTCAATGGAGACTAGCCAACTGCGCAGGACATATTATGGTGCACAAGCGTGTGCGCAAACATAGGGGCACTTTCTATTCCATCACTCGCATGATCGGATAGGAGGACTAGAAAGGGTCAGGTTCAGGACCGATGGCTCGTGCTCTCCGAGGCACGGGGGCGTAACACCGCCAACTCCCAGACTTCGGGCTGATACTGAGAATATAATCTTTTTACGGAAAAATCCCAAAATCTATTTTTGATCCGACCCGTCCAGGCGTAAAAGGTTTTTAATTTAAATATTTATTTGTTAATTCACATCCATAAACACTATGAAATGTTTTAATTCATATAAAAAAACTAATAATTTCGTAATTTCAATTGACATACTTCAACAACTCATATGCTCATTCATTATAGAAACCTCGTTGGTCTAGCGGTAGCGTGCTCACCCGCAGAGAACGAGAGCCTGGGTTCAAATCCCGGGTCGGACCAAAAGTGATTTTGGGGCATTTCTCCAAAAAGAAAAAAATCTCAGAATTAGCCCGAAGTCTGGGAGTTGGCGGTATTATACCCCCGTGCCTCGGAGAGCACGTAAAGCCGTCGGTCCTGTACCTGACCTCTTTCCGGTCGTGTCGCTAGGCGCCCCATAGGATCATGAGTGATGGAATAGAAAGTGCTCCTGTGTTTGCGCACACACTTGTGCACTATAATATGTCCCGCGCAGATGGCTTATCTCTATTGAGACCTGCCGCCGTGGTCGAAATTCGGCTAGGAGGACATTATTATTATTAATTATAGAAAACCGGAAACTAAACTTTTATATAGATTTCCCTCGCCCGTGCTCTTTGGACTTCTTTGGAAAAGTGATATCAAACTCCATTTTTTTTCAAACTGCCGCTTATTGCGCAGATGAAGGCATATACAAAATAGCGGGGTAATATTGTCGTCCACTTTAACACAAAGCGAAAGGTTACATGGGTCTAGGATAAACAGATATAAAAAGTTTCAAAAGAAGAAGTTCGTAAGTATATTTCTAAGAAACTTCACACCGAAATGTCTCGTCAATAATTTTATTTATTATTGTATAGTATGTTATAGTATAGTATTCATTAGATTGAAATCATATAGTATTTAATGTATAGTATCTATTGTATATATTATATATAGTGTTCGTAGTTATTATTAGTTTAATTATACGAATAATAAGTAAATACATTTTAATATAACCCAAATGCACCTGCACCCAAATGATCTCTCTGCACTACCCTAAAGGTGACTGTTAGAAAATGCCTTTGGCATTAAGTCCGCCTATGCATATTCTCGCTGTACTAAAGTTTAATTAATCTATACATCTATACAAATAAATAAAACTGGAGTGTCTGTTTGTAATATTGAAATAACCGGTTTTTACAACATAAATAGGAATATATATATACAGTACATACACCAAAATATATTTTTTTACAATTTTTGTCTGTCTGTCTGTCTGTTTGTTCCGGCTAATCTCTGAAATGGCTGGACTGATTTTGACGGGACTTTTATTGGCAGGTAGCTGATATAATAAGGAGTAACTTAGGTTACTTTTATTTTAGAAAACGTCTTTTATTTTACTAAAAACAAAAAAAAAACTAATTAACACGCGGACGAAGTCGCGGGCACAGCTAGTTAAAAATAAATGTACCGAGTCAACCTTTTTAGATGACACGAGTACTAGAACGTGAACACGTGAACTTTATATTAAACAATATAAATAAATGTTAGTCAAGGTACCTACTCGTCTGACGCGTTGTTATTCTATGCTTTAACTCTAAGAACTTTTAATATTAGGTCTTTACCTATGAAATTGCCGTTCTGCAGTACTGGCCATTTCAAATCAAAATAATTTTTGTTTGGCTAAGAATTCTAATTTCAAATTAATTTTATTTTAAAAACATGGATTCTTTTTTCCAAAAGTAGTCATTTCTTTATTGATTAGTGTTACATTTTCATCGCATTTCAATCTTTTTCGTCATCATGGATACGTTAAAAATTCGAGTAATTATGGAATATGAGTACCGTCGTGGCAGCAACGCGGCACAAGCGGCACGCAACATCAACGACGTTTACGGAGCTAACACTACAAACCAACGCACCACCTGTTATTGGTTTGCTCGCTTCCGTTCTGGAAATTTCGACCTGAAAAATGAACCTCGCGGTCGTCCGAAGACTTTGGTCGACAATGACGAATTAAAGGCGGTTGTGGAAGCTGATGATACACAATCTACGGCTGAATTAGCAGCAGCTTTCGACGTTAGCGTCAAAACAATATTGGTCCATTTGCGTCAAATTGGCAAGGTAAAAAAGTTTGACAAATGGGTGCCCCACGAACTCAATGATCGCCAGCGCGAAGTACGCATCGAGACGTGCCTTGCACTGCTCAACAGACACACAAATGAAGGAATTTTGAACCGCATTGTTACCTGCGATGAAAAATGGATTCTGTTTGATAACCGCAAGCGCTCAGCAAGTTGGTTGGATCCTGGTTCAGCACCTAAACAATGCCCTAAACGAAAACTTACCCCTAGAAAAGTGATGGTCACTGTTTGGTGGTCTAGCGCCGGTGTGATTCATCACAGCTTCTTACCAAACGGGGTGAGCATTACTGCAGATGTGTACTGTGAAGAACTGAGCACAATGATGGAGAAGCTGGCGCATCTCCAACCAGCATTGGTCAATCGCTCGTCTCCGCTGCTCCTGCACGACAACGCGCGACCTCATACTGCACAGCAGACGGTCTCCAAGTTGCAAGAACTGGGGTTGGAAGCTCTCCGTCATCCGCCCTACTCACCAGACCTTGCGCCTACAGACTACTACTTTTTCCAGAATTTGGATAACTTCTTGGCGGGAAAAAAATTCAATACCCGAGAGGCAGTACAAAATGCCTTTGAAGAATTTGTTGCCTCCCGTCCAGCTGATTTCTTTAAGAAGGGCATCAATAAACTGGCACTGCGATGGCAAAGATGCATTGATTGCATGGGTGATTACTTCGATTAATACAAATAAAAAAATTCATGAAAAAAATTCGTTTAAATTTTTTCATACAAAACGGCAATTTCATAGGTAAATACCTATTATCATTACATTTCTTTCTGTTTAGTTGTTGTTAGTTTTCTATAGTTCTTATAAAAATAACAGAATTATTAGGAAAATTCTAGCATGGAATTTGTAATCTGTTACTTTGTTGCTATTTTGGAATTAAACTACCATTTAAATTTATAATAATAATAATATCTGGGGACAATGTCACACAGATCATCCTAGCCCCAAACTAAGCAAAGCTTGTACTATGGGTACCAGGCGACGATATACATACTTATATAGATAGATAAATACTTATATACATAGAAAACATCCATGACTCAGAAACAAATATTCGTGCTCATCACACAAATATTTGCACTTACCGGGATTCGAACCCAGGACCACCAGCTTAGTAGGCAGGATCACTACCAACTAAGCTTTTATTTTTGTTTAAATTTCAGAACAGTTACAACTCTTCTAACCCACAACTGCAACTGTAAGCCAGAATCAACAGTGGCACACATAGAATAAAATAACATTGAGCAGCGAGGCTCTGTCTGACTTGTCTTGGATACGAATTTAATCAAAAAGAAACAAGGAGGAGTTAAAAATAAAGTAGTTTCACTTCCTTCCGAAGCCGCGTTGCTTTGGTGACAGAATGATAGGTATATGTAACGGGGCTATAGCCTCATAAAACGAGAGAATTGTAACTAAAGAAGCCAGCTGCAAAAGCACCAAGAATACATTTTGAGGGTCCTGTCAAGAGAGGTCCTATATTTGTTTCCAATAGTAGAAATGACAAAGTCGCTTAAATGCACTGAAGTTGTTCCTTGTTGTTAAGAGATCAGTATAATAAAGTAATCCTGATATTGGTTGCACGCTATTTAACATAATATCACGTTCGCTATGCCAGACCGCCACCACAAACACGTGGTTTGCGGTTTGTTCATATTCACAATAGGAAGTTGAGCAAAGACAGATTGGTGATGGTACTAATTTGAAGCTAAACAATTTACTTTTAATATTTTCGTGACCTTTTAATAATTCTGCCACGCAATTGTTTCACTCTGGACTTAGGTTTAAAGAAATTTAATATCTAAAAAGACTTAAAAGTCTTGTACACAGTCTTGTACATGATAATAGTACTTAAAATTATTAGTAATTATAGTTTACGTCGTTCGATAACATACAATAATTTAATAATAATAAACAGCAATAGACTCATTTAATGATTGTTCGATTCACGTTATTTGAGTTACCTATGTGTTTGTTTCCACAACGTATTGAGCAAGTTTAATTTGAATGCATTAAAGGAGTCCAATTTTATAATCGACGGTATGTTGTTGTAAATCTGTACACCTTCATAAGTTATCACTTTTTTGCCATGATTTGTTCTTATCTTGGGTAGAACTAAAAATCTCGCGCGATGAGCTCCGCTTGGCAACTTGTTTTACTTTTATAAAGGATAAGTTAGTATGGAGCGAGCTCTGTAATATTTTGCGTACACACGGCTACAATGACATATCAAACTATACATTTCCAGTATAAGCTGACCTCTCATTATATGGAGATACTATACAACGCAAGATCACCTTATACTGGAATGTATAGCTTTATATGTAACCGTGTGCACAAGTATGGAAGTATTGTAGATATACCTAATAGTTGTTTGACTTCATATTAACTTTCAGCAAATCAAGAGTTTTAACATATAAATGTTCAAGACCTTCAAATGTATAAATGTGCTCGTACACCGGTGATTATCACAATTGTAAACAATCTTGTTTCGAAGCCAAAAATCGAACATGGCAACATAACATCTAGCTACAAAAAATAACTGTTTTGGCATTGTTTTATTATTGTGTCTGGAAATAATGTATAATTTGTTGTCTGTCAAATTAACGTGATATAAAATTTTCTCACATTAATTTGTAGCGAGTATATTGAATCATTAAAACTTAATAATTCAATGGCCGTTTAGCCTTAAAGTGCGCACAAAACATCTTGTTTGTTTGTGCTATACGACCAGTATTACCTACTACGTTCTTAGAATAGTACATCATAATATATTAAACATACAAAGTAAGTTTGTATAGTCGTTTAATCTAAAAATGAACTCAAGTCTATGGACGTAGGTACCAATTACTTATTATTAAAAATAAAACGCTTTGGTATGGTACTCCATCCCTCCATGGCCCTTATTTAGATAGGGCTTTAATTTAACATAGGTTTTATACCTTATACTCAAGTGATAAGGTTCATTTTCACGTGTTCTTCAGCACAGCCTGCCAACGCGAAAGGCGGTGAAGCAATTTTCTCTTCTACAGTTTATAGAATAATATCTATTTGAAATAGCGTTAAAAGTCGTATTTTTAAGAATAACGCATGAAATTCTTGTCATTGAATATGTCTATAGTTTAACCGAAACGAAAAAGTCTACAAAATAAAAAATAATAAATTAGCTAGTATTCTAGCAGGAATGACGTAAGGAATAATATTATAGCCAACTTACTGGCGTAACTCACATATTATTTAGCTAAATATAGCTTACACAATAAACCAATATGTTAAAAAAATCCATGTATTGATTAACATACTAACGCTTACCTATCTATACATATAATAAAATCGTAAGAAAGTCAAAACTGTACATTGAATATTTTTTTTAAAGGATACTTGGGGCGTGATCTACAATAGATATCGCAGCCAAAAATATAGTTTTTAGAATTCTTGTCTGTTTGTCTGTAGTATGTCCGGGCTAAACTCAAAAAGTACTGCATGTATTTACTTGAAATCTTGCATGAATATTACTTAGAGGTCGGGTCAACATATAGGGTACATATTATCACGCTATCACCTACGGGGGTGGAGCTGTGATAATTTATAAAGTTTAATGCGGGTAAAACCGCGGGGCACAGCTAGTAAATAAATAAATTTCTTGCGACAACTAACACACTGCCATCTGATCCCGAAAATAGATAATCGTCCTCATTACATAAAGATTTTCCCTGGATGGGGACCGACAAAGGTAACTAACCACTAGGCTAGACAGCCAGTTCAGGCCAGTCAAATCTTAGAGCCGATTACACCGTTAAAATTAAACGCGATCAATGGACGCTAAACTCAGCTACAAGACGGTGAACTAAGTTTAGCATCAATTGATCGCGTTTAATTTTAACGAAGAAATCGGCTCTAAAACGCCTAGACCCCATAACTCCGTAACTCCACGAACATGAAAACTAAACGTACTATCTATAGTACGTTTAGTTTTCATGTTCGGAGAATAGGTATATTATTTAGTCCTCTAGGACTAAATAATATACCTATTCTTCTTTTATCGTATGTTTTTGTGTGTACATGAATAAATACAATCTAATATTTAATAATCTATTATTGACTATTCTTAAACAAACACCACTCTCTACGACTGACGTCAACTGACGACAAATAAGAAACTAAGAGTACATAGGAACTGCTTATTTCGCAAGAAATTTCTTCCAGCAGACCCGCGAAAGGGAAAAAATATGACAAGGTAGATAATAATGCGTGTAGGTCAATAATACACTTACATACTAATCCAAACTAATATTATAAATGCGAAAGTAACTCTGTCTGTCTGTCTTTCTGTCTGTCTTTGCTTCACGCCTAAACTACTGAACCGATTTGTGTGAAATTTGGTACAGACATAGTTTGGAACTTGAAAAAGGACATAGGATAGTTTTTATTACAATAAATAAAATAAAAAATAAAATAGCGCCATCTATTGGTCAAGAGTCGGCATCAATACAGTACTGAAAATTCATCGGAAAAATGTAAATAAATAGTAAAAAGGTATGAAAATATAATATAATACAACTTTTAGTACAAAGAAAATGCTCTAACGGTACTCCGTTAGAGCATTTTCTTTAGAGTTCGGTAAAGATAAACTAGCTTTTGCCCGCAACTTCGTTCGCGTGGAATAGTGACTTCCGGCAGATTTTTGGTTTTACCTACATAGTTCCCGACGTCGCGGGATCTCTTCAAAAATGAAATGTGGAAGATATTCTAGGGAACTCTTTCAAAAATCAACATAATGAGCTCTGCGTTTGAATTGAAGATATGTATACTCACTTAGGGCATTAAAGTCGTTATTGCCGGAAGTCACTATTCCACGCGAACGAAGTCGCGGGGAAAAGCTAGTATTAACATAAATATTCGAATACGAATATATACTATACTAGCGGCCCGGTACGTGCTTCGCTACGTATAAGGCATAGTAATAAAAAAAATGATTATTAAGTTCATTTATTCAAACAAAAAAATATTTTAAATTGCTAAAAGATGTTAATTTTACACTTTAATCAAGACATTTTTTAAATTTTCTCTACGTACAAACCTTCCCTGGACTTCCACGAATAATTCAAGACCAAAATTAGCCAAATCGGTAAAGGCGTTGTTGCGTTATAACATTACAACGAAAAGTGGCATTGATTTTTATATATATAGATTATTATATATATTCAATGTTAACTTTATAATATTCTAATACTAGTGTACAGACGCCAGCACATCCAGTTACCCCAATCTGCCAAATTTATTTTTTCGATTATCAACTTTATCACTTAAGCATTAGATTCACTTTCAATTGGGGAAATTTGACATATTGGGTTAGCTTGATGTCCAGGCGTCTGTACATTCTAATTGTATGAAATAAATAGAATTGTCTTTATAAAATAATAGATCGTGATTTTTTACTTGTGTCTTAAAAGAATAAATGGAATTTTAGGTTGGAATATGTGGCGGAAGAGAGTTCTACAGCCTGACCGCATGAACAGTCAAGGAGTAGGAATAGAAATCAGTTTTATGGAGGGGGAATTTTCAAGTGCGATCTACAAGGAGCAACAGGTGGAGAAATGTCGCAGATAGGAAGGGGATTGCGGATTATGAAGGATATCGAAAAGGAGAAACAAAAGGCAAATGTTCCTACGAAAACGAATTAGAAGCCACTTGAGATCTTTACGAAATTTTGGAGACATGGTCGAACTTTTTCAGGCTGAATATAAACTGAATGCATAGACTTTCTAAACGCTCAAGTTTACTAAGAAGCTCCTGTATAGCGTGTTGATAGCAACTATCAGCGTAGTCCGAGATATGGTGTATCAGAGTCTGTGCAAGAGATATTTTAGTTTTTAAAGGTAAGAATGGTTTAAGAATAAAAATCATTAATGTTTCTTGGAAACATTTAAATTGATATATTTAAATCTTATAAAAATTCCGCCTCACTATTTTTAGAGGTTTTCATGATTACTGTCGTATTTTAAGTAACACGTTGTACCGTATTATTTTGCCGTGGTAGGTAGGTAAATTTATTTGGTATTGATAAATGCTTGTCTTTCACGCCGCAGGTCGTAGGTTCGATTCCCACCCAGGACAGATATTTGTGTGCATGAATGTCTGTTAGTTCTGAGTCTGGCCGTTATTATCTATATAAGTATGTATTTACAAAACTCAAGTAGTATATGTAGTATATCAGTTATCCAGTTTCTACTTAGTTTGGGTTCAGATGGCCGTATAAGAATAAGGATATTATTATTTATTAGTAAATACAAAGTTCTAATGGAACCTCAAAATATGTAAATAATAAATATATGATACCTTGTACTGTCTGAGAATAAAGGATATTCTTACAAGTCAATATAAACTATACTAATAGGTTGTCTAAACAAACATATTGTAGCGTCTGTCTATAAAGCACTACAAACAAGGTGATTGCGTATTATAAGAAGACAGCCAATAAATGTTACATCGTATGAATAAAATCATATATAGGTAAGTATAGTTGCAGAAAGGGAGCAATATTGTGCAAATTACCAGATTTCTTATTTTACGGGGCAACGGAATAAAAATCAGGTGATAGGAAAATAAAATCTACATATTTGTTTTTAAAGGAGACATCATTTTAAGGCTAAAACATAATAATATATATTCGAGTATTCCTGCGAAGGCGGACTGGGGGTCACTTGAGATTGTTGCAGAATTCTGAGACAGGGTCGTACTTTCGGAGATTAAAAATAAAAAGTATACATCAATTTTGCAAGCGATCAACTTTGTTTAATAGCTCTTCAGTAGCATCCAGATAGCAGCCATCAGCATAGTCCAGAATGGGTTGATTGGAGTTTGAGCAAGTGTGATTTTGGTTACAAAGGACAAAAAAAGAACAATATATCTGTATATGGACGGTTAAAAGTCTAATTGCTTAAATTCAATTCAAGGATACAATTACTTTGTATGTTAAACACCGAACAATAAATTAAAAATTATTGCATAGGCAGGTACAATTATTATTCATTAACACCGTAAATATTTAAAATCGGTTGAGTACCTACGTGTAAGCGTTAAATGATTTCAAACAAAAAAACAAATCTTCCATCTTTATTCAATAATAATATATACGAGTATAATTCTCGTGTCACAGTTTTTGTAACCAAACTCCTCCGTAACGGCTTCACCGATATTTATTATTTATTTGTATATATTTGGTAGGTCTGAGAATAGATCGTAGACTATTTTTAAACCCCTAAGTGATACGGGTGATCCACCCCAAAATTATTTTTTTTATTCTTAATATTTTTTATTAATTGTCGTTAATATCGTTCTTATCATTCTGTTTCGTTTCGTAATTTTCATCCTTCTACGACGAACCCACATTACTTTACGATATAAGCATTGAAATAATCTTCAACGCTGCCTTACGATCCCTGCCCCAAAGAATATCACTGCCGTTTGGCTCTTCGCAGATGACATAGCACTATTTTACTCCGGCACCAGCCGAAATTCTCCTCATATCCATCTACAGACTTCCGCCACTGCCGCAGGCAAATAATTCAGGTAGAATTCATGTAGAAACCCCACGAAAAGCGCCACAGTTTTAATGATGCGGGCCAATCTCCTTTCATCGATCAAATCGGTTCAAAAGTTCCGCCAACCCGTTAAATAAAATAGGTTTTTATTCACGTAGACTTTAAAAAAACGCTTGTAAATAGTCAGAACATGTTTGTAGTAATACAGTTATTATTTCTAGTTACTTATTACAGATATTTAGGTACACGGAATGTTAAAACATTTATACAATTTATTTTATAATGGTAGTGATATTTAGCTAGCTTGTATTAAGTTATTGTCAATCGTTATAAGATTATAAATATATAAGTAAATAAGCGACGGCACTTACCATATTTTGGCGGCATACTCTTGTTGCTTCTACTTCTAGTCCCTTCTAGAAAGAACTCTACAGGCGCGGCGTGCTTGCCCACTACCGTTCTCACATACTGCTTTAGGGTCGCTGCGTATAAAGGGTCACCGGCGAGTGTGCGGCGGATGTAGAACGCACCGGTTTCCCGCATGCGGCGACCCAGCACCACCATAGAGTAGAAATCTGTAAGCATAGCTCAGTTAAAGGCATTCATATATACATTGCTTGGGAATGAGTTATCTAGACATTTAAATTAGCAGTTGAAATCAGATGCTAATTCTTTTAGAAATTGTTAAATATAAGCGAAAGGATCTCAAATCAGTCACTTCAACTAAATTAGCAGAATCGTTTCCGGCCCCAAAAGAATGATAGGGCCACCCCATATCATCCCGTGGGTATCGTAAAAGGCACCTGGTGTATTCCTTAGGTGCCTTTTACGATACCCACGGGATACCAGCAGCGCCATTGTGTACTATAGTTACCACCTAACTGCGTTCGCCAACTCACATATCAAGCGCTCTGACTACGGCAAAACTATCCAAATGGCAATTTTATAGTAACCTTTGGGGAGACTTATGTCCAGCAGTCATGTCAGGCTGATGATGAACGAAATATCGCGTCTTTTATTTAACCCAGATAATAGATATTTTACTGTTTACCTTCGATATCCAAATAGCATTTAAATCGATAAGGCAACAAGCATAAAATAGTTTTCCTGATTTCCATAATCAGGTTTATATCTAAAGCCAAAGCGAAGATTAAAATAATCAGAGTAGACCCATTTGATTCTCGTTAATAACTGGTTTTTGTTCTTGTTTTGTATCACTTCAGTCTTTAATCCCCAATAAAAACTAAGTCTTATATGGCGTCTTCGTTATCAATAATAATATCCTGGGACATTATTTGAGACGAGCGGTGGGACTGGGCGATATTGGAGAGGTGGATGCACCTCCATGCCAGTTCGTCACCATTTATTAAGTGATTTTATTGGGGGACGATTATTAATTCTAACTTGTATTTATTACATTTTTGATTCAATACTTGTATAAATAATAATTACATTTATATTTAATAATTTGTAGTGTTTGATATAGGATTTCAAATGGTTGAACCGAATTTTTACAATCGATTACCACAGAGGATTGGACTGAGGTTGAATCTAATAAAAAGGGGCTTAGTAAAAATAGACACAAACAAAAATCCTTAAGCAAATAATACTTAAAATCGGCTGATATGTTTTATGACACAGAAAAAAATATCGTGCTCATCGCATAAAGATTTGTCCTCCTGGGTGGGATCGAACTCAAGAGTTTTGACTTAGCCGTCAGGGACACTAACCATTAGACGAACAAAGCTTCTTAAAAGTTGCCATCTCCTACCGATTTGGTTAGGTATTACTACTTCCGGGAAGCCAGCCTTTTACGGTGATCTTTACCATCAGGTGACCCACTTGCTACCATTTGCCTAGCTATCACACTAATAGTATATTTTAAGTAGTATATCAACTATCTGACTTCCATAGTACAAGCTCTGCTTAATTTGTGATCAGATGGCCTAGTGTGAATAATGTCCTAGGATATTTATTTATTAAAACGGAAATGGCGTGATGACCTGGCCAAGTTTTGTAACGACTTGATTGAAAATGGGAAAGACAGGCAAATCTGCAAAACTAAGGGAAAGGCCATTGCTCCGATTCTCAACAAAAAGATAATCACTGGTGAAAACCTCGTTATTGCAGAATCTTCTACACACTACACTTTCTAAAACTCGCACCCCCGGTTAACGCAGTAGGCTAAACAAATATACAATTGCTTTTGGGACTCTTAGTGTCACAACTATAATAGACAGTCGAGCTTTTAATTTAAGGGAAATTAAGTACTCACCCATGCCAGCCGCCACAGCAGGAAAGTCGATGTCATAGTGGAAGCACAGGTATGTCAACAAACAAAAGTCCGCATAACTTCTGTGAGTTGGCAGGAATAGTACTGGGTTTTTTCCCATTATGGATTTCACCTAAAATCATAGACTTATTTGAAACGAACAATATTAATATTATTACTCGCGTATAGGTATGTACTGTATGGCAAATTAAGGAGTAGAATTGAGTATACAGCTATCTCGCTCGGGAATTTACATGTATTTACAACATTTTCATTATTAATTTAATTATGTATATTATTTACTTACGAAAAATGAACTTAATATACATATTAAATGTAATCCTATGCAGAACAAGTTTTTATTTTCATATTTATTATAATAGTCAGAATACAACAGTAATTTCTATTTATTTGGTTTAGTACAAAAGAAAAATAAAATTTTGGCCTGAAACATTTGGAATATGAACCTCTAAGAATGAGTGAAGCACATTTTCGGAAACTGCATACAATTATTTCATATCCTATGAAACATCGAAATGCGCAAATTACGAATAAAAAATAGTAATATACTTAGTGTCCCGGGTTCGATTCCACTCAAGACAATTATTTGTGTGACCAGATTCTGGCTGTGGTTTGTGTTTGGGGCTTGTATATATTTCTAAACACCCCGGCGATATATTATATTTATATATTTCCCTTAAGTTACGTTTAAAAAAGGATTACAAAGAAAGTACTTTTAGTTTGTTTTATGTTAAATAATATGAGATTTATTTATTTCATAAATATAACAACAGTACTTGTGACCGAATTGGAGTACGGTAAGTTTTTCAAAGGAGCCTATTTGTCATCAACCTGTAGTCAACAACTGCTGGACATAGGCCATCACTAAAGATTTCCTTGCCATTTAGAGGGATTTGCCATAGTCATTACGCTTGGCATGCAGCCACAGTCAAGTTGTACTTGTTTATTTGTCACAGATATAGTTGCCGTTTGCCCTAAGAGGGAATTGAATGAGAAAAAGATAGTACTGAGTTAGTTGCAAGGTATCTAGCGTAACTACCGCTCTACAATCTAGTACTGATACTCAACATTTATAAAAAAGTTAACCCACTGATTTAATCTTACTCTGTAAATTTTGCAGTGTCTTTACAATGTTCGCAGTTTTCCATACTGATAGCTTCATGCCATCATCCGCAAGAAAACGGCCTCGCAGAATTGAGGCAGTCACAATAGCATCCTGAAGGCTGTGGCAGCTGATACTTCCTCCATCATATTAAGACAATTAGTGGGAAGACTTACACCCTTGCATTTCGTAATTGTAGCGAATGGGCGGTCCTCTCAATAATTTTGTCATTAGTTATACTAACGATAGTGTATAAGAGTAACAATTTATAGATCACTTAGTTTAGTCGGGATTAAATCAGGTACCCAATAAAATTAAGTGGCTGATAGATAAATACCTACATTTAACACAGCTGCTTCATTTACAAATAGTTTAATTTTCATCATGAAACATATCTTGAGGAAGAAGATCCCCATCCACCGAATGACATGCAGCTTCTTATCAAAACCCATCTCTTCCAGGTAGTTTTCAACATGCTGGTGTAGCTGCTCTTTGTTTATATTACTTCTGGAACATTCCTGGGAATCAAAGGGGATTTATAGTACACAATAAATTATGATATAACTAGCTGTGCCCTGCAGTTTTACCCGCATTAAACTTTATAAATTATAGCCTATGTGTTAATCCAGGGTGTCAGCTAACTCCATACCAAATTTTATTAAAATCGCCTCAACCGTTTGGACTTGGAAAAGTTACAAACATACACACTCACACAGTCACACACTGACAAACTTTCGCTTTTTTTAATATTAGTAGAATCAGATCCAGTGACTTCTTGAACCCTTCCAATGAAAATATGGCCTTTTTAATTTAATATCTTAATTATATAATATAACCAAACATGGCATACATTATTTATTAACATGTTAATTAATCTTATATTACATAATATAACTAGAGATAAAAAAGAAATTCTTTGAATTTAACTTGTAGCTTACTCAACCAAAATAACAAAAGTAGCTAGAATATCTGCATATCTACTACTTGGCTTAAGGAACTAAAACGAAAAAAAAATGGCAATGGTACATCCAGCTTATAATGGGACTGGCCTGTTATCCTACTGGTTAGTACTGACTGCTAAGCCAGCAACTGTGGGTTTGATCCCCACTCAAGACAAATGATTGTGTGATTTATCCATTACCTGGATGTAATTTATCTATAACTAGCTGTGCCTCGCGGTGTTACCCGCCTTAAATTTTATAAATTTTCTTTGCTATAAACCTCACGGAGCCCGAGACCTTTCCAACGAATGCAAAACCGTGGAAATCGGTTCGTGCGTTCTGGAGTTATAGCGTCAGGAAGGAAAACCCGACTTATTTTTATATAGTAGATAAGTATGTGTTTAGAAACATATAAGTATGTTTATCAAAAATGGCATATCCCCCTAAGACAATTCTTGGGCGAGGCTTGTCCAGCAATGGATTGTTTTTGCTGCAATGATGATGATGTTTATCAGTTGTCTGGTTACCATAGTACAGGCTCTGCTTATTATGGGATTAGATAGCAGTGGGTTTGATCCACACCCAGGACAAATGATTGTGTGATAAGCAAGATTATTCATTCAAAATTTTACATTTATGTGGAATCATCATATTTTTTTTACCCTACCATTCAGTGCATGACGTGGCAGCTACTGAGAAACACTGCCAGAAAACTCAGTAGGAATCCTTTTTTTTAAATAAAATATACTTAAGATTAATTATAATCATGTGTGTTGACTCAGAACAACTCAATCCCAAGAACTTTTATCACTTAAATAATCAAATAATTTGTACACAATATATACATCACATATCAGGACATAATTGCTGCCTCAGTATAGAAATAAAACTTTCAAAACAACAATTAAGACAGAAATTTAGAGTTTCTACCAAAAAATGTATAGAGAATGAGAGAAACTACATATTATTTTCAAAATTATATAAAAAATTACTCAGATTTTAAATTGGGTAAATGGGAATTGTTGAAATATTTTAAAATAGGTTATTTTATTTTTAAAGTTCAACTTTTTATCAGTAGTCAGTTACGAGGTCATAGTAACTATCATTATCCTAATAAGAACATAAATCTGAAAGTTTGTAAGTATAGATGCATGCATGTTTGTGAAATAAATAAATAAATGATAAATAAATAAAAAGGTTTTTATTCATATTTAAAAAGTGCTTGTAAATAGTCTGAACATGTTTGTAGTAATATATAATTATTAATCAATTTAATGATTATTTTTAGATGCAATCAATATTTAGGCACACAGATTATATGAAAACATTTACAATACTCTTTCATACAAAAACTAACGAAAAGATTTTGATGAATCTTTGTAGAAAGTAATATTTATAGAAAGTAAGTAGTCTAAGTAAACAAAAATAAATAAAATAAAAAAGGTTTTTATTCACGTAGACTTTAAAAAAGCACTTGTAAATAGTCAGAACATGTTCGTAGTAATATATAATTAATTTATTATAATTTCTATGTGCATATAGATATTTAGGTACACCGATTGTAGGAAATAATTTACAATAAGATTTATTTTATAACAGTAACGATAATTAACTACCTTAAATTAAGTTATTGTCAAGGATCATGTGTAGGTTTAATAATCAAAATTTTAAATTATAGCTTTATTAATTGTAAGTAAGTCTAAGAAATTGTACAAATTATAGCCTATGTGCTATCGAATATATAAATATTTGATAGCATATTGGCTATAATTTAACACAGGTGAAATTGCGGTGCACAACTAGTGTAAATACAAATGAGGGCTAACATGTTTATGAGTCAAATGGACTGTTGGTCTAGTGGGTAGTGACCCTGACTGCTAATCCAGAGGTTGTGAGTTCATTCCCAATTAGCATACACATAATTTTATTCATAAATAAAATTCATTATATACAAACAAATTGAATGTCTTCATTTAATTCCTACTATTATAGAACTATAGTAAGAACTACTATGACACGAGCTTTTTAGATTAGATTTGTGTCCCATAACATAAATTTTCTATGATAATTTTGTTATATAAATGGATTTTTGATAAATTAACATACAAAAAAGAAGCACAGAGACGAATTGATCTCCTCCGTATTTTTTTAAAATATTGTCTACTTCCGTATAGTACTCACCGCTTCAATAATAGCATCTAAATAAACTGAGTTAGCAACAATATCTTTAAAGTCTTGTGGGGAGCAATATTTGTCCATAACCATAGTTCTCTGTGGGTACCAATTCCGAGACATAAAACTGAATATTCCAGACTGAGTCCTTCTTGGCTCCAAAATATCAACAAAATTTACTTGCTCACTCATTTTGACTGATTTATTTTAACAAAAAAATCACTTATTTTCCATTTCTCATTCACAGATTATCAAAAAATTATTATATTCGACACAATTATCTAATAAGCTTAAAGGCATTCATAAAACAAGTTCTTTCACTCAATTAATATATATATAAATTTAATTTAATAAACTATAAGAGAACTCCAATACACAATACAACGTCATACAAAACCACACACTCCGACAGTGACATAATTACTAACTGACAAACGACAAACACTCAAAGTTGCAAATTTCGATTTTATAATTCCTGTTAATTATGTGATTCTTTTGTCCTATTTCACAAATGTATGTATATGGGAAAACTAAAACCAAACCAATTGAAATACAACTAATCATAAAAATAAAATGTATAACTGCAACAAACATCTAATGATTATTCATAGTCATATATATTTTAATCAGTTAAAACATTTTTTTAATAGTCTTCATTTTTTACCTTACCCTGTATTGCTTGACGTGGCAGCTACTGAGAAACACTGCTAAAAAACTAGGTAGGAATGTTTTTTTTTTATCGTGGGTATCCTAAATTCTACTTACAATTTAACTATCTAAATGCGATAGTCTGAAACTTTGTAATATATATCGGTATACAATATGGCTTTAATTAATTATTATCAACATTACAAAAATTAAGAACTTAAGAGAGTATATAGTGCTTTAATTTCCTGACAAGACTATCATGTTGTACACAATCAAATGTTTTGGATAAATCCCAAAATATAGGTAGGTACCCAAAGGTCTTGCGAATTCTTCCAACCAGCGCATACACTTATTAATAGTTCAACACCGGCATCTATTATTGAATAGCCCTTTGTTTCTTGTGTATTACTATTAAAATGTTTGAACAGCTGACAAAGTATTAAAGCTTAAAACAGGTCGTTAATTGTGGCTGACTTAGTAATATTGATGGCACTGTAAATTTTTAGAGGCAAATAATGCTATTAAACAGAAGTCTGTTCAATTAGCACCCTATAAAAATCCTCTACGTCAAATTAATCTAATAAGCAATTAATTTTTCTTCTTGGGCAGTAATATTTTGCTTATACAAATGACTACTGTGGGTCGCGTGGAAATGTCCTGCTCGTTACGTTTAACGAACGAACAGATTCCCCGAAAAAGGGCGGATGACTTGGTAGTTTGTAACCCTGCAAAAAGGCCGAGTTTCAAACTTCAATTCATACTTAAAAATTAATTAAGAACATTGCGCTATTTTTCGTATTCTATTGCAATAACTGATTTTAGATCGTGTCTGAATGTTCTAAACGTAGTTACATATTATATTTGTTTTATTATAAATTCACAGGTAATAAAGTACGAACACACAATATTATTTGGAAACTCAGATCAAATTAAAAAGTAAAATCTTTTTCAATTGTACTGAGTATGGAAATACATTAACTAGTTCAATTTAGACAAAAGTCAATTAGTAGTGCTACGTTATACTGTAAACTTGAAAATCTGGATCTGTTTTTTTTCAGTAGTAATCTTCAAAGTCCTTACCTATGTCTGGAACACAAATGAATAAACTTTTAATCAGGCAATAATATTTAGAGTCGATTTTCGTCCATGCGTAGTAGATACCTTTTTTTTATGGTGGAAACGCTCAAGTCGCACGTTGTGTAGGGCTCGACCCACTAAACCACCACGGTAGCCAGCCTCACAGTGATTGTAGCGGGGGCTCTGGGTACTCGTGAACGATCTCGCAACAACCCCCGCTGTACACTGAGCGTCCGCGAGACTCTCACCCGTGGAGGCATAGTACATTACCTAATGCAATATCTCATAGCTTCAGGGTGGTGGAGACCTATTAGGGATACTTTTAATTTCTTTTAAATGCCATGCACGATACTGTAGCCACACAGATGGAACTATATTATAAGTCTCGAGCAACGCGGCGGGTCGTTCGTCACCTTTGAAACTGATATTAAGCTGCAAATATGGGAAGTTTAGCCACAGATGTCAGTTCTAAACAAATGTTTGCATTTAACACGCTGCTCCACGGGCCCCCTTCTCTCCTCCGCTGACTTCGTAACCTAATGGGCCAAAGACTGCTATATTATACAATGGCCCGGGGTTTATCGGCGAAGGGTCGGCAACAGGAGCGTGATGCCACGTGTTTTGGAGGTGTTACAGCCTACGGTTACCATTCGATGGATTCATTTTATGTCTACTTAGTACTACAAAGAAGCTTAAATAGATTTTGATTAGAGCAACCAATAAGTTTTGCGCCAGATGTTGTTCGGTTTTCAGGTGTCCGAATTAGGCATTTTGTTTTATAAATATATAATATAAAACAAAGTCTGATTAGTTACTCGTTTCTAACTCCATATTGGCTGGACCAATATTTTGTTCCTTGGAGCTGTCTTGGCACCAGCAGAATAATTATTAAAATATCGGGAAAAATGAGACAAATTAGGAAGGAAATTAATTTTCTCATACATCTATATATATAAAAATCAATGCCACTTTTCGTTGTAATGTTATAACTCAACAACGACTTTACCGATTTGGCTAATTTTGGTATAGGTACTAACAATTTGTACTAATACTTAAAAGCGTAGCGAAACACGTACCGGGCCGCTAGTTATGTATGAAAGGAAATGTAATTTTCTCATACGTTATGTATGAAACGGCTATTTGACATCATATTGAGAACGGATCGGCTAATTTAAATGTTAGTTTTAGCGCACTGGAAAAGCAATTAACCTGAAGTTGTCAGTTTGCAGTTGACTGCACTCGTTCGATGCCGCAAAACAGGTCGTCATAAATAAAAACCCGCCAAGAGCGAGTCGGACTCGCACATGAAGGGTTCCGCAGCAGCAAGTATTTCAGTTGATTAAATGAAAGCAAATTGCGGTTTATAACGTATAAAAAAAAATTACTTGCTAGATCTCGTTCTTTCAAACCTATTTTCGTTGTTAGTTTCTATGGTAATGTACATCATATAGTTTTTTTTAGTTTTATCATTCTCTTATTTTAGAAGTTACAGGGGGGGGGGGGGGGGGACACTCATTTTACCACTTTGGAAGTGTCTCTCGCGCAAACTATTCAGTTTAGACAAAAATTATATTAGAAACCTCAATATGACTTTTGAAGACCTATCCATAGACACCCCACATGTATGGGTACGATGAAAATTTTTTTTGTGTTTTAGTTCTATGTATGGCGACCCCCCAAAAATATTGTACTTTTTCTATTTTTGTGTAAAAATCTTAATGCGGTTCACAGAATACACATACTTACCAAGTTTCAGCAGTACAGCTCGTTTCGGAAAAAAGTGGCTGTGAAATACGGACGGACAGAAAGACAGACATGACGAATCTATAAGGGTTCCGTTTTTTGCCATTTGGCTACAGAACCCTAAAAAATGAGTTTGGAATAGTCTTTGAATAATTTAGATTTATGATATACCTATAGGTGGCGCTGCAATCACATTCCAAGTTATTTTTTCTATGTTCAGGCTTGGGCGGCGATTTTCGGGTCAGCTAGTAAATATATACTACACTAATATTTTGTAAAATTTTAATCAGACTTAAAGTTACACAAATACGTATACATACGCTTAGCACCAAGACTATGGATCGATTATAATTTAAATTTATTCAAAATTTTGCAAACAAAATATAAACGATTCCAAAAATTTTAAAAGACATGATTAATATGGCACTTAAAATTAAATTTGGTAACAAAATAAGTTTCATAAATCTGTAGTCTAGTTTCAATATGCGATTTGGGCGATCGCGATTTCCAAAATAACGATCCAAAATCGGTATAAATTAGTTTATAGAAGATGATTCCAAATTATATGGCATATAATATATGTTTATGGTAGAAAAATCTGATCACATGTACATGACGACATAAATATGATCCCTATACGAAACGATTTCTGTATGTAGAACAACATTTTCAACAAGACGATTAAGTAATTTTGTGGAAGCATTTTCATTGGACGTTGTTACACCGACAACAGGTATTCTTCGCAAGCAACGACTTTAAAATAAAACTTATCGTTGAGAGCGTTGGCGTGCCGTGATTTACCCACAAGCCAATCCTTATACGAGAATAGGAACACCTTGTGAGTAGATTCTAAGCCTCTAAATCGTTAATCTTGATTAATGATTTAGAGGTTAACCAATCATATTCAAGCTTGACGTAGGACGGCCAGGACTGTACATTGTATACATCCATAATGTTCTTGCGAAAGGTAAGGCAAAAGTTTTTGTATATTTTAACCCGTAGGTGTACTTATGTAAATAAAATTAAATGCTGTATGCGTCCAAGCTAGATTTAACTCTATTATGACGTCGCCAGAGTACAAATTTAATTAATGGTTCGGTTAAAAATAATTTAATTAATACGATGAACTAAACTTATTCAGAGGTGCGACTCCAAGTCGAGTTTGAACCATAGAATGCTTTAATGTAAAAGTGAGCGGATTTCAAGACGTGAACTAATTGTTTATGATTATTTTTTCATTCATTTATGTATAATTTGGAAGCACTATATACTGGGTTAAAAGTAAATTAGTCAGCAAAACTTCACAGACATACCAGGTATCGATAAATTAGAAGAAAAAATTTCTACTCTGCAAAAAAAGCAAAATGTTCCGAAAGTTTTAAATCGCGAAGATTAACTTCGGAAATATGGGAAAATCGCACTAGTTTTTACGAAACCATCGAGGCACGTGTCTGACTCGTACTTGTCTGGTTTCATATAACCCTACAATTGGCGCGCGGCCTAATTTATTTCTTGGTATAAAAGCTCCAGATATAGGCCCCGTGCCCATACGTAAACGTGAGGCCTGCTAAAAGGCGTCGAGCGAGAAAATGTTATGGATTCATATCATACCTGTGAAGTTATACTCATCAAATTATTTTAGCCCAGTATAATATAAATATTTATAGTTTCTATGAAAATATATAGAAATAACTTGTAATCTTGGTTCTACAAGTTCCACCCTGTAGTTTTGAGTAAAGCATAATAATATGTGAGCTAAGTCTCATACCTAAATGTTAAGGTGGAATATTACGACTTTTAGCATTTGTCTGAAACGGGCTATTTTCAACTTGTTCTACTTTTAAATTATTTATTTAACGTGTGTAATAGGCAAGATTGAACCGAGTTTTTGAAAATGGTCTGGAATTGAAAACATACTAAAAGTTTGGCTGCTCTGCCATTGCTGGGGTATTTATTGGGATTTGGAACTGGATATAATAACTTTAATCCAGGTTTGACACTCCGCAAAACCTTTAATAAACAATTTAACAGTTGAGAAAGATCTCTTGTCATTCAAACACTGTTGAATACCGAAGGTCGCAAGGTTCCACCTTAAGTAAGTTAACGTCTAAGCTTATATCTATCTACTTATCTAATTAAAACTATTTAGTAAAGGGGCTGACAACAGTCAAACTGGTTTTTGCCGCAAGTTTATAACAAAACCAACTATGTTTATCTTCTAATAAAATAATGTAATTTTTTACTATATATTGAATAACATCACTGATCCCAAAACACTGTTCAAATAGGTCTCCTCGATGTAAAAATGGCAGAGAAACCTTTAAAAAGATTAGACAAAATAATGCCAAAAAATTACTTCTCAATTTCAATAAAACTATGTTGTCTTAGGTCTGTCGTAATATTAAATAATTAAATTCTTTTCTATGTTTTAACTAGGTTTAAAATCTCTGTATTTCGACCCGTATTAGTCATACAATACGGAATTGACTTTAGCCGATGGACTTAAAGTTGCGTCTTGTCAGCCTCCTAAACTTAGTAAAACGATGAACATGTATATATATCACACACATTATCATAATTATGGTTGATTAAATCTATCCACAATAACATCAATCACATTAATAATGCCAAATGTAAGCAATAGGAAAAAAATAAACTTAATCCAAAACACTCTTGCCTAACCATTCTCGTTTCTTATGTACAAACGCCAGCACATCAAGCTATCCCAATCTGTCAAATGTCCCCAATTGAAAGTGAACTTATACTTATGTGATAAAGTTGAAAATCTATAAAAGAATTTTGACAGATTGGGGTAGCTTGATGTGCTGGGGTCTGTACTATGACCTATGTAAACCGGGATTATATAAGGATACTAAGAATATTATCACATATTAGCATCCGACATTTATGGCATATTAAAGAAAATTTTAAAAAGGCGGTATTTGTAAAACTCCAACAACCTCGCACGAATAGATTGCTAACATCATAAGCAATAACTTTTGTTCGGCGAGTTCGGTCTTAAATAGAAAATTATCTTAATAGTTTTTATTGTACTGTAGTGGCATTTGTAGCTCTATTTTCCATTCATAAACAAAAGAACGACACGAAGCTCACGCGCATGTGTGAGTTTTGGCGCGTAGAGTTATATACATTCAAGTGGGAAATTAAATTAATATTTATTTTTGTATAATTATCAAAAGTTGTAGACCAAAAGTTGTTGCTTATGGTGTTAACTATCCAGCACTGCGAGGTTGTTGGTGTTTTACAAGTAACCCTTTATAGATATATTAGAGTACGGTGGGACGGGCTGCCTTATAAAATCCAACACCTTAGGATAAAGGCTAATTGACTTGGCGAGTTTTGGCAACTATACGTTACACTTTATCCACCCTTAAACCCGTAGTATGGTAGTTATACCAGCACTCAGAGCCAATGGAAAAGTATTGGTAAGGGCTAACAGGAATCTGTGGGTATAATCCGGCAACAGAACTGTAGTAAAGAAGGCAAATGGGGGGAAACCACCACACTGATTTTTCTCTCAACTCATAAAAAAGCTGCACCGAGGAAGATTCCTCTCCAATTGAATTGATATAAAAATAAACATAAGTATCTAAAACTAGAACATAACAATTCCCATGAGCATTCATGTAAAAAGTAATTGGTCATAAATGTTTCTACTACTCACTTATCTTAATTATCCTTATAATAAAACTTATAACTACCTTACTTACATGTGGCACAGACACATAAGCTAATCTACATTCAATATCTGACTGTTATGTGAGCCAGAAATACGGAATGTTCAGTGATAAAACCTTAGAAAAAAATAACTTCGCCGTTTTCTACACTAATAGTAATACCTATACAGTTTCCAGGAATTAAGGCAAAAGGCGCTGATTAGTTTTAGGGGAATTCCTGTATAAGCAATAATAACTAAAGTAATATAACAACAGATCAACGTATAAAAACCTTAAGGCATGCATTGTGAGACTGCATAATAATACTCACACACAATAGTGAGGTAGCGGCGGGGGGTTGGGACGGGAGGTATTGCGTACCCAGAGCTCTTTGTATTCCTTCTAATTTTAATGTTATAGACTATGGTAATGTACTGGGGAATACACTAATTAGAGCTTGTTTCGATTAAAATGTAACTACAAGATTGATTTTAACTGAATTCCAATGCTGTTCAAATATGTATCATAAAATATATGAATGACAACAAAATAGTTTGAAAATTGTATGATCAAACGAAACAAAGTGTTATTTTATTTTTATTGTGATCTAACACAACGAAAATAAAAATGAACTGCAAACTCTATTTACTTTTAAACTTGTATAGAAAACATCCTTGTCTATGGCTCTGAGCTTAGGGATTGAAGAACGCTGTCAAGACTTGTTTTCACCCCCACGCTAGGTCGGCTGAAAGCATACCATATTATATATTGAATACAATTATAACCAAAGATCAATACATACTATGTATTAATATTTGATCGCGTTTTACTTTGATACTATGTATTAGTCTTTGATGCGTTGATATTAATACCCCTATGTAATACATAGGAGGTATTAATATCAACGAAACAGCAATGCCTATGTTCACGAAAAAGTCGCCAGTATAGTCTCATTACAGGTAACAATTTTAAACAATTAAAATTGTAACCGGTGATCAAACTATACTGGCGAATTTTTGGTGAACATTAGACATTTCTGTTTCGTTAAAAACGCGAAACCTATTATGCAGTCCCGTTTTAATGTCACAGGATTATTATCCAAGCTAATTATGCTAGACAAATTACAATGTTACGAACACATGTATACAAATTGTATCTAACTTTAATATATGAATAAATATCTTTAGACAAGTAACACACTGCCATCTGGTCGCAAACTAGACAGAGTCCGTACTATGGTATCCAGATAGCTGATAAATATACTTATATATTTCTATATACATACAAATTATAGATAAATTACATCCAGACACAGAACAAATAATCGTATTCATCACACAAATATAAGTCCTGGTTGGATATCGAATCCATGACCTAACCTTAGCCGTTAGTCACTAACCTCTAGAGCAACAGGCCACTGAACATTATGCTATAACTACAATGAGAATTCACATTATATGTTGACGCCTTCAGTCAATTAGTAACCGCTGAAGACCATGTCTCACACCAATCAATGGTACTAATTACTTCCCGACAATAATTCGTAGCATTGTAATACAACTAGTATTATTGTAACAAAACGACTTTGACACTTATCCTACAACTTCTATAACCCTAGCGTCAAAGAGTAACATAAACCAACTCCTATGATAAAAACAATAACAAAATCAGACAGTGTTGGAAAAGTTAAGTATATAATAACGACCTGGATCAAAAAAACTGAGCGCACTCCACGCATTAAAATAAGGACTGTATTTGTATGAAAAATATGTACTATATTTATAACAACATTTAGCAAAACACAACTTGATACTAATATCAACATCAATATTATTTCTTTTATACGTATAAAATATTTAAAGTACTTCAAATTCGGATTGATCCAAGTCGCTATAAACTCGGTATGCCGATACATCGAAAACATTAACAATATTTATCATAAATTGTTTGGGATACTTAAAGTCCTCAACCTACCAATTAAACTAAGAATGTTAAAAGAAAAATTGCAAAATTGTCCCTTTTAAAGTACGAAGCGTATCATTATGTTCGGGTATTGTCGAGCTCGTGCCACGATCAATGAACCGGATCGAAACGTCGGGAAAATAATGGTAAGTCGCGTGAATAGGAACACACAAACCAACGCTATAGAAAATATGAACGCGTGAACATAATGTAGGGTTACTCTTCTGCTGAGATCATGCCGGCTGACGCTTTTATTTAACTGTTGTTTTTGGAATTTGACAAATTGAACCCAAATATTACGATCATTAGGACATCTCTTCTCAGTAATTTTCGGTGAACGTAATTTACGGTAAAAGCGTCAGCCAGCATGATCTCAGCAGAAGGGTAACCCTACATTATGTTCACGCGTTCATATTTTCTATAGCGATGGTTTGTGTGTTCCTATTCAAGCGATTTACCATGCCGCACTGCGAAGGCGACGATTTTTTGGAAACAAACCCATATAAACCTAAGTCGTGTATGCATCGCAGAAGTGTCTAGCGAAATCTATTCGTTCATATCGAGTGAAATTTCAAATGCTCTACAACTAATGAAGATGATACATGAATAAAATAATTCAACTACCCGCAATTAAGTATTGTATGAGAAATGGCAGTGCGATTTTTCATGATTTGCAACAAAGTATATGGTTTTTATATATTGTGTTTACGACTGGTGCAATCCATGCCGAAACGTCGGGTAACCTACAGGTAATGATTTGCCTTCAATGAGGGCTACCGCGTATCAATTTGCCGCTAGAGGCGCTAGCATCGCGGCAGGTCTACGAAACGTCAAAATACACTGTTTTTGTTCGGGTTACGCTTTTTATTAATAAAAACTGCGATTATAACTAAACATTTTGGTTTAAAACTAAATAAATTACAAAATGCGTAACAGCTCGATGACTGTAATAAATATTTTTCGTAAAAACATTCGTCGCGTCCACAATAACAATGATTTTGATCAGCTATAGTGGACCTTCCGCGACAGTGGCGCCGACTGGTGAGCACAAAAACGGTAGCCCTCATTGTTATCGCGATTGAGACCCGTGACCACAATATTTAAAAATGTGTACAAATCGCGAAAGTTGATGCCCTTGTAAGCGGAGCGTCAATCCTTAGGATTGGAACCACACCTATCTGTTGTCCTTAATAAAGTGCTTTAGTAACAAGCTGGTTAAAGTGTAAAATGTCTACAAGTTATTCATATTCATATGTAGGATGAGCCCCAGTATCCCAAGCAATTTATGATATTTACATCCTAATACATACAGTAAAAAAAAACAGACCAGATATAATATAGTACTTGTCTGCTTAGAGAGCATATAATCCCTACATCTTCAACTTTTTAGCGTCTCTCTCCCGACTAATACTGATTTCCTGCAACAATGGGTTGATCGTATTCATAATCTCTGAATTTACTTCTTCATCTTTAATACTCTCGTAGTCGTAGCCGTGGTAGGTGCCGAGCTCGTGGCACTTCTGCATGAACATCTTCCATTTGATGTCTTTCTTTAAGCACAGCGGGTTGCCAATAATGATCACCTTCGCTTTGGCACGGGTTACAGCTACGTTGAAACGCTAGAAATAAAAGGTACATTTAATCTTTTCGCCCCCACAGTCACATATTATGAATAGGGTTGCCATTAGTCTTAGGGACTTATTAGAGCCAAATGCATAAAAACTGAAAAGTAACGGTTTTCGCCTACCGTCAACTTTGTGCCTTTAGTACGTGTAATATTGATAAAAGGGATAAAAACCGGCCAAGTCACAATACGTGACGTGATACTTAGGCTGAGATCTATAGAGCGTACTTATACTTTACTCAAACTAAGCTTCAACTTTGATTTGGTATTTATAGACTTTATGACGTTAAGATTATGCTCAGCATATAGACTTCTTAATTACTTTTTGGAAAACATTTTAAAAGCGTAATAATTATAAATATAACATGGTGCTCATTGTTTCTTTGTGTACTGTTATTATTGAACTATTTAGAAAATGACGAGTGAGACATAAACATATATTTATTAACGAAGACTATCGACATTAATTTTTATTAGGAGAAACGGAACATTGTTGTGTCAGCTGTTAACGCCAATGTCAACTACAGTATATCAGTGTTGCCAGATGACGGTTTAGCATCGCGTCGACGGCCCGCTTTTATCCTACGGAGCAGTTTGTTGTCGTTTGTATCGATATAAACGCGCGGCACCGGCGCATCCGTATCGCTACACACGCGCGTCTGTATCGATTAAAACGCGGATTTGAATTTATACAGGTGCGCAAAGGTCCACAGGCTGCGTCTGACTTGCGTGTGTATCGCGTCTGTATCGCTAATAACGCGCGTCGACGGCGCGCTTAAAATACGTGGTGCGCATAGGCCCTTAGTTAAGATGACACACGATATAAATACAAGATGTATTTATATTGTCTGTCATCGTAACATTTTCATTTGTTGGTCATTAGGAATTGGTAGTGCTCACTTTATCGTCCACGAGGAATCCGAGCTGGAACTTGGCGTCGTGCGCGAGAAGATTGCAGTTGGCTCGCACAGTGGATATGAGGATCACCCGCTTCTCTTTACCCTGGAACGCTTCCACTGTACCGACTTCAATCTTGTCGTACCCCAACTCTTTTAGACATTTCTTGATTGTGTACACCTGGAATTGAAAATAACCTTTACGCTCGAACAAGCTTTGCTATGAAGTATCCTTTTGTAACACTCGCAGCAGCAGGGGTATCCTAACTGGGATCTAAGGGGAAATCTAAAAAATGATAACATACATATGAAACACCAATCCTGTATTTTATTAAATAATAATAAACTAGTTTTCACAATACATTCTTTAGCATTTCACTTTTGTAACTGTTGACAATCATCATTCAATTATACTTTTTAGGGTTCCGTAGCCAAATGGCAAAAAACGGAACCCTTATAGATTCGTCATGTCTGTCTGTCTGTCCGTCCGTATGTCACAGCCACTTTTTTCCGAAACTATAAGAGCTGTACTGTTGAAACTGGGTAAGTAGATGTATTCTGTAAACCGCATTAAGATTTTTACACAAAAATAGAAAAAAAAAACAATTATTTTGGGGGGTCGCCATACATAGAACTGAAACTCGAATTTTTTTTTCATCGTACTCATACATGTGGATTGTCTATGGATAGGTCTTCAAAAATGATATCGAGGTTCCTAATATAATTTTTTTCTAAACTGAATATTTTGCGCGAGAGACACTTCCAAAGTGGTAAAATGAGTGTCCCCCCCCTCTAACTTCTAAAATACGAGAATGATAAAACTAAAAAAAATATATGATGTACATTACCATAAAAACTAACAACGAAAATTGGTTAAAACGAGATCTAGCAAGTAGTTTTTTTTAATACGTCATAAACCGCAATTTACTTTCATTTAATCAACTGAAATACTTGCTGCTACGGAACCCTTCATGTGCGAGTCCGACTCGCACTTGTCCGGGTTTTTTTTTATTTAGAATTCTATTCTAACTTTAAAACCTATGTCCAGCTATTTTACAAGAATGACCAGTTTTCTATCTTCGCAAAATAGGTTTTAGGTTTTATTTTATAGAAGGGATTTTTTATCATTACGCTTTCATTTTTAGGCACCACAGCTAGGCCTGATGCACTATGCAATTTTCGAGTGAAACTACAAGTACATTAACTTAGTACATAAGTATTTCTAGCGATAGCTAGATACAGAGTTATCGGGACTCTCGAGCTCAACGATATAGGTATATAGCATACGCAAGCTATATTGTACTTGTATTAGAGCCGCTATCGGTTGCTTTTGACCACAATCTCATCTCATGGTAAGTGGTGGTCTAATTTGGATGTCACGTACCCACAAGATGCCTGTTTAATCTAGCCTCGCATAAGCCCATGCTATGCATATCTGAAAGAAAAAGGTCAGAAGTTCCCTAAAACGGTGAGCATGTATGAAGAATATAATGAGTAATAATAATAATAATATCTGGGGACAATGTCACACAGATCATCCTAGCCCCAAACTAAGCAAAGCTTGTACTATGGGTACCATGGGCTGGAGCTAAACTGGTCCAATACGGCCCTGAGCCGATATGCGGAATACCAAAAAGCACAGTCCAACTCACCCTAAGGAACCATTGCAAACAAGAAGCTGTTAAACGCTGGCACAAACTTCCAGGTTTAACCCACTCCAAAAAAGCTATCAAGGGCTACGACCGCAAAACTGCGAACGAAGTCCTCGCGCTTAATGCATCATAACTAGGATGCTAACGGGACATTGCCGTCTCAGGAAACACCTATTCACGGTGGGCATCGGAGACTGTAGAGTGGGCAGATTCTGCAATAACGCAGACGAAACACCTCTACACCTGCTCTGCCACTGTGAGCTACTGATGCATAAACGTAACACCGTCCTGGGCCAACACTTCTTGCACCAGGACGATGTTATCGACACTCCTGCCAAAAAGATTCTGCAATTTATCTATGTTGCAGGGTTAGACAGGGAAGTTTAGTTGGAGCGGCGAGCACAATAGTTCATCACTGGACGCAGTGTTACCAGGACCTCCGGAGACTGGAAATAGCCGCAACCAGAAGAATAAGAATAATGGGTACCAGGCGACGATATACATACTTATATAGATAGATAAATACTTATATACATAGAAAACATCCATGACTCAGAAACAAATATTCGTGCTCATCACACAAATATGAATGAGTGCAAACAAGTCAAGAGGTGTGCAAAGATTATATGTGTCAAATGGAAATCCGCTGTCTCTGCCTACCCATCTTGGAAACAGAGGTCCATAAAAATAATTTAATTTGATTACTTATCATACTAATAATATAAAGGCAAGTTTGTGAGTGTATATGTTTGTTACTTCTTCACGTTTAAACGGCTAAGGGATTTTAATAAAATTTGGTATGGAGTTTGCTGACACCCTGGATTAACACATAGGTTATAATTTATAAAGTTTAACGCGAGTAAAACCGCGGGGCACATCTAGTATAACTCTATATATATTAAAAAACTTACTTGTCTAACATAAGGCGTAACGATCCCAATGTCTTCCGTCAATACTTTGTGTTTGGTTACCAGCAAGTCCACATACATTTTCACAGTCTCCGCCTCCATATTGTTAAAATAACTGCAAAGAACACGTCATATTTCTATAAAGTACCCACAATGGTTACAAATGCATCTTTGACGTGCACGTGTTAAGTGATAACGTGCTTCATCATTTCAGACAAATGACTTCCATAGAAGGAAAAAGGCCTCTCCAAAAGATTTCCGCAATGGACTTGTGTCCATAATTTGGATGGGGTGGTACTTGCTTGCTTATCGTATAGTGGTAACCCTAGTGTCAGAGTTGCTCAAGCCGCCCAGTAGGCCTCTGACATGGCTTAACGACTGTTGTCTAATGACTACAACCGGGACCGACAGCTTATCGTGCCCTCCGACTCACTCAGAAATTAAACCACTTTGGCGGTCACCCATCTATGGACTGACCGCTAGCCTAGTTGCTTAACCTCGCCGATCACTTACGGACCGGTGAGAGCATCTAGCTATGCAATGCTAGCCACACAGTAAGTTTGCAAGTTTTATGTTTTTTTAGTTTGCATTGTGGAAAATCTAATATATTATATTAGTTGTTTTGCCTACTCCGGTAATATTCCACGATCTAGCGTAACAAACGGAAGGGTGGGTATTTAGAAAAATCACATTTGGCTAGTCGAAATGGAAATAATACTACCCTTAGTTATCTTTACTAATCACCTTTTTTATATTATTATAGTTTTAGTGTCCGTTCGACAATACTAGTATTCCTCAATAATAAGTGAATTATATTAAGTTTTGAGAAACAAATGTCGTAAACCGTAATATATAAAAAATAATATAACGTAAATTAATAATTACAATTTTAAGGATGAGAATTTAAAAAAAATTTATAATTAGAAAACTTATATTAACAATATAGTATCCCAAAGTGTGTTTGTTTATCTCAATACAAGCAAATTAACTGATTGAACTGACTGGCTCATTGGTCTAACGGGAGCATCTTCAACCGCAAATATCAACCGAATGACTTCCACACCTGGAAAAAGTCCTCTCCAAAATATTTCCACAATTACGACTCTAGGAATTCCACAATTGCGCCATAAAGTATCATTAGAATTTTACTGGTAAGAATAGTCCAGAACATTAATTTTGTGTTGGCTAAGCCGCAATGTAGCAATGTTATTGTTTAGCAGGGCATATTGCAAAAGTTCTGATTATTTAAGTGACAAAAGTGCTTGGGATTTAGTTGTTCTGACTCAACACACTTGATCAATTAATCTTAATTATATTTTATTTTAAAAAAGGATTCCTACTGAGTTTTCCGGCAGTGTTTCTCAGTAGCTGCAACATCATGCACTGCACGGTAGGGTTAAAAGAAATGACGATTCCACATAAATGAATTTTTTTTACGAAATAAATGATGTTTCAAATTACTTATGTACCTGGGAGATTTGCCCATCTTCTGTTCTTTGGAGAGAACTGCGTGAAACACTATAGCTCGGCTTTCCGCCCTCTCGCCCAATATGTCTACGGTACTAATCTCGTCTTCTTTAGCCAATGCCTGTAAACATACAATTACATGTAATACTTTACATTAAACATTTTTTAAATATTGATGATCATGGTCATCTTACCACCACCTGTTTCGTAAGCAAGACTTGTCAATGTGTCAAACTAGATTTTAGAAACATATTCTAGTAGGTATTATATATGATTTGAACACTTTTTGAACCGCTAAACCGGCAACGAGCGCGATAATCTCGAAATAGTTTGAAAATTGTGTTAATAAAATGTCTTTATGAGTAATGTTATTTTGGTCCTGAGAAACAATACTATATATTTTGTATGTCTATCAACGTCAAAATAATATTATTCATAGACTGGTGAGCTTCGTGTCCTTGTATTGTAAAATAGGTTCCACATTAGGATCACAACATAAAACATCTACTCCTTTCAATCTATTTTTAATAATAATGCCTAATAAACGGACACCACACCAGTTTAAGAAAAATCACGCGGCGAGTGTTATTTTATTATTATTTATTACGTATGAAAATAAAAGAGCCATATTAATATTTTGACCAAGGTTTAAATACGTTTATATAATATGTAGTAGGTTGTCTTTTCAGCAATATGCTTTGCTTATTAAATGCAAATTTTATAATACGTATTACAATCATTATAGGAATAGGAAATCTTAGTTTCTGGTATCATATTTTTTAAAAGACTCCCTGTCTTTTCCCAACCTTTGGAACACCTGTAAACCAGTATCAACAGTGGCAGTGGCAATGACACGGACAATGGCGGTGACGCTCCGCATGTCCGGCGAAACGTTTTAAATCTCTTGGATCCCACAACGAATTTTTTTAGAAAGATGATTATAAATTCCACTTCTCTCCAGAGCAAAGCGGCAGACAGAAAGGCAATACGAGGCCAGAGCCTCACAAAACGAGAGAATCGTAACTAGAGAAGCCAGCAGCATAAGCCAAGCTGTTATACTTGATTTCAATAGTAGGTATCTTGTTCCATAAGGGTGACATTTTTATTTATTTATTAATAGCCTTTTTCAGACATAATGTATACATTTTTTTAAATATTTGTTTTATATAAACGTTACTTTTATTCTGTGTGCCCTTTGCCAATGGCCTCCTCCAACGCTTTCCAATTTTCTCTTTCCCGCGCCAGTCTAGACGAGGTATTACCAGCTTTTTTACCACATTATCTTCCCATCTTCTGATATACTACTTTTCTTTTGTAAATACGTACATATATAGATAGGCATGGTCAGATTAGGGTAGCCAACTATACTGTTTTGAACAGTATTATACTGTTTTTCACTAAATGATACTTTTTACTGTTGAACAAAAATAAAGTAAACAAAATACTGCTCAGTGCAGCGTGGCCACAAAGATTGTAAATTAGTAAGTAAGCTCTAAAAATATGTATTTTAAACAAAAAATAAATAAAACACTGTTTAATATTCTTCATATACCTGACTATACTTTATTTCTAGTAAAATAAGTTGGCAACCCTAGGTCAGACGATAGTTGCTTGATTATTTTGTTAGGTGGTCCCGCAAGTTATCAGCCAGGCAGCCGACCTCAATGGAAATGAGATAAATGCTAGGAAGGCGCATTGGTGCAAATTTACGAAGTTGATATTTCTGTACTCACCCTAAGTTGACCTCTATAGAAGAGCTTGTCAGGAATAGCGAGTATATCCGGGTTAGATCTGAAGTTGTTCCGCAGCATCACGCCATAGTTAGGGTCGCTTCTATCCTCGCTGTACAGCGGGCTTTCTTTCATCAGCCGTTCCATCAACGACTTTCCTAAAAAATAGAGTATCATTAATACATACTAATTGTACATTGGTGCATATTTCATATACAAGCGGCAAGGTACAGTATTTGAATATATAAAAAAAATTGATATTAAATGAATTTTACTTATTAAGTGAAAAATTGTAATTATTATAATTATCATTAGTGCTGCTTCTAAAAAAAATATGTTCTTTTTGTAATTCAAGAAGCTATTGAGTGTGAAAATTTTACTTTTGCTTATGGTTTCAAAACATAGATTGATCATTCGTTGGGGATTCCCAGATCGTTTCCAACTGTACAATGAGAAAAACTGTAGAACTTTGATAAATAGAAGTTAATAGTAGTCAAATATTAAGTATAACTTAACACGAGGTTAAGCAACTAGCCTAGCGGTCAGTCCATAGGGTGAACACCAAAGTGGTTTAACTCTGACCGTCTCCATGCTTCACAGGGGACATAAGCTGTCGGTCTCAGTTGTAGTCATTAGACAGCAGTCGTTAATCCATGTCAGAGGCCTACTGGGCGGCTTGAACAACTCTGACACTAGTTAGTATAACTAGAATTGTAATTTTTTGTTGTAACTTCAATACAAGGCGCAATAGTACAAAAGATCCTGAAGGGCTGAAAGATGCTAAAGTGCTATACGTAAGTACACTCCTACCAAGATACAAGGCGCAGTATAGTAATACGGCGATGGGCACACTGTCCCGCATGATGCAGTGTAGTTCGTGAGTGCGTGTTCTAACGTTGCTTGTAAGTATGCCCGTATGTATAGAAAACACGCACAGTCCAACACACTGAACATGCACCTGCATGCACGCGCGTGGATGCATGTTCTGTGTGTTGGACTGTGCGTGTTTCTTATACAAACGGAGACACTTTCAAGGAACGTTACAACACGCACTACGCTGCATCATGCGGGCCAATGTGCCAGTCGCCTAAGGTTCATTGACTACATTTGTGGTCTGATTTGCACTGAGAGGGTTTATAGTCCAATTAATAAAGTAGTTGTAGAGTGCGTGAGCGGGAACCTAAGCAATTTCTGCAGAAACTTGTTCAGAGTACTTAGAGAGAAAACATACTAAAAGTCCTGATGGCAAGGTAAGGCGGAGGTAGGGGAGGGGGACAAAGATATCAATTTTAGGTTTCTTGCTAATATTTCAAAAATGGCGCGTTTTAGCAGTGTTGTAGTGTGTGGCTCATAAACGGGTGGAAATATGAAAAAGTATACATAATCAAATTTATAGAGAATTTTATAAGCTTTCATTTCATCTTAGAACATTTTTTGCTAAAACGCACCATTTTAAAGACATTAGTGAAAAACCTAAAATTGAGGTCCCCCCCCCCCTCCCTACGCCTCACCTCCTAGACATCAGGACTTTTAGTATGTGTCCTCCCTAAGTACTCTGAACAAGTTCCTGAAAAAATAACTTAGATTCCCGCTCACGCACTCTATACCCCCCATTGAGCCATTCTTTGATTGGACTATTAACAAAAGCTGGCTCTTTGAGAACCAGCCATCTATAACTTGCTGGTTTTAGTGGTCTTAAGTAACAAAGTCTTGCTTTTCTACTTACCAAGTCCTAGTTTTGCAGCGTTACTCGATATGACAACTGGGCCCAACTGGTAAGGGTCGCCGGCCAGCACTAGGGATCCATTTTTAGCCAACAGTCCACAAATGGGTATCAAACACGCAGGCTCGCTGGCCTGTGCTGCTTCGTCAATGAACAAGTGCGTTATGTGCCTTTGCATACGCTTTGAAGACAGTTGACTGCGGAAAAACATTACATTAGATACAATTCATTAGATTGCGTAAAGATATTCAAATATTAAGATTAGAGGTTTACTGGATATTTATATATTCAAAATTCTTTACACAAATATAGTAATACTGTTAAAAATCATAATAATATTAAGAAGAAGAAAATACATTTATTCAGTAAACTAGCACAGACAATAATATTATATATAGCTGCAACAGTTAATGTTGCTAGATGGGACCAATGCGGACTCGCACAGATAACCATTAAGGACTTATGTATGTGTACCTATAATATATATATTATAACTTAGGAAATACTATATTACTATACTATATTATAGGTACATATACAGAGGTCCTTAATGGATATCTGTGCGAGTCCGAATTGGTCCCATCTCAGAACTAGCTGCAACAATAACGGTTGCGGAGTTGGTTTTATGATGGAACCATATTATTACAAAAAATATAAGTTGTATCATGAAATTGTGCTTTGTCATATGGATAAATTTCAATCCTTATCTACAATTTCAGCTATTTTATTACATGTAATCAATTTTATTGAACTGAAAAGGCCGACCATGCTTTGTTATAAAACGAGATTTTTTAAAAAAAGGCATAATAACACAGTCTAGGAAACGATGCGGATTTTTAATAATAAATATCTGGGGACTACTAACACACTGCTACCCGGGGGCTATCGCCTAATTCACCGGTCACGAATTGGTCATTAATGAATGTTAATAATTAGGAAATAATTCGTTTAACCGGCTTCCATGAGCTCAGGTGACGTCATAAATGGTCCGGAATCGATTTAAAATTTTGAAGCCAATTGAACGAATTATTTAGTCATTTTTAACCTTCATGCGTTTCAGTTCGTTCGTTCAGGCTGTATGAACTGCAGCTCACACAAAATAAATTACGCCATATTTAGGTTATTTTTATATAAATTCAAATATCTTGAAACTGATTTAATTCTCGGTACAATTTTTTTTTAATTTAAATAGAATCATTAACCAATCAGGTCTAAAGACAAATAACAGCATCAGTACGGCGTTCAACCACTCATCAATATAAACATTTTTTATTGAATAACATTACTTATTTTTAAATAAATAAAGTCAAAATCTATTGGATGAAAGTACATATCTTCCGTAATATATAACTTTCTGATTGTAATAAAATACCTTTAATTCATTTCAACAACGACAAGCTGCCTTCTTCAACCAACGCACGTCATATCACAAAATATAAATACGACCAAATATGAGATACCGATTATATTACGAGATAGTCGGAATTATTTGTGCAAGCAAAAAGTAATAAGTTAAGACGGAAAATATATTCACCTTGCAAACTTAGCAGCATGAGAGAGTGTTGTGATAACTATATTGTAAGACTTGAACTCGTTAATGTCGACTGGGCGGAAATTACCTCGCTTTGTGCCATTGGAGTAGTGCTCAAGGCAATCAGGCAACGTTTCCCTGTAAAAGATCATGTTTTAAGAAAGTGATAACATCCATATTTACTGTTTCACGTCTATACCGACCATTACATCACCGATACGGTTCAAAATAGATTAAACACAAAACTATACTACTTACTTATCGTATGGGCAGTACCCTAGTGTCAGAATTGTTAGAGCCGCCCAGTACGTCTCTGACATGGCTTAAGGACTGTTGTCTAATGATTACAACCGGAATCGACAGCTTTACGTGAACGAAACAAAATTAAACCACTTTGGTGGTAACCCGTCTATGGACTGACCGCGAGCCTAGTTGCTTAACCTCGCCAATTACTTACTGGTGAGAGCATTTAGCTAAGAGAGCAGATAACTTGAACAAAATCATGAAGTGAAATGTATTATTTTTGAAGAATCACAAAGTATATCCTAATCATAAAATATAATAATCCTATTCCTAATTATAAAAGACTTTCTACTTTTATAAAAATCAAAAGTAGTAAAAATATTAGACTTAAACTAGATAATTAAACATAATCTCTTGACAATAACTTGATACGAGCTAGCTAAATATCATTTCTGTAATAAAATAAATTTTATAAATGTTTTCATACAAGATGTACCTAAATATCTATGTTACTAGAAATAATATCTAATGTATACAACTATATTACTACAAACATGTTCTGACTATTTACAAGCGCTTTTTTAAAGTCTACGTGAATAAAAACCTTTTTTATTTTTTATTTATTTATCAATCGCATGGTCACCTCTAAAAAGTGCGTATAACAAAAGATCGCATAAAATTACCTAAGTGTTAATTTTATGCGATCTTTTGTTATAAGCACTTTTAGAGGTGACTTTGCGATTGATTTTTACAAAAGTTGAAAGACGATGAATAGTCTCTTGGTACCAAAGAAGTTAGAAATAAGGCAACAGGCGTGAAGGAGGCCTACTGGGCGGCTTGAAAATCTCTGAAACCAGGGTAACCACTGCCCATACAAGAAGTAAGTATAACACACAGATTTGTCAGCTTTACTAGACCAATAGGCCAGTCTTCAGATTCGAAGGGCCGGAGTGGGTATTTCATTGATAACATACATAGACTCACGCCTGTTCCCCAGAGGGGTAGGCAGAGACAACGAATTTCCATTTGTCACTATCTATGCAAACTTCTTTTGCCTCGTTTACTGTCATTATATTCTGCATACGCCCGCCGGTTTAGGGTACTTCTGAGCTAGCCTTCCTTGAGAACGTCTCCGATTTGGTCAGAGAATGTTCTACGATGTTCTTCCCCTTCCGGTTGTCCCATTCACACAGACATTTAGTCATCTTCTTTCATTCATCCTTCCTAAATGCCCAAACCAACAACTGATACACAATGCCAACAGATGACTATTAGGGTCATGCTGGGCGATGGCATTGGCGGCACGATGGTGATCGTAATCTAGGCCTGCGAGTACGATATATTGAACTAGCAGTGCCCCGCGGTTTTACCCGCGTTAGACTTTATAAATCATAGCCTATGTGTTAATCCAGGGAGTCAGGTAACTATTTAACAAATTTTATTTAAATCGCTCCAGCTGTTTAGACGTGAAGAAGTAAAGAAACATACATACTCAAAAACTTTCGCCTTTGTAACATTAGTGTGATTGTTAATTTTAGTTGGACTCACCAAACTCTGAACTGCGAGTTAGCGCGCAGTATGAGTTTCTGTCCGTCAGCGAACAGATGCGTGTACTTAATCAGCAGCGTTGCCACGTGGTCCGCCGCCATGTTTGAATCGGTACATACCATCACACGGTTCTTCGGGTTTCTATTCACCAACTGCAAATATATCAAAATATGATAATTGTGTAACTATAAGGGCCATAATCTATATTAATAAAACTTAATAACTGATATCCGCCATTTCACATTATTTCTTTTTTATATCAGAGGGCGGCAAACGAGCAAGTGGGTCACCTGATGGTAGGTGATCACCGCCGCCCATGAAAACTCGCAACACCAGAGGAGTCACGGGTGCGTTGCCGGCCTTTAAGAGTCAGCAAACAAGTGTTGCTGACCCTTCCCCCTACCCCGATGAGCTCTGGCGACCTTAATCACACTCAGAAACACAACATTAAAATTATTAATGTTATTATTAAGGAATGTCTTCTGTAAGGTGGAGGTGATTGCCTGGCTCAAAATATAGAGCTGCCAGTTATTTTAAAGAATGTCAAAGCTAGGTAATTATTACTAATACTTCCTATGTCGAAGACTAGAAAAAATCAAGGAGACGCCGTGCTTAGACCACTAAGCTTGTTGACACTGCTAAAGCAAGAGTTTGCGAAACCCCATATAGAAAAGGAAATATCAGATAGAAAAGTGTAGATTCTAGCTATGACTCTGTCGCTTATCATAAATCATAACCTCAGGAATTGAAAGGCAAAATTATCATGGTGTGACTTGGTAAGTGCTCGAAGAGGTATAATGTGGTCACTACCTACATCAGACCATAGCTTGGTAGCCAGAGATATAAACAGCCTGTATAAAAGCCAAAGGTGCACTTTGAATAGAAATATTATTTATTGATTACCCAGACTTTTATTAAAAAATAAAGTATTCCATATGGCTGGTATATAAGCATTACTATTAAATCAATTGTGTAATTGTATAGAATCACTGCCCCCTTCAAAACACCACTTGAAGGATTTCTTCTTCCGCGTCGACGATTATCTCGTTGTTGATCTGTGTGGTAAGCTCGACGATTTCTCAATGCCAACAGAGTCGTTAGACAGGCTGACTGTCTTTCGTCTTGAGTTTGAGAAGCACAAAGTCGTGCCATATTAACGCAGTGCTCCTCTCGTGTGATTTCTCGTTCTTCTTCAGTGGATTGATTCGCAATATTACTAACCGTAATTGCATTACGGCTACGGTGGGAAAGATTCTTGGTCGCGGCATTTTTAATAATAGACTCGCACAATAAGATTTATTATCAACACTCGCACATAATAAACAGATCAACCGGTAACTTCCATTTCTTTAAACAAACTGAGACATTATTTCGCGATTAATACTTATGAACTGACAGGCAGCGAAAATGGGTTTTTCACAAACATTCTAGTGCAGACGCCAGCACATCAAGCTAACCAAATCTGTCAAATTTTCCCAATTGAAAGTGAACCTTATGCTTATGTGATAAATTTGGAAGACATTTGACAGATTGGGGTAGCTGGATGTGCTAGCGTCTGTACATTATGTGCTGACAATCTGGACAGTTGCTTTTTTCTTAATTTGAATGAAATTATTTTCGATGAATTTTTAAGCTCAATGCCTCTATTTTAATAGTTATTCTGCTATTATTGGACGAGACGAATAAAAACAATTAAAGTTCATCTAAATCGGTGCAGCGATTCTTGAGTTATGAATGGCGTGAATTCTTTCTTTATGTATGTATATAGATGTAAGAGTACATTATCAAAATAAAGAAATTGTTTATTGATTTTAAACATAATGATGATTCAGAAATAATTTTGCCAACTGAAGGTTAAGCCTTGACTACAGTACTATGTCACCCAACCCCATCTAGCTTAAGCAGAACATGCAGGAGAAATATTAGCTAACAACTTAACTTCTTTCTGTACAATTTCTTTCTTTATGTTCATCCTTGTATGCATGTTTCCTCTTTTTCCTGTGCGTTCTTGTTGAATTAATATATTTCCTTTCTAGATAGGGAATTGAAATTATTTTTTTGAAGTTATACTTCTTTTGGCGCGATGGAGAAAAATGATGAGAGTGAATTCTTACGATGCGCGCGCACACCGACATCAAAAAATTTAACAGCATGAAGTTAGTTCTAGGTGGTATGAAAATGTATGAGAGTGAATTTTTACGATGCGCGCGCATCGTAAAAATAACAGCATGAAGTTAGTTCTAGGTGGTATGACAGTGAAATTTTACGATGCGCGCGCATCGTAAAAATAACAGCATTAAGTTAGTTCTAGGTGGTATGACAGTGAATTTTTACGATGCGCGCGCATCGTAAAAATAACAGCATGAAGTTAGTTCTAGGTGGTATGACAGTGAAATTTTACGATGCGCGCGCATCGTAAAAATAACAGCATGAAGTTAGTTCTAGGTGGTATGACAGTGAATTTTTACGATGCGCGCGCATCGTAAAAATAACAGCAAATGTATGAGAGTGAATTTTTACGATGCGCGCGCATCGTAAAAATAACAGCATGACGTTAGTTCTAGGTGGTATGAAAATTGATAACTATGTTCAAGTTGTATATTAAGAAGTATAACTTCTAACGCGTGTACATAAGTACACACAAGTTTTTTTTCATATTTATTCGTGAAATTGTCGATCGCTACATTACTAACGCGAGCAAATCTGAATTACTACATAGGAGTTCCTAATTATTTTTAAACCATTTGACAGAAGTTACCTGAAGGATAGCTTCTACGATTGTTACAGTTTTGCCCGTGCCGGGCGGGCCATGGAGCAGGTAGGGCGCCGAGCTCGATGTGCCAGCTACTATGTGCTCAACTGCACGCCGTTGTTCTGGATTCTGTTCCACCAAAGTGTTGTAGAATCTGTGATTGGAGTAGGTTTTCATCAATGTATCTTATATCGAAGCCCATGCTCAGCGGATTAATTTATTATATTAAGAGGAACATTCGTAGACAATATAAATATGACATAAATTTACCCAGTATTAAAAACATGATTTATTATAAAAGTACTTATATATCTGCTATTCGTGTATATAACCCCTTACCACCTGATATAAAGCAATCAAATGGAAAATTGTTTAAAACGAAATTAAAGAATATGTTAATAGAGAATGTTTACTATAGGTTGCATGAGTTTTTTTGCCAAAAAACAATGTGTTATTATTACTAAGAATAAATTAAATAGACTTGTTTGTATTGCATATCCGATATAAATAAAAAGGATTTATTCACGTAGACTTTAAAAAAGCGCTTGTAAAATAGTCAGAACATGTTTCTAGTAATATAGTTGTATACATTATTATTTCTAGTAACATGGATTTTTAGGTACACATTGTGTGAAAACATTTATAAAATGTATTTTATTATAGCAATGAAATTTAGCTAGCTCGTATCAAGGTATTGTCACGAGATTATGTTTAATTATTTAGTTTAAGTCTAATATGTATAAGTATAATAAAGGTAGACTGTTGATCCTAAAAACTGTTACGTTATGATAAGACCTTATTGTACACAGTTACGCAATAAATAATTCTTTATCTTTATCAATATTATATTATATCTGTGAAAACTTTTAATTGGCCTTCATCTTTTATTCTATGTGTTATATACGTATTCTAGCTGTAAGTTTTCTAAAAAAATAAAATAAAAATGTGACGGGGTACTTTACAAACATATTATTAACGGACACAAAGTACACCAAGCCTCAGAACAACTTATAGGCCACACAAGAAGCTGGCCTGCGCGGGAATCGAACCCGGGATACGAAGCGGCTAGGCGACTGTCTTAACCGCTGCGCCACACGTGCAGTCATATTATTATATTTATCGAAGCTTGGATTATTTATTTACCAACTTCAAATAGGGAGGTTATTTTGATTAAATATTAAAAATAATTAGTAGTAATTTCTCCATTATTTGTGAACCGATTCTGCTAATTTTTTTTTTCGATAGGGAATGCGTTCCAAAGTTACGCATATAAAAGTTGTTCAAATAACTTGTTAAAAACCAAAGTGGAAAATTTAAATAAATGATCGTATTACTCACTCAAGCTTTATCTTAACAATCTTGTCTGCAGCAAACTTTAAATGTTTATTTTCCTCGGGGAAGGTTTTGGTTTCCTGTCCAGTTTCCTTGAGCTTGTGAACAGCTGCGTGCATGCGTTCCAACGGTATCCGCGACATGAAGAAACGTATGTCGAACTTGGCATCTTTGCTGTAATACTTGTTGAACCTGGAACCCAGAAACAATTTATTATTAGTTGTGCACAAGGTTTTACATGAATACGTAAGTTAAGGAACTTAAGGTAATGGCCCATTAAGTGTGAAAAACATACCTAACGTGTACAGAAATGAAATATGGCGGGAATCAAAGACAAATGATTATACTTTTTAGTGGTGTAGCTGCAATGCATATCATGCAAAAGCATAGACGTCCGAACACCACGGTGCCGACCGGGAACTGACACTGAGTTTATGCCACATGTTTTTATACGAGGCGCACGCGCTGTACCGTGCGGGCCTTGCCCGCATTATGACAAAATTATTTTAGATATAACCGTCTTCGATAAATGATTAAATATGATCTCCTTTAACGCATACCTCTTGTAGTATAAGAAATGTAGATATAAGTAGGCTAAGTTTATTCCGAAATATACATTCGTACCATACAGTGATTTGAAAGTTTTACTCTGGGTTCTACAGCTACAGAACTCCCTGCCTTACAGTGGTAAGTGGCGCATTACTGTGGCTGATGAGGATCATGAAATATAATAATAGTAAAAAAATGTAATCTACGTAGTATGAAAACTTAACTTATAACAGGTTCGGTTATCAACTCGGGTGCGACAGGACAGCAATATACGTCTCATTACCTGACCGAGCGAGTTTGCTTTATGAGTGTGTTGATGATATTTTTATTTAACAAAACAATGGGAAAGTAAGTCCGTTTGTCTCATTTTCAAGTCTAAACCATTGATCAGATTTTTATTAAATTGCCGTGTAGAGATATAAATATTAGATTTGGAGATGGACAAAGTATACTTTTATCCCAGTGACATATTTCCATGGGACAAAATAATTAACAGACGGGCGAAACCCAGGTGCAGCTAATTATTAACCAATTTTATTGGTATACTGCGAGATCTCTCCATTGAATAATTTTTATCTTTTTACAAATAATGAAAAGTGGGTTATGCCTGCATTATTTACCAACATTTTCGTTTTTGTACAAAAACATTTTTGAACTGGGTCAGATTATGGGCCATGACCTTTGCTTCTAATAATAATTTCATGGGGCAGAACCAGAAACCTGATATACTACTTTTATTTTCTAAATACATACTTACATAGTTAATTACACCCAGTCTCAGGAAAAACAGACATGTTCATGTACACTAATATCTGTTCTGGAAGGGAATCGAACCAAGGACTAGAGACTTAAGTCGCTGAACATCGTTTCCGTGAATGGCGTTCAAATAACTAAAGGTTAAAAATAACTTAGTCAATCGTTAAATCGGCTGCCATGAGCACCTGTGAAGTCATAAATGGTCCGGAATCGATTGTCAACGTTGAAGCCGATTTAATGATTGATTAATTCATTTTTAACCTTTATTTATTTGAACGCCATTTAAGAAATCGATGTTCGGCCACTTAGACATGTATTTTGTATGGGGCTTTGAATTTTTTTGTGACTAGAAACATGGTTGACTAATATGTTTACAGTTGCATACGAAAAATTATTAAATTGATACATACATATATGCAAAAATTTGGTAGGGTTGGGGAGGTAACTATAAAATTTTAGTATTCATAATTTTGAGTTGTAATAAAAATATCCTGGGACATTATTTACCCACCATCTGATCCCAAACTAAGCAGAGCTTGTACAGGCGCCAGCACATCTAGCTACCCCAATCTGTAAAATTTCCCCAATTGAAAGTAAGGTTCACTTTCAATTGGGGAAATTTTACAGGTTGGGATAGCTGGATGTGCTGGCGTCTGTACTATGGAATATATATATATATATATATATATATATATATATATATATAATAACACCCAGACTCAAGACAAACAGACATGTTCATGCACATAAATATCTGTCGTGGGTGGGAATCGAACCCACGACCTCCGGCGTGAAAAGCAAGCAATTGCCAACCACGCTAATATTGAAAATTTCCTTCCAATATTTGCACATAATTGACCTTTAAGTGGTATTAAGGTTAATTTTTGTATGAACAACTTACAGGTGGTGAAATCCTCCAACTAGAGCTAAATTGTCGTTGATCTCTTTGACGTGTGCCTCAAACATTTCGGTCTCTGTTGTTTGGGGCTTCACAAATAACAAGTCACCTGGCAATTAAAACATTAATTTAGATTCCTATTGATGAAACAGTCTAGAAATAACGCGGTATAGTTGAGAAATATTAATAATTCTTAGTTTTTTAATTATGAAATCATCAGCTATAAATCGTCAATTTATATTCATTTATAATTTCAATAATTTTTAATTTTAATAATTAGTTTATTAATAAAAATAATAAAAATTAATAATTTTTTAATAAAAAATTATATGCGTAAAATGACTGTAATTAAGCAAATCCCATTTAAAAGATCAAGACTAATTAATTATCCTTTTTTTTGTTAAGGCGGGCGAAATGCCTATGCATGCCACCCGAAAAAAGTGTCTGCGGGTGGGTATGTCGGACTCGAACCAAACTAAACCTAACGTTCACGTTCCCTGGGAGGACTCTGGATTGCCCTCCCCTATTGCTGACTCCTGCCAGTCCGGCACGGCGACTGCGCCACAAACAGATCGCCGTTTTCCCGAAGCTGCTTTCACGTGGCGGCAGTAGAGGACACTTCTCTTACTGCCATCGCAGCCCCGAGGGATAATTAATTATGTAAATATATAAATAACATTCCCGTCACTCACCTAGCATTAAAGATGGCCGCTTCTCCGCAAGGCCGGGCACATACAGAGCATAAAGGTTGTTACTAGCCTGCCCTAAAACAACACCAGTCATGTTGTATTTCTGTAACAAAGAGATACATTATACATAGAGACAAGAAAGTAAGCTATTATAATAAGCAGCACGAGTCTTGAACACAAACGTGATAGGTATTTTAGGTAATAATAATAAAAATAAAATAAATAAATAAAGAAAAAATTATTTAATATTTGGATCTTGCGAGAGGGGTTGTGTGCATGTGAGATGTTGACTCATTGTGCCGATAGCCGTTTCTGCCAATGGATTAATAGCCAATAATTAAACTCAAACATAATCTCTGTGACAATAACTAAATACAAGCAATTTTGTAAATGTTTTCATACAATCCCTGTACCTAAATATCTATGTTACTAGAAATAATTATGTATATTGTATACTTAACTATATTACTACAAACATGTTCTGACTATTTACAAGCGTGATTAAGGTCTACGTGAATATAAACCTTTTTATTTATTTATTACCTAAAAAGGCTTACGTTAGGTGGTTGGGTAAAAACAAGATCCAAAAAGCGGTGCTTTTGGACACGGCTTGCTTTGTCAAGAGGTTCCTGTCTCTAGAGCATAGACCCTGTCCCTGCTGCCAGTTGCAGATCCTATTTTTTATATATTTTTTTAGTGAGGTAGTTTACCAGGTGGGTCTTTAGTGTGGCAGTTAGCCAAGCAGCTCATTGGTGTGGAGGTAGCCAGGCTTTTTAACGAAGTGGACACTCCATCAGTCCAAAAATCCGACACCACAAAACATCAACTCCTATATATTTGTATCAAAGCAAAGAAGTAGTTCCTCTTTTGTTAAAAGGCAAGAACGGGATAGATAGACAGTTTAGTATATAGTCATCTATCAAAAAACATAACTTTGAACTGAAGGATTGCCAAACTTTTGGAACTCTAACAGTAATAGTGATTTAGGACCGACACCTCCTGATTTTAGAAAACCCGAAGCAAAGTTACAATATGATAGTGAAGATGTGCCGAATGGAGATGAAGGTAGCAAAGAGTGTAAAAAATTATATCCTCAAACAAAGTCCTAGCCTCGGCTAGGACTCGTACACAAAGATGGAACTGAAATTATGATTTGGAACACTATCCAGAAGGCCGTGGTCAGAGATGGTCCAATAAAATCCGGTCCATTTTTGTGGAACCACCCAAATGGTCCAAAACAGACAGTTATTATCCCACCGGTTCTAGAGGGATCAGCGAGGTTAAACAACTAGGCTCAGTCCATAGATGGGTGGCCACCAAAGTGGTTTAATTTCTGAGCCTCTTCGTGCTTCGGAGGGCAGCTTAAGCTGTCGGTGCCAGTTGTAGTCATTAGTCAACAGCCGTTAAGCCATGTCAGAGGCCTACTACATACGATAAGTTAGACCCGGGATTTATAACTCTGTTTTGAGATACGCAAGGATCCAAAGGGTTCTTATCGCTTACAGTTTTGACCACATAAAGCCTTGGACGCACGTAGCGCGACCGTTTCATCAGCGTCCATGCCCGTTCTGCACAGAGGGCTGTCAGTTATGCCAATAGTGTGAAAGTGTTTGTTGAGTGAGCAGTGTCCAGTGATGGTCCCCACCACAACTCGTAGGCTTTTCCTGTTAAGCCGTAGTAGACACTTCAGCTTACCATCTAGGCATGACATTGTTCTTTGGATTGTCTACAACCCGATGCTGAGGACTACCAGATCTCGGATTGTGTGTGTGTGTGATTTTGTAACCATCTACGTATTTGAGTGAAGAGTATGGGCACAGTTGGTTCCGGTCCAATGGCTGCTGTGTTCGAGCCTCTCCTGGCTAGCTCGTCAGCTGCATCATTGCCCAGTGACCCGCTGTGTCCTTTTATCCATTGTAGTGTTATTGTGTTGTTGTTGTATTCCGCAACATGTTCCAGTGCGTTATGGCATTCCAGTATTAATCCTGAGGCAAAGTGGTATCTTTCCAAGGATTGGAGTACTGATGCGCTGTCAGAGAGTATGCGTATGTTCGTATAGCCTTAGCACCTCCAACGGCGCCGCCATGGCTATTGAGATAGAGTTCACGACTGTTGTGCGCCAACTCTATTCGAACTATGTTCGCGTTCGTGTTCGAATATGTACAAACTAAATGTTCATGTTTGATGTTGGTGTTCACTATGTTCGTGTTCGTATGTGCGTACACGGCTTTATAAAAGCACTTACCTTTAGATTTAGTCTTATCATTGTCTCTTCAAACCACAGTAGATTATGGAAATATTTTATATAATTGTCTTTGGTTGGACCTGCGGTGAGTACTTTTCTGAAATTAAAAAATTACAATTTAATATAAATAGCAGGAAATTTTATTTTTCTTTAAGAAGGTTTTCCAACAAAAGCGGATCGGAAATAATCGGATAAGGAAAAGACACAAATCTATACATATTAATAAAATCGTAGGAAGGTCAAAACTGTACATTGAATATTTTATTAAAAGGATACTTGGGGTGTGATCTACAATCGATATCAAAGCCAAAAATATAGTTTTTAGAATTTCTGTCTGTTTGTCTGTATGTATGTCCGGGCTAAACTCAAAAAAGTACCGCATGGATTTACTTCATATTTTGCATGAATATTACTAAGAGGTCGGGTCAACATATAGACTACATATTATCACATTATACGGGGGAGGAGTTGTAATAATTTATAAAATTTTACGCGGGTAAAACCGCGGGGCAGAGCTAGTATAACATAGAAAGCGAAAAGATAAATTAAAATCGGCTATAATATCGAATAAGTTTATATTTTAGATATAAGCGTTTATAGATCTTGGTGCAGGGATAAAGTGGGAATGCTCCGTCCCTTTCACAGCAAATTACTGATGGAGCTTCAATAGCAAGCATCTTCTAAAAGAGTGACGTCCTACATATTTAAGTAAGACGAGTTCTTTAAATATAATTAATAAATATTCTGGGACATTATTCACACACGGCCATCTGATCCCAAACTAAGCAGAGCTTGTACTATGCAAACCAGATAACTGATATATTCCATATACTACTTTTCTTTTGGAAATACATACTTATATAGATAAGTACACCCAGCCTCAGGACAAACAGACATGTTCATGTACACAATATATGTCCTAGGTGGGGGTTCCTAGGCCGACCTCGTGTTATAGATATATATAATACTAGCTGTGCCCCGCGGTTTTACCCGCGTCAAACTTTATGAATGATCACAGCTCCTCCACCGTAGGTGATAGCGTGATAATATGTTGACCCGACCTCTTAGTGATATTCATGCAAAATTTGAAGTAAATCCATGCAGTACTTTTTGAGTTTAGCCCAGACATACATACAGATAAAAGGTAAACAAATAAGATTTAATAAACAATCTGGAAAGTGTTATATACAATATGATAATAATCTTTCACATGAAAGTGTGAACATATAAGTTTGCCATGTTTCTATAAAAAAAAGCAGATCACACAAATATTATAAAGGCGAAAGTTTGTGAGTGTGTATGTTTGTTACTTCTTCGTCTAAACGGCTGTAGCGATTTTAATTAAATTTGGTATGGAGATAGCCGAAACCCTGGATTAACACATAGGCTATAATTTATAACGTTTAACGCGGGTAAAACCGCGGGGCACGGCTAGTTGATAATAACTACCTACATCCTCCGAAAGGGTGAGAGTTAAGAATGCTAAATTTGATCTACCAGTGTGTATCGTTCGTAGCTTTTGTGATTAAATTGACGCTTTGCATTGCCATTGCATCATAGCCAGATGCTCTCACCGGTCGGTAAGTGATTGGCGAGGTTAAGCAACTAGGCTAACCTAGATGGGTGACCGCCAAAGTGGTTTAATTTATGGGCGTCTCCATTTTTCGGAGGGCACGTTAAGCTGTCGGTCTTGGGTAGCCATTAGGCAACAGTCGTTAAGCTATGTCAGAGGCCTACTGGGCGGCTTGAACTACTCTTGACTCTAAGGTAACTGTATGGCTCAGAGGTAGTTATTTAGTTATGGTTGGGTTGAGCTATGGAGTTGACGAAAACCACAGACTATGTAATAATTAAGTGTAGTTTCGTAAAAGTTACACGAAAGTTAAGTTAGATGCTAATCCACGGTTCTAGCGCTACGGCAGCTATTGGTCTTAATGCATAATGAATGCTTTAAATGGGGCCGGATACCCCGTGGTCGTGGGTTCGATTCCCACCCGCACTTAAATTTATACAATTCATTTTAAAAATGTCTGAGAAATTCTTACCTTTACGTTGAACAAATAATAAAGCAACTTTTCTGTATGCCTTTAGAATCGGAGAGGATGTCTATACAATCATTGCTAGTTGCATAATTAAAGGTGCAGCCCCACATATAGGGATGCCCCGCGGTTTTAATCTTTATAAATTATCACAGCTCCTCTCCCGTAGGTGATAGCGTGATAATATGTAGCCTATATGTTGACCCGATCTCTTAGTAATATTCATGCAAAATTTTAAGTAAATCCATGCAGTGCTTTTTGAATTTAGCCCGGACATACACACAGACAGAAATTCTAAAAACTATATTTTTGGCTTCGATATCGATTGTAGATCACGGGCCAAGTATCCTTTTTAACTAAATATTTAATGTACAGTTTTGACTTTCCTACGATTTTATTATATGTATAGATTTGCAATTTTGCCATTAATATAATATAATATAGATAGGGGCAATGTCACACAGATCATCCTAGCCCCAAACTAAGCAAAGCTTGTACTATGGGTACCAGGCGACGATATACTTACTTATATAGATAGATAAATATATATACAGAAAACATCCATGACTCATAAACAAATATTCGTGCCCATCACACAAATATTTGTACTTACCGGGATTCGAAACCAGGACCACCGGCTTCGTAGGCAGGAGCACTACCAACTAGGCTACGGTGACCGTCATTAATGATGATGATGAAACCAGGAACTGATTACTCACCTGATATCATCTCCCAGTTGTTTTACACTATCATCAGCATCTTCAGAGACTTTAAGATTGGAGGCATAAATTCGCTTGCAGTTTTGAGGTATACGGAATTGGCCACTGCCGCTACCGCTGTAAATAAGCACACAATACTAATATAATATTTCACACAATTAAGTACAGTCGTGTTCATAAGTTCAGTAGCAGTTCCACGAAGCAATATATGATGACATTTTAGTTTTAGTTTCGTTAATATCCTTTTAATATCAAGACCTTTCTTCAGACATGTTTAGAAGTCCAGTATCAGTTTTAGTTATTTCCGTTCAATATCGTAACATTGCTACAGGCTGTTTTTTATCTATAACAGTTTTGCAAAGCAGTATATCTCCTTTACAGTTTCTTTAAAATCCTTTAACTAACAGCTGCTGAATAAACGAACATGACTTTCAAGGAGAAATTATTAGGTATTACATTACTTAGATCCATTTAATATCAAGACATTTGTGTAGTCGGGATCACAAGTCTAGTAGAAGCAATATATTAAAATTTTAGTTTCGTTTAATATCAAGACCTTTCTTCAGACATGTTTAGAATTAGAAGTCCAGTAGCAGTTTTACGGAGGAAAAGATAGTCATTATAATTTGACTGATTTCCTTATAATATCGTAACACGTAACACAGCCTTGTCTTTATCGTAACAGTTTTGCAAAAGATTATATCGCTATTACAGTATTTTATATCCTTTAACTGCTTCCGAGTTAAAAAATAATGAATATGACTTTCACGAAGAAATTGTATTATTGCTTTTCTTAGATCCATTTGATATCAAGACATTTGTACACACGGCTACATATCAAGCTATACATTTCCAATATAAGCTGCCCTTTCATTGTGTGGGAATCTTATGTAACGCGGGATCAGCTTATACTGGAAAGGTATAGCTTGATATGTAGCCGTGTGTACAGTCGGGATCACAAGTCTAGTAGCAGTTCCACGTGCAATATATTACACTTATTGATATTAAAAGTGTCATCCATTACTTCGTAGAACCCATCTATTAGGGTGTTTGCTTATTCGCGTAAAAGCTACAAAACCATATGATTGACTTAAGTAAAGCTTGTGAATGAATATGGTACTCTGAAATATGATTACTAAACGAAATACTTAGCATATGAATTTAGATCCAATTTAATACCGACTAATTCTATCTGATGCAGTGCAATGATGGACTGTACATTGTGGTGTGATAGGAAGTAGTCTACGAACTATGAAGCCTAGTACCGTCAAATACCTTGAGGTAATCCATTTTAAACCCCATAATAATGCACTGGTCCATAGATTGCTGCAACTATTTTATATTTTCCAGACCCTTAAGGACGTGGCGTATAATCACGTTATAAAAATGGTTCCCTACACTCTGGCTCAGATACTAGTAGATTATTGCATCACATCTCGGGGCGGAGCTGCTAAAACAATTGTAATTCAGGCTGAAAGCCTGCGGTCTTCAAGCCTGCAGCTGAGCCTCTACCGGCTAAGTCGCCGAACATCGTTTTCGTAAATGGCGTTCAAATAAATAAAGTCAGGGTCAAGGTCATGGAAGCTGATTTAACGATTGATTAAGTCATTTTTAACCTTTATTTATTTGAAAGCCATTCACGAAAACGATCTTCGGCGACTAGCCGGTAGAGCCCCTGGTCTTCCTTTCAAGTATGCCCAAGAATGGGTATGGTCAAGAACTCTAAGAAAGATTAAAACTTACTGGCCACCTATACTGCGGTGGAGGGTCTCCGCACAAACGTCTTTCAGGGCATAAGGAGACGTCATCTTTACGTGATCCTGTTTACGTGTCTCCACATATACGACCTGAAATAAATAACATGTAAAATAAAGCTTGTATGTAAAGAATCTTCTGACAAAAACATAGGTTAGTAGGTAGGTATTATATGCGAAAATGATATTTTAAAAACACGTGTCGGGGACCCCCGTTCAAAGTCATGATTTAAATAAGCAGCTACGTTTTATGTCGGCTGTACACAATCGCCGAGATGCTCTCAAGAGTCTCTCCCGAGAAGGCTCTCGACGAGTTCGTATCTGTACACAGTCGTTCTTTGAATTGTACCAAAGTCTCCCGAGATAATGGACATAGAAATTGCTTCTGTTGTTTGTCTTTGTGTTGTGAATATTACAATTTTATACATTTATCATCATCATCACATCAGCCGAAAGACGTCTACTGCTGGACAAAGGCCTCCCCCAAAGATCTCAACAATTGCCGGTCTTGCGCTATTCGCATCCAGCAGTTTCCAGCGACCCGCACAAGATTATCGGTCTATCTTGTGGGGGGCATGCCCACGCTGCATCTTCCGGTTCATGGTCGTCACTCGAGAAAGTTTCTGCCCCAACTGCCGTCGGTTCTACGAGCTATGTTCTCGCCCACTGCCACTTCAGTTTTGCAATTCTTCGGGCTATGTCGGTGTCTTTGGTTTGACATTTCTGATATTTATCATAAAAATAATATACTCAAGTCTTGGCGAAGATCGTGGATGGTTACCATGCACCGTAATAGATACAGGTTCATTCAACACGGTCAGAGCGCAACTGAATAAAACGAGGGTGTACATGCATGTTTTCCGCGCGAAGGTTAACGAGACCCTTTGACCACCCTTTGCACCAAAACCGACACGCGATCGAGAGGCAGCGAGGCGAGACGTGACGAGAGCACCATGTACACACTCCCTCTTGGCCTGTCTCGGCGAGTATGTACAGCCGCCATTAACTAAATTTCCACGCCTTCAGGATTTAAGTAATAAAACTGGCTGGCCACAATGTTTGACTGCTCGAACGTCGATACTCGCACGTAAAAATGGCGTGCACAACGCTTTTTCCTAAGCCTACCGCAAGCTACGAAAAGGAATGTCTTTCTAAAATTAAATCCCTGTATACATATAACTTCTTTTTTGTTTCCGCTAAGATGCTACGTTGATGACTTTCAAGAAATCACTGATTACAATAATAACATCCTGGGATTTTATTCACACATGGCCATCTGATCTCAAACTAAGCAGAGCTTGTAGAAACCAGATAACTGATGTAGGTAAGTACTACATATATAAACTACTATACTCTGTTGTAAATAAATACTAATATGGATAACTACATCCAGACTCAGGACAAACAGACATGTTTATGCATACAAATATCTGTCCTACACGACCTGCGGCGTGAGAGTATTTAGTATGAAGTATTTACCACGCTACCCACGCTAATCAACCCGTCGGACAGCAATATTGTGATAGCAAAAATAGCTTCTTTCCAATTACGTATGGAGTAATATTTCAAGCCATTGTGTTTTCCTTATTAATCTAGAGCATATAATTAAAATAATATACCCACGATATCCTTACTCTTTAAATTAATTTAAATATATAAACCACATAACATTTTCGATGTAATCTCTTAACATGAAATCGTGTAACCGTTTTTAGTTCTATAGAAAACAGTTACCTACTAGTAAAGGGGATAATGCAGTTCCTACACAAATAAAAGCAAGAATCTAGAATAACAAAATCGGGCGAAGGTAATTAACTTTCGCTCCTACAATATGATACCTATTTAAAATTAAATATAACAAGGTACAAAAAAATTAAATCAACACAATTAGGAAAGGAAATACAGGCGACAGTCATTAACTTAAATTCCTACAATATCAATACCTCACTTTACTTTTTAAAAATAAAAAGGCGATGATGTTACCTATTTAACAACAATTTAAAGAAAAAGGTTTCGTTATTTAAATATCAATAACTCACTGATATAATTTCACTAGGTTTAGACTATCCGGCACACGTACAATTAGAGAATTTTCTCTTAATCTTTAGCAAAGCACGTCTGTTCGCCATAGAGCATCCATGTGTCATGTCAATTCCTACGATGAATATAGCTCACTTTATCCCCGAACATCTGTATTCTTTATATTGTGCTATATTCGGGGATTTCCCCAATCGTATCAAAAGCACCAGCCGCTACGTGCGGACGACATGTACGTACCCAACGGTTTTGATTTGCCCAATAAGAATTCATATAGCACTATTCGTACCACACCGCCGCGCCACGCGATTTCATTCTTTGATTTCGTGCGTTTGCGGGGATTTCCCTAATACAGTCAACTTTACTATAACATTATTTTAAAAATTATTACTTAGAATCAACAAGTTTATTATATTTATAAATTTCATGGCAATAAATATTCTGCAAAGTCAGTGAAAGAATTATATTTTATAGAAAGGTAAAAGTGCTATAGGAATTTAAACGGCTAATCAAAATCCGTTATGCGTCGTGGCGGCCGATGCAACACGAAAAATGGTCTCATCAAGTTGGTAAGTACTATGAACAAATAGTCGTTTGGTTATTGTTTGAGCGACGCAATTAATATATTGATCACATGCCTGAGCAAGTACGGACCACCCAAAAAACCCATTCTCACAAAGACAGTGGGAGCAGCTGCTCTGCAACTCTGGCGAGGGATGCAACTTGCGTGGACACTTCAATGCCTTCACATCTTCCAAACAATAGCGGACACGCCGGCGCTCCTGCTGCTTTAGCAAAGACCGCTAAACGGTGTAAATATGTACATCAAAACCTTATAGGAAACTACAACTTGTAACGTAATTAACGCACACCCTCAGACACCCCAATTAGAATATTATGTTGTAATCATAATACATAACACTAAATTTTTTATTTAACATGTATATGCATTGTTATTTACTAAATTAGTTTCTTGGAATAAAGTTTATTTTTCTTTATTTTGTATTGAATGATGGAATTTGTATGAATACAAATGATACTGCGATTATAAAAGTCTTATTACTTTGACTTACTGTCCATTTCAATTTGTTTTACTGTACAGGGTTAATATGACAATAATTTCCGTAGTTTTAATTATTTTGGAATAAAAAAATACCCATATTAAAAATGATATAAATCGATTCAGTAAACGATTCTGAACAAACTATATTCAGGATGTGCGTTAATTTAGTTACATGTTGTATATGTGTAAGCCGTTTGGGATCGTATTGTCATAATAAGTAGAGGCTGATTGCGTCTATTGCAATTTCATTTTAATTTTTAGATTTAAAACAGATTGAGGATAGTCACTCTCTGATATTTGTATGAAAATGCGTTAAAAAAAGCGCAGTCTTAGAGCTTGTGCACACAACGTTTAAAGAACTTATTTATCATAGAGCAGTTTGGTGTTTGTTTGAATCGATACAAACGCGATGCTAACGCGCGTGCGTATCGCTACAAACGCGAGTCAACGGCGCGCTTAAAAAACGTCACAACTGCATATTTCAGCAAGTCAATGTCTTTTGTTAATACCACGCATCGGATTTGCCATTAATTTGGAATGGACCCTCCTTACCTTCTATTCTGATTTTTATCCAACCTTGTCTTTCTTTCTCAATATGAACACTTTAACACAAGTCCTAGACCACGGCAAAAACTAAAATGATTTTATACTTATTTAGTTTAAGTATAAAAGCTAAACATTTTTTAAATCATAATGGGACATTAAAATTTGATTATTACATTTTAATGACATCTTTATCAGATGTCATTTACATTTTTAACAACTAAATGTCAAAACAGATTAATTAGCAGGTATGTATCTATTACTCGTACACTAAGTAAATATAATTAGCTTCCGCCCGCAGCTTTACCCGCGTTGCTGTCAGGATAGCTGCATAATATTTGATTTTCTCAAGACATAGCTATCACCAATTAACTTAAATGCACGTGTCATGCAGTTTCACGATATTAACTGGATTAATTGGTCACCGTAGCTTAGTTGGTAGTGCTCCTGCCTACGAAGCTGGTGGTCCTGGGTTCGAATCCCAGTAAGTGCAAATATTTGTGTGATGAGCACGAATATTTGTTTCTGAGTCATGGATGTTTTCTATGTATTTAAGTATTTATCTATCTATATAAGTATGTATATCGTCACCCGGTACCCATAGTACATGCTTTGCTTAGTTTGGGGCTGGGATGATCTGTGTGACATTGTCCCAAGATATTATTATATTATTATAATTTCGAAAAAACATACACCAGTACGTCACGGTCACGATAATGAAGTCGTGCCGTGTCGTACTAGGCACCTTTTCTTTGTGATTTATTCATGATTGTAGCGGTCAAAGTTTTATTCTATAGGGTTAAATCAGTGGAGCTAAAATCTTTACAATGTCCTCTCGTGACGGGGTAAGAAACATACAATCAGATAGAAATTATACAAATGGGTGATATAGCTTCTTTTACAAAAAGCTTATCGCGAAAATATAGAACATAATTCGTTTCAAGGCCAACAAGACCTTTCGAACCGTACAAAAACAACACCTTCATTTACGTGTGGCGCAGCGGCTAAAAATAGTAGCCTTGCCTCTTCGTGTTACGAGTTCGAGTCTCGCGCCGGACCACTATTTGTGTGACCCATAAATAGTTGTTCTGAGTCTGGATGTATTTATTTGTGTCCGTCTAATTATGTTTGTAAAGTACCCCGCGACACGGGGATTAGATTCCCTAGTAGACCATATAGAAAGCATTCCCTATCGAATAAAGTAAGAGTTATAAAATCGTTGTTTTCCTGGTTATTTCCGGGGTTTTGTAACCTACGTTAGTATATTATAACCATTCAACTTATGTTCACTTTAGTTTATCGTACGGGCAGTGGTTACTCTAGTGTCAGACTTGTTTAAGTGACTACTGGGTCACTTAAACAAGTCTGACACTAGGGTCTGACCGCACAACGTGCACGAAATCCACGAAAACGCTCAGAAATTAAACCACTTTGACGGTCACCCATCTATAGACTAACCGTGTGCCTAGGTGCTTTACTTTGCCGCTCGGGTACCGACCGGTGAGAGTAAAGGGTTTATGACTTACAAACCTCCAAACATCAAGCAAGCAGTACGCTTGTTTGGAGATTTGGCAGTAACTGACAAATTTGGCTGTGTGATGATAAAGAATATCTTCACCCCATCTCATCCCTTAGGGGGAGTAGAAGTCATCCCGAGCGAATATATATGTACCAGAGAATGGTCAGTAGCTATCTCCTGAGTCATATGACTATCTTACTGCGATCGCCAACCCGTCTGCCAAGCGTGGCGATTATGGCATATCCTCCTAATTGTGGACTCTATTGTGGAAATATTTTGGGGAGGCTTTTGTCCAACAGTGGACTTCATTAGGCTGACATGATATGGCTGAAAGCCTTGTTCAAATTACACAAACATGGTGAATGTGTGCGTCATTTGAACAAAGCTGCCAGCCATATTCGCAAGAGGTACCTACTATTGTAAGTTATTTGTATGTAAAGCGTAATATGAGTAGTTGCATAAACGGAAATAGGTAGCCGAACTACTCAGAACTAAACACTGATAAAATTCCGGCAGCACATATTTATAGCTCGTTTTAAACAGGCAGCGTTCGTAGGCATTGTTAATATGAATTGTAGGAATCATCGTTAAAACAATTTAGTTACAGACATCTTTATAATAATAAGTTGTATAAATTTGATGCGGGTGGAAATCGAACCATGGGGTATCCAGTCCCATGTGAAACAGATATTTTAAAAACCCAATACATGTAAAAAATGCTTTATTTTTATGATACCGATCAAAAGGAATAATCATCTATACATATAATAAAATCGTAGGAAAGTCAAAACTGTACATTGAATAATTTTTTTAAATAATATTTGGGGCGTGATCTACAATCGATGTCGAGGGCAAAAATATAGTTTTTAGAATTTTTGTCTGTGTGTCTGTTTGTATGTCCGGGCTAAACTCAAAAAGTACTGCATGGATTTACTTCAAAGTTTGCATGAATATTACTAAGAGGTCGGATCAACATATAGGCTACATATTATCACGCTATCACCTACGGGGGAGGAGCTATGATAATTTATAAAATTTAACGCGGGTAAAACCGCGGGGCACAGCTAGTTAAGAATAAATATCACAATAACTTCCCACATTCTATGCAATATCTTGACGAGCCGGTAGTAGGTGGTTTGAAAATATTTGTCTTTCACGCCGCAGGTCATGGGTTCAATTCCCACCCAGGACAGATACTTGTATGCATGAACATGTCTGTTATTATGAGTCTGGGTGAAATGATCTATATACATAAGTGTGTATTTACAAAAGTAAGTAGTATTATGTAATATATCAGTTACCTAGTTTCCATATTACAAGCTCTGCATAGTTTGGGATAAGATGCGTAAATAACGTCCCAGGATATTATAATTTGGAGGACCAGTATCGGCTAATTTGGGGGAAAAATACTGATCTGGCTGTTGTCTGCTTAAGGGCTCCTTATACGTGCTTCCTGGTGGAGCTGTCAGAAACACCGGAGTCTTAATATCTATTAATTTAAGACTTTTAATTGGATTACTAACAAACTACCAAAACAAAATATTATTTAGTACCTAAACTACCAAAATTAACAAAAAGCTGACTTAGTTTAATGTATTCCATGACTGTAATTGAATATAATCTAGGTTAAGATACTTATAACATGAACATTTTGTACGTCATTAAGTTGGCAAAACATAGCGGTTTACCTCTATATCTGTATAACACCCATGTAATATGTACCTATGTTTACGAAATAAAGAATACTGAATACTGAATAATCATTATAAGATAACAAATTTACTATACTTTCACAATACTTACCATATCTCTCATGATTACAATGGTTTCATTGGTAAGTAACTTCTTGAAGTAGAACACAATCGGAGTTTCATATTGTCCAATAAAAGATGACTTAAAGCTCACTGAGACTTCTTCGTTAATTTTTTCCTCTGAAACAGTAATGATGTTAGCTTAAGTTTGATTTAATACGGAAATCTAGATGATTGTTATGGCAGAGCTTTACGGGCCAACGTTTTTTGAAGTTATACTTCTTTTGGCGCGATGGAGAAAAATGATGAGAGTGAATTTTTACGATGAGCACACCGACACCAAAAAAAAATAACAGCATGAAGTTAGTTCTAGGTGGTATGAAAATGTATGAGAGTGAATTTTTACGATGCGCGCGCATCGTAAAAATAACAGCATGACGTTAGTTCTAGGTGTATGTATATGTGTGTGTGTGTATGTTCAAGTTGTATATTAAGAACTATTACTTCTAACGCGTGTACATAAGTACACACAAGTTTTTTTTTTTATTGGTTTTGGAGGTAGACTTCGAGCTAGAGTGCCACCTGATGGGAAGTGGAAACCACTACTCATGGGCATTCGCAATGCCAATGGGCACAGCAAACCGCTGCCTACCGTGAGGTTAATACTCTTTTTAAACCGCAGCAACTTCTAAATCATTCTACCTTCCTACTCATGGAAATGTCAAAATACAGAAAGCTTTTGGAAGAAAAACTTCTTAGAACATAATCGGTAAGTGGACGAGCAGTTAACACGTCATGTAGAAGCAAATTTAGTGATATACCATGAAAAATAAACTTAAGAGAGAGAAAGACAGCTATATATCCCAATGTCACAGAAGTAGAGAGAAATAAGCGACGTATACGCAACGATATAATAATATATGTAGGTGCCGCATGCGCACATTGCAGATGTACGCCTCAAAAGCTGAGGTATGTATTATTTAGAGAAGACTCACTTCTATCACATGCGCGCTGCATGCGCAATGAATTTTATATTAAATAAGAAAATAAATATTTTGGGACAACTAACACATCTGATCACAATCTAGGCAGTTAAATGTTCTGCCGCGCCTCCCGCCATTTGACCTCCTGGCGGCAGTTGGCGCAGCGGTTTTCAGCGAAATCCGCGTCCGCCAGGAGAACGGGACGGCGGCGCCAGAACAGATGCTCATTAAATATAGACGGGATGTCCATCGGCACGTACTAGTGCGGTGGCGCGCACGGCTAAAGTTACGTCTAAACGCGCGCCAACGTGCTGTCGGTGCCATCCTGCCTGCCTCACCTCGAGGTCTGGGTGGGAAGGAGAGATGGTTACGTCACCTACAAACTGAATCAGATGCTCACCGGACATGGGTGTTTCGGTAAGTACCTGAACCAGATAGGTCGAGAAGCGACGACACACTGTCACCACTGCGGGAGTGACTAAGACTGCCCAACACACTCTCGCTGAGTGCCCGGCCTGGGAGACCGAAAGGCGAATCTTGGTTGCAGAGATCGGATGGGATCTGTCCCCGCCGGCAATCATAGGGGCGATGCTGACGGGTGACTCCTCCAAATGGGACGCCGTGGTCTCCTTTTGTGAGGCAGTCATGCTCCAAAAGGAGGCCGCCGAGCGGGAGCGGGAGAGCCGATCCTGCTCGCAGACGGAGGAGGCGTCGGGGCGGCGGCAGCAGCCGGTAGCCCAACTCCCCCTCGGGCCTGCGGCAGTCAGAGAAGTGTCCTCTACTGCCACGACGTGCAAGCAGCTCCGGGAAGTCAGCGATCTGTTTGTGCCGCAGTCGCTGTGCCGGACTGGCAGAAGTCGGCAATTGGGAAGGGCAAACCAGAGCCCTCCCAGGGTACGAACGGGTACAGTGTACGAACATCTGGGACATGGCGAAAAGGACCGGAGCAGCATACCCGCATTTCCGGGGCTCCCCCATTAGGCGCCAAGAGAAGTCCACGGCAGGTAGGTTTAGTCGGTGCGAGTCCGATATACCTTGCTTTGTCTCTACAAGATACGTAATAAGTACCATGTTATATATACTAGAAATATTAAAACCAAAAATGTTTGATTGTCTTACTTGGTTGAAGCGTTCGCGGTGTACGTCCAATTTGCAGGCTATGGTTGTTCATGACAAAGTCGAATTTTGAATGAACTATTTGGATAAAGGCTACATCGATTTTTTCGGCCTTAGTCTCATTCAAAATGGTAAACATAAATTTCACCTCTTCTCCCGGTTTTGCCTGTAAAATTATAATTAATAAGAAGAGTTAAAACATTCAAACTGTACCATATACAATGTGTAACATTAATACTAAAGAAAACTTAGGAAGCGCTATCCATGAAAATGGACAAATTAAAGAAAACCCGTATTTTACTGCAATGGCGTAGCGGCTAAGACAGTCACCTCCCCGCTTCGTGTCCCGGGTTCGAGTCCTGCGCCGGAGCAACTATTTGTGCGACCCATAAATAGTTGTTCTGAGTCTGGATGTATTTCGTCCGTCTAGTTATATGTTGTAAAGTACCCCGCGACACAGGGATTAGATTCTCCAGTGCGGGCGTTATCTTTTATAAAAAAAAATCGAAGAATATTTCGTGGGCTCACTGCACTAAATGCTTCAGCAGTTCAATAGTCTTGTATGGGAATTTATGATTTTGCATGTTGATGCGTTACACGTTGTTTATGTTCAAACGCAAATTAAGTACGTCCACTATTTATGTTACACATTGTATATCATAATTTAAACTTGACCCTATCACTTACAGTTCAAAATCAATGTTGAAGTATGAAAGGAAGACTTTCTTTCATACTTCAACTTTATGACTAAGCCACAGTTGTATAAACATACTGGTCGTAAACGAGATAAGGAAGTTAAAATACAATCTTTTACTGTATCATTCATAATGTACTCATTTTATTATGATATTTTAAACTCTACGGCTATCAGCCTTATGGGTCCGGTTAGCGTGCGCAAGATTCAAAAACTTGATTTAAAAAAAATCAAAATAGGAATGATCAAGGCGCTTACTATTTTCAGATACCAATAAGGAAGAAAGTATGTAGTATGTTATAACTTTAAGCAAAATTTCCAACTTCCTTGTCTGACATTTTTGAATTAAGATTCTGAAATATATGAAACTGTGAGTTCATGAACACCTAAGAATAGATTCATTTTGACATAATTAAATGACTGCATGCGTGGTGAAGCAGTTAAGACAATTGCCTCGGCACTTTGTGGACCAGGTTTGATTCCAACGCAGGACAATAAGTTGTGTGGCCCATAAATAGGTGTACTGAGTCTGAATGTACTTCGTGCCCCTCAATAATATATGTTTAAAGTACCCCACGATACAGTACATACATACACCTAGGTAGCTAGAGAAAGCCGCAGGCTAGCTAGGGTATCAGCGCCGAGGATCGCTTTGGCCCATTAACGCGTGATCGGTGTTTTTAGAATTTCGTCTTTTTGCTTTAGTCTTCCATTCTTTAATTCTAATATAGTAGAACTAAATTTCAAAATAATAGATTAGCAACTTGTTATTTATTTAAGGATTTCAGAAAATATATGCGATAAAACAAACCGCACGGATGGATAATTTTTTTTTTGGTAACTTTTATACTACTACCCGTATGTTTATGTACTGCATTGTCAGCTTGACAAGTACAAGTGTATGTTAATACCCAAGTGCTGAATAAATTTAATTTAATTTCATATAGTACAAACAGTAATAATATTTAAATTGACTGCACTGTACCAAACCTTGCCACTATGGTTTAAGAATTGTTAGTGCTAGTTCCATGGCAAAAAGATTTCGCTAATGCAGACATACTTTTTAAAATAAGTACATAAAGTTTATTGAGTGTAATTACTGTGCTAAAAAACAAACAAATGACTTCAACTCTCGTCTTAAAACAATTTGAAGAAAATTTCAATCAGATCATATCAGAAGCATTCCCTATTGAATAAAAATTACAATTAATAAAAAGCAGCCAAGTTCGAGTCGGCCTCGCCCATGAAGGGTTCTGTAGCAGCAAGTATTTGAGATGATTGAATGAAAGGTAAATTGCGGTTTACGATTTATGACATATTAAAAAACTACTTACTAGATCTCGTTCAAACCAATTTTCGGTGGAAGCTTGCATGGTAAATCATATTTATTATTAAATTTTTCTTAGAAGATATTTATCTCTTATTTTAGAAGTTATGGGGGGGGGGGGACACACACATTTTACCACTTTGGAAGTGTGTCCCGCGCAAACTATTCAGTTTAGAAAAAAATTGAAGACCTATCCATAGATACACCACATGTATGGGATTGATGAGAATAAAATTTTGAGTTTCAGTTCTAATATGTGGAACCCCCAAAATTAATATATAGTTTTGTGTGAAAATCTTAATGCAGTTCACATAATATGTCTACTTACCAAGTTTCAACAGTAGTTCTTTTTCAATGTTTTTCAAATGTGGCTGTGACATATGGATGGCCAGACATGACAGACAGACATGAGGAATCTATAAGGGTTCCATTTCTTGCAATCTGGCTATAGAACTCTAAAAATGGTTCACAGACAATCATGTACCACAATATGTACATCAACATACATTTTAACTTGGTTAAAATGTATTTTCTGTTTAGATGTGATTTTTACATTGTTGAATGTAGTTGAATATATGGACATATATATGTCTTTGTCGCCACAATGTCCAATACAAACTATAAGCTATTTAAACCTCTATATATAATTTGGTTAACTTACCGAGATTTGTATCTTAGGCACCGAACAGTTGAAGTTGGTTCCAAATGATGACGCAACATTGCATGATACATGAGCTCCTTTCCGGTTGCCCACAAAAGTGGTTCTGATTCAAAAGTAAACAATACGTTAAGAATTAGAAAAAGAAATATATTTCGTAATCTGGACTAAAAGCACTAGCAGCAGATATATGACCATCAAACTTGCTTTTCAAACTACATGAAAAACAAGCATCTGGCCCTGCTGATGGTAAGCAATCATCATTGTTGATTAATAGACTGCATGTGTGGTGCAACGGCTAAGAAAGTTGCCTCGCTGCTTCGAGTCCCGCGCCGGACAACTATTTGTGTGACCCATAAATAGTTGTTCTGAGTCTGGATGTAATTTGTGTCCGTCTATTATATGTTTGTAAAGTACCCTGCCTACAAGGATTATATGCCCTAATGCCAGCATAGTATATTTATAAAAAAACAATTACAACAAGTTTTTTCTTTTTTATGTCATAGGGCGACAAACGGGCGTAACCTGATGGTAAGTGATCATCTCCACCCATGTATACTCTGAACACCAGAGAGGTTATGGGTGTGTTGCTGGCCAAAAAAAGAATCAGCATAGAAGTGTTACTGACCCTTCTGAGCTCTGGCAACCTTACTCTATTGTTATGCAAAAACACAATATTAAGTTATTATTAAGGAATGTCTTCTGTAAGGTGGAGGTACTTCCCCAGTTTGTGTTCTTTGAGGAATGAATGATGTGCCCTACCTCTCAAGCTTTGTCTTCCTCCATATCTAGCATGTGGATGAAGACTCTTGTCTTTCTACAACATTTAACCAATGACAACACTTAAACAGAGAATAATATGCTTCTATGACTGCAATATTTGACAGGGGATTGGCTTTACTCTATAGATAGACAAGTTTTCTACACCAAGCTAGCATGGCTGATGAATTTTAGTGACGGAATCACCTATTACATAATAGGGTAGTGGTAGGAAGGACCTTGGATGAAAAACACAGTTTAAATGTATCTCACATTTTCTTACCACAGTTATTCTAGCGGTCTAAATTAACTGGTAGAGAATGCTTTTAGCTCAGTCTGGTTTTGTGCAACAAGTTTTTAAAAAACAAAACTAAACCTTCAGTACGATGGGGTGAATAGAAATGGAAAAATAATTTGAGAAATGTTTGGAAATTGTCCTTGACAAGCTTACATGTTGAAAGACAAATTATTGAATTCCGGTTTCTTATCCTGGGTCACAGCAAAGTTTCAATGAGGTTTATCACCCAAGAAAAAGATTCCCAGTAGCAGCCTTAAGTCAGGGTTTTTATATTTTTTGCATGTCATGTAAATATTGTTTATGTAAGCACATATGCAAAATCCAAACTATGGAGCTGCATAGTTTTTGAGGAAAAAATTGTAATATCTAATTATTACAGTCTTAAATTAACAACTGCCACAGATGATGTCCAATCCAGAAGTTTCGGCAGTCTAACATGGCCGGTTAGGTAAGAAGGACATGCTAGGAACAAGCACAGCTTGCTCCCACCATGTCATATGTGGTTATTTTTTATTTAAACCCTGCAAAAACAGACCAATCTAGTAGTTTTGGCACCCCAATATGGCCAGTTAGGTTAGACAGTTATTTATTTTTTAACCCTGAAAAAACAGCCAAATCCAGTAGTTTTGGTTAGGTTAGAAGGACATGCTTGCTCCCACCATGTCCTACGCGGATATTTGGTCAGTGGGTATCCTTAGGGGCGGTTTTAAACCCTGCAAAAAAAGTCTAATCCAGTAATTCCAGAATTTTGGAGATTTCAAAAACACTATATTCTACCCAAAAATAAAATACGACCTTATAAAAAGCGACGAGACCTATTGTACAATTCTTCCAAAGTCTGGAAGCTGGCAGTGTGGCCCACGAACCAGAGAACTGTTAGTCCAGTGTCTGAATTCTCTCCAGAAGTGTAGGGAATAGATTCGGCACTTAGCTCTGCATTGTATTCTTTTAAACCTTAAGGAGTGTAATGAGGCGCTAAAGTAACAAAAGTCCTGTCTCTTGTAATCATCGGTAAAAAAACAATAAAAAAAAAATTAGAACAAAGACTTACTTGTTGAGCGCATATTCACGAAGCGCCTTATTCCTGATGTGTTTTTCTGATATTTCATGTTCAGGTGCAACATCATTCTCACCACATAACTTACAATGACTCATTTTGAATAATATTTAACAATTTTTATGGATTCAATGGTAACAATATGTAACCGGGCGGCAAAATAAATAAACGAGAATTGCAATGAAATTCTAATTTATTAAGTTTACACTTTCAACATAAGGAAGAATACTTGATGAAATGATTAGAATCAATTACAAAGAAACATTACAAATCATATTAAAAATCTCAAAAAAGCAATATTGCAAAATATGCAAACTCAAAGAAACGGGTATAGAAAATTTGATTGTAAGTGACAGATCTGTGTTGCCACTTGCCAGGGTTTAAAATTTGTATTGCGATTTAAGGCCGGCCACATACACTTCGTCAACGACTGCATACTCTATTCCCATATGCAAATAATTAAAATATAGCAAATAAAACAATTAATGTTAGTTATGGATGGAGTTAATATTTTATGACTTGCATTTGATATATTGTTAAGATTGATATATGGTTCATACAATATCAGATGATATGCCATGACAGAGGATTATTTTCAGATTCCAGGGATTTCTTATTAAGTATCTAAACATACTAACCTAAAAGTACCCAGATAGAAGAGGTAAAAGTGGAGAGCTAGAAAAATAATAGAAAAACCTTAGTATCTTCTATCAAATTTATTTGTAATAACTCAATATGCTTGGCAAATAGCGTCTAATCATATTACATTCTTATAGAACTAGTCCTTCAATGGGCTGAATCTTCCTAGGAATCTATATTTCAGCATGTTTGCGTTTCTTTATATAATCGTTTTTAGACTATGATTTAGCGACCCCAGGCTAGTCACAGCAACTCAACAGGGAGGGAGATTTTAGCAAGAAGCATAAATTAGGGGTCACTATCTCACTACTTTAGTCGTTGTTAAGACCGTTTGCCAGTGGTTGTGATTGTGACTATACACGTTATGACACTGTTACTGATTAGAGCCGTTGTAAAATGAGATTGTGCTTGCTCTTGTGTTATTGAAATCATTTTTGTTATTATATTTTTAAATGTATTATATTTATTTTTAGGTATTTTTTGAGGAGCGGGCGATACCGTTCTTTTACAGAAAAGGCAAGATTTTCTGGTGTTATGCCTTGTGACCGCGGTGCAATTTATCTTGTTATAAATTTCTACATGTGTAATGGATATGAGTATGACTATCTGTGTGTATCTGTCTATATGTGTATCTGTCTATATGTGTGCTGGTCTATCATTATGATTCATTGAGCTGCACTGTTCGGGCGATAGATATATCATGTCTACTAACAAAATTAAATCTACACTATTCTTTAAACAGGAGTTTCTACGATATAAGTCTAATTATTTTGTAAATGACAATCAGCCTAAGTTGAACCATGTGTACGGCCTTAGCACTAAAAGCCAAGGTGTCAAATTGTATTTCTTTTTTATTGGCAATAATCAATAATTTTACCGGGGTTTCCCCAATTATAAATATATGGAACGAAATGGCAAAAACTGATTTGAGAATGCAATACCAGCCAAGTGTGAATTGACGCCATATTGTGTTCTGTCCTATCCATAAAGTTCAGTATACTAGCGGATATACTAACTTTATGGTACTATCCCAGAAAAGTAAAGTAACTTTATGGTTAACTTTTGTTGTTATAAACAAAGAGGATAAAAACACTACGTTTTACTTTTAGTTATAAAGTCGCACGCGCGCGTGATGCTAGTGTTGTATATTTTTTTTACTATTTAATAAATTGATTATTCAATTCAAAAATATATAATAATGATTATATAGCTTTTTAAAACTTTACATGATATTTTTACCGATTTTAAATAGTAGGGGGTCATATAAGTACCATTCCCAAGTAACACAGGACGCATTTTAACGAGCGAATAGAAAACGTATTTAGAACTTAAGGTCCGTATAAACTCTTATATAAGTTCACCGAGCAACTTGACGCTTTATATTGTATGTATAATCGTTGGATAATGGCATTTCCAAATGCTTTTGTGAAACCTTTAATTTTAGTGCAGCAAACCACAAGGCTGTGCAGTAGGTACAGTACATTTTGAAGTAGGTAGTACATAAAGCTTAATGCTGTTTAATAGCATAAACGTGAACAATTCTAATGCCACATATATCCACTATACAACTTTTAGCAGTTTTTAGTGCCTTAGGGTCTACAATAGCACTTTTAAGTAGTAAGATAATGCCCAATGCAGAATAATAGTACATACTTGTACCACTATAATGCACTGAAAATCCGTTGTACAGCTTTGAGATTTTTTAAGTGCTCTTTGTTATATAATGGCACTTTTTAGTTTTATTTTATTTTTATTTATCAAACAACAATAGAAAACACATGCATTAATTGAGTTATTACAATATACACAAAAAAGTTCGCATTGTTCGAAGTAAGTGCTAAGTACTGCTGAACAACATAAACGTGAATGAATATGATGCTATATTTTTAAAGATGTACTGAGTTCTGTTGTGCAGCTAACAGCTCTTTAATCAAATACACGTGACTAATTGTAATGCGTAAAGCTGTATTTACATTCATTTCAATGTATTCTTAAAACCAATTATCATCCATATTGTGTGTGTTGTTGTGTGTGATCACACAACGTTCCAACGCCCACGTAGGGCGGGGGTAGACACCGCAGGCCTCCGGCAGCGAAGACTCATTCCTATAAATCTGCCTTATCATAAAAATATACGCGCGTATCTGCGTACCTAAGGCTTTACGATTGCGGTTTATATTCGCACTTTTATAAGTAACTGTAAAATTACAACGACATTTAAGAACGCATAGAATGTAGTCCGATTTACAATATACTTACTCTGCATTATGTTTGGTTTTATTAAACTTCACCTCATTGTCTTTTTAACTTCTTTACACTACGAAAGTCTTTTGACTTCGAAATTAAAGTAGGGACTAAATACGATTGTATGTGTGTAAAAAACTTATAAAACAAGGTCTTCTGTCAGCCCACCCCAGCCCACGTAGGGCGGGGGTAGACACCGCAGGCCTCCGGCAGCGAAGACTCATTCCTATAAATCTGCCTTATCATAAAAATATACGCGCGTATCTGCGTACCTAAGGCTTTACGATTGCGGTTTATATACGCACTTTTATAAGTAACTGCGTATCTTTTCATGATTATAGATACTTTTTGAATAGATGCGTATGGCTTTTAGGTAGTGGGTGAAATTTTACGGACATGTATTAGAAATGATACTCGATACTATAGAGCTAGTAAGGCTTATAAAAGGAACGAAAACATATGAACAACTATCGTGATCGTGCGAAGTGAATTGTAGCGTTAGTAAAGAAGGTTCCGTAGGTCACGAAAATCAAGTAAGACCTGAAAACATTGTAAATACATACAATACGGAATCCTCGTGTTTTGAAAAATCTTTTAATAATGAGAATAGTAAAATAAATCGTGTTTATTCCTGTTCACTTGATGCTGACATTGTACAACCTGATAGCTCCGACGAAAGTATTGAAAGAAATATTAATCAAGTAGCACTAAAAGATCTAGCGGAAATTATGAATGGATTTACTCCGGAAATATTACCCATGGATCTAAGAACCATTTTAAAAACACCTAAATTTATCAACCACTATTGCATACGTACCAATGAAAAACGTTATTTTTAGTTCTTTAAGTTTTTAATTACGTTGATTTAACAATGTCTCTTTTTTTCTATAACCTCAACTAATTAAAATTAACACATAAATGTTTTCGTCAAGTATCGTCATGTTATTTACCCTTACGCAATAGTTTATGTTCAGGAAATATGACTATACTGTGCTTCCAAAATAATAATTAATAATATTGACATAGTAATTACGATAGTTGCGGCCAGAGGTCTCAAAAAAAACCAATTTACTTTACAAATTTATTAATATAAAAATTACAATTTAATTACAACTAAAAATGGATGATTGTCGACCGATGCTAGATCAAGAATGAATGTTTTTCCCATCCGCGGGAACGGCTTCGGGTAACCATTGACGTCAATCGGCGGCGTTGCGCTGACACGGCGTTCTATGCACACGGCACCAATGCACATGCTGACCATGCACCTCGTGCTGCAATACCATTGTATTCAGGGCGATGTATAATAGTCAGCGATTATCATATATTAGGGTTGCGTAACATAGTCCTTCATACTTCCATAAACAAAATTAAGATTTATAAAAAAGTAACTCAATTTTACTTTTGATGAGAATTTTAATTATTACCTTTGTGTAATAACAGTAGCAAGTTTGAATAATTTTATAAAAATTATCTCAATATTCTTGTTTAAGGCTATGTTAAAGCCTGATTAAAATTAGATGCATCATAATATCATTTCAAACCAAACTTACTTAACAGACAGATTTTGTTACGTGTAACCATACTCTGAGGGGTGCTTATGTAGGTTTTCTACATCCTTTACTAAAGCACCAACCCCGAAAACGCGAAAATCTTTTGTGCCGAAACGTATGAAACAACAGATTTTTGTGCGTCTCCGTGGTGGGTCTGGTAGTAAAAGTCGTTAAGTGCCTACATTTCCCCTCAGAGAATAATCAATTAACATAATTATCCTGCATATAGGAACATAATGTTTGTCTAAATGGTAAAATACATTCTCAAAAACAAATAATATTCATATTTTTATGAATTTTCAATCACGTACTACGTTCAACCCTTAATTGGATAATGGTATAATAGTTACCTCATTTTAAACTCTAGTATGTAGTCATAAGAGCTAAAACCAATCAATTATGAAAGTATGCTAGACCGATTAGGGATGAAAAGCAAGAAACATACTTCTCAAATATTTATTTATATTATACATGATATACTTTCACATAACCTATAATCTATACATATAATAAAATCGTAGGAAAATAAAAACTGTACATTCAATATTTTTTAAAAAGGATACTTGGGGCGTGATCTGCAATAGATACCGAAGCCAAAAATATAGTTTTGAGAATTTTTGTCTGTTTGTCTGTATGTATGTCCGGGCTAAACTCGAAAAGTACTGCATGGATTTACTTAAAAATTTGCATGAATATTACTAAGAGGTCGGGTCAACATATAGGCTACATATTATCACGCTATCATCTAAGGGGGAGAAGCTGTGATTATTTATAAAGTTAAACGCGGGTAAAACCGCGGGGCACAGCTAGTTAAAAAATATTAAAATTTCATTACTTCTTGATTTTGAACTAGGGCCGTCTGAAGAGTAACTATACCTGTATCATTCACGTCTGTATCAGAATTATGTTCCATTATTGATAGTTCACTTTCCGCAAGCTGATATTTTGGAATATTGTTGATTTTAAAACAGAATTCCATGATTCTCCATTCTTTTTTGTCAGGTTTGGATTGATCGTCTATCATTATTTTGTTTCTCTTTTTAGGCGGCCACCACAAGTTACCATTTTCCTCCCACAAAGAAGGTCAAATGAAAAGTATTGTTTTCCCTCTCTCTATTGTCTGTACCTACTATTTTGTACGGCATTGCATGGTTGGTATGAAAATTACTGATAATAAGAAAACAATATGATAAAAAATCAAAATATTAGTGCATTTACTGAAGTTTTTGTTTTTGTTGGCTTACTTTAACGCACAGGACACAGTCTGAAGATAATGCGTGCAGAAAGTTTTTTTATCAACACTTGGCAAAGCATTGAAATAGTAGGTACCATAATTCTAATATATGTTTTATTGTTTTGCTCAAGGGTCCCCAAAATTGCACTATTGGCACTATTATAAATATACTATGGCAATGGCACTATTTCAGTCTACATCAAGTCTAATTGTATGCCGGTGAACACGTATAGGGCTACTATATAGACAATTCAAGTGTGAATATTTATACTGCTGGCAGCATTAATAAGTCTTTTTAAAGACTCACCGTGCTGCTATAGACTGACACCATTTTGTAAATATTTTATAACAAAAAAAAATTATCATACGGTCCTTTTGTTATAAGCAATGGACCTATATAATACTGACATTATTTTATTTAATACTTCCCAACCAATACTATGATGTTAATTATGCAAAATTCATGCTATACTAGGAATGCACATTTGTCTTGATTATTTCGCACAACTATTTATATAAAATTTTAAAACAAAGCTTCAAAATAATAAACGCTCGTTAAATATTCAATAAAATGTGTATAGACATTCACAGTAAACTACATTACGCAGTAATATTTGAAGATGAAATAACAAAAGAGTCAAAAACTTACCCTTATTTTGAATCATGTACAAATTATACGAGATATTTCTCTCACTCAGTAGCTATAGACCGTCTTCGTCCATACTATATTGCGAGACAAAATCAGTTGAATTGCAACGTAATTGTATTATGACATTTATTAGAGATGTTTTTGCAATGATGTAGGGTTTATTTAAGTTCTAATTGTGAACTCTTAAATTACTCCAATCCTTCTTTTACTACCTTATAATGCTAGTCTAATGCTGTTTTAATGCAATTAATACATCCATTATCAATAATATTGCTATTATAATACTCCTGTAATGCGAATGGCAACTTCAGTGGCCATAATAATGCTTTTTTAATTCCATTGGCAACTTCTTTGACCAACATAATGCTTATATAATGCGTCTCTAATGCCATTTAACAACTATTGTGACCCTATTTAGGATTTAAGGCTGTATAATTTGTGCCAAAAAAGCATTATAGTAGCCATATAAACGTTTGCAATGCCTCTATAGAACTAAGTCAAAATGCTAAAACGATACAAAAATGCTGTGTCGGCCGTTATAATGCTTTGAAGTGTTACTTGGGTTTCTCTTATTTTTTTATCATAGATGATAGACAATAATAGGTTTAAAAGGATGTTAAGATAAGTTATGTAAATGAGTTTACTAATAACAGTTATCGAACTGATTTTGATAAACCTTTATTTCTATAGGGAATTAATACAGCTAATTGAAGTCATATCATGATGGGTCATCATCGTGTGAATATGTTATTGAAACAGAAATTATTGTTTTATATAATGTGACAACAGATTAATTTATCTCGGAAATGAAAACTAATTACGTATAGGGAATAGAAAATAAAGAAAAAAATATTGTAACGACTATAATAATCAACGAAATTCGTAATTGTAAGCAATTACGAATTTCGTTGAGTATTATAGTCTGCAGGTACCTATGTCCTTTATTCGGTATGTACTCTGTGTCATTAATATTGTTTCTCTGCCACATTTAGGTGAAGAGTGCAGTGAAGAGGCGATCACTGCTTCACCAGAAAATTGAGGCAATGTACCTTACTGGAATTATATAAAATTTAGCAATTTCCTTTCGTGAACCAGCGTCAGTGACCGAAACAGAACTTGATTTGTATGGTGTGAACTATATGTTTAGTAATACCCAATTATAACATGTGGTGTGTTTATACTAGATTTTCTCGCGCATCAGCAGCACAAAGCAGCTCCAGGATCAGAACAACCATTTATAGGTCACACAAATAGATGAATTGTGCGGGGATCGAATCTGCAGCATCTTGGCTACTACCTTAAGCACGTCGTTGTTGATTAGCTTTACCTGGTGACACTCAGGGTTTCCAGATACCGTATTTATTTGCAAATATTAGGAAATACAAAAATAATGTGATTATGAATGTTTTTAAACTTTCGCGATTTGTACACATTTTTTTTTTATGATTTACCTAAATATTTATCGCGATGAGACCCGTGTCTACAGTATATAAAAAATGTGATTATGGTTGAATCTCCGGCCTCAAATGCCTGCTCTTACGTAGGTATATAGGTATATGTATATATATATATATATATACCTACGTAAGATCCGTAAGTATAATACGGTAATAAGACCAGAAGTAGCTTTTTTAAAACAAATTTTAATACAACTTACGACAACAATAATCACAAAAATATTAACAGACAAATAATTTTAATTCAAACAAAGCAAACTAACAAAAGAAGTGAAATCACCCGCACTACACTAGGCTAACAATTATAGACAAAGACTTAACGAATCGATCTACAATCGGACAGAGTAACAGCCTCGGCAACTGTTGGGACGGAAAAGAGAGTGATGCCGGCGAGGCAACGCCTTTTTATAGAAAATCCCCACTGCTGTAGTTTCCACTTCTACACGGCCCTTTCTGACAGGAGGCCGTCCACGGGCTCCATCTTTCAACTCTGGCGATCAGTCTCCAGGCTTGGCAACGACATCCTCAAGCTTTCAGCAGCACGTGTTGCGGACGTGCTGGGTTGTGGCTCATCAACTTCATCAGGCATCTCGACTCCTCTGTGTCATTGTCAGACTCTGTAATGACACAAAACTACAGCACAAAAACATGTCCATACATGATAAGAGATAGCTTCAAAACATAATCTTTGTGTCGCACCAAAATCAAACAACAATTCGACACATATGTAGGCTTAGCACACCTAACTCAGCCTAACCACAAGAGTATAAAATAAACTGATATCTGTACGTTCACTCGGGGCAGTTCCCGTCGGGGGAGTGCCCCCTCACGACTCGCTAGAAATCTACGCGCACTTACGTGAGACATAACTTTGCGTGTGTTAATCAGTTCCAGATAAAAGCGTATTTCAACCCAAATTATCAATAAAACACAGTCAATATTTAACACAAACATATCTCACACCACGTCTCGTCAGTGGCCAACCCGTGGCATGACCCTACGTGTAACACACAGCACCACGTCTCTTCAGCAGCTAACCCGTGGCATGACCCTACGGGTAACACAGCTCCAGGACCACACGTCCGAGCATAAAGGAAGGGACACAAAATCACACCAGGCATGTCCCATATACTAGGATCGCATGCCCGAGCGCACTCCAAGACAGCATCCAATAACATGAAACCCTACCTTACTTGAAGTGTATCCGTCAGCCAGGATAGCATATCCGAGTACGAGGACCTCCAAGACAGAGACTATCCCAACCGCAAGATAGAACTTCCCTTAATGCGTTTGCCCTTTGCGAAAAACACTTTGCACAAATAGAGAATCATTAAATCAATTTGTAATTCTCAAAACAACACACAATGCTCGGCACACAAGCATGTCCACAAAAACTTTACAAAATTAGTTTAAGCAAAATATCAAAGTGCCTAAATAATTAAAGTCACGCACCGTGGAAAGTGACTCCACACACATCGGGAGTCCACTCACTACGCCACGGGATCATGTACTCAACTGCGTTTAAGCTCCCATAGCAGCCGGACACGCGCGCAGGCGCACGCCCGCCAGACCAGGCGCCACAGGGCCCCAGCTCCGAAGGTAGCCACCGGGTCACGCCGACAGCCTGCACCAAACAGCATGTGACACACTCGCCTTTTCTCTCCAACACCACTCGCTTGTCAAACCTTGCCACGCAAGCCATGTACTGGCCGCAGTCTGCGCCCATAGTTTGCTTAACACCTTCTAGGATCCACGCATATCCTGTGGACTAAGAGAATTTAATTACAAAGAGAACATCACCAAACGTGAACTCTTTTAATTAGCCTTATTCAAAATAAAGGCGACAGTTTTTTTTTTACTTATATACGTTATTAGATGTAACAATTATACGAAACATATTTCTACGTAAAAACCTGAAAAACTCAACACGAGGTCCCTTCATGTAACATCAGAACCACCTGGGTTCTTAACTTACCGAATTATAGAAGAAATACAAAAATCATTGTCTTACGCAGCTAATTGCATCCAAACTACCATTCTGAGGCGATTGAATTACTTCGCTCGCTGCCTGGGTTATTCGTGTCCAATTACAAGGTTTAGAAATCTGATGAACCCTAATTGGCACAACATCAAAATCATCAGTATGTGGCATCATTATCCTCTTTCTAAAACAAAATCCTGAAAACAATGCACTAACGCGCAACACACATATTAGATCACATTAACGCTCGGTATATTTCAGAGCAATACAATCGATAATAATTATAAAAATAATTTCTATGAGATAATGGAGACAGAGACTAAAAATTTGTCATTTCCGTCAGACTTTTTGTGGTGGAGAAATGTGTACCATACCACCTTTCTCCAACTCGGCTACACCTGACAATAACTCAGTTGATTTGAGATTGCTAACATGACTGATCTTACTTTGGTGTAACCTTTGTCCTTTAATATGACAAAGTCTTACATAACATCATTACATATGACGGAACATATAATCGTCCGACACAAAGTACATCCACACTCAGAACATCTTCTCATGGTTCACACAAATAGTTTACGCAATTTACGGGAATCGAACCCGGGTCATTGAATGACAACGCGATGATCTTAACCACTGCGCCACACGTGCAGTCAAACTTCAGAGGTTGACTTCAAACTTATGTTGACAACTCCGCTGCTAAGAAGTAGCTTGAGAACGTGCACTGTTATTACACCTACTAGGTTTTAAATAACTCATTTACATTGTAGAATGCAAATAACACATTGAGTATTAAATTGAAAAATGATAAGACTATCAAGTGTTACTTAGTAAGCTTTGTCAATACCTTGTAGCATAGGCTTTTCAGCTCCTCTCTCAATCCTCTCACTACCATTAGGCGTAAAACAACGGCATGACATTTTATACAACACCGTGATGTCAACCGTTTGAGGTTACATTCCTCAGCGGTGGTCAATACCTACAGCTATATACCATGGCTATCATGCAATGAGCACGATACTGAGCGGCGCTGGCGACAGCTATCAACACTACGACGTCTACTGATCGAGCTTAGTTCGTAATTCGTAACACACATCGCAAACTACCTTTTATTTTCATATGACGAATCGGTTAGCCTAAGAGGCTTTTACTGCTTCACCGGAATATCGCAAACTACCGTGCGACAAACTAAGTAAATGGTTTCACGCCCTGACATGGGATTCACCTTTCAAGAAAAGTCTTGATCAGCCACGTGAAATACATCGCGGTATCTCACAAACAAAACAATAAAATTGTACTTACGTAAATCACACAACACAAAAATTTACAAATATAAATTTACACTGGGGTAGATTCGTTCCGTTTAGGTACACACTTGGTAGACTCTTTCTACAGTTGTAACATCCAGTAAAGACTTTAAGTCTTTTACACATTCTTTGTCATCACAATAATTCAGTATTTGTGGGCGATCGACCACGTCGCACCATAACTGTATATCGGAAGAGATGGACATAATAGTGGCTAGCACGACTCAACTATCGACTGAATCGTGTCAACAACTGCCTGAGTAACCAAAATACCCTCATTTTTCATTTATAGTGGTAGATTTTAAAATTACTTTCGATCGTTTCTAACTTACTCATGATAGAATCTAACGTGCGGTGTAGATTTTCTTGTGCCTTAGAAGGCATTCCAATCACGTTCGCACTTATTATAACTGCTACCGCTCAAGGACCGTAAACGGATCGTCCTGTTTTCGACAATCTGACCGCGAACGAACAAGTTTACGTGAACTTTCAAAACTATCCGGTCTGTCGCGACGCCTAGATCTACTTCGTGTATCACGGCAATAATCTCCACACTTATCATCGTGACAACTATGCGAATCATTGCGTGGTGTGCGCTCTATTTACTTGAGTCACCAGTAAAACTGAACTAATCACAATTTAGATTAGTTTTATACTTTAGGGCGCACACAAAAACAAAACAAGCACGTGGTACTTACTTTTTAAAAGCAACCGATCGCAAAATACAAATCAATTTTGCTTACAGGAACACACTGTCAACACTATACAAAAGTAAAACACACAAACGAGGCACTCAAAATCACTCCAATTTCGAGCCATAAGCTGAAATTTTAGTCTGCTCGCGATGCTTACTGTGGCGACTACCGTGCCCAGGACTTTCACTGTCCCGACGATTCACACTATAATCACGCTCACGATTCGACATAACGAAAATAACACCACTAAACAACAACAAAAGCAAACCAATTAACCAAATAAAACTGCACAACAACAACAAAAATATTTGACCTCACCGATAACTGCAAAACACACAAATAACTAAGTGGGCGAAAGAAAAATCCCACTTCTGATCTAAGGAATAAGACCAGAAGAAGCTTTTTTAAAACAAATTTTAATACAACTTACGACAACAATAATCACAAAAATATTAACAGACAAATAATTTTAATTCAAACAAAGAAAACTAACAAAAGAAGTGAATACACCCGCACTACACTAGGCTAACAATTATAGACAAAGACTTAACGAATCGATCCGCAATCGGACAGAGTAACAGCCTCGGCAACTGTTGGGACGGAAAAGAGAGTGATGCCGGCGAGGCATCGCCTTTTTATAGAAAATCCCCACTGCTGTAGTTTCCGCTTCTACAATATATATATATATACAAGCTGTCCAGAAAGAGTATCGGGTATTTGTTTGTTCAAAAAAAAAAACAACTAGTGATGAAGTATTTTTTTATTGTTCATTATTAGAATACAAAATGGAAAATTATTTGGAAAAGATAATGTTATCCAAATGGTGACCGTTACGCTGCTGGCACTCTTCTAATCTGGAACGAAAAATCTCATAGACCTTACTTTTAAGGTATCCCCATAGGAAATAGTCAAGTGGGCTTAAATCGGGACTTCTGGGAGGCCAGTTGATGTTACCTCTACGTGAAATGACTTTATTAGGGAACTAGCTGTGCCCGCGACTTCGTTCGCGGGGATGTCGGAACTAAACAATGTATTTTTTAGTGTAAAGCGCTGTGGGAGGATACCGATTTTTTTTTTAATTTAATTTAGTGCTTCTTTATTTTACCTGTGGAACCATCTGGAGCGTACACAAAAACGTTATTGGGGTTGTTTACGCGTGAAAGAGCTACGTATAGTTGACCATGGGAAAAGTATCCAATACTTAGGTCCATCCCCGCAACGGATAATGTCTGGACCTGAGCTTTACTAATCATCATGGCATAACAGAGACTGACTGGGAATAGCACTCGTTTGAAAGAGAAAGGAAAGTTTTTAGGAATTATAGGTATACTTGGAATAAAATCAATATCACCGGCGCCGCAACCTGTTAATATTTCAGCTTCGATAATGTTGCAGATTTGTGACTTTGAGCCGAGTGCCGTTACAAAGTTTGGGAGGACATAAATTTCTGAGGAGAATTATTGGTACACCAATTTTAAAAACTATTTTGTGGCTGAAAGTCCGGGTGTGCTGAGGGAATCCAAAAATTCTACCGGGTAGTGCGTGGCGTTATCTTCTTCCATAAATATATTTATTGAGCTATATTCTCTACTATTACCGGACGCATGACTCAATATTTTGAAATTAATTGCCGCAGCTTGGTCATTGTGGGGAGTCAAAATAGCTCGCTGACATAGCCAAGAACCGGCTTGATTTCCCATGTTTATGGTATCTCCGTACACAGAAGAAATTAGCTCCTGCTGTGATGTAACGTAAGAACAGAGATAACCAATCGAAATAACTTTTCCATCTTCTTGTACGGGGTATGTGCCATCGCCTATTTTTAACAATAAATTGGAAAACTCCTGTGCATTTTCGCAGCCTCTAACTGATCGGGTTCCCTCCTATACTTATAACTATCATTTGAATAGCCAATAAGGACCTGTTGTGACAATTTTCACGTACCCTGTCAGTAATTTGTCCATAAGTATTTAGTTGTACATGTCTCATAAAATCTTCAGCAAACTTGTCATGGTACTTTTGCCATAACTGTTTAGCGTCCGATAACGCCCAAAAGGTCAATAAGATGGCAAACAAATGTCGCAAGCGATGTGGACTATCGCTCACGCATGCTTCCGCTAGAGTGTCATCCCAATGCTGACCTCCAACTAATAAATGGCGTGCTCGGCAAGTGGCCTGGTATGTGGGATGTTCAATATCATCCACTTTACGGCGCTCAGCAAAAGACGTAGGTCCTCGCTCTACATGGATCAGACTGTGGGATGAACTCACACGTGAGCACGCCACGTGAACCTGCCCGCCTTCCTCAAGTCAATTCCAGCTAACTTGATAGTTTGACTTTGCGATTTGTTGATGGTTATCGCGACACACACTTTTATAGGGAACTACAGTATTTTAAACTGAAAAGGGAGATCATTTGGCACTAACGGAATACGTGACACGAACACTGTTTCTCCCTGGGTGGATCCAGGCATAATAGTAGACTCTATAACACGATGCAAAGTTTTGTCTTGAAGCCTCGTGCCGTTGCAAAGTTTAGGTGGTTTCAAATTCCTCAGAACCATTATAGGTATACCCACACGCAACATACATCCCCTATTATGCGCCTTTAGGGGTGGAAATTCCTTAAATCCTGAAATACATATTTTTTATTTTTAACGGAAAGGCCAAATACCAATTTTCATGCTTTTCACTTAAAAAATTATACAATTTTCATACAAACTTACATCCCCTATTTTACGCCCTTGGGGTGGAATTTCCAAAAATTCTAAAATATTTATTTTTATTTTTAGCTGAACTACTAAATATAAGTTTCAATGCCTTTAACTTCAAAAAATGACGGATTTTCATACAATCTTTCATTCTCTGCTTTACCCCGTTAGGGTTAGTATTTCCAAAAACCCCTTCCTTAGTGAATGCATACGTCATAAAAAGTACCTACTGGCAAAATTTCAAGTCTCTAACCCCAGCCGTTAAGGCTGTGCGATGATATGTCAGTCAGTCAGTTTCCTCTTTTACATAGGTAGGTATATAGATTTGTGCTGAGAAAATTATGAGAGACCGGGTTAATTTACTACATTCAAATACATTCAATCGGACAGGCTCAATAAAATTCGAATCGTCTGTACATTCGCGTTACAAACGAATCGACAGCACAAACTTTCGATCAACTGACATTATAATTTAAAAAAATTATAACAAATCCAACCTTGTACATAATTCAATTTGCCCAAAGAAAACAGAATATTTTAATAACCAATTTTGGACAACGACACACTTCTAGCTAACCAAGGCCTTATTTCGAAACAATTCGGAACATTCAAAGCCCTACGTAACTAATGCAATTAGCAAACACGGGCAAATCTTAACACCGCGGGTCAAAAGCAATGCACAACGACATCTATCGAAATAAAAATCAACTATCAAGCACTACGACATGTATCGAAATAAAAATCAACTATCAATAATATAAAATAAAATTATAACAAATCCAACCTTCTACATAATTCAATTTGCCCAAAGAAAACAGATTTTTGAATAATCAATTTTGGACAACGACATACTTCTAGGCAACCAAGACCTTATTTCGAAACAATTCAGAACATTCAAAACCCTACGTAACTCATGCAATCAGCAAACACGGGCAAATCTTAACACCGAGAGTCAAAAGAAATGCACAACGACATCTATCGAAACAAAAATCAACTATCAACCTAGTTCATTCAGAAAAGAGATGTCATAATATGTACAATGACATCTATCGGACAGTTTAGTTCAACTATAAACATTAGTTCATCTTGAAGTACCGAAATGTGTGTTATTTTTCTCCATGATTACTTTAAAATCTAATATCTTTTGATAGACTGAACCGATTGCAATAAAACAAAAACTAAATGTTACCTCAAGTTACGCTCAATCGTTGTGTATAAAAGTTATCTACATTGCTTTCGTATATTTTACGTGATACCCGAACATATAAACAGACAAACAGACAAACAGACAAAAATTCTAAAAATGCTGGAAATGGGTTCTATTGGTTGTCCTTTAATACCCTGGCTATTTTTTTTGGATTTTCTTTTGATGTACAAAAATGATTTTTCTACAGATTTATTATATGTATAGATAATTCATAAACAGCTTCAATTGATTGATTTGATGTATGACAAGTGGCCCCGTCTTACTGGGACCACGTTCTTGAATTCAAACCTTGTAACTCCTGCAATTCTGGGCTCAAAAAGTTTCGCAGCATATCGCAATAACGCTCACTATTCACATTGAGCGCTCAGCCTCGTCGATGTTTATGAAAATTAGCAGTCTGCTAAAGGCATAATTGGTCCGGACACAACGACTTTTGGGCTGTGCAGAGGTCGCTCATGTTTTCCCCTCGGATTTTCCACTGCCCAGTATCGACAATTCTGCTTATTAACAGGACCATTCAGGTGAAAGTTGGCTTCGTCATTGAACAACGTTGAGCAGTCACTATTGAATCACCGTTACGATAATAAGCTCGTACGCAAAATGCGCGATGCGTCCCTACGTACTGTTCCATTGCAACTAAAATTGCACAAAATGGCAGACTTAAAAATCCCCTCCCCGCGCCCCCCCGCCGCTCCGAGTGAACTTCAGCGCCGAAACAAATACCCGATACTCTTTTTGGACACCATGTACCTATATATATATATATATATTTCTTTCCAAAATATTTCTAATAGACACAAATATTTCAAATAATATGTCGCGTATTAATAATGTGTGTGTGTAATAATTGATTATTCGCTGCATTTAGTTTGTTTTGCTGCCACCAGATTGAATTAACAAATAAATAAATAAATAATTTGACTTTCGTTGGCGTGGTTGATACTTGCCTTTCAGGCCGCAGGTCGTGGGTTCGTTTCCCACCCAGGATAGATATTTATGGGCATGAACATGTCATTTTGTCCTGAGTCTGGGTGTAATTATCTATATAGGTGTGTCTTTACAAAAGAAAAGTACTATATAAGTAGTATCAGTTATCTGGTGCCCATAGTACAGACGCCAGCACATCAAGCTACCCCAATCTGTCAAATTCCTTTTATAGATTTTCAAATTGATTACCTAAGGTTCACTTTGAATTGAGGAAATTTGACAGATTGGAGTAACTTGTTGCGCTGGCGTCTGAACATACCATGGAGCTAATACATACAAGCTCTGCTTAGTTTGGGATTAGATGACCGTTTGTGATCATTGGGCCAGGATATTATTTATTATAATTGAATAACATAAACTCTCTCTAGGATTCAAAATAAAATAAGCTCGTAATTGATATATCTAGTTTAATAGCGATAGATTTGTATAAAACTTAAAATAATAATAAGATTTTATTAGGAATGTCTAAGTAACTAACAATAATGACTAGAAATGAGATCAATATAATACTGAATATTCCACACCGGTAAAACATGGTCCCTAAAAATAATCCAATCCTGTATGTATGTATGTTTGCTTAGTTTCTCGCTTCGAAGTCTCCTTTAAGTTCATTGCGGCGCCAAGTGACGGGGAAGCGGTTGAGCTGGTATTGCATGGTAGAGCTGACACTGTAATTATGACCGGTGCAAATTCCAAGAGATTTGTTGCAGTAGAAGGTGGGTGCGCATTTTTTGCCGTACATGTCGAATTCGCGTTTCTCGGTGCACTGTTCGCCAGGGCCCTGGAATAAGACCTTTGAGTTACAAACGTAGCGAGGGTTAAGTTGCCTCAAGCTTGAGATTGTTGGGGGAGGGGGGGGACAACGGATATCGTACATGTCAGTAGGTTTACCGAAATGCACGTCGCGAGGATTCCTGTAAACTTGTTGCGAGATTCGTGATTATAAATAATAGAATCTTTATTTATTTATAATTGTGATTGCAATAGGTATATAGTGTTAATTTTGTTGGGCCTGTTGGCGTGGTTGGTAGATACGCTGCCTTTCACGCCACAAACGGCTTCGATTCCCAACCGGGACAGATATTTGTGTGCATGAACATGTCTGTTTGTCCTGAGTCTGGGTGTAAATTATCTATTTAAGTATGTATTTACAAAAGAAAAATAGTATATGTAGTATAACAGTGATCTGGTTACCCAGGATATTATTATTATTATTTTATTATAATAAATTTTAGATGGTTTGGCCATTTAGAAAGGATGAATGAAAGAAGATTGACAAAAGAAGTATACCTGGCCTGTGTGAATGGGACAACCGGAAGGGGAAGACCACGTCGAACATTCTCTGACCAAATTGGAGATGTTCTCAAGAAAGGGCAGGTCAGAAGTACCCTAAACCGAGGAGCATGTATGAAGAATATAATGACAGTAATCGAGGCACAAGAAGTATGCAAAGATCGTGACAAATGGAAATCCGTTGTCTCTGCCTACCCCTCTGGGAAACAGGCGTGAGTCTATGTATGTATGTAAATTTTATTGTACAGCGATATTCGAAACAGTCCTTTATACTAAACCTGTGTAGGCGTATGTATGTGATCGATCGCTGAAATATCAAATCTGCGAGTTCATTTCTAACATCCTTACGGAGAATGTCACCTCGGAGGTTTCATTCCACCGGATGATTAAATTTAGGATTTCTTTCTTTCTTTCTTGTATAAGTAACCAGACGTTTATGAGTTGATGTTTACCCTGTAGCAGTCGAGACGGTTGCCGCAGACTTCATTGATGTAGGTGCCGAATAAGCATTTCTTGTAAGGCTTGTTATCCCTGACGATGGGACATTTCTCGTTGGTAGGCATCCAACGTTCCGGCTCTTCGCATACTGGACACGCGATGATTTCACTGCAAAATATTAGTAGTAAATTAAGTATCAGTATTCACTGCGTAGGTACTGGTTCAAGTAAGTATTCGCCTTTCTACACGTCATGTACAGACGCTAGCACACCCAGTTACCCCAATCTTTCAAATTTCTTTTATAGATTTTCAACTTTATCGCATAAGTCATGCATGATTTTCAATTGGCAGCCGAATCGCTGCATTTGATTAGGCTGCGTTCGTCTGAAAACGATGTGATCTCGTGCAGACGAAAGGCCACTTGGTTTTGATTTTACTGGGAAGCTTATTATTTCAGGAAATTCTTAGTCTGAATTCTGGAATTTGGAAAAGTGCCCATCGAATGCCAATAACCCCACTTCCTACTGAGTATAATATTTTTTCATTTTATTTATTCGTATTGGCAGTGATAACTCTGGAAATGTTTAAGCCGCTTAATAGACCTGTAACATGGCTTTATATACAAAGTTGTCGCGTAACACATCTATATACTGTCCGTACACATGACATACGCTCATAGCCAGATGCTCTCACCGGTCCGCAAGTGATTGGCGAGATCAACCAACGACCGTTAAAGTGGTTTCATTTCTGACTGTCTCCGTGCTTCGGAGGGCATGTTAAGCTGTCGATCCCGGTTGTAACCATTAGGCAACAGTCTTTAAGCCATTTCACAGGCTTAATGGGCGTCTTGAACAACACTGACACTAGGGCAACCACTGCCCACACGATAAGTAAGTGTCCCTTAAATTCCCACCTAAGTAGGATATTTTTTTTATGAAAATACCTGCAATAGGGAATGTTATCCCTGTGTCGGGTACTTTACAAACATACACGGGCACAAATTACATCCAGAATCAGAAGAACTATTTATGGGTCACACAAATAGTTGTCCGGCACGGGACTCGAACCCGCGACACGAAGCGGTGAGACGACTGTCTTAGTCGCTGCGATACACGTGCAGTGATTTTGGAAAAAATCCGTATTGCTATTAAGAATTCAAAGTAGTTTACCCGTCTTCCTGGCTTATCGGTTCTTCCCTGACGATGAAGTTCCTCGTGTCGTAGGAGCCTCTGTAGTGGGCCATGCAGGTGCTAAAGGTGATGAGCATCAGGTACGCCAGAGAATACATGATTGTGAAGAGTTCTGGAACCAATTTCAGTGATATGAAGATTCATTAGCAATTTTAATGGGATCCCCTTCGCCCAAAAATTATTAGCTTAACTCCAGGCAGGAGTTTGGCCAAGGCCGATAATAGGTAAATATAATAAATAAATAATTATGGTTTAAAGAGCATAAAACTGACTTCATATTTTCTTTATAACAAACGACTTGGACTTCCGTTAGTTCTTCCGTTTCGTAAGTTATGATGCCTCAAAAATTTTAAAATACCTACTGATCTTATATGATCTAAATATTTAATAAATCTCGTTTACTGCGGGGGTTTAAAAACCTAAAACCAGGATTTAATACCAAAGAGATGAAAAATAATGTATCCGGCAGGAAAATATATATATTATTGGAAATATGTTGCGACACTTCTAGTGCAAACAAATGAGGAGTCTCTATTCTACCGCTGCTCTAAAAAACGCGCAATGAAAGTGGACCTTCCATAAAGTTAGAGACAGACAGACATATCCATAATTAACACGCACATGATTGTGTTCCGATCATTTGTATTAATAAGTTTTTATTTTTAGCTCTCACTAATTTGTACATTATCATGCTACTATTTATGTTCGATTTTGTTATTTATTTGGTGTACAATAAAGAGTATAGTATTGTATTGTAATTTCTGTATCATACTAGACTTTACAAACATGAAATGATCAGACATCAAGCATACTCAAAGTCAGAACAACCATTTATAGGCCACACAAATAGTTGTCCTGTGAACTCCTGTGCGAAGATCGAAACATGAGGTCAATTCCTCCGATCGGATGATCATTCCCTTAAAATCAGACCCTCTCTTGCATTCCCACATCAGTAACCGTCCTGGTACCAAGTCTGTAGTCTTATTTGGTAGATGCGTTGAACCCCCACTCCCCCTAATGTCCGGTGAAGCAGTGAAAGCATTCTAGGCTAACTGTATACGTCGAGTTAGAACAAAAATGAGGATTACCTTACTTTTTTTTTGCGCATGGGTTTGCGCTTGACCACGGTTTCAACTGATGGTAAGTGAAGATGTGGTCAAAGGCGGACCACGCGTACCCATAAGATGCCTATTCACTCTAGCCTTGAATAAACCCATGTTATATGAGCTGGAAACTCGTCGTTCAGGAGGGTGTTCCACAACTCAGCCGCGCGTATGATGAAAGAGGAAGCAAAGCGCTTCGTATGGCATGCTGCATATTCCATAAACAAGTACATATGTTTTTTCTCTGTTTGTGACTACCAAAATTCTATTATATTATATGAGATAGGTACACATTACACAATATGACTGATCATCTAAGAATTTATAGAGTAGGAATGATTAGTGTTATTATAATCAACTCGGCACATGATGTTAGCATATTAATATTCCCTTTCAATTATATTAATCACGGTGTATTCGTGTCGCGCCGCAGTTATTTTTACAAGCCTTGTCTAGATCTTATGAATGAATAATGAGTCACTTACATTTGACTCATGTAGAGTATATGTAGACGGCATATTTAAGAGTATCCACATATCATAGCAAATTATTTTTTTTACATTTACCCTATGAGGGTTTCACTATTTCATCGGACGATAGAGGTGAGCGGGAACTCAAGCTCTGAAGTGAATAATAATATCCTGGGACATTATTCACACACGGCCATCTGATCCGAAACTAAGCAGACCTTGTACCATGGAAACCAGATAACTGATATATTACACATCTTTTGTTAATACATACTTATATACATAGTTACACCCAGACTCGGGACAAACAGACATGTTCATGCACACAAATATTTGTCCTGGGTGGGATTCGAACCCACGACCTGCGGCGTGAAAGGCAAGCGTTTGCCAACCACGCCAACCGGCCCGTCTAATTAGACTTCAAACTGAGTATCTGCACCTTTGAGGTGCAAACCTTCGCTCTGTGCATGTACTGACGTGGAGATACTTGAGAGGGTCAGTTTTTGGTGACGGTCTGTGCAACTTTCGCTCTACGTTAATACGCTAGGACGCAGGCCGCTCCTCCGATTGGGGATCGGAAGGGGCATCTTGTCGATACGAATGATATTAGAGCTTACCGATTAGTTATGTAATTAGATATTTTATTTAATTAATATCTTAATGTTTCATGAATTTGCAAGTACCTAAGTGGGATTTAATGACAACTGCCAGCCGGTTAACATGGATTAATCTATTCAGTTGTTATATTCAATTTAATAAACAAACTTACTCAATATTTACTACATTCCAGGCCACTGCATTTAAACTATTAATAAAATATATAACATACAAGTATGTACTTACGTAAGTACTTTGTGTAATAAAATTAACTGTAAGAAGATTGGATGGAAAAATGCGACTTGCCTATTTTAAGCTTCATAATTATTTTGTTTCATCTAGTTATTTTTAAATTAAATAGGGTGGGATGGAATGTAGAAAAATAATGAATTAAATTAAAAATGATATAAATAGACTCAGAACGCATGTGAGCCGTTGCAGAAACAGTCTTATCTTTCTAATGCCATTCATAGAACACCCCCGTTTTAAGTCCAGAAAACAAAACTCTGAGGCTTGTTTTTGACGGTTTAAACGCAAGTTGCGATCACCATAAATAATAAAATTGTGACTCCTTGGAGTCTTTCGTTAATTCGGACAAAAGACAATACTACTCTGAGACAAATACGGTGTTTACGGATTCAAATACCGCGGGCGGCGTTTAGTGCCGTCACACGTAAACTATGAATATAAACACTTTTACAACTAACGCTCAAAAGGGGAACAAAATTCACAAATTTTACGTCAGATGTTAATAATTAATTTCACGTTATTTTTCAAATTTTCTTACCTGGGTTTAATATGGAGGATCCCCAAAAAAGAGTTTCGAGTTGGGTTCTCGAAATATCTTAGATTATTTGGCTCTACTACCACAAAAATAAAAGTTTGACTTTATTTCTTTGTCCAATCGTCCAAATGATACTTATGTATAGGGACGAGCAACTAAATAGTATGTCATTTCCCCTCATGAATCATATTAACATTATATTTCTTTACAATTCCAAAACATTGCCCAAATAGGGATAGTCAAGTAGGATATAGCTCGGGCGAAACCAGCTTACATCAAGCGGACGTAATCATATTGCAAATAATACCTAGCTAAACAACGTGTATCCAAAATGTATTGCCATTGTTCAGAGATTTAACCATTTCTAGACGTGAGATCACTCCTTATACTGCTTTCCAGCTCCATATGACGTGTTGTGGACGGTGTTTTTCGGGACGGTATCATAAGGTCTTCAATTGTGTTGTTGTATGATAACAAATTAAGTTTAAACAGATTATCGTAATTGTTTGGTTCTATGGAAGATTTAAAACCATATTGTGCATTTTATCTTTAAATCTCTATTCCAAAAATTTTCTTAATTGATATTTTAGATATTTGTAACTATGTACTCTATATGCCCATCCAGCTTCATAAAGTAAGCTATTCATTTCCATTTTATTGACTTTATAGTTAATAATATTTCATGTCTGGTATACTGTCCCGAGTAAACACAAATTTCTTGGAACAGAGGAAATATCATATGCATTGAATAATATCTAAATGAGACCGCTCAGCTCAAAGTGTATTACTTTGAGGAAGAAATAAAATAACAATATGACGTCATGGTAATTTGAAGTCCTCAACTGTTTGTGTATGCTTATGTACATCCTACGTGTTGCCTACGTAGTTAGTTGTTTGTGAAAAAGTTTAAAATGAAACACATTCGTCACGGTTTCCCGTATATCGTGGAAACTTGCAGGAATGCACGTACACATATTAATATTTATGTTAGAACTCGTGACTTTTTCCTATTACCTGACTTGATGGAAGTTACATCATTTTCGTGTGTTAGTGTTGGTCAAGGCGCTCAAAAGTATCCGTTTCATGGTTTACTAACTTAAGAGTGAGTCGACCAATTTATTTTATACTGCAACATCGTCAAACCAGCGAAAGACCTTCCTGATGGATAGCGGTAGCACTGCATTACAGATCCTTACCCTCCTTGGTGAATTTTGTGACTTTACCACACACTTTGTCACACCCAAGGCGACGATTTTAATGTAATAATGCTGCAGCGCATTCTGTAAGGTCTGTCAGTCTAATTGGTCGAAAAACACAGAGTTGATTCTTAAATCTCTTCGATATTAGGAAGCAAAACAGTGCAGAAATTCTAGGTATCGATCTAAAATTATTTAAAAATAATTGTGTTTTTTGTTGCCCACATAGTGCCGGCCCTTGTACAAAATAAAAATCATCTTATTTGCTTAGATTTTCAAATGTAATGTTTATTGTATTATGGAAAGACAAGTATTATTGTGGAGCTTCCCTCACTTTCTAATCCAGTAGATAGTGATAAGTATAAGCAAGAGAACAAATATTATTCGTAAATTTATCCAGTGTTTCCACAAAATGTATCTACTTCTTACGGTTGAGGTATATAAATCACACTTTTTTCATTATTGTTATGTATTTATATTCAGCAAAATCAGGTATTTTGTTTAACCTAACATATAGTATAATCGTAGTTTCCTTTGTGTATATTTTCGACTTTCCTTGCAAACACAGGAAGTGAAATTATTAATGACCTTTGAAAATTTTACAGACATATGTATAATAATTATTTCTTTGTATATTTACAATACGTATTTCACTAAGCTTTAGTTCGTATGTATACAAATCAAATATTTTATTATTAATTTCGATTCACGAGTCAGTGACTTGGATTTAAATTAAAAATAAAACGTCATTGCAATGTGACGTTGCACAGCGGCAGTCAAGGCAATACTAAAGCTTATTTTATTTTACATTGCTGGCTGTGTTGTAACGGACCTTGTACCCGTGTGAACAAAGAAAGGATTGAATGCTTTAGTGCGTTTTAATAGTAATAGTCGGTCAGCATCTTAGTACCGATCGGTCTGCGCGAGCGCTACGCGCGCCGCCCGCCCAAAAGTCGGCGCCCTACTTCTAAATGCGCATTCATGTGACACACTTCGTCCAACTCGGAGGCTAAACAGATTAATTGATTGCTTTAAAATTTTAAAAGACTATATAAAGTTCTTCAAATAATTTAACAATTTCTAATTAATTGTTAATCGAAAGTGTTCATATTAACAGTGTTATTTTGAATATTCAGCGGATTGCGTAAAAAGTTCAATATGGGTATGATTTCGCGAGTGCGTGGACGTATTAGGAGTGATTCCTTCTCGAAGATTCACACGCTCAAATCACAAGACAAACTTGCCAATATCGGTGAGTAAAAAATACATTTTTGTAACACATTTCGACATTTTAACTTGGTTTATTCTTATATTATAAACTACTCAGAACCTATATTATTACAAGCTTCAAGTTATCGTAGATTATTAACTATCCCCTTGACTAAAATTTTATGTTGTATGTGTCGAAGTTTCTTAGACTTTTCTGTTTTGGATTACAATCTAAAACCTCCGTTTAAACGTTCAATTTGCTTATTATTATTTATAATAATATAGTTTTACTTCCATAAGTTTCATATTGATCTACAAAATATTTGTAGGTATATAAATATAATAATACATAACAAAATATTATTATTGCATGCATTAGTCACGTAAATTATGAATATTATTCAAACACTGCTTAGATTAGATTTGTTGACTTATTTACAGTTATTTTCATAAACGTTTTTGTTTGTGGGGTGACTCATATGTTTTCATGTTAACATACAATAGAGACATGCGCGTGTAGCCAAAGTTCCGCAAACAAATGATGCAATCGCTGCGCGGGCTCAACTCCAACTGTCACTCTTCTACGAAGAACGGGAGAACATTCAAAGTCACTATCGCTGAGTTTTCTTGTAAATACTAGGCGCTACAATAATAAGTGACACTAACGACACGCGGTCCGGACTAAAGTATTCGATTAAAATTAACTATCTTAAGTATCAGTAAGCATGGCGTTGGTACATGGTAAACAAAAGAAATGAAACATGCAACAAGGCGGTGAAGTACCATTTTTTTAAACAGACGACCTTCAACTTTTTGAACGACCAACAATTTTAACAAAATTAATATGGGACAATCGAATAAAAATTATCAAAATTGGTTTAGATACAATGGACAAATAGCGTAATATACATAACACACACAAACACACACAAAACATACACATAAAACATAAAGTCGGTTAAGTAAGGCTAAGATTTCACGCTATGAAAATTATAATAAAATTTATTAAACATCTGGAGGATTAAATATACAGTGAAGATTTCGGTACAAATATTTATTTAGTGGTTGTGTGGTTATTCAAAGTGAGCTTGTTTATTTTTTTCCAATGGCAATGGAGGCAATTTCCATTCCCTCACTCTATTGAACCGATGCGATGGAACGGCTAGCTATCACAACCGAGGCCAGATGTAGGGCCGACGGCTTTGCGTGCTCTTATATGTACGGGATTATCACCACCAACTTACAGATTCCATGCTGATATTGATTGACAGAAAAATCTCAAATCAGTTTATAACGCAATATGGGATTTGAATTCAGGGTTTCGTTATCCGCGGTTGAAAACACTCTAGACAAACGCGGCAGTCTGAAGAATATGTGTATTTTATTTATATTTAGGTATTAACCCAAATATTCTCAAAAATGTCGTCCTGAATATCAATTCTCACTTGACATTGGTAAATAGTGCGTGATAACGTGAAATGCCACTAAAATATATATTTGGAAGTACATAGGTAACTGAACTCTGTTTTTCTTCGTGATATCGTGTACTGAACTGTGAGACCTAAGTAGACAGATTAAGGAGTCGTTATCCTACAGTTATAAAGCTGTCTTACGACCACAGTCGACACCGATATCTTAAAGTACTCTCCGAAGAAGGGACACGCTATAAAATTCATCCACTTTTCGGCTTATGCATTTATAGAATAACCGCGTGGTTTAAGCATGCTTAAACTCTCTGATCACTTACGGACCGGTATTATAATGGCTATTAAACTGCTTCTTGCATATATTTATTTGTATTGAACTGTGTACTGTAGTCAAAGTCGCCTACATTTTTGTCCCAAATATTTCTATGCCAAATGCCTACGCTATGTGTAGACAGAGCTCGCCCCGCGTCGCGTGAGACGTCGCGTTGTTTGTTATTATCTTTGCACGATTAATTAGGCATAATGTTTTCTTTAACCGTCAAATAATCTTTCGATAAAATCGATTTATCATTTACGCTATCACACAACAATGCATTTTAGAGCTGCAATCATAACCCAAAGGAACTTTGAGTTGCAGTTCCACAGAAAGGATAGCTACCTGTTCATGGTCATGTAAACCGAATGACATCTACTGCTGGACTAAGGACTCCCTAAAAGATGGAATTGTTTCCATAATTTTTAGGGATATGCCATAATCGCCATAATTGGCACACGGGTTGACAATCGCGTTATGATGGTCATAGTGACTCAGAGAGACGTTGCTGGCCGTTATCTGATGGATATTTCCTCGGGACGACCTCTACTCCCCCCACGTGATGTGATGGGGTGGTAATATCCGTTGCCGTCAGCCACACAGCTATTATTTTTTATTAAATGAAAAGCGTGGAATAATGAACTTGCTTTAAAAGATTTCTTCCATTCTTTCTTACAGAAATGTGCAATACTTAAGTATTACAGGAGTTTAACTGATCAGTTTTCACTGTCCACATTAGTTGTTAAGGACTGTTATAAGATTAAGATAATCTAAGAAATTTTATAGGAAATATACAATGCTTTTGCCAGTTTGCTAGCGATGTTGCCATGGCCTCTTTACCGAACGAATTTGCACGGCGGTAAAAGATAAACCCTATATAGCATGTATTTAAAACTCGAGACCAGCGTCTGTTTCTCATGGTTGAATATTCATACAAAAATACCATACATATTTCAGACGTATTTTCATACAGACTAGTCTCGACAGTTGTCTTTAAAACTGCTGTGTGTCGTAACCATATAATTGCCGGTTTAGTCAATAGATAGATGTCATAAATATGCGAAATGCTGTGAGAATTACGCCGCAACCAGTTTCTACATGACATTTGAAATATGCCATTGACATTGATATTGACATAAGCATCAATGTGTAGCGAACGCCATTACGAATATCACAAAACTTACAAATAATAAATGCTCAAGTTTTGATCTTTGAGGCTATATTAGATTCGATTTTTATTTTTATAGATTGTTTGTTTAGGATCTGTTCTACGTACATATATAAAAAAGGCAACATTACAATACTTTTACATATGAACTGCAAGTTTAATCAAGGAAAGAATAAAGTATAATACTTTAATTCTTAATCCTACCTATTGAGATCTTTATCGTGTCCGTATTTGACGTCAAACTTCAAAAGAAAATGTTTGGAGAAAATTTAAGCATTTTTTATGAGTTTATTTTTTGTTACGTGTGGCGTCATTGGTTTTATTTATAATTATTTACAGTGCAATAACACTACGCGGTATTTTTCTGCTTTATTAAACATGAATTTAGTATGACGTACTCTGCCGAACTGTTGTGTTTATATGTGGGTACCCTGAGACTATGTCAAGATTTGCAAAACTTTTAACCAATCGTTTGTCTTCTCGTCTTCCTCTGAATCGAGAGCCGTGTGATCTTGGCACTTGACCGGTCTCTCAGTAAGTATAATACTTAGGGTGAGACGGAACTTTGTTCTGGCCGCGTATGTGGTAAAGCTATTGCGTGGTGAGGCACACAATCCAGGGGTTCTGCGTCACCTTAGGCTACAGGTGCCGGACCATTACGTGTGGAAAAGGCGGCGTCCACAACTGCTTGCCGTACCGATGGCTAGGACCAATCTACTGGCAAAAACCTCACTCACCCGAGCAATTAGGTTAACTAATGAAGTACACGAAAAAGTAGATATATTCTCATGTAATTTGAGTGAATTCGTAAGGATCCTATTAAAGGTAGTTAGTTACATGAATAATTAGTTAAAAAATTTAGTTCAATAAGTTGTTTATAATTTTAATACTAACACTATCGCATTAGGTCAAGACCTGTAATGATAGGTGTTAAGGAGAGAAATAAATAAATATATTATAAGTACTGAAAAAAAATATGTATGTTGTATTATAATAAAATAAACTTATTAATAAGTAATTAATATCTCTTTTACGTAACTGAATAGGTTGACCGTTACACAATTCCATTATCGATGTACTTATTTATTTGTACCTATCTACTGTTTAAATTGAATTTCTTCATTGGCATTCTGAAAGACAAGTGTATATGAAGCAAACGTTGAATAAAAATTAATTAATGACAATTTGTCTCGCGGGTCATATTATAAATGGGTATGTAAAGTCTATAATAATTAAAATATCTTCAGACAACGGGCAGCAGCGTTCTTCTGATTACCATGAACATCTTACTGCGATCTTCAACCCGTCTGCCAAGCGTGGCGATCATGGCATATCCTCTTGTCCAGCAGTGGACGTCAACCGGCTGACATGACGATACTTTAGATAAACCGAGTTATATTTCTTTTTCAGTATGGCTATTGTCGCTGGTGCTCCTTCTCCCTTACTGGGCACCCCGGGGGCTGCTCGTGGCCTTGGGGGGAGCCTGGCTGATGGCGGCCTACACGTGCCTGGTGGTGCCTGTACTCATCTCCGCTAACTACAAGTATCCAGCGAGCTGGTACCCTGCTGTGGTCAAACTCGCTCAAGGTAAACTTGTAATAATAATATTGACTATAGGCTGTAAGGTCTAATTGACTCACTTGCGTGTTTTTTCAACTTAATTTTGTGTTCTTGAGTGTAAGTAAGATGTTCAGATTATCTACGAGGAAGCATTGACAACTAGAAATATGTTGGGATTTTTCAACTAGAAATGGAAGCAGCCATAGGCTATATGGTAAACGCAAACCGAAGGGCCTGTTGGCGTGGTGGCAAAATGCTTGCTTTTCATGCCGGAGGTCGTGGGTTCGATTCCGACCCAGGACAGATATTTGTGTGCATGAACATGTCTGTTTGTCCTGCGTCGGTGTAATTATCTAAATAAATATGTATCTTACAAAAGAAAAGTAGTATATGTAGTATATCAGTTATCTGGTTTCCATAGCACAAGCTCTGCTTAGTTAAGGATCAGATGGCAGTTTGTAAATAATGTCGCAGGATATTATTATTATTAATACGGCTTGCTGTCATTAAAAAAATATAGTATCATCAATATTTAGAAATAGGTCCTCTCTTTATATTCAGTTGCTTGAATAACATTAATTTTATTTATTTGCACAAAATTTAAAATATTGAATATCATAATTTTGTGCAAATTATAACATTAATGTTATTCAAGCAACTGAATATAAAATATCTATAAGATTCGCACAATGCGATATGTCGTATTCGTCGGCTGAGTGTACGATCGCGATCGTGACGGGACCATCACCGCCCTCTATGACCCATAGTTTGCACTCGTTTCGATAAAATGCGCTTCCTGATCAATCAGATTCGGCTTTGCGTATATAGTCAGTAACCGCCCTACCTATGTCGAGTTGAACCCAAAGGAGGTACGATCTTACGCAAGTTACATAGTTTGTAGCTTCTTATCGCGAAACAGCTTAAACCCTCGCTTGCTTTTAGTCCCGTGAAGCACTGCAGGCCTTCAAACGTCACGTTAAATAGTGGAAACATATTAAGATCAAAAACGAAAGTGATTGTCTCCATCATCCGGAAATGAAACCTGGCATTAATCCCAAAATAGGATAAAACGAAAATAAGAAGCAATACTTACACTATACCAAAACATTTACACAAAATATTCTGGAGCTGAATTCCATCCACAAACAAATCAGTTTTATTCCTACAGCAATAATGAGATTTTAGATACGCAAAAGAATTTTGTCTAAAATATTTTTTTGTAAAATTATACAGTCGTAGTGCAAGTAGTTTGGCGTAAACATCAGGGTGTGCCAATGTCCTGACCTATGATCAGCCCACGCTTAGTAAAACCAAATATTGACAAGAGTTGAAGCGATCTCTAGCCGCGAATGACGCGCGGAATGTTGAATGAAAATCTACATGTACATAGGTAATGACTGGTGTCCAATTATTTTTAAGAGGCTACAAATACCAAATTCTATCATATCGGACATTTCTGGTACGCGGCGGTTCACATAGCGGTTTACGCCAATATTATGGGAACACTCAAATGGGTTTTCAAAAAAAATAAATAAATAAAATATGATTATAAGTCGTTCAATACATTTGACGATCCCAAGACATCATTCCAATTGCCCCCCAATGGCATATTCTGCCTGCATGAATCCAATATTTATTCTTTATAGAAAAAACTTCACTGTAAAATTGGTTGCCCAGTATGGAGAGGTCGATTAAATCATTTGAAGTATTTTTTCGTTAAATATTTCTAGTCAATAGAAATTCTGTAGCAAAGAATATGTATATACCATATACCTACTCGTAGTACTTAGGTAATACTAAGTAAAGACATGTTGAGAGGGTACAGAGCAGTTACAAAAAGATAAAGGTACCTAACGCTCAGAAATTCCTCACCAAAAACAGACTCAATTAAATTGTTCCCTTCCATTTGAGTTTTAAATGCAACATAAGCGATAAAAAGCTTAAAAGTAAAAATATAAAATTTAAACGGTGTCTGCATTAAATCATTTTAAGACTGACGCTGACGTTTATGGCACCTGCTTTTCTTTACACAAATACGTCAGCTCATATTGTTAAAAAATAATGTGTATCTTAAACGATTGGTACTGTTCTTTTTTTAAATAAGGTCGAAATCCTAAACTACATAGTTTAGATTGTCTGAATATCGTTTCCGTCCAATGGGAAATATTTCATTTTAATTACTACTGAAGCATTGGCTTGTTATTGTTTTAGTCTTGAGTTTATATTTATGTAGAAAAGTCAGGTCATTGTCGAAGAGAAACTGAATGGGGCGACGGAAGCTGGCGGCTAGCCAGTGTTTGTGCGTCATACGAGTTTTCTTGTATTTCTGCGTCTAAACAAAAACACATGTTTCAGACACTCCCCAAAATTAAACTCGACTAAATGCAGACTCGAAAGACGGCCTTCTACGTCCCGAAAAGTGCTCGCTTTCAATTACTTATCTTGATAATTTGTTATTGAAAATTTAGCGGCGGAGATAAGCGAGAGTAATCTATAATCGTGTTGATTCATTGCCATTGAAAACAAAGATCTTTTCAATTTTTATTTCTGTAGTGTGTAGAGATGTAGAAAGCGTATGTTTACTCGACAGATGCCGTCAACATCTCGTGTGTTATTATTGACGAATTTAAAATACGAAATTTATGTTGGACCAAACATCGTGTTGCGCAGATTTGAAACAAATAAGTCTAGCATGTGTGGGTGCATCATTTTTGTTTTTAAACGTTGATTTTATCTAAGAAACTAGCCATTAACTCCCGAGTAAAAATCCCCGCCTACGTTGTATTATGCAATTACTTAATGGACGCATTTTATTTGTGTTTCTTCCTTTCTACATTTAGAAAACTAAACACGATTTTTATTAGGCCTGTTGTTTACAAATCAAGGTTGAGCAGATTGGTCGGATTTTAATTGCATCTTTATTAAAGTGGAATCATGAGATGTTCCAAACTGTTACAACGGTCACGAGAACTGCGAAAAATAAACAAATGGATTCTACGTTGAATAATCATTGAATAGTCTATGCTACCTACATGTTAGCTGTTACAGTGGCAACAGTAACATGAATTTACTATTGTGTAAATTAAGAAGAAGGAGAAGAAGACGATATTTTCAGAAAATTGCAAAAAATACAAAATAAAAAGTTAACGTGCAAGACAGAAGTGGCACTATCTAAGCGTTTGCTAGAAGATTTTATTGTTCTAGCGCTTGTAATTGTGATGGCGCCGATTGATTCTCACTAATGAATTACGAATGGCTTGTGTATAATATGCGCAATAAAGGTAAAATAAAACACTATGGTGTAATTAAAAGAATAAGGTAGTGAGATACTATAATAACATTATTGGTAAGATAAATTGTTTGGATTACTTAATCAAATTACCACTACTAACTAATTTTAAGAAATGCGGCTCCAATGAAAGCCACATTTGGGGCGGCGATTAAACTCTCAAACTTACAAAGTTGCTATTCAAGTTCACCTACTACGAACGGAGGTTTGCATTTTAATGCGGGGTAAAAGTGTTTTTGGAAAATAAGTACACGAAAAAACTGTTATTCACTATGAAATCATTATTAGTCTCTTTGTGCTAAACTGAACTATTTTTTAGTTCGCCGAGTGATAGGCAACAAGTTGCTAAGTTTCATCGATCTTCGAGAATTTCATGCCACATCATCCATTGGTGGAATGGCGTAAATGCATTTGGCATTGAATAGTTAAACAAAAGTTTATTAAGAAAAGACACGTTGAATAATGCTACATTATAATTACGAATATATAATATGGACTACTTTAAAATTACTCAGGTTTAATTTTTATTAAGAAAATATTTTATAAAATAAATATCTTACCAGATAGTTTCAGATGCTATTGGTGGATGTTGTTGTAAGACCGATGTTCTGAACTGATAATCCATGGTAAAGGGTGGTGCTTTTATACTAAACATCTTACTGGGCAGCCACTCGTCTTGGGAAAGTTTCATGCTAAAACAAGCAGTAACAAATTATTGTTAGGTATTTATTTTATTTAAGTTTGTAATTTAGGACCATGGTTTTAAAATGTTAAGATTCAATGAAATGGGAGCATTAAAATACCGTAGAAGCAATTATATAGTGATATTTTAATCAAGATAATGGGGATTTACACTGCAGGTTTCATCACTAGAGGTGTACGCTCAGACTTGCTTGATATGAGAGGCATTTGCTACTATGTTTCTTAACTTAACAATAGTCGTAGACCTTTTCAAAGTAATTGGGACCGGCTGCTTCACGTGTTCTCCAAAACACTACCTAAGGTACAAAGGGAATTACCCTCTGTGCCTTGGAGAATACGTTAAGGTGATGGCCAAACAGACAACAAAATAAATATCTCTGTAATAATTTGTCATAAAATTATTTGTCCGCTACGGAGATTTAAAATGCTACAATCTAATTATAATTTAGTGTTAATCTCTATCTATAAATAATTCAGTATATAAAATATAAATCACTACATTAGTTTGCGACTCAGTCAGGTATGAGGTAGGTACTATAGATTAATTAACCTTGTAAAATATTTATACGTCATGGTGCATCTGTTTGGGAGTTACAGTTGGGAGGCACAAATGATAGCAGTAGGTATGATATATATTACTAGTGAACCACACCGACATAAATAAAGAAGTTGTTGAATGTTACACAAAGAAATATACATAAATCTAATATTTTCTCTTCATAAGTAACTAGCTGTACCCCGCGGTGTCAACCGCGTTAAACTTTATAAATTATAGCGTATGTGTTAATCAAGGGTCTCAGCTAACCCCATACCAAATTTTATTAAAATCGCTCCGGCCGTTTAGATGTGAAGAAGTAACAAACATACACACTCACACAGTTGCGAACTTTCGCCTTTATAATATTAGTAGGATATTACTTCATTATCAAACTTAGAAGTTTAGACACCCCATCGTTAACATTTCCGAAAATGAACATAGAAATATCGGATGTTATTCCAGGACACTTAAGAATTTTAGAGCCAGTAATTTTGTTTTAAGTTTTTAGCCATTATTTCATTTAGATTTTATAAAAGTATTATTCGAAGGCGCAGAAACCGATCATCACAAGATTTGATGGTTATCACACAGACATCCTGATATCACAGTATATATATTTGTTGCACTGTTAAATAGGAAATAGGGTCAGTATACAGAAACAAAAATCGTTACCAATTCCTACCTACTTCTTTCATAAAACATCCAATGTTTCTCATAATTTCATTGAAGTGAAAATCCTTTGAGAAAAAATATGCAAACGAGAGGAAAATAACATAAAAAAGACAAGAAGTAACTTAGTGTGGACAATACGAGGTGACAGGTCTTGGACGCCCGCCCACGCCTTAGAAGTATGTACAGACGCCAGCACATCCAGCTACCCCAATCTGTCAAATTACTTTTATAGATTTTCAACTTTATCACATTAGCATAAGGTTCACTTTCTATTGGGGAAATTTGACAGATTGGGGTAGCTTGATGTGCTGGCGTCTGTACCTACTAGTGCTGGCTGTTGCTAAATAACCGTTCCTCCTTAGTAACACAATTTAAGATAAATAAGATTTCGGCGCCAAATTATTCAAAACCGACTGGTAGCTGTCAATATGTCAAGCGTTTCTAGCAACACCCACGAATTCTATATCTTTGGCGTAGAATATGGAATGTACGTTACGTATAATAAGGACCAATAATTCGTTAAGTCGTTAGGGGTTAAGCTCAATTTATACTGGAAATAGCGAAAGTAACTCTGTCTTCACTGAAACCGATCGTATTGCAAAATGGCAAGGCGATAGATTGAACCCTGAGAAAGCATTCTTTTGATCTTACTGCTGCGAAGGTACATTTCACCGTAAAATTGTTAATACCGTTGGATTAAAATCTATTTCGCGAAGATTAGATACTAAATATCTTTGGACAACTAACACACTGTCATCTGATCCCAAACTAAGTAGAGCCTGTACCATGGCAACCAGACAACTGATAAACATACTTACATATTTCTAAAGACATGGATAAAATGAATTAATTACCTAGACTAATAATCGTGCTCATTACACAAAGATTTATCATTTGTGGGGATCGAACCGACGACATCTGGCTTAGCTGTCAGGGTATCTACTACTGCAACCTGGACTCGGCCCAGCATACGCTGGAGGAGTGCCTGGCCTGGGAGGCCGGGAGGCGAGTCCTAGTCGCAGAAATCGGACGGGATCTGTCCCCACCAGCGATCGTAGGCGCAATGCTGGAAGGTGACTCCAATAAATGGGACGCCGTGGTCTCCTTCTGTGAGACAGTCTTGCTCAGTGTGAGAAGTGTCCTCTACTGCTGCCTCGTGCAAGATAACGATCTGTTTGTGGCACAGTCGCTGTGCCGGACTAGCAGGAGTCTGCAATAGGGGAGGGCAATCCCAAGCCCTCCCAGGGTACATGTCCCGACCATTTGGGACATGGCGCAAAAGGGGAACACCGGAGCAGCATACCCACGTTCCCGGGGCTCCTCCCATCAGGCGCCAAGATAAGACCACGGCAGGTAGGTTTAGTCGGTGAGAGTCCGACATACCCACCCGCAGACACTTTTTGCGGGTGGCATGCATAAGCACTGCCACTGCCTTACAAAAATATGGTACCTAACTACTAGACGAACAGGCCGTTCACTAGTACTGAGGTCATTTACCGTTAGACCCACAAGACAGTTCAAAGTATTAATTATATTTATGTAATTGCAGAGGCCGCCAAGAGACTGAAAGCTCCAGTGTCGCGGGTGATGGGCGTCCTGCGCGCGGTGTACGCGCCTGTCGACCGCGCTGAGAAAGTATTCCTGCAGATGAGCAACCTTTCAACTATGATTGGCCAGGTATGTTTTATCTTTGGTATGGTCTTACATGTATGCTCATCCAGTTCAGAAGTACGAATACCCTCATACAGGATTAAATTGTTATCATTACTACTTTTGTCCCACTCCTCCTTGTACCTTTCTTATTTAATTCGTTGTGGGAGCCAAGAGATTTGAAGCAATAGAACATGCCTGAGCCTCACTGCTCAGTGTCATTTGTAGTTGCAGTGGTGGTTGAGTTCTATAATCCCGTACTATGTCATATACGCTTAAAGTTTTGTCTAAAAATATAACACCATAATAAGTTTACATTTATTTCCAGTTGCTGATGTTCACTGCTTGCGATCGTCTGCTGGTATCTCAAGGTAGATTGACCTGCCTCTATTCTCTTATGTTCTACAACGTCATCACCTACTCTGTCAGCTATGTGCGCGAGATCTGTACCAAGGAGGATTGGTCTCCCTACGTGAACGTCACCCGCCACTCCCGCGTGAAGCACCTCGCAATGTCCGCCACTAAGATAGTTCTAGAATGGACCAAAGCTGTCACCTTCATCGTTACTATCACCTTCGTTTTACTTGCTCTCGGATTGGAACAAGGATTAGAGCATTACCAGCCTACAGTATTATACACAGCCATAACAGGAACATACTATTTGCTAACAGAAAGAACGTTCTTAGAACTCTGGCCAATCGGTCTCTCCGCTTTGAAATTGGAGAAACTAGAAGGCATGGAGGTTATGTACTTCGGTGTCTGGTCTAGAGGCATCACTACAGCTTTAGCCTTACCCTTAGTGCCAGCGTTGGCGTGGTGCGAGCGGTGGAGACTTGCCGCCTTAGTTTTGTACGTGTGTGTTTTTATTCATGGGAGGCATAGACTTGGAGAAGCAATTGAGAAGCTGAAGGAAGCTCGGGGGTCTCTGGCAAGGTTTAGGCGAGCGACATCGGCGGAACTGTCCACGCTTGAGGACGTATGTGCTGTTTGTTTAGGCACCATGAGGTCAGCGCGGGTAACGCCATGTGCTCACTTCTTCCATGCAGACTGTCTGAGGAAATGCCTCGCCACATCTGACAGATGCCCTATTTGTGTAAGGCCATATGTTTTCTATTGATCGAAAGGTTATGTAATTCGGATAAGACTGTTTGTATCGAATATTGTAGAATGCCATATCTGAATGGGAAATTTGGGCATACATACGAATTAATGATTAAATAATATTCGATTAAATGCGATCAGTGATCTATATCGAATAGATATTTTTTATAAAGAAATATTTATATAAGATTGATGAATGTATATTCATCAATTTATATAAGACTACGCTTCTTTTGTACAAAGATAATAAAATAACATTATATTTAAGTAGGTTCTACAAGTTTCTAGCCTCACTGTTCATTTATATAAGGCGTACATAGCACGTTTAACATGTTTAGCAATTACGCAATACTACGAACAAATTTAGAATATCAGTTTCCTAAATACGCGAATAAGTATTATAATATTATAAATCAGGTTTAAGGGTCTATGTAACTAGTAGAGTATCCAATTCTATTTATGTTACATTTTGTACATTGTACACTGTACGAATATTTAATTATGTCACTATTTTATATTTATAGTATTACTGACTTGTTGCATTCGGTCTTAATACTCACCTCAGTTGAACAAAAATATGTATATATAAATTCATTAAAAATTAGAAATGTATGTTGTGTGTATACTACCTGTTGTTGTATTCAATGTCGCTTAGTTCTAATGCTACGAGATATGACGACATTATTTCTACATTCGTGTTTTCTAGATGCCTCTAGCATGTCTATTTCATATACGTTTATATTAGGTTGTCCTTTACTTTTTACTTATATCCGATAGTTTTGTGCTTTATTGCAATCTTATCAAATAAGAAAAGAAAATGTTAGTAGAGAGTGGAACGCGCGAGCCCTGTTGACTCTGGTCTCGGAAAAAATATAGCCTTTATACATTGACTTATATATATAACTAGACACGCTGTTTCGAATAAAAACTCTATCCCAGTCCGGCTGTGCGCGAGGAGAGGGGCGCGCGCGAGCGCGGCGTCTTAAATTGACTGAGTTACAGCGCCCGCGCTGCAACTCAGTGAGCAAATTCTCAATATGGGATTGCGCGTCTAGTAGAATACATATAGGTCAATGCCTTTATATAAAAAAATATCAATTTGTTCTTTAGAAAATTTAGTAATCTTATGACAGCTATTTTTTATATGCTTCATTAAATGTAATTTGCTTTAAAATTGAACACGTTGGTAATATTTTAACTAATCATTTGAAAAATCCTTCGTGTATGCATTCGAGAGAAAACCTTATCGAAAAAAATAATAGTTGTAGGTGCTTACAACCATATCTTATATTAGCAACCCAGCATAAAACGCACTTCTCTAAATAAATATCTAGAAAACAAGCGCAAAATAATGTCGTCAAATCTCGTACTAGAAGATACACGGGTTCCAGAAGATAGCAATGCTAGCGAGAATAATGTTTGGAAGGATTTGATTGACGCTTTGATGTAAGAGTTTAGCACACGGCGTAAGAGTTAATTTATTACGCCCAGGCGACTAGCATCTAATACAATATTGTTAATTCGTGTAACTTTTTAAAGTTTAGCATCACATATAATGTGGTCTTGCGCACAAAGGACGCCGTGTGCATATATACGCTCTAATTATAGTCATAGTCCACAACTTTTTGCGGCGATGCATCGTACGACGAACATTACAATATCCCTGCTATTTAACAGCTGCCATAGCAATGCAATGGCATTGTGATGATCCTAGAAATAAGTGATAAGTACTTTTGCCGTTCCATGTGAGCGATATGATGGATGCAGTCAGCGTTCAGCGTTTTTGTATCGCCGCAAAATAGCGCTGTAGGCTATGGACCTAATATTGATCAAAGTTTATGCGCCATTCAACGAGCTAGTCTCAATTTACCGCGATAAAAACTAACAGGACTTTAACAAGGATCCTAAGCCTTAAATAGTTATGTTTTTGCAGTTTAAATTTCTTCAAACACTAATGCCATGCCAGCATTTTCTAATCAGTCGACGAGAATAACCACACAGATTCCTGGTCATTCAGTTAGAGACAAGAAACCTCTTACATGGTTTAATTTATGACGGTCTCTGTGTTTGAGTGGGCACATTAGTGGTGTTGGTGCCGGCGGCTGTCCATAGAGAGAAAGGAGTAGTGGAGTAGTATTCAGGGTATAACTTAAGTCCAGTCCAAATTTCAAGCAAATCTGTTTCGCTATTTTTGCGGGATACAGTAACATACATCTAAACATAAACTTTTACATTTATAATATCTGTAGGATTAGTACCAATTTTGCAAAGGGGTAACTAGTAGTTACCCCTTTGTATTAGGCTTGTGGGTAGTAGTTACTAACTACTACCCACAAGCCTAATAAATAAACTTAGGATCGATACTTGTCCTTTTTATTTAAGCGGTGAATGTCGAAAATCCCTATAAAGCAATGATTTATGAGGTTTTCAAGAATGAAAGGCGATACATGCGAAAAGTAGTAATTACCTACCCAGCCATTTTTTGGGTCCAAGCTTGTTTAATGTTTTGTATAATAAACGAAAATGAAAAGAATCTTGTTTTATTTTTGTGTAATACTTAACTAATTAACTAAGGCAAAAATGACTACTAGATGACAGGCCCCCTGCAAGTTGGAACCGATGATATTGTGAGGGTAGCGGGGAGCCGCTGGTTGCGGGTAGTGCAAGACCGGCAATTGTAAATATCTTTGGGGAGGCGTTTTTCAAGCAGTGGGTGTCTTTCTGCTGATATGATGATGATGATGATGAAGGAGTAGATGTAGGAACTACTTTAAGTGATCTATGCCGTTGAATAAAATAGTAATAGATATATAAATACAAAATTAAACAATACTGCTAAATAACGAATAGAAAATACATATTTATTTTTTCTTTTGTGAATATATATATGTTACCAGCCAAACCCGATTTCAGGACAAACTAGTTTGGCCTAGGATAAACTAGTTCTTCCTATAAGCGATAGGATTAACTAGTATAGCCTAGTCCAAACTAATTTGTCCTAAGCCCGACAGGATAAACCAGTTTAGCCTAGGCCAAACTAGTTGATCCTGATATAAATACGAACACTCTAGGATAAACTAGTACGGCCTGGTATAAATATTATAGTATATCTAGAAAGTCAAAATAAATAGATAAACTGAATAAAATACTCCATAATTGGAAAAATAATTTAGAAATGATTATTGCTTCTATTCAAAAAACACTTATTATTTGTTATAGTATGATTGTTTGTATTAGCGAATATCCATAACTTTTAACGGCCAGTTTATCTTTTTATTTTCACTTTCTAGATATACTATAATGTTTAAATTAGGTATCATTGTTTGTATTAACAATTGTCCAATTTTTCCAATTATGGAGAATTTATTCAGTTTATCTATTTATTTGGACCTTCTGTCAGGCTTAGGACAAATTAGTTTGGACTAAGCTATACTAGTTAATCCTATCGCTTATAGGAAGAACTAGTTTATCCTAGGCCAAACTAGTTTGTCCTGAAATCGGGTTTGGCCGGTAACATATACATACAATACAAAGAAAAAATCCAGGGCAAGAAAAATATACATATTTAAGAATTATAGCACTCCATTGCTGTCTGACTGATTGTCTGATGTGTATACTGCATCTGTCTAAGTAGTTCACAAATTTCAAATATGATAGACATTCGATGCCATTGGCAAAACGTCTTCCGATAAGGCTTAATTTTGGGTCACCTTTTTACTCGAAATTTTGAACTACGAAATAAGGGACCCCCCACACTAGCGTCTTCGTCGCCAACACCAGCACAACGACGACGCAGCCCTGGTGAAGCGGCATCACGCCGCCAACCGAGTAGCTGCTCAATGCAGGATTACGCAGAGCTAGCGCATGGCGTCGCGTTAAACTAGTGTTGCGCTTGTCGGGTACTATCAGTGTGAAAATGGCGTAACTTGTATATATGTAGTTTAGCGCAGTGTTTTTCAACCTGTGGGTCTCTATAGGGGGGTCGCGGAACTTCTATAGGCAAGTTGCAAAAAATAGGGATAGCTAGTCATAGGGTCGCAAAAGAATTTTAATTATTATGATTAGGCCTGCTGCAAATTCAGTTAAAGTTCCAAAACTCTGGGCTAGCACTTTGTCTCTTGACGACCTAAAAGAAAATGTTGGAGGAGTGCGTTCTATTTCAATTCTTCACAAATTTTAATAATGTATTTATCCGAACCCTATGAAAATGAATAAAAATTTCGGATATTCGTCACAAAATAAAAGAAACATGAAAAAAAAGCAGGTAAAAAACGGGTAGGGGGGTCGTGTGATGAAAAAGGTTGAAAAACACTGGTTTAGCGTATCGGATAGAGCTAACTCGCTACGATCTACGTAGCAGCGTATCAAAGTAGCAGCCTACTACGATGTAGCATTAAGTGAGAACTAATTGCTGGCGGCCCACAACCACTAACGGGTTAGTGGAGAACATTACAATTTACAACATGGCTCACTGTTGTTTAATAATAAATATAATGTACCTACTCCTAGCCGAATTTCGGCCACGGCGGCCCGTCTCAATAGGGATTAACCATCTGCGCGGGACATAATTATAGTGCACAAGTGTGCGCGCAAACACAGGAGCGCTTTCTATTCCATCACTCTCATGATCCGATGGGACGCCTAGCGACACGACCGGAAGGAGGTCAGGTACAGGTCCGACGGCTTTACGTGCTCACCAAGGCACGGGGGTATGATACCGCCAACTCCCAGACTTCGCGCTGATGCTGAGAAATTTTTCTTTTAACAGAAAAGTCCCAGAATCACTTTTGGCCCGACCCAGGATTTTAACCTAGGACTTCCTTTTCTGTGGGTGAACACGCTACCGCTAGACCAACGAAGCAGTCAACTGTTGGTTACAGCGTAGATCATTGCCTCTAGCACGAGTTCCTGCAGTTTACTAACTCGATCAGACGTACAGTTTCGTCCCATATATTGAGCACCAGAGTTTTAGTTTTTAATAGTTTCCGCGAGAGGCGCTGGTGCTCAATGTATGGGAGGAAATTGTACGTGTGATCGAGTAAGTAAACTGCAGGAACTCGTGCTAGAGGCACTGAGAATCACACACCTCGATCACAGAGACTTTGGTTTCATTGATTCAATCCTCATTGTAGATTGATCAGAAAGTTAATAACTATGTTTACAGCAAATAATGATTTTCTTCGATTTCTTTCTCATTTTAACCCATTGTGTCAGAGTTCATTTTTATTTAATTTTCATTCCGTACTATTAAGTGAAGGTATACATTTGAAATTTGCGTGAAACAATAAAATTAGACATTGTCACCTTCATAAGGAAGTAGTCCACGGTATTATAATTGACAATTATCAATTATTTAGTTAGTTTAAGATATTTGACATTTTTTATTATATATTATTTAGTTTAAGCTTAAATTATTTTGTACGCCTTCTATTGGCAAAACATAGCGAACATGTATTTCTATTTATTATCTTCTATTGTACCTATACCTATATTTACAAAAATAAAGATTATGATTATAAATCACATAGCCCGGATTCAAACGTATAACTTCCAAACTTACGACCGCCGCGCTACACTAACAACCAATGTAAATATTCGCACTATGTTTAGATTTAACATGATATCATCACATTGAGTCTAGACAGAAATCTATTTCAACAATTTGAGGTCAGTTTGATGAACACAATTACAGCAAACACATACGTTTGATTTATCTATGGACTTGGTTAGTTTAGATTTTTGAGATTTCAGCTATGTGTAACTCCGCATTACAAATATATCAGGCGCTGAGAGCTTTATCTTTGAATTTCGGCCACGGGCGGCGGCAAGTTTCAATGTAGTCGGCCATCTATTCGGGAGATATTGTAGTGCGCAGGGGCACTTTCTCTTCTATCACTCATGATCCAAAGGGGTTACTAGCAACACGACCGGAAATAGATCACGTACAGGACCGACGGCTTTACGTGCTCTCCGAGGCACGGAGGTATGGCACCGCTAACTCATTAACTTCTAATACTGATCAATTTTCTTAACCGAAAAATTCCAAAGTCACTTTTTGGTTTGACCCGGGATTTGAACCCCGGACTTATCTGCGGTTGTACACGTTGGTCTAGGGGTAGCCTAGAGCAACAAGGCAATCCAAACCTAGAATATAACCTATGGACCAAGAAGGACCGACTTAAATTACTACAATACTACTTATTCCATCGCATATTTAGATGTTAAATCGATTCAAAGAAATTTTACGCACAATTTTATAATACTAATAATAATATCTGTATTCAGATTTTAAACCAAATTGCCGATTTTCATCTAACAGTAATAGTGCTCATTCTTCAAGCTGTGCAGTTATTTGCAACAATACATAACAAAAACAATCATATAAGTAATAAAAAGGATATACGCAGCATCACATAAGAAGTGGACGTAAGTTAAGGAGCTTAATTAGCCTTTGAAATTGAACAACGTGTAGCAAACAGCAACATTCAAAATACACAAAATTAAAGATTAACTCCCCATTCAAGAATAACGATTAGCTGAGGCATTTTGAATGAGGCAACAATCTCGTATCATGCAAAATTATGCAAAAGAATTCCTCTCTGTCTGTATGGTGAGTATGAGTGAGTATAATTGAGAGGGTGGTTAAAGTTCATCATACTTTGAGTACTCTGGCATGACTCTGGCGCATAGTTACTGGAGCAGTGACGTTAAAGCGCGGCCACGCGATAAACAGTCTTAACGTGTTGAAATTAAACTACTGTTTAACGGATATTACGGGTAGATAGTAGTTTAATTTCAATGTGTAACATTCACTTAAACATAAGAAAATACTAGTCTTAACGTGTTAATAAACGTTCTAGTGATTTTTATCGATATCTTTCATTTAATAACCTAGGTTACTGAGTCGTAGGTGCTGCTTCGTGGACTAGAATATAAAAAATAAATTAAATCCACGAAGAGCACCTGCCAAAAATATTGATAGGTGCCTTTCGTGGACTAGGCTAGGTGACATTCGCGCAGGTGCCATTCAGATGGGTGTCCTTGGTGGACTACCTCTAGAATAACTTTAGTTTCGTGTGGTGTGGTGATATCCAAGATCCAAGATAAACTATACAAGTATGCCGCAAAAAAGTGTATCCATAGTTCTAGCTAGCTACCAGAATTAATCTCTCACATGGTACTAGTAACTAAGATGGTTAGAACAGGTGTCAGATTCGACTTGAGGTCTTCTTGTATGTATTTACTCCTGCTGCTTTTGGTTTTTTTCAAGCATTCCTGCTTTCTATGACTATTTTTAATAATTCTAAGCTTCTTTTTTGAAATTTAGTGTAAGTTTACATTAAGGTGACCTATTCTTACCTACCCTGTTTCCGTTTTCCTTTTTCTATCCCTTTGTACAGTCAACAGCATAAGTAGATGATCAAATCGGACCTGAGTTTTGAGTTTATGATGCTATTGGGCGGCAGTTTTCACTAGTGAATATTTTTTACACTTAACACTCACGCACACCTTCAACTAGATACTCTTCACCACCACACTATTTTGTCGCAATTTATGATAATTAGTATTGAATATCCGACTTTGATCATCTACTTTTGCTGTTGACTGTACCTAATTTATGTACGTCAATTTTTGAATTTAAGTTATGGTGTAAGATAAAGAGTATTTGACTTTACTTACAAATATCTATATATTTACTATAAACAATATATTAGGGATATAATGATACTGCGGCCGTAGGCTATTGCTCTAGTAAGCAATATTCAAATAGGCCTGAAGGCATATCCCGGGTTCGTAGGGTGAAATTTAAGATATGGCCTTCTGCTGTGGGAAAATTCAGTCAAAATAGAAAGATCATTTCATTCCATGAATTTTTTTTAAATGTTTTAAAGACTTAGACTCGGAGCCTCCTTGGTGTACCTACTTTTTAGGGTTCCGTAGCCAAATGGCAAAAAACGGAACCCTTATAGATTCGTCATGTCTGTCTGTCTGTCCGTCCGTATTTCACAGCCACTTTTTTCCGAAACTATAAGAGTTGTACTACTGAAACTTGGTAAGTAGATGTATTCTGTGTACCGCATTAAGATTTTTACACAAAAATAGAAAAAGAACAATTATTTTGGGGGGTCGCCATACATAGAACTGAAACTCAATTTTTATTTTTCATTGTACCCATAGGTACATTTGGGATGTCTATGGATAGGTCTTCAAAAATTATAATGAGGTTCCTAATATCATTTTTTTCAAAACTGAATAGTTTGCACGAGAGACACTTCCAAAGTGGTAAATTGAGTGCCCCCCCCCCCCCCCCCCCTCTAACTTCTAAATTAAGAGAATGATATACATTATATGATGTACCTACATTACCATAGAAACTAACAACGAAAATTGGTTTGAACGAGATCTAGCAAGTAGTTTTTTTAATACGTCATAAACCGCAATTTGCTTTCATTTAATCAACTGAAATACTTAAATACTTGCTGGTACGGAACCCTTCATGTGCGAGTCCGACTCGCACTTGGCCGGTTTTTTTAATTTGCTTTGCGCAACATTTCTGTACGTACTCGTAGGTACCTATTAGAAATATTACACTGGCTACGTTACTTCAAATTTTTGTTAGTAATAAATAGGTACCTAAATATTATTTGTTTCAATTTGAAGATTAATATATCTTTGGACATTATCTACACACGGCCATCTGATCCCAAACTAAGCAGAGCCTGTACTATGGAATATACTACTATTCCGTTATATGTAATTACCTATAATAATATAGTAGGTATATGGTTGACGGTCACCGTAGCCTAGTTGGTAGTGCTCCTGCCTACGAAGCTGGTGGTCCTGGGTTCGAATCCCGGTAAGTGCAAATATTTGTGTGATGACTAATGAGCACGAATATTTGTTTCTGAGTCATGAATGTTTTCTATGTATATAAGTATTTATCTATCTATATAAGTATGTATATCGTCGCCTGGTACCCATAATACAAGGTTTGCTTAGTTCGGGGCTAGGATGATCTGTGTGACATTGTCCCTAGATATATATATAAAAAAAAATATAATATCAAAACTGAAATAAAAGTATCTCGTGATTGTAAATGGTTTCTTTTTTGCATTTACTCATTAGCTCCCTGGAATATTTTTTATAAAACTGTCATACAGCCCATTTTCTTATCGTTTGATTATCGAAAAACAATTATCGGTTCAGTATTGTTGAAGGAAAGGAAGAAAATACCGGTGAACTTGAGAACCTCCTTTTTTGGAAGTCGGTTAAAAATGAAGAATAACATTATTCCACGATTTTGTCAACTTTAATATTGTTTTTTTTCTAACATGTGCCTATGCTTGAAGATGCATGGCAGTAGATGAGACGAGAACTTTTCTTCTGTTATTCTTTTACAGACCTGATAAGATGATCTAGCTTATTACATAACAATCTAGCAGCACCCACTTAAAATCAAGATGCGGTAAGAAAAATTGAAGTAGATGCTTGTAATAATAATAAAGCTTTTGAATACGCAATTTATATTTCATGATCTTATAATTATATCTACTTTGATTGTAAACTACCTACAGACCTTGATGTGGTTATTTTAATCATATTTTAATATTATAGTAACAAAACCCCGCTATAACCGATACGGACGGATTATGGCGGTCCCGCGGTTACCATGACATCATGAGATTACGTCACGTAAACAAAACTGTCAAAAGTTCGGAGGTTATAGAACGGGACTTCGTAAAGTATATCTGTCTCTATCCTATACAAGGTTTTCCATGTCTGTTTTCCTGTTGTCTCGCTCTGTGCTGCGCATTTGCCAACCACAAGCGCAAAAGAAACAGGTCCTATCTATTCTAGCCAGTCAACCAGTCAACGCGGCATGCGTAGTTCTACCACACTGTTATCGTTGAACCGATAAAGTATTTCGTGGTTATTTTACATTAAAAATACATTTTATCAATGAACATGTGAACAGTTTGTGATTTAATTATCGGTCTTGTATCATACCGAACGGATATAATTGATGAAAAGGTAGGCGCATGCTTTTTCAACTTATTCATTTAAGGATAAAATGTCGATGTAGGTACATACTCGAGATGGTTTAAATTTATTAAATGTACTCGGCTCGAATATTGCTTAAAATCGCACTGGATATCCCAAATAAATACACAATAATAAAAGTAAGAGCCGAAATAAAAAGAAATTAAGCTAATTAAAGAATTTATCCATATTCCTATTCATGGATTATTATTCAACCGGTTTTGGTGTAATAATTTTATTAATTAAAAAATATAGGTACAGAAAGAAAGAAAAGATAATTTATTGCTAACATTGAAAGACACACTTTACACACAAATACATATACGTCTTGTCAATATTATTATTACAGGGGTAATAAGTGCTTATATCTATATAATATATGATATTGTAGAGATATAATAAATATAGGTATAGGCATTTCGTACATTATGTCACCTAAGATGGGACTCTTTCAATCCAAATAATCCAATTTTTTTAAAGGCACCTCTTAAGTGAATCATATTATAGAAACAGTTTAGGTAAGCTCATTTTAAGTTAGACTTCAGAAATGTAAAACAACAGTAAAGCAAAATTGAACAATTTAAAACATATTCATTAAAAACGTAACGCATGCACGTGTATATACGCAAATAAAAAACAGTAAGTAGATATTATTGGTACAGCTTATGTAGGTAATTATTGAATATTTTAAATAAAAAAATCAACAACAAGCAATATTATCTTTATACAAAATACGGAATGATATCATTAATATTCATAACTATAGCTATATTTGTCCATGTGTCAATGACAGCTCATTGTGACCAGATGAAATAAATTTAAGGTTTATTGGCAATATTCCATTTTTTTTACAATTTATTATAGTTATTATTACATTGGTGTAGGTACAGTTGACGTTACGTACACCATAACAGTGTCTTTTTACGTAGATAGTATAGGGCGGTTTTTGCATTGCAAGTGTTGGACACATATTGCAAAAAATGCCATGACTTCCTGGTATCTTGTCCGACGTGCCGTGTTCGAATTTAAATAATATAATAAACGACTTATGACGTAAACGCAACGTATAAGTATTGTGTATAAAATATGCATACCTACTGGTACAATCCGTAGGGAGGAAAATGAGAAATACATGTGTATAGAACATAACATCTACGAATGGCGTCGTGTGAGAACGGTATTGCCGACGATCGATCTAAATTCAATTCAAATTCAAAAGGGTTCTCCATTCGATATTGTTGTATTTTGTTTATATGTTCGTTATTTTTCCAACGGGTTTTTGTATATCAATGACGTTTGTGAACCGAATATGATAATGAAATAGTTCCACATACATTTTGTTCTAATTAGAACTTCAACTATCAATTGTATGTTTTACAATAAACTGGTCATACACTGACGTACATTACGAAAAGATTTTTTACTGCTGACGCTGTCAAGGTTAAAGTGTATACACAGAGATTTGAACCCCGGACCTCATGATTTGCGGTTGAAAACACTACCGCTAGACCAACGAGGTAGTCGTTTTATTATAATTATGTACTTGAAATAATAATCTACTTGAAAAAACATACAACGAGCCATACTTACAAGGTGTAAAAATAGTGGAGTTTATGCATCGCTTCTTATGAAGCTGAACCAATTAAACTAACCAGTTTGTGAAATACTATCAATATGTTTTGGGTTGTTCAGTTTTATGGGCAAATTAAGATCCTTAAGGCTGCCATTAGACGGACTGCATCGCGACAACCGTATTATCAACTGCATACAAACATGCATATAGTACTGTAGTGTCGACGCACGCTGTCCATCACTAACTGCATACAGTAAGTGTGCAGCAAAGACTACTATAGTATATATATAGATTTTGATACCAATTTATTTATTAAAGTCAAGAATATAGTGACAAAATAAAGCGCAGTAATGATGGGCTTTTGTATGCGAATTTTCCAGATAAAATAGCAAGGAAAAATATTTAAACCTTTATAGGCTTAAATATTAAGCGAGCGTCGCTATCAATGATGTGATACGCTCACCTCTTACGATGAACTCTGGCTACTACTAAAACTCAGGCCCAAGAATAATGCCATTTTCATTTTTCTCTTCTTCTTCAATTCCTGGAGTATATTCTGCACTCTGGTGCACGAATTTAAAGAAGATTCGGGTCAGTTCATAAAGTCTATGGTCCTGGCAAAGAATATTTTTTAGCAACGGCTCGAAGTCAGGAAGTTTGCGGTATAATAAAGTCATATTAACACAATACACAAGCCGTTCTTGTACAGACGCCAGCACATCAAGCTACCCCAACCTGTCAAATTTCGCCAAATGAAAGTGAACCTTATGCTTTTATGATAAAGTTGAAAATCAAGAAATTTGACAGATTGGAGTAGCTGGATGTGCTGGCGTCTGTACCTCTTTCTAGTTACAATGGGATATGCGCACATACGTGTGCACTAAAATTATCTTCAGCATAGTTGGCTAGTCTCCATTGTAATTCGGCCCAGAGTACTATAAACTATTCATGACAGTTTACCTGCAGGGTTTCGACGAGTTTTCTCTGAATCTATTCGATCGATTACTACTATGCGTAGGCTTTCGCTCTATAAGAGCCTGCGCCGACGAGGGACAATGGCGGACAGAATATCAGAAGTGCGCTCTTATGTCTAACTAAAGCCCTCTTCCTCTCTTCTACATTTGCTGTGCCCGACAGGGTCCATAATGATACCATATATAATTGTAACACCTTATCAACATTGTGGAATGCAAATAAAACATTGAGTATTGAGTATTATTGCAGGGAGAAGAGAGCCTAGAGATTTTTCTCACCGATTTCGACCCTATTACTGACTCCAGCACTCACATAGGTTCAAAATTAATGTAAGTTTTTATTTTTAATCTAACATCGAATGTACTTTTATATGTACCTATTTGAGAGTAATAAATGATTCATCATCATCATATCAGCCGAAAGACGTCCACTGCTGGAGAAAATCCTCCCCCAAGGATCTCCACAATGGCTGGTCTTGTACTACCCGCATCCGGTGGCTTCCCGTGACCCTTGCTAGATCGTCGGTCTACTTTGTAGGCGACCTGCCAACGCTGAGTCTTCCGGTTCGTGGTCGCCACCCAAGAACCTTTCTGGGTCAGCGGCGGTCGGTTCTACGAGCTATGTGTCTCGCCCACTTCAGCTTGGGCAATGATTATATTATTATAATTAACAATGATGGATGGATGGATTAACACTGTGGCGATTGTGGCTGCTTAATACATTTTGGGGACGCTTTAACCCAGCAGTGGTCATTATTCGCCGGAAATGATAATCTTGAATGGTTTGTAATGAAATTCATTGTTTGGGTATGGTTCGTGTTCGTGAATTGCGTATTTGTACAGTCCCCGTACTACAGGGGTTTACAATCCCAATGCAGGCGTTGTATTTAAAAAGGGAAACACTTTACTCCACAAAAAAAAGTCACATCGGATTGGGAACCGATCTTGTAAATTGTTTTTTTATTTCTGTATGGTACTATAGAAATTTCCAATCGTTTTAAATTAGATAAGTTTAAGCTTCTTTTGGTTCTCTTTTCTTTTAAAATTAATTTTGCTGAATGATGTTACACAAATTGTAAAGTTTCGTGAGTAAATTGAGATTATTATATATTCTACACACACATTCATATACAACATGTAACTTAATTAGCACATCCTGAAAATAGATTGTTCAGAATCGTTTAGGTACTGAATCGATTTATATCATTTTTAATATAGGTAATTTTTTCCAAAATAATTAAAACTACGAAAATTATTGTCATATTAACCCTGTACAGTCAAAACAAATTGAAATGGACCGTAAATCAAAGAAATAAGACTTTTAAATCGCAGTTTTATTTGTATCCATACGAATTCCATCATTCAATACAAAATAAAGAAAAATAAACTTTGTTCCAAGAAACTAATTTAGTAAATAACATTGCATATACATGTTAAATAAAAAAATCAGTGTATGTATTATGATTACAACATAATATTCTAATTGGGGTGTTTGAGGGTGTGCGTTAATTACGTTACAAGTTGTATATATGTATAATAGAATTGTGGCCAATGCTTCCTTGATAACAAGAGTGTCCCGATATTTCGTTACAATAAATAGTCAAATATGGCGACTGATTGGGTTTCGGATAAGCTGCCGCAGTAAACGTGTCCTTGTTCGATCCTTGACCTTGGAGCTTGAAGGCGACGCGCCACCGAGACGCTGCCAGGGATCTGACGTAACCATGCGACTCACACTTACGTAGGTACTTACCAACATTATATTATTATTAGTTTCCACCTGTGACTACACCCGCGAGTGTTATTCGCCCGTCTAAAAAATATTTACTTAGCTTTAGGAACAATTTAAATTTTTGATTTTGGATATATTTTATTTATTCTTGTTACATCAGCTATCTGCTGCAAAATTCCCGCTGAAATCGATCCATCTGTTTGTATATTAACCGGAACAAATAGGCCATTTTTTATATTTTAATACGGTTTTTTTTATTAAGCTACGTAATACATAGGTAGGTACGCATACGCATTTAGTAATAAATTCATGAAATTTTGACATTACAAATTTCATTTATTCACATCAATTTTATTTATGTATTTTTGTGGTATGAACAGATAATCATAATATCTACTGAGAAAGAAAAACTGCAAAAACAATACAAGAAGAAATTTAAATTAAATTAAAATTTCAAGTTAATTGGGATTGTGTCACTCTAAATGAACGCTGATTAAGGCGGACTCAATTCCAAGCAATTTTGTCATTACCATAGTTAGAAATAGAATCTTCAGATTTTAGAACAATGTATGTCTTCAATGAATAATATCAGTCGACTCACTAGTAAGGTAACATCTCATCAAAATTTTAACAGTAAGCATAAACTCGATACACTTGGTACAGACGCCAGCACATCAAGCTACCCCGATCTGTCACATTTCCCTAATTGAAAGTAAACCTTATGATTTTGTGATAAAGCTGAAAATCTATAAAACAAATTTGACAGATTGGGGTGCCTGGATGTGCTGGCGTCTGTACATCCACATTACTGGTAACTGGTATCTTGTAACAATCTCTGATGTCAAATCCGCGTCCGCGTTAAGTGACATTTTAATGACTCACTCAATTTTAGAAAAACAATATATTTGTAGTCACACGAATTACTGTCCGTAAGTGATCGGCGAGGTTAAGCAACTAGATTGCGATTAGTCTATAGGTGGTTTACCGCCAAAGTGGTTTGATTTCTGAGCGTCTCCGTGCTTCGGAGGGCAAGATAAGTCTGTTGGTCCCGGTTGTACCAACCAACCAAGAAAAATACTTATAAGGGAAGTTGAGCTCTCGATTGTTTTAGGCGATCTGGACGACGACGATACCATGATTTACCTTTTTTGAGTTTGTTTCTTGCTCTAAATTCCATGGGCTCGTAGTCCATGCCTATGATAGATTGATTGTGTTCTATTAAATTTGAATTTAATAGCATTATTCGCAATGCAAAGCGTTAATCTAATCTGAAAAATCAAATCAATAAGTGAGGCCATGCTTCTAGAAAACAAAGCCGATAGATAATACCTACATTCTCCAGAAGGGTGTTAGCAAGGGAATCCTAAATTTTTTCTGCCAGTGTGTATCGTTCGTAGCTTAACGCAGAGCGTCTACCCCGGATTGGTAGATGGTGCAGGTTCGAGACCCGCCGGACAATTAAATTTATGATTGTGTTTTGTTTGTTCTTTTGTATTAATATTTTCTCTTGCCTGCTTGTTGGTCTATTTGCGAGGCTTCATCACGGTTTTGATTTTCCCTTTACTGGATGTTGTTTGCCGAGGGATAGATTGAGGGTAGATTTCTTGTCTCTCTTTCTGGACCACTCCGTTTTTGTTGTGGACTATGATTTCCTTTTTAACTTATTATTTGTTTTTTTTTCGTTTTCATTTCATTTTATTTAATTTATTCATAAACAAGTAACTTGTATCTGAATGTACACAACAACATAACATAATGAGATAAGCTAAAATAAATTACATTTGAATTAAATCAACGACGTACAAAAATATTCATTTACATAATTTCTTAAAATTTTAAATAAAATACTATTTCATTTTCAAAAAACAATAATTTTGGGTTTATCTATTTGATGGTTTTTATGTCTACATCATGTTAAGCTTATAAGAAACTCTCGTGACACTATAGGTACAAATCCCATATTTTTTCCTCATCGGCTGAAAGCCCGACCACTAACGCACACCATCGCTCTGTATAACACGTAGTTTACATTTGTATCCATGAAATGCCCCCTAAAAGAGCTACGATTCCACACACACACTGACATACATCGACGTCAAACTGCACGTGTGGTGCAGCGGCTAAGTCAGTCCCCTCGCCGCCGGGACTCGAACCCGCGACACGGGCTCGAGTCTCGCGCCGGGCAACTATTTGTGTGACCCATAAATAGTTTTTCGGAGTCTGGATCTAATTTGTGTCCCTCTATTATATGTTTGTTAAGTACCCCGCGACATAGGGATTAGAAACCCTAGTGCGCTCTTGGTCTTTAAAAAACAATTATAACACCCCTCTTTTTGGTTAAAAAAGTAATCAAAATTATAAATATAGTCAATAATGATTACCTCGTTCTTTGCAGAATTATTTAGTAATAAACTGTAACTGAACACTTCTCAAATACCATGCTACAGGAAAGAGGAAAACGTAATGGGAACACCTACCATGAATTATTTACCGTAAATTTATCCTCATAAATTTCCAGCTTGAATATTGCGTCGTCAATAATTTAACCAGTTACAAAATATTTGAGTTCGATTTGAGACAGTATTGAAAGTGTTACTTAAAACAAGTTCCTTTTATCTAAAGAGGAAATATTATGTACATACGCCAGCACATCCAGCTACCAAAATCTGTAAAATTTCTTTTATAGATTTTCAACTTTATCAGATAAGCATAAGGTTCACTTTCAATTGGAGAAATTTGACAGATTGGGTTAGCTTGATGTGCTGGCGTCTGTACTTATTATTTGTAAAAACCAGTCTCATTAAGGGACTATATCGGCCATTTTGCGCTATATTATAATTAAAATGGACGTGAGGAGCTAAAATTGTGAAAAACTGCAACGGGTAACTGTGTAATAAGTCTTTTTTTTATACAACTTAGTTGGGAAACAAGCATTCAACCAGCCTGATAACGTTTGCAACACCAGGGGCATTAGCGCGTTGCCCACCCTTTAGAAACCTTTCATAACATCCATACATCCTTAACATCTATCCTCACAACCTTTCGCATTTATAATATTACTAGGATTAGTAATTAGTGTCCTTGTTTCGAACTAGTAGTTCAAAATTGTTATAAGATCACTATAGTCATTAATTCAATTTAAAAAAAGCATCAAGTTGCATTAGAAACGTGGCAACACTTGCTACCGACGAGAGTTTTAATTAAAAGTAAATCAATTTTATCAACAATTAGATTAATATAATATAAAATTATACGTACGATTTTATATTCTTTAGCGTTAATTTATTGTTTTTCGTTTTTGTTTAATGATACACAAACGACTACTTATTCTAAACTATCGTTAGCTCAAATAAAAATAAAAATAAGCCTAGATTTTTTTTTATTACCATAGCATAGAAACTAATTATGTAATTACCTATTCGTTTATTTTATTATTTATTGTAAACGATCAATTTCAAAGAATTTAAACGATGAACCAAGAATATGCGCGTTAAAAATGTTTCTTTTCGACCCAGCCGCATTGCGAAAATTATATGCTTAACAATACAAGCCACATCAAACGTGGTAACACGAGCCGTGATAAAAAATCTTGAGCAGGCGAGTACTTACCTCAAACGAGCTGACGTCATGGCGTCATGGTATTTAATAGCTAATGAAACTAGGTGTTGACAATGAACATTTATAAACTACTGATTTGGGTCCGTATTTATAAATCTATCCCATGTATACAACGTGTAACAGAAAGAGTGAACGTAACTTAAGGGGCATATACGGTCTCCTTAAGCCTACCTATACACAAAATCTCATACCGAAATACCATCATTTTAATCTTGATCGTAAAATAATATACCGTTCAATATATCGACAAGTATTTTTATCGATATAACGAACATCCGTACTAACACAGCACAGCTGATTCTGATTTACGCTAGAAATTGTTTGACATACCTCTGTGTTTCTATGCACGCCTGGTAGTTTGATTCCGATTGCACTCACTACACATATTTTGTTTTATTTTAGAGTTATGTTTTTATTTATAGCACTGCTGAATAGCTATTGGATACTTTACATCGTATAAGTACGTGATACACAAACACATTACGAGATCCTTTTTATAGTTTAACTTCTAGTTGAAGTTGTTTTCAGTACTGATGAAAGAATTTCATTATTTCACGTTCACTAAAATCTGCACCGACACCGAAAGCTTAACTCTAAGAGTTGCCAACTAACACGAGTCTCTCTCATGTACAACATATTCATAGAATCGTAAAACTTTCATGTTTCTTTGTTATAAAGAGGCGTGGCCTCCATGTGCGACACTGTACCCTTCACGACATAGGTTCCTCGTATTTAAACAGCCTTAAATTCTGTGACCCATGAATCCTCATCATCACAAAGTGCACGTCTGAGGCTATTCTTTCAAAGATGAATGCACGAAATTTTCCAAATTATTACGATCACTAAACGACATAGTTAAGGATTTCGCGGAACACTTTACTCATAACTAAACGACATTTTAGACGATTGAGTAACTAAACACGACCTAAATAGACAGCAGTTTACGAACAACTGATGATTTTAATATTTTTATTAAATAAATTAAATTGCACAATATTTGATGAATTTGGCGGCTTTCTTCGAACGCGGCCCCTTTGGCGGTCCACTCAAAAGAGCCGCCTAGGTATCGACGACGCGCGCGGCTCGCTTACATGAATATTAAAAGATATTTAACCGTTTATTATTTACCTACATCAACTCTTTGATTTTGCCGCCATATTGTAACTTTGGATATAATCAGGACGGAATTTGAAATGTCCCCTACTGTTCATATGAGCCTAGTACATTATTCATATTTTTTTATTTGTATGTATTGTGTGAATGATTAATATGTCTTTAGGGAACCTTTAAAATTTGGAGTGTATCACTCTAAATTTTAAAGGTGGAATTGAAAGTGCCCCTGCACTTTCTATTCCATCACTCTCATGATCCGATGGGACGACTAGAGATACGACCGGAAAGAGGTCAGGCACAGGAACGACGGCTTTACGTGCTCTCCGAGGCATGGGGGTGTAATATCGTCAACTCCCAGACTTCGGGCTGATACTGAGAAATTTCTTTTTACGGAAAAATCTCATAATCACTTTTTGGCCCGACCCGGGAATTGAACCCAGGACTTCATTATTCCCATAATCACTTTTTGGCCCGACCCGGGATTTGATCCCAGGACTTTATTATCTGCAGTTGAACACGCTACCGCTAGACCAATGAGTTATACACGAACACATTCAAATGGCGCGGCGCGCGGGGCCCGCTTTGATGAATATTAAAAAATATTTAACCATTTATTATTTACCTACATCAATCCTTTGTATTCGCCGCCGTATTAGAGTTCCTTGCGACAAAATCAGGACGGAATTCGAAATGTCCCCTAATGTTCATATGAGTCTAGTACATTATTCATATTGTTTCGTAATTTATCAGTAGTCGTACCGCGTGGGTTTATCTGGTTAGTTTGTATTAAAAATTAAGTACCTATTCGTTTCCGGCCAGATTAAATTCAAGAAAAATTTAATATTCTTACTATTTAACACACAAAAAAATTTCTGCAGTTACATAAGTCAATTAAATTATTTATTTCTCCTAGATCCAACATCTTGCGGAATATCAATTTAAATTAAATTAAGTGATTTTTCCTAGTTATCAAAGTATGAATGATTAAAATGTCGTTAAAAATTCAGTTAAACATTTGATTGAATCTTAAAATAAACACGTGTAATAAATTATGTGACTGTACAGAACCACACTTTTTATTTACAGTCTAAGTAGTAGGTACCCAAAGAGTTCGCGGTAAGGTTCATTACCCTTGCGGCTGAGTTTTTAGTGTTGTTCATAATGTCGGTAATCTTTCTTGTTGATTTAGGTGGTCGATAGAAAAATAAATTACTATTTGAATAAAAAATGATTATTTCTGTTTGAAGTTTCGTCCATAACTAGCCGTCCTGATACCCTATAACCCCCTTAAGTTACGTTCACACTTTCTGTTACACGTTGTATACGTGAAGTGTTCCCGTATACAATATGTAACGTAATTAACGCACACCCTCAAACACCCCAATTAGAATATTATATTGTAATTATAATACATACACTGAATTTTTAATTTAACATATAGTATATGCATTATTATTTACTAAATTAGTTTCTTGGAATAAAGTTTAGTTTTCTTTATTTTGTATTGAATGGTGGAATTTGAATGAATACAAATAAAACTGCAATTTATAAGTCTTATTACTTTGACTTACGATCCATTTCAATTGGTTTTGAGGGTTGATATGAAAGTAATTTCCGTAGTTTTAATTATTTTGGAATAAAAAAATACCTATATTAAAAATGACATAAATCGATTCAGTTAAGGATTCTGAACAAACTATTTTCAGGAAGTGCGTTAATTACGTTACATGTTGTATATGAGTAGGGGTAGTGTGTGTCCCAATGTGATATCACTCGTGCGTTGGCGACCCTTTCAGCTCTCTGATAAGCTCCGGCGATCTTAGTCCCAGCTAGCGGAGTTTTACTTTTATTTAGGTAAACAAACAGGTATACAATAACACTTAAGTAGTTAATAATAAACTAAACCTATTAAATAATTGTACACCCAACACCCTAATCCCCAAATTAAATATAAAATTTGTGTACAAACAAAGCAACAACAATAGCGTAGTATGATAGTGTTACAACAAAATATATTAACAAAATAAATTACATACATACATACATAGACTCACGCCTGTTTCCCAGAGGGAAAGAGAGACAACGGACTTCCATTTGTTACGATCCTTGCATACCACTTTCGCTTCGTTTACTGACATAATATTCTTCATACATGCTCGCCGGTTTAGGGTACTTCTGACCTGACCTTTCTTAAGTACGTCTCCGATTTGATCAGAGAATGTTCTACGAGGTCTTCCCATTCCGGTTGTACCATTCACACAGGCCAGGTATACTTCTTTTGTCAATCTTCTTTCATTCATCCTTTCTAAATGGCCACACCATCTCAGCATACCTTTTTCAATATTTGTGACTACATCCTCTTTCACACCACAACGCTCTCTTACATCAGTATTTCGAATTCTGTCTCTCAAAGTCACACCACACATACTTCTCAGAGCTCTCATTTCCACTGCATTTATTTTACTCTCATTCTTTTTCTGCCATACCCAACCTTCACTTCCATACATTAAAGTGGGCACTAACACTCCATCGTGCACGGCAAGTCGAGCCTTCTTTGAGACTTGCCGGCTACTCATAAAGGCGTGTAGTGCACCATTCACTCTGTTCCCCGCATTTACTCTTCTAACAATATCTTTTTCATATTTCCCATCTCTCGTAAACAAAGTTCCCAAATATACAAACTCTTTCACCTGTTCGACTGTCTCTCTTCCAATCACAATATCACATGCTCTCGTGTATTCATCCCTCTCAAATACCATTACTTTCGTCTTACCAACATTCATTTTCATCCCTTTCCTTTCAAAAGATTCATGCATATTTGTTACCATCACCTGCAACTCGTCCGCCGATGATGCAAGTAGAACTTGATCATCAGCGTAAAGCAGACATTTGATGAGTAACTCATTCATCCTTTCACCGCATTCACTTTCTTTAAAATCTTTTAAACAGCTATCCATGAATAGGTTAAACAACCTGGTGACGCTACACATCCCTGTCTAACACCCTTTTGGATGCTAAACCACTCAGTGTATGACCCATTAATCCTCACGCAAGCTCTGGAATCCCTATAAAGAGATTTCAGTGCTTGAACAAGGTTTATTATTTTATATCTCCGTAGATATTTTCACTTCTTTTCATAGTCCTCATCCTTACCTGCCATGTTTTCTCTGCATCACCCCAAAGTTTACTGCATGAGAATGCTATCGGCATGTCCGCCTCTGTACATTGTTGTGCATACACTTTATATAAATAAATAAGATCTTATTATTTCCACCACTTCACTCCGTTGAATACCAGGCCCACTCAGCTATTAAAACCACGTGAGTGGTTCGTTTAACATATTGACATTGGAAGTCAATTGCAATACTTTTTACGACGCGCCGATGGTTTTGCATCCGTTGTTCGTGAACAACGTGTTTATCGTTCTCATTTTGAAACTTCGTGTAACTGGAATGCAATCTGTTACTACTTGATTCATCAAAACAAAGTAAGAAAAATATCGGGACATCTAACACACTGCCCTATGCCATCTGATCCCAAACCGCGCAAAGCGTGTACTACCGGACAATTGATAAATAAACTTATATATTTCTAAACACATAAATCTATATAACGGGTGGCGCAAAAGTAAAGACCCTATTTGGTTCAGCTATAACATTTTTTCTAAATTAGAAAACTAGATTTAGATTTTTTTAAATGTATATTTGTGCCATTAAATTTCGTACCATTAGGATTTAAAGATGATGTCTTTTAAATGGTGACCTCCAGAGTTGATACACATTTGAGCCCTATTTATGACATTTTGCATAACTTGCCGTAACACTTCCTGCGATATGTTCGTTATTTCTTGACGAATGTTTTCTTTTAGAGCTGCGAGAGTCTGTGGCTTGTTCACATACACCCGAGATTTCAAAAAACCCCAAAGAAAGAAGTCTGGACTGGTCAGATCGGGTGATCTTGCAGGCCAAGGCAAATCGCCAAAACGAGAGATAACTCGGCCTGGAAAAGCGTCCCTCACTAAGTCCATAGTGTCGCGCGCTGTGTGTGCCGTAGCGCCGTCTTGTTGAAACCAGATGTGCTCCAGCCCCAATTCGTCCAAACTGGGTATCAAAAACTCACGTAACATGGTTCTGTAGCGTTCTCCAGTGACAGTAATCGCATTGCCTCCAGCGTCTTCGAAAAAATAGGGTCCGATCACTCTGTCAACACAGATGCCACACCATACAGTAACTTTTAGTGGGTGTAGAGGTGTTTCTTGAATAATGCGCGGATTATCAGTGCCCCAGAACCGAGTATTCTGCTTATTGACATGCCCTGAGAGATGGAAATGCGCTTCGTCACTCATAACCAATTTTGAAGGAAAATCATCCTCTTCAAGGTTGAGGTTTATGACGCGCTGGCAGTAATCTAGACGAGCTCGGTGGTCAGCAGGCAGCAGCTGATGAGTCATTTGAGTTTTATACGGGAACATCTTTAAGTCTTTCACCAAAATACGCTGCAGGGTCCGTCTGGAAATGCCCAATTGCGTGGCACGTCGCCTCGTTGATGTTTCTGGACACTCTTCCACATCTTCGCGCACAGCATCGATATTTTCAGCTGAACGGCCTGTTCTTGGTCTCCCAGACTTAGGTCTATCCAATGTTGAGCCAGTTGCTTCAAGGCGTGTGGCAAAGCGTCGAATTGTGCGACCAATCGGTGCCGGACGGTGGGGAAATCGTCGACGAAATTCACGTTGTGTTCTTATCACTGATGAATTATTCCGTAAGAACATTGACACAATTATTCCACGTTCTTGGGGAGTAAAACGGTCCATGTTTATTTTCAGTGTATTTTACATTTGTTCACTACACAATTTTCAACAACAGAATGACAGAAAATGTCATATAAAAAAAAAAAAAGTATTTTCTTTAGTGCCAGTACTTTTGCGCCACCTAGTATAAAAGAAAGTCGGGTTATTCTCGAGCATGGCTAAACCGATTTTGATAATCTCTGTTTTTATGGATTCTTGAAGGAGACTTGAAGAATAGCACAATAATAAACTATCGGAATTTACATAAAAAATATATTCTTTAAAAAAAATCAGTACATACAATAGAATTGTAGTAAAAAGCGAAATGTAAAAAGAACATCTGACAAGATTGACAACACGTAATGTAGGTACTCGATTTTTTAGAACTCGCTGCCTGTCAGTGTATAAGCTATAAATCGCAAATCTTTGGTTTGTTTAAAAAATGTATATCGAGGTTACCTACCGGTTGATTTGTTTGTTCTGTGGGAGTGCTGTTAATAAATCTAGAACTAATTTATCTATCTACCCGTGTGGAACCGGGGGCGGGAAGTATTACTATAAAAATGTTTTCAAAGCAGTTTTGCATTATCGACCTTAACAAGAGTACCTAGTTTAATCGGGGGCGCGCAAGAGCGACTTTTAAAAAATACAAAATATTAATTGTAGAGACAAGTTTATTGTTCGACGATCGAACATCAAGTGCCAGTCCACAATATGGCAAACCTTAATCTAAAACAGAGTGGGAGGTGGAACAGACCACCGGGATGAGCAACGTATGCATAAAAGTTGTTTTGACGGATGCAGCCTGAGTCCCGACAGACTGCTGACTCTATGAAAGGATGTTTAGTCTACCAGGTCGCATGGAACCTTCTGGAATATATGCACGCGTAACTCCTCCCTCATCAGGATCGACATTTACCGAAGATATAGGATTCGGTAAATTTCGATTAAACATTTTTGATAGATTATACTTATTTTTATACACGACAATAAAAAGGCTTATAATTAAAATTATATATAAAACAATGGTCCAGACACTAACACTTTTTACATTTAGGGAAAGGCCTTTGTTTTCACTTGCACTATTATCTTCACTTTTGTGTAGAGCGTACGAGAGGAACCGCAGGTTTTTGAGGTCCACTCCTTCCAGGTTCAGGAGCTTTGTAGTATTTGACACATGTGACTTAATTGCAGGTAAGTTAATTAGTGATAGTTTTTCATAGGTGATTTGTTCTGTTTCAATCTTATGCATTCTTAGAGTCACATTATGTATTTGGATAGTACATGAATCGTCTATCGTAAGTATATATGTACCTCGAAGAGTTTGTCGAGACACCTCACTCTCACAGATTCTGCTTAGTACGGCATTCATTCTTGTATATACTATCCATCGATTCGGCTGGAAAAGTTCTATTCGAAAGTTTTCAATTTCTATAGGAGTTTGTTTACAGGAGCTGATGTTGTTAATGTATTGCATTAGGTCTTTTATACAAAAATCTTCGTTGAGTTGAAAACCATTTTCTTCGATGCACAGGAAACGAGATCTGTCGATTTCTTTGCAAGGCTTGGCAAGTGATTTGACCTCAAACCCTTTTGCTATTAGGTAAGGATATTTGGGTATAATAATAAGGGTACGGTTATTAGATAATATTGGGATGGGTAATAGTCTATAATAAGAATATGTGTCTGTTTTAACAAGTGGAATCTCCAAGATGAACGTTATCTTACTTTCGCTATAATAAGATTTAATTGCTATAGTTCCTTCAATTTTTACAAGGTTCTCAGGCAAAACTGGGTATATAAGCTTATCAGAATTTTCAATCTTTTTTAACAAGAAAAGCAAATTATCTGACTCAATGATAGACTGGTGTAGGATGCCTGACTTACTGAATGCTACGGCAGTTTCTATCTCATTAAGTTTGATATAAATATTTTGAAAATTATGTAGTAATAAATTATAAGTGTTCAGTATACGATTTCCTATATAGTTTAGTTGTCCTTTTATGGTAATTGAATTTATTTTTTCATCCAAATGTTTTATATTTTCATCAAGCTTATTAAGGTTAGTATTTATAACTTGGGTAACATTTACTAGGCTTCCCACCATTTCGGATATCAAGGTAATTTTCTTATTATTAATATTTTGCTGAGTCTTTACTTCTTTTATCAATCTGTCGTATTTAATGGCATCTTCATTATCTAAATTCCCTGTGATTATTTTTATGATTGATCCTAAAGGGTTTAAGAGACCTCTCTTTATCCTATAAGACGGTACTAACTGCTTATATTTGTTAATAGTTATATTATATACATATTCTACTTGGTTTTTAGAATCTAGATAATCGTTCTTAAAACTAATATTTAAGCAATTGTCAACTAAATAGTTTAACTGAGAGTAAAATTGAATGTTACCATCTAAGTCTGAGTAAATATTCTTAAAATCTAAAATCTTAATTAATATCCATTTATCGTTACTAATGGATGCAATTCCTTCCCGTATGGGTAGAATTCCCGGATTATCATTCACGGGCTGAAGTTGAAGGGCCAGCAACTGGGTCGCTGTTGTTATCAGCAGGAACATCGGGAGGTTTCTGTGGAACACGTTTAATGTCTTTAACAGGCACTCGTGTGTCACGTTTATGTATTATTACAGGGGCAATGTTTCTTTCAAGATCACCTGAAACTTTTGCTTTGGTGTAGCGAGGTTTGTCTTTGCTACGGCGTTTGTTAGTACCTTTAACAAATACATTTTCTTCAGGTTTTATTTTAAAAGACGTTTCTCCACCCCGTTTGTTTATTATAGCTTGCTTTTTCTCCGTGATTTTGTCCGTTAAGAAATTATATAAATGTCTAGTGCGTTTATTGTGATCATTTATTAGTTTTTGCATGTAATGTTTATCAAATCTAGTATCAAATATGTTATTAGAGTCTGTATGACCAAAGACAACTTCGAAGGGTGTGAACCCTGTAGTTGAATGAATAGTCTGATTGTATGCCATAATGGCGTAGGTCATGACAGATGCAATATCCGTAAGTTTATGTTCATATTTGGCTAGTCTGTATATTTCTAATATAGTTGAATGGAATCTTTCAATTAGTCCCATTGAATTTGTATTATTTGGTGTTCCTATGTGCATTTCTATCTTGTGTAGGGATAACAATTCTTTGATGAGAGCATTATTGAACTCTGAGCCAGCATCAGAACTGACCTTTTGAGGAGTTCCATAAAATGAAAAATACTTTATGAGAGCTTTTACAACTTCAGGAGTAGATCGGTTGCTTATTTCAAAAGCTTGACCAAGTTTGCTGAAAGCATCCAATACAGTCAGAAAATATTTTCCTTCGATGGAAAATAGATCTATAAATATTTCTTCGAATGGTTTTTTCTGAGTTTGAGTAAGTTGTAATGCAGGTTTGTAAGGATTTCGATCATATTTCATTTTTTTACAGGTTTCGCAACTATTTATAATAGCCGAAATTGATTCTTCCATATTAAACCAATAGTATGTGCGCTTAAGGCGGACTAACGTTTCTTTAATACCCCGATGGCACGTTTTTCCTGTATGGTATTTAAGAACGATTTGGCGTTGTTCATTTTCATCTTGAACAAGTACAACTCGTTCGGTACACTCAAGAAATTGAACGGAGTCTTTTTTGAAAAGTTGAATTATTATCTGTGTGAACTGGCGTCTGTGTTCTTTATCTTCAAAATAGATAAAATACTTTACATTATTTCTGATATATTCTTTTAAAAATTGTTTCACTAGTTCCGAGTTATTTAAAGGTAAGTGCACTTCGAGAATTCGTTGCCTATTCGTAGATATATCCTTGACTGATAATTGATTTCGGTGCCATGTATAAACTAGAATTTGATTTGGTTTTGTATCTATGGCTTCTTTTAAAATAGGGATACCTGTTGATTCTAATTCATCAGCAGAGTGAATGGTATCTGGGTTTTCAGATGCAGTATCTGTCCCACTTGATGGTGAAGGAATAGAATAAGTAGAGCTATGTTTTCTAGATTCTACGCCATCTGAATCTGATGATATACTAATAGGTCGATTTACTTCCATAGATACATCCGACGCATTATCTTTATCTATTGCATTTAACTTAATTCTGGATAACGCATCTGCGTTAGTATTTTGTGATCCATTTTTATAAATAACTTGAAAATCATAGGCTGCTAAATATAAGCGCCAGCGCGTTAACTTACTGTTGGGTTCCTTAAGGGCGTGTAACCAAGCTAATGGTCTGTGGTCAGTATATATTAAGAACTTTTGTCCATACAGATAAGGCCTGAAATGTTTTACTGCCCAAATAATCGCTAATAGTTCCTTTTCTATTGTACTGTAGCGAGTTTCGGCATCATTTAAAGTCCGACTTGCGTATGCTATGGGCTTGTCGCTACCTATAGGACCTTGTGATAATACGGCTCCAAGCGCCATATTTGATGCGTCTGTGGTTAGCACAAACTGTTTTGAGAAATCTGGATACTGAAGAAGGGGAGCATTAACTAATAGTTCTTTGCATTTTTCAAAAGCTGATATGAAATCCTCATTAATTACTACCTTACAATTCTTCTTTAGGCATGCTGTCAAGGGTTTAGTTAATTTTGAAAAGTCCTTGATAAATTTTCTATAATAGCCGATTAATCCCAAAAAGCTCTTAATTTCGGTTTGAGTTTTTGGTACAGGAAAATCTAGTACAGCTTTAATTTTATCTTCATTGGGTTTAAGACCCTTATTGGTTATAGTATGGCCTAAATATAAAACTTCCTTCCTTAGAAATTCAGTTTTGTCAAGTTGAACCTTTAGATTATTTTCTCTTAGACGATCGAAAACCTTTCTAAGTTTTTCGACGTGTTCTTGCAGGCTAGACCCATAGACAATTATGTCATCTAGATATACCATGCAATGCGTGCCTTGCAAACCACGCAAAATGCTGTCCATAGCCCGTTGAAACGTGGCTGGAGCTGTCTTAAGGCCAAAAGGCATTCTTTTAAACTCGAAATGTCCTGCTTGCGTGCTAAATCCTGTTTTACTACGATCAGACTCTTCTACTTCTATTTGATGGTAGCCACTGGCTAGATCTATTGTAGTGAAGTAAGTAGATTTGCCTAATTTATCAAAAAGATCTGAGATATTGGGCAAAGGATATTTATCATCGGTAGTTATTTCATTCAGTCTCCTATAATCGATAACTAGCCTATATTTAATTTCATTGGAAGCGTCTAATTTTTTTGGTACGAGATGTACAGGAGCGTTCCATGGCGAATGAGATTCTTGTATGACATTATCTTTTAATAGTTTTTGTACTTGACTATCTATCTCTGTATTAACAGCTTGAGGTTGACGATAAGGTTTAACGTATATTGGGTCTTCATTTTTGGTTCGAATTTGATGTTTTACCTGACTAGTGAAGGATAAAGGTATTTGGTCCGAATGGAAAATATCTCTATATTCATAACATAATTTACTAATGACAGCACGTTCTTCCTCATTCATATGATCAGTCCGCAACCTTTGCAAATTCTCTTTTAAAATGTTATCTAATTCGCAATCTTTCAACGACGTAAGACAGTGCAATAGATTAATATCAGGTTCATATTTTTGAACTTTGAATTTTTTTAAAAATGTTAATGTTACTTGGCATTCTGAAGTATTTTGAATAATAGTTTCTGCAGACCCATCTTTGCATGTAACTAAAGCTGAAGGCATTCGTACACCCTTCCCGAAATCGGTGTAATCGAGGATGGCGTCTCCATTGTATAGATTAGTAGGTAATTTAATTTTAGTTTCAGATCGAGGTTCCAAAATTACTTGGCTTGGAGGCCTATATATAATAGGTATTTCGGTATTATGGGTACGCAGAACACGGTTGTCCATATCTATGTTTGCACCTAATTGCGTTAACAAATCGGAACCAATGAGGCCATCATAATTGGAATCTACATCATACACAAAGAATTTATGTTTTAAATCACATTTAAACGTTTGTAAAAGAGGAATATAAATTACCTTGTCATGTTGACTTCGAGCGTGCGTGCTGATCACTTGAAAAGGCTCTATATATTTATAATTTGAAAAATATTCATCAGCTTTTCGAGGACTGATGAATGATCGAGTGCTACCTGTATCAATCATAAATTTTGATTCTATTTCTGGTATCAAAATATAGGGTAATTGGTCTAATTTATTATTATTAATTTTAATTATCTCCGATTCGTACTGGAGGCCGCTATTTGAAAATTTTCATCTTCAGATATGCCTACTGTATCGAATTGTAGATCGGTGTCGGAAAAATTACAATTTGGCTCTATATTTTCAGTGTATTCGTAATTTTCATTGAACTCATTTTCATTATAGCCAAAATTTTCAAAGTATTCAATGTCGTTGCCATCTGAATATAAATTATTTACCCTTGGGGCTGGAGCGGCAGTGCGCATTGATACATCAGTATCTAATTTTTGAGGTCGAAACCCAAAGTTGGGGTGACCATGTTGAGGTTTATTAAAATTATTCTGCGGAGGGATATTATTAAATGTTTTGTAACCTTGATGCTGTGGTGGAATACCAAATTTAAATTGTTGTTGGTTTGGTGTACCATATCTAAATTGTGTTTGGTTTGGTGGACCGAACTTAACTAATTGTTGCTGATTTGGTATGCCATATTTAAATTGCTGTTGATTAAAGTTAGGTCTAAAACCTGTTGGCTGCATTTGGAAATTTTGTTTGTAACCCTGAATATTAGGTTTATAACCTTGTATATTAGGTGGGGCGTTAAATTTAAAGTTCTGTGGCTGAGGGTTTTTATTATAAGTGGAATTTTGTACAGGGTTGGCGGTATAAAATTGTTTTAAGCCAAACTTTTCTACATAGGGGTTATGTGGCACTGAACTATCGTTAGGTGTGTGTAGTTTAATAGAACTATTTGGTTTTAACATTTTATTCCTAGATGTATACTGATATTGGAAGTTAACCTCTTCAAGCACTATGCTGAGAGCTTTCTCCAATGTAGAGCATCCTTTTAGTCGAACAATACGAATTAAATCTTCCGGCAAGTTGTATAGAAAAACATTCACGGCCATATTGTCGTAAATGGTGATTTTACTATTACGTAAATTTATATCGTTCTCTAAATTTACTTTCGACAATAGGGTACTTTTCACGTGTTGTATTCTACTACAAAAATCAAGATAAGACTCAGTACTATTTATTCGTAATGTTTCTAATTCTATGGCTATACATTCTTCGGAACGAGGATCTCCGAAATGTTGGGTGAAAACATTTTTTAATTGAGACCACGACTGTATATCCTTACGTTCACTAATAAGCGCGGCGGCTCTACCGATTAACTTACTAGTTATGGTATGAAAAACGTATAAATCTTGGTCCGCATTTCCGGTATCTCTATATCTATCAATTACATACTCACACTTAATTATAAAAAGATTTAAAAGTTTTTCATCCCCGTCAAATTTCGGGATAATAGAAGATATTTCCCTAGGAATCATATTTAGAGACATCTTAATTTTTATATAATTATATTGCGAACAATAAAAATACGCAGGTAATTTTACTACACTACTATCTGCAATTATTTAATTACAGTTCTTAGAATTAAATGCTTACTATACCGATGTGGTGTATAGAGTTGCAAATAAGATAACGTTCTATTGCGTGGGCGATGGTCGGTCCCGTAATATCACAAAATCTTATTTATAAACTATCGGAATAAGAAGGAAAGACAAGGAATAGCAATGTGGGTCTACTCACAGGTTCTCCATTCTCTCCAGAAGTCAGCTCAGCGTCGCCTTACGTTTGCAGTGTATACGTTGAACAATTAAACGAATTTATTTGGTTCGAAGGATTCCCGTAACCGAATTTTCAAGCTCGAACCGATTGTGTGTTCTTGAAGCACGATTTTTCGGCGTTTTACGTTAATCCGAACGGCTGCGCCAGTTTAATCGGGGGCGCGCAAGAGCGACTTTTAAAAAATACAAAATATTAATTGTAGAGACAAGTTTATTGTTCGACGATCGAACATCAAGTGCCAGTCCACAATATGGCAAACCTTAATCTAAAACAGAGTGGGAGGTGGAACAGACCACCGGGATGAGCAACGTATGCATAAAAGTTGTTTTGACGGATGCAGCCTGAGTCCCGACAGACTGCTGACTCTATGAAAGGATGTTTAGTCTACCAGGTCGCATGGAACCTTCTGGAATATATGCACGCGTAACTACCTACCTACTGTCATTAGTCTGTCGGTCTTGGCTTCCAAACGGATTGACAGATTTCGATCCACTATTTTATACGAAATATGAACCTATCTCTAATCTTTATCGTCCTTAACTGTTTCGTGACAATCCGTCGAGCTGATCAAAAGATACAAGATTAACCCTTATTAAATCGGAGATCTTTACGGATAAATTATATTTGAAAGCTATTTCATTACGCACACAGTTTACAAGAAAGAACAATAGCTATGCAGCTAGCATGTCCGCCTAATGACGCACTGTTGGACAAAGTCCTACCCAAAATATTTCCACACTTTGGAGGGATATTCCATAATCGCCACGCTTGGCTGACGTGTGTATGCTGGCGAACGCAGTAGAATGGTAGACGGGCCGACTGGCGTGTTGGTAAACACTTGCCTTTCTTGCCGCGGGTCGTGGATTCAGTGGTGGCACCTAGGATAGATATTTGTGTGCATGAAAATGTCTGTACGGAGTGTAATTACTTACATATAGGTATAAAAAAAAATACTTCATCAGTGATAAGTACCGGGAAGGCGATGCATGTCGGGACCACTCACTATAATCATGACACCTTCCTTAGCGCTACTTCATGCTGCTCTGGGACTGCAATATAATCTTTAAATGTAAGATTTCAGTAGACCTAATAATTGTACGCTGTATTATGTAATTTATTTGAAATAAACAGTTTTTTTTTTTTTACTATGCATTTACAAAAGAAATGTACCTAGTATATGTAGTATATCTAGGGTTGCCAACTTTTTTACTAGAAATAAATTATATTCAGCTCTATGAAGAATATTATACAGTATTTTAGAAAAATTAACAGTATATTATATATTTATTGTTTTAAATACATATTTTTTTGAGCTTCTCGCACAACTTACTACTTTACAATCTTTGTGTCTGCGCTAAACTGAGCAGTGAACGCCCTCTGATTAAATAAATGTAACCTACCTACAGTTTTGTACTTTATTTTTGTTCAACAGTAAAAAGTATGATTTAGTGGAAAACAGTATAATGTCAGTGCGACTCCAGGACCAGATCTCGAAACCTATCCACTTGCAGCGAGGCGTGAGACAGGGAGATGTTATATCTCCAAAACTGTTCACCGCTGCATTGGAAGACGTCTTCAAGCTTCTGGACTGGAAAGGCTTTGGCATCAATGTCAATGGCGAGTACATCACTCACCTTCGATTTGCCGATGATATCGTAGTCATGGCTGAGACCATGGAAGACCTCGGTACAATGCTCGATGACCTCAGCAGAGTCTCTCAACAAGTGGGTCTGAAAATGAACATGGATAAGACGAAAATCATGTCAAACGTCCATGTTGCACCCACTCAATTGAAAGTTGGTGACTCTGCACTCGAAGTTGTAGAGAACTATATTTACCTAGGACAGACCATCCAACTAGGTAGGTCCAACTTCGAGAAGGAGGTCAATCGTAGAATCCAACTCGGCTGGGCAGCGTTCGGGAAGCTACGTAACATCTTCTCGTCCAAAATACCGCAGTGTCTCAAGTCGAAAGTCTTCGACCAGTGTGTGTTGCCAGTGATGACATACGGAACAGAGACGTGGTCGCTCACTATGGGCCTTATTAGAAGGCTCAAGGTCACCCAAAGAGCAATGGAGAGGGCTATGCTCGCAGTTTCCCTGCGGGATCGCATCAGAAATGTCGAAATCCGCAGGCGAACCAAAGTCACCGACATAGCCCGAAGAATTGCCAAGTTGAAGTGGCAGTGGGCAGGGCACATAGCTCGTAGAGCCGACGGCCGTTGGGGCAGAAAGGTTCTCGAGTGGCGACCACGAACCGGAAGACGCAGCGTGGGCAGGCCCCCTGCAAGATGGACCGATGATCTTGTGCGGGTCGCTGGAAAATGCTGGATGCGAATAGCACAAGACCGGCAATTGTGGAGATCTTTGGGGGAGGCCTTTGTCCAGCAGTGGACGTCTTTCGGCTGATATGATGATGATGATGATGATGAGTATAATACTGTTCAAAAAAACAGTATAGTTGGCAACCCTGAGTACATCAGTGATCTGGTTTCCATAGTACAAGCTCTGCTTAGTTTGGGATCAGGTAGCCGTGTGAGCAAAATAAAAAAATGTGAGCCGTCACGGGACGCCTGGCAGATGTGAAACATCGACATTATTTTGTAAAAGTAATATGCTGAAAAGAACATATTGTGATAGGAACTAAATATGTCATAATGATAAAATAAAAAGTCGATTGCGCATGGCGACGCGTCGCCACATCGTACACACTACTATCGTATAGCGTGGCGACGCGTCGCCACGGCATGCGTCGCCACGCCAGAAATCTGTTTCACATCAAAAATATTTTTAATCATACATAGAATTCAGCAACCATAAACTCATAAACATTTAACCGTACATCATATCTTGGGAGTTATCTGAGCGATAAAGAAAATCAAAATTAGTTCACGGACTGTGTAGTAATTCAATGTTCGGTTCGAAATACAGCATTGAGGGTAAACGCTAAATCATTAAACGCAAGCTTGATTATATCGTACACATAAACATATTCATTTGTTATTTCATGTTCAGGGAAGGAAAACAAACATCCATAGATTATTTTATGAATACAGCTAGGTACATTT